>CM077159.1:39619489-40267147 GCA_039583875.1 Platanthera guangdongensis | reverse complement strand
TAGAATAATATGCTGGCTTTTTCATCTGTAGATGAATTATTGACCTTAAAGTTCTAAATACGAAAGGTAGGTCTGATCACCTATGAAAATTCTCAAACCTTGGATTTACTGTTTAAATGTCACTTAGTATTTATCATAATTTGGTTGTGATTTGTTCCTGACTTTAGAGAGCACTTCATGTTCAAGTAGGGCATTTGGAGTCTAGGATTAATAAAATTAAGTGCCCACTTAATTAGGAAAATTATGAGACTCTGGATTTAGTCTTAACAGGTCATGATAGACTCCCAGTAATTATTATGGATCTACAGGAAGAGTAATTAGGGTACCCCCTAATGAGAGCACCATGTAACTTAGCGTAGTTGCATATAGTGGATAGGTCAGAGATAAGTTAACTCGGAGAGCTCAAACACACTTAGGGTATTCACACTGAAATAAAAGAGAGGTTTTGATCAAGGGTAGAAATTAATAACATTAAGTGCCTGGCAAGAGAACTTTGGGCTTCATCCCATTGTAGTTCCTAGTACCGCTGCGCGAGCCCCTCACCGGGTAGACTTCGGGAAGTCCAGGGTTAACCTTAAACCTTAGGAATAATATGGGCAAGAGTAACCCTAATATAGTTTCACCTTACACTCACACTTGTACACGTAGGGAGATAAATTTGTAGTGAAAGGATAGCGTAGGCCCGTGGCCTAAGGGCTTACTGGTAGAGTTAAATGGACTCGGTATTGATTTGGAAGTCCGGGGAGCTGGATGCTCGAGGACTTTAGAAAAAAGACATTGTTATCTAGGCCGTGGCTCGGGAACATGGTGAACTAGTAGCTCGGTAATTTATTAGATACAAACTATCATGGTTGCATGTGCATAACAGTGGTGGGTCCTCGTTTGGATGATCGAACACACCGTCGTCGTACGTTGACTCGGGGACTAGCTGGTTTGCTAGGAATAGTACGGGAACGTACGAGAGGGGCTATTGTGTAGTGTGTTTACCAAACTAGGAGTGGAGAGGCCCAACCCACTGTCTCCGTTTTGCCACGGCGGAGGCTCCTGAGAGTTTCTAACTCCAAAAAGGGGAACTAAAGTCTGTGCGCATAGAGGTCGTTGTGTGAGTTGCACTCGCATGTACATACCATAGCAACTTGCACTCATAGCATAGGTCATTTCATTTAACCCCTGACACCTATCGTATAAATGGTATGGGACGTTTATACGATAGGCCCTGCAAAACGCCCCTTGGTCTATAGGGGTAACCCCTATAAATCAATGGTTATATTTCTTGTTGCTCTTACTTTCACTTTTTATTGCTTCTTTTTGCTACTCCTTTCTGTTTATTTTGATGCATACTTGTTCACTCATGTTTAATTTTTGTGATACCCCTGTCATACTTTATTATTTTAATCCTTAGGGTAGATGTCACCTGCTTGATTACGCCTTGCTTTTGGTCCTCCTTTTCACCCTTTTCCGCCGTGCCTAGGAGCCACGGTAGAGGGGTGGGGGATTGTTGACTGAGTCTAGTTTGACTGACGGTCGTTTGACCACCATATTTAGGTGCTCGGATGGGAGACAGGGAACAGCCGCAGGAGACCCAACACCAGCAGGTACGGTGCAGATGGAGATGGGCCAGTGTAGCTCGGGTGGACAGGCATCCGGATCCGTGAGTGGAGCCGAGTATTAGTAGTTTTACTTTTATGAGTGGATTGTAGTGAGGTTATCATGTACCGGCTTAAGCCCGTATTTACTTTCTGGTGTTGGTACCTAAACTTTCTTCTGGTGTTGACTTGATTTATTGCATGATTTCCTCCTTTATACTATTGTGGACTTGGATGCTTACACTTCATTCATTATACATTCTGTCGATGGTGATCGAGATGGCCGGCAGAATCGGCGTTTTGTGGTACCGATCATCCCGGTGGATGATGTCACCGCAAAAACGGCGGTTCTGGGCCTAAGACCCCGGTGGATGTTGCAAAAAAAAAATGGGTCTTACAAGTGGTATCAGAGGCATTAGCTCGATCCGACAGGATGTAGTCCACAAAACATGGGACACCCCGCACGGGCTTAGTTTGAGGACAAACTAGCAGCGGAAGCAATGGTGTGCCCATGGGAGGAATCACGTGCAATACTCACCAGTAACAAAGAGTTTTAGGTCAACTTACTAAACTTAAGACCATCTTTTGTAGGATGCGACGAATCCTCCCCTGCCGCAGGGGACACCTCCGGCCCCGAATGTGACTCCACCCCCGCCGGCTCCGACCCCGTTACAGCAGACGGAGCTGGGACAAACTTTGACGGCCATCTTGGAGTTCTTTAGGGCACAACAGGCTCCGGCTCCTCAGCCGAACCCCGGAGCAAACTGGTTGAGTGCATTCCGAGCCTTGCCCCACCATCATACTTGGGGACGGAGACGGCAGTGCGCACGGAGGAGTGGCTAGATATTATGTACGAGATGTTGGTGGAATACAGTGCCCGGTGGACCTGGCAGTATCCTTGGTGGTTTCTTGTCTGGAGTCGCATGCAAAGAGGTGGTGGAAGTCGGTGATGGACACCACATATGCGGGAGTGGAGATCGCGGACATTACTTAGGAGGAGTTTAAGGCAGCACTACTAGAGCATTTTGTGCCGCAGTCCGCAAGGGACGAATTGGAGGATAGATTCTTGCAGCTGAAGCAAGGGAACAAGACAGTGCTGGAATATCACCGGGAGTTTACTCATTTGGCCAGGTTTGCGGATTCTTACAAGCTGGATGAAGTGGGTTATGCCAAGAGATTCTACAAGGGCCTCCGTGATGACCTGAGGCAGGCCCTCTTGTTCGTGTCCGATGGTACCATGGCCAGGATCTTGGAGATGGCCAAGAAGCTGGAGGCGGACCAGCTTGTAGTCCGGGGCAGGAAGAGACATGTGGATGATGCAGTGCTAGGAGGGAGAAGGGACCCGCAGAGAGGTCGGTCATGGGAGAGAGAAGGAACGGGGATCAAGCCCGTCAGGAGGAAGGGCAAGAGCTAAGGGAGCAGACAGTGCTGACTCCGCAGCCGCTACAGATGAGGGAGGTGCCCAGGATAGGGCAAGGACCACCCCCACCACAGCTGTGCTATCACTGCCATCAGCCAGGGCACATTCGGACTAATTGCCCTATGAGGAATGGGGCCACACCTCCAGCACGGGGTGGCCCACCGGTTCACCAGATGGGAGGTCGTGGACGTGGACGCGGACGCGGATTTCAGGGTGGCGACCGCGGGCAGAATGGGGAGCAGATTTACGCTTTGGACCTAGCACAGCCCCGGAACCCGGACAGGGTTATTGCAGGTATGAGAGTAATTTTAGTTTTGAATTTATTCCCTGCTCATATTAAGTATTGATAGAACTACTACACAACCTAGGTTAGAAAACCTTACACCAAAGTTTTTTTAAACTGATTTAGGAATGGTGATGGTGTGCGGCAAGCCTGCCCATACCTGTTCGACACGGGGGCATCGCACAACTTTGTGTCGGAGGATTTCGTCAAGGATCTGGACCAGATTCGATATTATACGGGATTCCCCAGGAGGGTGCGTCTCCCAATGGGATGGAGATCCAGTCCACAGAGAAGTGCCTCCTGGAGGTTACCATAGACGGGTTGACACTCGAGGCCCCAGCGACGATCCTGAGAATGCCGGACTTCGACCTTGTCTTGGGCATGACATGGCTTGTCTGGAACCATGCCCAGATTGACTGCCCGGCGAGGAGGGTCGTGCTGAGCCACGGCGATACTTATGCGACATTCGAAGGTACTACTCCGGTTTCCCGCCGCCTGCTTTCATCTATTCAGGCCGTTAAGGCTCACATGCAAGGAGACGAGGTATATCAGGTATTATTCGAGATGATTGAGGAGAAGGACCTGATTGCTAGCATTCCGGTGGTTCGTGACTACGCCGATATTTTTCCGGATAAGCTGCCAGGACTGCCTCCGCATAGGGAGAAGGACTTTCATATTCAGTTGGTACCAGGGGCTAAGCCGGTATCCAAGGCCCCTTATCGGATGGCCCCGAAGGAGTTGGCGGAGTTTCGGACACAGTTGCAGGAGCTGGTGGAAGCAGGATTTGTTAGGCCGAGCTCCTCATCATGGGGAGCTCCGGTCCTATTCGTGAAGAAGAAGGATGGCACTCTTCGCCTGTGCATCGACTATCGAGCACTAAACAGGCTGACCGTCCGAAATACCTATCCGCTCCCCAGGATAGACGAGTTGTTCGATCAGCTGGAGGGAGCCCATTATTTCTCGAAGCTGGACTTGAGGTCAGGCTACTACCAGCTGCGGATCCAGGAGGAGGATATTCCGAAGACGGCCTTTAGTAGCAGATATGGATTGTATGAGTTCATCGTGATGCCCTTCGGGCTCACGAATGCACCGTCGGCGTTTATGAGCCTCATGAACCGGGTCTTCGAGGCTTATTTGGATGTGTTCGTCATAGTATTCATAGACGACATCCTTATCTATTCTAAGACGGAGGAGGAGCACACACGGCATCTGGCACTAACCTTGGAGAGACTGCGGGAGCATCGCCTTTATGCGAAGTTCAGCAAGTGTAAGTTCTGGTTGAAGGAGGTGGCTTTCTTAGGCCACATTATCAGCGGAGCCGGGCTGGCGGTGGACCCGGCAAAGATTCAGGCAGTCAGGGATTGGCCGCCGCTGAAGACGGCCACGGACGTGCGGAGTTTCCTGGGGCTTGCCGGTTATTACCGGAAATTTGTGGAGGGGTTTTCTCGGATCTCCCTTCCACTCACATCCTTGACGAAGAAGGATGTGCCCTTTGTGTGGACGCCACAGTGTGAGGCAGCCTTCCAGGAGCTGAAGGACCGACTCATCTCAGCCCCTATTCTGGCCCTTCCATCTGGGAAGGAAGGATTCCAGGTGTATACCGACGCATCATATCAGGGGATGGGAGCGGTGCTGATGCAGAACGGACACGTCATAGCTTATGCCTCCCGCCAGCTGAAGACCCATGAGAAGAACTATCCAGTGCACGACCTGGAGATGGGAGCAGTTGTATTCGCACTAAGATATGGCGACACTACCTTTATGGAGTCCACTGTGATATATACTCCGATCATAAGAACCTTAAGTACGTGGACACGCAGAAGGAACTGAACATCAGGCAGAGGCGGTGGGTGGAGTTTCTATCTGACTATCAGTATGAGATGCACTACCACCCGGGGAAGGCGAACGTGGTAGCGGATGCACTGAGTAGGAGAGCCGCCACAGCAGGAGCAGAGCCTCAGATGATGTCTATGGAGCTACTGCAGAGACTAGAGGACATGCACATTACTCTGGTGTCGTCTGACGATCCTGAGCTCTATGAGGAGTACTTGGCCGCGATAGGCGTTACCGATGACATCAGAGACCGAGTCAGAGAAGGACAGAGGCAGGATGCCAAGTTAGAGCCCATCTTCCAAGCCCTGGAGGCAGGCACTGCAGGAGATTACACACTGAGGGACGACCTGGTGTGCTTTAGAGGACGAGTGTATATACCGGAGGGAGGCCAGATCCGGGAGGATATTATGACGGAGGCGCACTGCAGCCGGTATTCTGTGCACCCGGGGATCACAAAGATGACGGCTGATTTGAAGAAGACTATGTTCTGGCCGGGCATGAAGAAGGATGTCTCTTACTTCGTGACCCATTGTGAGGCATGTCAGCTAGTGAAGGCGGAGTGCAGGAACCCCGCAGGATTATTGCAGCCACTCCCGTGCCGGAGTGGAAGTTTGATGACATAGCCATGGACTTCATACATGGGCTTCCCCGGTCTCGGACAGGGAATGACTCGATCTGGGTAATCGTTGATCGGTTGACGAAGGTGGCTCGATTTATACCGATCAGGAAGGACGATTCAGTAGGAGTACTGGTGCGGAAGTTTGTGGAGCAGTTCATTCGTTATCATGGCGTGCCCAGGACGATAGTGTCAGATCGTGATGGGCGGTTTACATCCACGGAGTGGCGATCAGTTCAGGCATACTTGGGCACCCGATTGACTTTTAGCACAGCCTTCCACCCTCAGACGGATGGGCAGACAGAGCGCACAAATCGGACATTGGAAGACCTACTACGTTTGTGCATCCTAGACCGAGGAGAGCCATGGGAGAAGATGCTGCCACTGGTAGAGTTCTCATACAACAACAGTCATCAGGCCAGTATAGGTATGGCCCCCTACGAGGCCCTATATGGACGGAGGTGCAGGACTCCCCTGTCATGGTTACAAGATGAGGATCCGAAGGTCCTGGGCTCGGAATTTGTGGAGGACACCGAGGCCCAGGTGAGACTGATTCGAGATCGGATGTTAGAGGCGCAGAGCAGACAGGCCAAATACTATGACGCACGACATCGTCAGGTGGAGTTTCGGGTAGGAGACAGAGTGTTTTTGAAGATACGACCGATGCACGGAGTCTCTCGAGTTCGTGGACGGAGGAAGAAGCTCGGCCCGAGGTACATGGGACCCTACAGGATCCTAGAGCGGATCGGTCCCTTGGCATATAGGCTGGAGCTGCCACCAGAGCTGGAGGGCTTGCACGACGTCTTCCACGTCTCCTCCCTCAGGAGGGCCCTATTACGGCCAGAGCAGCAGATAGACGCCACGGATGGGCCGGTAGCATCTGACCGGTCAGTACACATGGAGCCGGTCCGGATTGACGATACGGGTATGCGGGCCTTGCGCCGCAAGAAGGTCCCACTGGTCAAGGTTCTGTGGAGAAATCACGGCCATGAGGAGCACACTTGGGAGCCTCAGGACTTAATGCGCCAAAGATACCCGGAGCTCTTCACCTCAGGTAAACTCTAATCTAATTTTGGGATGTTACAATTTATTACCTTGGAAGAAACCCCGCAGGCCTAACCTGAATTTCGGGGACGAAATTTTTATTTTTATGTGTTGGGATTTGTAACATCCCCCAAACAGCCAGACCCCCGAGAGTAATTTTGTCATGACTAAGTCATGACAAAATCCAGGGAGCTTACAAACCCTTGTAGACCTAGGCAAAAAGGTGATAAAACACCTTGGTCTGCAAATAGTAAACCTTAAATACTCAACTTAGGGCTTGACTTTAGGACTCCAACTCGACTCCTTAACCCCACCCCAACACCCCTAGGCCATCAAGGAGTCCAGAAGACCCATTGGGGCCAGCCAAACAGGCCAAGTTGACCCAAGGTCGACCCTAACCCTAATTAGGGCAAAATGGTCAATTCCCCATCAAATGGCCCAACTGACCATCACATGTGGAAGTAGCTTCACTTTTAGGTCTAACGCATCACAAAAGACTAATTAGACCAAAAAGCACCATCCTAGGGTCACCACATGGCAAAATGACCAAAATACCCCTACTAGGTCAAAACGGTGATTTTCCATTAAACACCCCTATTGACCACCACAACTTCAAGTTGACCACACTCATGGGGTCATAACCTCATAAGGGACCCAATGGCACAAAATTTCATGGTTCGGTCAACCCTAGGGCCCAGTTTGACCAAAAGTGAAACTAGGGCTAACTAGGTCATATTACTTGGACCTAGCCCAATCCCTTTGGGCTAGGCCCAATTTGAGTGGTCAACCAGCCTAGTAGGCTGATATTAAACATGGGAGGGAGTGAAAATTCGTTCATGGTGATTAGGAGAGAGAAATGGGGGTTTTCCCCAATTTTGAGGAGAGAGAAAGTGGCCATTCATGGCCATTAAGGTGACACACCCCTTGGCATCCCTCCATTACACTCTCATTCATCTTCTCTGATGAATTTGAGAAGTTTCCAGCCATTTCTAGGTGCAATTAGGGCAGGGGGGATGTATAGGGTCGGCCATGGGAGGGGAGGTGAAGAGGCCATTAATGGCATATGTGATTAAAACCACTACCACCCACAATTAACCCCCCTATCACCTTCACAAACCTCTGAGCAGTGAAACCCCCCCCCATTTCCCGTGAGTTTGGAGGTCTCCTTGCAAGAAATCGGATGGCACCCAAAGCTTCGAGGAGGAGCAATGGCGGCCGGCGAATGGAGCAAAGGAACGCCCCAAATGAGGTCCGATCCTCTTCCCCTCTCCTAGTGCTAGATCTAGATCGATTTAGGTAGAGAAATCGGGCTCAATTGAGCCGGATTGAGAGCTTGAATTTTCAGATTTTTCATGGAAAATGGTGGTGTTGAGTTCGCCGGAAACCGCCGCCTCCGGCGGCATGGTCGCCGCCAAACGCTAGCCACCACCTCAACGGAGGTGGTGGTGGTGGTGGCCGGCCAGGGAGGTGGTCGGGGTGGCCGGAAAGTGGGCTGGAATGAGCTCCAGGTCGGGATAATCCCGTCCCTTGGCTGGAGCTTGAAGATGAGCAGCAGCCCTTGGATGCTGCTTTAAGATTCGTGCAAATCTATTATAATTATTGTTTTATTTTCTGTGATTATAATTGCAGTGCATAGAATAATTTTTAAAAATACTTATGCCCCACTACAGAAAAAGTTGTCAACATATAAAATGTAGCCCTTGATGTCTAGTTTAATTTAAAATTGATTTCACTCAATTTGGAGTCCGGTTAGACCGCAGCACTCATTTTGGTGAGGTCTACCCAAAGGGCTGTCCAGAGATTAATTTAAGTGCCCACTCCAAACCAGACATCCAAATAATCTGAAATTTGGGGAATGGGCTATTTTTAACTATATCTAGGACATATCCAAAATCAGAATTTTTGGGAAATATTTTTCTATAGTTTTTAGAACAATTTAATAAATCAAGTATAAATTAATTAGGTGTCATAAACACCTCAAAATCCCCCAAATTTTGGTGGGTGGTCTTAAAGAGCATGTTAGGGCTCTGATAAAAATTTCATCTCCTTTGAAGATGTTTTGATTAGGTTTTATCCAACCCCAAGTTGACCCTTCTAGGGTTAATTAGGTCAAAGCACCCCTTGGGGTTTTGAGTGGTCAAATCACCTCAACAGAGGCTGATATTTTGTCCACTGACTCTATATGGTATGACACACCCTCCAATGTAATTTGGGGTGGTTAAGAGTAGGGTAGCCCTAGAACCCTATGGGAGGTCCCTTAATGGGGATTTTTAGGGTTTGAAGGTCATGTGGTCAAATGACCTTGGAATAACTTAAAATTTGGTGAAGAGGACCATAAGGTTAGTATAGTACTCTGGTTAAAATTTTAGGGAATTTGGAAGCCTTAAACCCCCTCAAAACCCTAACCCTAGTTTAGGGCACCAAACCTAATTTGGAGTATTAGGCTATCAAATCACTTTCAAATCACTTGAAATTGGGCAGGGGAAGTTCTCTGGTAGAAATATTCCTAAATTAATTTTGGTGGGATTTTGGGCCATTAAAATCAGTACTTCCTTTTCAACCATAGATGTGCCCTTAAAATTTACTATGTTGATAGTGAAGCTTTTATTTATTGGAAAATTGTGAAACCTTGGAATAGGACATTATATATAATGATAGAGCCCTCTGTATTTTTGTTTAAATTTTTAGATGTCTGTTTCAAGTACTTGCTTCATTAAATTATGATTTGTGGTTTATGATCAAAAATAGAAACAGAGCCACAATATTATCAAACAAATTATGAAATTAGGTCAGAGAGTTCTTTTGACCATTATTATTGTCCTGTAATTTTTCCATGATTTTTAGATGGATAAAACCAGTACTTACTTCACAAGTCTGTAAATTTGGAAGTTTACATTTAATTAGATTTAGAGCCCTTCATATGTGATAAAAATTGTAAAACTTGGTTACTGTGGATTTTAGATATTAATAAGACTTGTGGAATTTTATTATAATTATTAGATGAGTTTTTACAGTACTTGCTTCATTAACCAAAGATTATGGAATTAATGGTTATAAATTAAATTAGGGGCTACTATTCACTATAAAAATTATGAGACTACCTCTAGGGTGTTTTTAGGCTATGATAGTCCTACTGGAGTTTTATTATAATTTTTAGAATAATATTGCTGGCTTTTTCATCTGTAGATGATATTATTGACCTTAAGTTCTAAATTACGAAAGGTAGGTCTGATCACCTATGAAAATTCTCAAACCTTGGATTTACTGTTTAAATGTCACTTAGTATTTATCATAATTTTGTTGTGATTTGTTCCTGACTTTAGAGAGCACTTCATGTTCAAGTAGGGCATTTGGAGTCTAGGATTAATTAAATTAAGTGCCCACTTAATTAGGAAAATTATGAGACTCTGGATTTAGTCTTAACAGGTCATGATAGACTCCCAGTAATTATTATGGATCTACAGGAAGAGTAATTAGGGTACCCCCTAATGAGAGCACCATGTAACTTAGCGTAGTTTGCATATAGTGGATAGGTCAGAGATAAGTTAACTCGGAGAGCTCAAACACACTTAGGGTATTCACACTGAAATAAAAGAGAGGTTTGATCAAGGGTAGAAATTAATAACATTAAGTGCCTTGGCAAGAGAACTTTGGGCTTCATCCCATTGTAGTTCCTAGTACCGCTGCGAGCCCCTCACCGGGTAGACTTCGGGAAGTCCAGGGTTAACCTTAAACCTTAGGAATAATATGGGCAAGAGTAACCCTAATAATAGTTTCACCTTACACTCACACTTGTACACGTAGGGAGATAAATTGTAGTGAAAGGATAGCGTAGGCCCGTGGCCTAAGGGCTTACTGGTAGAGTTAAATGGACTCGGTATTGATTTGGAAGTCCGGGGAGCTGGATGCTCGAGGACTTAGAAAAAAAAGAGACTTGATTAGTCTAGGGAGCCGTGGGCTCGGGAACATGGTGAACTAGTAGGCTCGGTATTTTAATTAGATACAAACTATCATGGTTGCATGTGCATAACAGTGGTGGGTCCTCGGTATTGGACGATCGAACACACCGTCGTCGGTACGTTGACTCGGGGAGACTAGCTGGTTTGCTAGGAATAGTACGGGAACGTACGAGAGGGGCTAGATTGTGTAGTGTGTTTACCAATCTAGGAGTGGAGAGGCCCAACCCACTGTCTCCGTTTTGCCACGGCGGAGGCTCCTGAGAGTTTAGCTAACTCCAAAAAGGGGAACTAAAGGTCTGTGCGCATAGAGTCGTGTGTGTGAGTTGCACTCGCATGTACATACCATAGCATACTTGCACGTCATAGCATAGTCATTTCATTTAACCCCTGACACCTATCGTATAAATGGTATGGGACGTTTTATACGATAGGCCCTGCAAAACGACCCCTTGGTCTATAGGGGTAACCCCTATAAATCAATGGTTATATTTCTTGTTGCTCTTACTTTCACTTTTTATTGCTTCTTTTTGCTACTCCTTTCTGTTTACTTTTGATGCATACTTGTTCACTCATGTTTAATTTTTGTGATACCCCTGTCATACTTTATTATTTTAATCCTTAGGGTAGATGTCACCTGCTTGATTACGCCTTGCTTTTGGTCCTCCTTTTCACCCTTTTCCGCCCGGTGCCTAGGAGCCACGGGTAGAGGGGTGGGGGATTGTTGACTGAGTCTAGTTTGACTGACGGTCGTTTGACCACCATATTTTAGGTGCTCCGGATGGGAGACAGGGAACAGCCGCAGGAGACGCAACACCAGCAGGGTACGGTGCAGATGGAGATGGGCCAGTGTAGCTCGGGTGGACAGGCATCCGGATCCGTGAGTGGAGCCGAGTATTAGTAGTTTTACTTTTATGAGTGGATTGTAGTGAGGTTATCATGTACCGGGCTTAAGCCCGTATTTACTTTCTGGTGTTGGTACCTAAACTTTCTTCTGGTGTTGACTTGATTTATTGCATGATTTCCTCCTTTATACTATTGTGGACTTGGATGCTTACACTTTCATTCATTATACATTCTGTCGATGGTGATCGAGATGGCCGGCAGAATCGGCGTTTTGTGGTACCGATCATCCCGGTGGATGATGTCACCGCAAAAACGGCGGTTCTGGGCCTAAGACCCCGGTGGATGTTGCAAAAAAAAATGGGGTCTTACAAGTGGTATCAGAGGCATTAGCTCGATCCGACAGGATGTAGTCCACAAAACATGGGACACCCCGCACGGGCTTAGTTTGAGGACAAACTAGCAGCGGAAGCAATGGTGTGCCCATGGGAGGAATCACGTGCAATACTCACCAGTAACAAAGAGTTTTAGGTCAACTTACTAAACTTAAGACCATCTTTTGTAGGATGCGACGAATCCTCCCCTGCCGCAGGGGACACCTCCGGCCCCGAATGTGACTCCACCCCCGCCGGCTCCGACCCCGTTACAGCAGACGGAGCTGGGACAAACTTTGACGGCCATCTTGGAGTTCTTTAGGGCACAACAGGCTCCGGCTCCTCAGCCGAACCCCGGAGCAAACTGGTTGAGTGCATTCCGAGGCCTTGCCCCACCATCATACTTGGGGACGGAGACGGCAGTGCGCACGGAGGAGTGGCTAGATATTATGTACGAGATGTTGGTGGGAATACAGTGCCCGGTGGACCTGGCAGTATCCTTGGTGGTTTCTTGTCTGGAGTCGCATGCAAAGAGGTGGTGGAAGTCGGTGATGGACACCACATATGCGGGAGTGGAGATCGCGGACATTACTTGGGAGGAGTTTAGGGCAGCACTACTAGAGCATTTTGTGCCGCAGTCCGCAAGGGACGAATTGGAGGATAGATTCTTGCAGCTGAAGCAAGGGAACAAGACAGTGCTGGAATATCACCGGGAGTTTACTCATTTGGCCAGGTTTGCGGATTCTTACAAGCTGGATGAAGTGGGTTATGCCAAGAGATTCTACAAGGGCCTCCGTGATGACCTGAGGCAGGCCCTCTTGTTCGTGTCCGATGGTACCATGGCCAGGATCTTGGAGATGGCCAAGAAGCTGGAGGCGGACCAGCTTGTAGTCCGGGGCAGGAAGAGACATGTGGATGATGCAGTGCTAGGAGGGAGAAGGGACCCGCAGAGAGGTCGGGTCATGGGAGAGAGAAGGAACGGGGATCAAGCCCGTCAGGAGGAAGGGCAAGAGCTAAGGGAGCAGACAGTGCTGACTCCGCAGCCGCTACAGATGAGGGAGGTGCCCAGGATAGGGCAAGGACCACCCCCACCACAGCTGTGCTATCACTGCCATCAGCCAGGGCACATTCGGACTAATTGCCCTATGAGGAATGGGGCCACACCTCCAGCACGGGGTGGCCCACCGGTTCACCAGATGGGAGGTCGTGGACGTGGACGCGGACGCGGATTTCAGGGCGGCGACCGCAGGCAGAATGGGGAGCAGATTTACGCTTTGGACCTAGCACAGCCCCGGAACCCGGACAGGGTTATTGCAGGTATGAGAGTAATTTTAGTTTTGAATTTATCCCCTGCTCATATTAAGTATTGATAGAACTACTACACAACCTAGGTTAGAAAACCTTACACCAAAGTTTTTTTTAAACTGATTTAGGAATGGTGATGGTGTGCGGCAAGCCTGCCTATACCCTGTTCGACACGGGGGCATCGCACAACTTTGTGTCGGAGGATTTCGTCAAGGATCTGGACCAGATTCGATATTATACGGGATTCCCCAGGAGGGTGCGTCTCCCCAATGGGATGGAGATCCAGTCCACAGAGAAGTGCCTCCTGGAGGTTACCATAGACGGGTTGACACTCGAGGCCCCAGCGACGATCCTGAGAATGCCGGACTTCGACCTTGTCTTGGGCATGACATGGCTTGTCTGGAACCATGCCCAGATTGACTGCCCGGCGAGGAGGGTCGTGCTGAGCCACGGCGATACTTATGCGACATTCGAAGGTACTACTCCGGTTTCCCGCCGCCTGCTTTCATCTATTCAGGCCGTTAAGGCTCACATGCAAGGAGACGAGGTATATCATGTATTATTCGAGATGATTGAGGAGAAGGACCTGATTGCTAGCATTCCGGTGGTTCGTGACTACGCCGATATTTTTCCGGATAAGCTGCCAGGACTGCCTCCGCATAGGGAGAAGGACTTTCATATTCAGTTGGTACCAGGGGCTAAGCCGGTATCCAAGGCCCCTTATCGGATGGCCCCGAAGGAGTTGGCGGAGTTTCGGACACAGTTGCAGGAGCTGGTGGAAGCAGGATTTGTTAGGCCGAGCTCCTCATCATGGGGAGCTCCGGTCCTATTCGTGAAGAAGAAGGATGGCACTCTTCGCCTGTGCATCGACTATCGAGCACTAAACAGGCTGACCGTCCGAAATACCTATCCGCTCCCCAGGATAGACGAGTTGTTCGATCAGCTGGAGGGAGCCCATTATTTCTCGAAGCTGGACTTGAGGTCAGGCTACTACCAGCTGCGGATCCAGGAGGAGGATATTCCGAAGACGGCCTTTAGTAGCAGATATGGATTGTATGAGTTCATCGTGATGCCCTTCGGGCTCACGAATGCACCGTCGGCGTTTATGAGCCTCATGAACCGGGTCTTCGAGGCTTATTTGGATGTGTTCGTCATAGTATTCATAGACGACATCCTTATCTATTCTAAGACGGAGGAGGAGCACACACGACATCTGGCACTAACCTTGGAGAGACTGCGGGAGCATCGCCTTTATGCGAAGTTCAGCAAGTGTAAGTTCTGGTTGAAGGAGGTGGCTTTCTTAGGCCACATTATCAGCGGAGCCGGGCTGGCGGTGGACCCGGCAAAGATTCAGGCAGTCAGGGATTGGCCGCCGCTGAAGACGGCCACGGACGTGCGGAGTTTCCTGGGGCTTGCCGGTTATTACCGGAAATTTGTGGAGGGGTTTTCTCGGATCTCCCTTCCACTCACATCCTTGACGAAGAAGGATGTGCCCTTTGTGTGGACGCCACAGTGTGAGGCAGCCTTCCAGGAGCTGAAGGACCGACTCATCTCAGCCCCTATTCTGGCCCTTCCATCTGGGAAGGAAGGATTCCAGGTGTATACCGACGCATCATATCAGGGGATGGGAGCGGTGCTGATGCAGAACGGACACGTCATAGCTTATGCCTCCCGCCAGCTGAAGACCCATGAGAAGAACTATCCAGTGCACGACCTGGAGATGGGAGCAGTTGTATTCGCACTAAAGATATGGCGACACTACCTTTATGGAGTCCACTGTGATATATACTCCGATCATAAGAACCTTAAGTACGTGGACACGCAGAAGGAACTGAACATCAGGCAGAGGCGGTGGGTGGAGTTTCTATCTGACTATCAGTATGAGATGCACTACCACCCGGGGAAGGCGAACGTGGTAGCGGATGCACTGAGTAGGAGAGCCGCCACAGCAGGAGCAGAGCCTCAGATGATGTCTATGGAGCTACTGCAGAGACTAGAGGACATGCACATTACTCTGGTGTCGTCTGACGATCCTGAGCTCTATGAGGAGTACTTGGCCGCGATAGGCGTTACCGATGACATCAGAGACCGAGTCAGAGAAGGACAGAGGCAGGATGCCAAGTTAGAGCCCATCTTCCAAGCCCTGGAGGCAGGCACTGCAGGAGATTACACAATGAGGGACGACCTGGTGTGCTTTAGAGGACGGAGTGTATATACCGGAGGGAGGCCAGATCCGGGAGGATATTATGACGGAGGCGCACTGCAGCCGGTATTCTGTGCACCCGGGGATCACAAAGATGACGGCTGATTTGAAGAAGACTATGTTCTGGCCGGGCATGAAGAAGGATGTCTCTTACTTCGTGACCCATTGTGAGGCATGTCAGCTAGTGAAGGCGGAGTGCAGGAACCCCGCAGGATTATTGCAGCCACTCCCGGTGCCGGAGTGGAAGTTTGATGACATAGCCATGGACTTCATACATGGGCTTCCCCGGTCTCGGACAGGGAATGACTCGATCTGGGTAATCGTTGATCGGTTGACGAAGGTGGCTCGATTTATACCGATCAGGAAGGACGATTCAGTAGGAGTACTGGTGCGGAAGTTTGTGGAGCAGTTCATTCGTTATCATGGCGTGCCCAGGACGATAGTGTCAGATCGTGATGGGCGGTTTACATCCACGGAGTGGCGATCAGTTCAGGCATACTTGGGCACCCGATTGACTTTTAGCACAGCCTTCCACCCTCAGACGGATGGGCAGACAGAGCGCACAAATCGGATATTGGAAGACCTACTACGTTTGTGCATCCTAGACCGAGGAGAGCCATGGGAGAAGATGCTGCCACTGGTAGAGTTCTCATACAACAACAGTCATCAGGCCAGTATAGGTATGGCCCCCTACGAGGCCCTATATGGACGGAGGTGCAGGACTCCCCTGTCATGGTTACAAGATGAGGATCCGAAGGTCCTGGGCTCGGAATTTGTGGAGGACACCGAGGCCCAGGTGAGACTGATTCGAGATCGGATGTTAGAGGCGCAGAGTAGACAGGCCAAATACTATGACGCACGACATCGTCAGGTGGAGTTTCGGGTAGGAGACAGAGTGTTTTTGAAGATACGACCGATGCACGGAGTCTCTCGAGTTCGTGGACGGAGGAAGAAGCTCGGCCCGAGGTACATGGGACCCTACAGGATCCTAGAGCGGATCGGTCCCTTGGCATATAGGCTGGAGCTGCCACCAGAGCTGGAGGGCTTGCACGACGTCTTCCACGTCTCCTCCCTCAGGAGGGCCCTATTACGGCCAGAGCAGCAGATAGACGCCACGGATGGGCCGGTAGCATCTGACCGGTCAGTACACATGGAGCCGGTCCGGATTGACGATACGGGTATGCGGGCCTTGCGCCGCAAGAAGGTCCCACTGGTCAAGGTTCTGTGGAGAAATCACGGCCATGAGGAGCACACTTGGGAGCCTCAGGACTTAATGCGCCAAAGATACCCGGAGCTCTTCACCTCAGGTAAACTCTAATCTAATTTTGGGATGTTACAATTTATTACCTTGGAAGAAACCCCGCAGGCCTAACCTGAATTTCAGGGACGAAATTTTTATTTTTATGTGTTGGGATTTGTAACATCCCCCAAACAGCCAGACCCCCGAGAGTAATTTTGTCATGACTAAGTCATGACAAAATTCAGGGAGCTTACAAACCCTTGTAGACCTAGGCAAAAAGGTGATAAAACACCTTGGTCTGCAAATAGTAAACCTTAAATACTCAACTTAGGGCTTGACTTTAGGACTCCAACTCGACTCCTTAACCCCACCCCAACACCCCTAGGCCATCAAGGAGTCCAGAAGACCCATTGGGGCCAGCCAAACAGGCCAAGTTGACCCAAGGTCGACCCTAACCCTAATTAGGGCAAAATTGTCAATTCCCCATCAAATGGCCCAACTGACCATCACATGTGGAAGTAGCTTCACTTTTAGGTCTAACGCATCACAAAAAACTAATTAGACCAAAAAGCACCATCCTAGGGTCACCACATGGCAAAATGACCAAAATACCCCTACTAGGTCAAAACGGTGATTTTCCATTAAACACCCCTATTGACCACCACAACTTCAAGTTGACCACACTCATGGGGTCATAACCTCATAAGGGACCCAATGGCACAAATATTTCATGGTTCGGTCAACCCTAGGGCCCAGTTTGACCAAAAGTGAAACTAGGGCTAACTAGGTCATATTACTTGGACCTAGCCCAATCCCTTTGGGCTAGACCCAATTTGAGTGGTCAACCAGCCTAGTAGGCTGATATTAAACATGGGAGGGAGTGAAAATTCGTTCATGGTGATTAGGAGAGAGAAATGGGGGTTTTCCCAATTTTGAGGAGAGAGAAAGTGGCCATTCATGGCCATTAAGGTGACACACCCCTTGGCATCCCTCCATTACACTCTCATTCATCTTCTCTGATGAATTTGAGAAGTTTCCAGCCATTTCTAGGTGCAATTAGGGCAGGGGGGATGTATAGGGTCGGCCATGGGAGGGGAGGTGAAGAGGCCATTAATGGCATATGTGATTAAAACCACTACCACCCACAATTAACCCCCCTATCACCTTCACAAACCTCTGAGCAGTGAAACCCCCCCATTTCCCGTGAGTTTGGAGTTCTCCTTGCAAGAAATCGGATGGCACCCAAAGCTTCGAGGAGGAGCAATGGCGGCCGGCGAATGGAGCAAAGGAACGCCCCAAATGAGGTCCGATCCTCTTCCCCTCTCCTAGTGCTAGATCTAGATCGATTTAGGTAGAGAAATCGGGCTCAATTGAGCCGGATTGAGAGCTTGAATTTTCAGATTTTTCATGGAAAATGGTGGTGTTGAGTTCGCCGGAAACCGCCGCCTCCGGCGGCATGGTCGCCGCCAAACGCTAGCCACCACCTCAACGGAGGTGGTGGTGGTGGTGGCCGGCCAGGGAGGTGGTCGGGGTGGCTGAAAAGTGGGCTGGAATGAGCTCCAGGTCGGGATAATCCCGTCCCTTGGCTGGAGCTTGAAGATGAGCAGCAGCCCTTGGATGCTGCTTTAAGATTCGTGCAAAATCTATTATAATTATTGTTTTATTTTCTGTGATTATAATTGCAGTGCATAGAAATAATTTTTAAAACTACTTATGCCCCACTACAGAAAAAGTTGTCAACATATAAAATGTAGCCCTTGATGTCTAGTTTAATTTAAAATTGATTTCACTCAATTTGGAGTCCGGGTTAGACCGCAGCACTCATTTTGGTGAGGTCTACCCAAAGGGCTGTCCAGAGATTAATTTAAGTGCCCACTCCAAACCAGACATCCAAATAATCTGAAATTTGGGGAATGGGCTATTTTTAACTATATCTAGGACATATCCAAAAATCAGAATCTTTGGGAAATATTTTTCTATAGTTTTTAGAACAATTTAATAAATCAAGTATAAATTAATTAGGTGTCATAAACACCTCAAAATCCCCCCAAATTTTGGTGGGTGGTCTTAAAGAGCATGTTAGGGCTCTGATAAAAATTTCATCTCCTTTGAAGATGTTTTGATTAGGTTTTATCCAACCCCAAGTTGACCCTTCTAGGGTTAATTAGGTCAAAGCACCCCTTGGGGTTTTGAGTGGTCAAATCACCTCAACAGAGGCTGATATTTTCTCCACTGACTCTATATGGTATGACACACCCTCCAATGTAATTTGGGGTGGTTAAGAGTAGGGTAGCCCTAGAACCCTATGGGAGGTCCCTTAATGGGGATTTTTAGGGTTTGAAGGTCATGTGGTCAAATGACCTTGGAATAACTTAAAATTTGGTGAAGAGGACCATAAGGTTAGTATAGTACTCTGGTTAAAATTTTAGGGAATTTGGAAGCCTTAAACCCCCTCAAAACCCTAACCCTAGTTTAGGGCACCAAACCTAATTTGGACTATTAGGCTATCAAATCACTTTCAAATCACTTGAAATTGGGCAGGGGAAGTTCTCTGGTAGAAATATTCCTAAATTAATTTTGGTGGGATTTTTGGGCCATTAAAATCAGTACTTCCTTTTCAACCATAGATGTGCCCTTAAAATTTACTATGTTGATAGTGAAGCTTTTATTTATTGGAAAATTGTGAAACCTTGGAATAGGACATTATATATAATGATAGAGCCCTCTGTATTTTTGTTTAAATTTTTAGATGTGTGTTTCAAGTACTTGCTTCATTAAATTATGATTTGTGGTTTATGATCAAAAATAGAAACAGAGCCACAATATTATCAAACAAATTATGAAATTAGGTCAGAGAGTTCTTTTGACCATTATTATTGTCCTGTAATTTTTCCATGATTTTTAGATGGATAAAACCAGTACTTACTTCACAAGTCTGTAAATTTGGAAGTTTACATTTAATTAGATTTAGAGCCCTTCATATGTGATAAAAATTGTAAAACTTGGTTACTGTGGATTTTAGATATTAATAAGACTTGTGGAATTTTATTATAATTATTAGATGAGTTTTTACAGTACTTGCTTCATTAACCAAAGATTATGGAATTAATGGTTATAAATTAAATTAGGGGCTACTATTCACTATAAAAATTATGAGACTACCTCTAGGGTGTTTTTAGGCTATGATAGTCCTACTGGAGTTTTATTATAATTTTTAGAATAATATTGCTGGCTTTTTCATCTGTAGATGATATTATTGACCTTAAGTTCTAAATTACGAAAGGTAGGTCTGATCACCTATGAAAATTCTCAAACCTTGGATTTACTGTTTAAATGTCACTTAGTATTTATCATAATTTTGTTGTGATTTGTTCCTGACTTTAGAGAGCACTTCATGTTCAAGTAGGGCATTTGGAGTCTAGGATTAATTAAATTAAGTGCCCACTTAATTAGGAAAATTATGAGACTCTGGATTTAGTCTTAACAGGTCATGATAGACTCCCAGTAATTATTATGGATCTACAGGAAGAGTAATTAGGGTACCCCCTAATGAGAGCACCATGTAACTTAGCGTAGTTTGCATATAGTGGATAGGTCAGAGATAAGTTAACTCGGAGAGCTCAAACACACTTAGGGTATTCACACTGAAATAAAAGAGAGGTTTGATCAAGGGTAGAAATTAATAACATTAAGTGCCTTGGCAAGAGAACTTTGGGCTTCATCCCATTGTAGTTCCTAGTACCGCTGCGAGCCCCTCACCGGGTAGACTTCGGGAAGTCCAGGGTTAACCTTAAACCTTAGGAATAATATGGGCAAGAGTAACCCTAATAATAGTTTCACCTTACACTCACACTTGTACACGTAGGGAGATAAATTTGTAGTGAAAGGATAGCGTAGGCCCGTGGCCTAAGGGCTTACTGGTAGAGTTAAATGGACTCGGTATTGATTTGGAAGTCCGGGGAGCTGGATGCTCGAGGACTTAGAAAAAAAAGAGACTTGATTAGTCTAGGGAGCCGTGGGCTCGGGAACATGGTGAACTAGTAGGCTCGGTATTTTAATTAGATACAAACTATCATGGTTGCATGTGCATAACAGTGGTGGGTCCTCGGTATTGGACGATCGAACACACCGTCGTCGGTACGTTGACTCGGGGAGACTAGCTGGTTTGCTAGGAATAGTACGGGAACGTACGAGAGGGGCTAGATTGTGTAGTGTGTTTACCAATCTAGGAGTGGAGAGGCCCAACCCACTGTCTCCGTTTTGCCACGGCGGAGGCTCCTGAGAGTTTAGCTAACTCCAAAAAGGGGAACTAAAGGTCTGTGCGCATAGAGTCGTGTGTGTGAGTTGCACTCGCATGTACATACCATAGCATACTTGCACGTCATAGCATAGTCATTTCATTTAACCCCTGACACCTATCGTATAAATGGTATGGGACGTTTTATACGATAGGCCCTGCAAAACGACCCCTTGGTCTATAGGGGTAACCCCTATAAATCAATGGTTATATTTCTTGTTGCTCTTACTTTCACTTTTTATTGCTTCTTTTTGCTACTCCTTTCTGTTTATTTTTGATGCATACTTGTTCACTCATGTTTAATTTTTGTGATACCCCTGTCATACTTTATTATTTTAATCCTTAGGGTAGATGTCACCTGCTTGATTACGCCTTGCTTTTGGTCCTCCTTTTCACCCTTTTCCGCCCGGTGCCTAGGAGCCACGGGTAGAGGGGTGGGGGATTGTTGACTGAGTCTAGTTTGACTGACGGTCGTTTGACCACCATATTTTAGGTGCTCCGGATGGGAGACAGGGAACAGCCGCAGGAGACGCAACACCAGCAGGGTACGGTGCAGATGGAGATGGGCCAGTGTAGCTCGGGTGGACAGGCATCCGGATCCGTGAGTGGAGCCGAGTATTAGTAGTTTTACTTTTATGAGTGGATTGTAGTGAGGTTATCATGTACCGGGCTTAAGCCCGTATTTACTTTCTGGTGTTGGTACCTAAACTTTCTTCTGGTGTTGACTTGATTTATTGCATGATTTCCTCCTTTATACTATTGTGGACTTGGATGCTTACACTTTCATTCATTATACATTCTGTCGATGGTGATCGAGATGGCCGGCAGAATCGGCGTTTTGTGGTACCGATCATCCCGGTGGATGATGTCACCGCAAAAACGGCGGTTCTGGGCCTAAGACCCCGGTGGATGTTGCAAAAAAAAATGGGGTCTTACACGCTAAGTGGTGTAACTCGATCTCGTCCCACCATAACCGAGCCTCTCCTTCCAATAGGAAGGTGGCCAAGGTGACCTTATGATCTTCCTCCATCCTAATCGTCGTCAATATATGCTTGACGCACGACAACCAGTCCTCCGCCTGTGTAGGGGATCCCACATCCATGAACGTAGGAGGAGTGAAGCTCATGAACTGCTTCAACTTCCTTTCAGCTGCTCGATGATCGACAGCCGCAACAGGTTCTGGCCTCGTCGCAACCTGTTCCAACAACACTGCCGGCTACGCTTGCCTACCAGGCTGTGCTTGAAACATCACAAACAGCGCCTTAGTAACTAAGAGGACAGTTTTCGTAGAAGGGGGAGGTGTAGGCACCTCAGCTGGTGTCGTACTCTCATCAGAACGTTGGGGCTCCGACTGCTCAGCACCACTCCGCGTCACCTATGGGTGAACAAGACACACACATTAGCGACCTCACATAAGCAATAACAACAAGATAGGAATGTGCAGGTTCCTCAAACAGGTGTATTTGCATTCCTACGGGATATTCAAGAGTTCATTAGTGTTAATGCGGTTCGCACGTACATGTACTCGCCACCCCACAAAAGAATTCGACCACGAATTCGAAAGGGAAAGACCGAGACAGCGTATACCAAAAATGTAATGACTCCATCCGTTCATATAGCATATAATAGAAGGTCCGGTCGGGGCCCCACACCAGATGCCACAAAATAAGCGGCGAAGTCACGGGTTGATATCAGAGTTGCGCATCCTAACTCATAGCATTCTAGCGGAAGCTTTTAACAGAAATACTGAACTCCAATCATGAATGTCCACTGATATAAACACCCACATTTATATAGGAATGTACATCAAATACAATATCGTTTGTCCCTATGGCCCTGAAAGTGTAAGTTAGATCTGATATACTCTAGAGTGGGGGGTGAATAGAGTATATGGTGCTTGCTAAAACCTTTTTACAACAGTTGTTGTATTCCTAAGTAAACAGGGAAGCAAAAGAAATAAAGTAAACACAGCAACTATCTAAACAAAAAGCAATCACAAACCACAGCCAGAAAACAAAAGAAAGTAAGCAACCAGATGACACAAGGAGCTATAGTGGTTCCTCAATCAACCTGGGTACATCCACTCTTCTACCACCCTAGGTAGGAATCCACTGCAGGATGAGTTGATCAGGTGTCCTGGGCACCAATGAGCTTTTGATAAGGTGCTCAAAAACAAACCAGATTTTTTGATCAGGTGTCTTGCCACCACTGAGTTTTGACAAGGTCTCAGAAACCAGCACAAACTTTTGAAGGGAGTTTGATAAACCCTTTACAGTAGAGAGAGAGAGAGAGGGATGAGATGATCTTCTCTGTCAACAATCAGAGAGAAGATAGTGGATGTTGTCAAAGCTCCCCCTGAGATCTTGAGTTGTTCAGGAAGTGAAGCTTTGCAGTATGGTGATAGGCCTTCAGAAAATTTGATCTCCATCAAAGGATGATTTCAGCAGCAACTGAAATGTGTGGTGTCAGGAGTCTTGAATGATATGGAATTTGAACACTGGAATCAAAAGGGATCTGAAAATTTCAGTATATTGATCTCCTTTTGTGATGGTGTTCTTGTATGAATTCTAAAACTGTGAATATCTGTAACTCTTTCTCTTTCTGTTGTTGTGATTGTTGTAAGAGTTGTTGTTGATGATGTTGTTCTATATTCTACAGCAGGAATGAAAAAAGCTGATCTTTTATTCCTTAGATCTGAATAGAATATTTCTCTGTCCAATATAGTTGTTAGCCTGTCATAAATGACTTCCTTAACTGCATTTTGTCTTCTGGAGGAATTCCAATAAAAACATTCCTTTGAAAATCCCTTGAAACTTGCTCCAGATTAATTGAAAACGGCTACAAGATCCTTGAAATAAATGCTGAGAATAATTCCATAACTGTCTGAATTTGAATCTTGAAAAACGTCGATCTCTCCAGAAAAACGTCGAACTGAGCTCCACTATCATTGAACTGAGCTCAGAGACTGGACTTAGACTGAAACAGAGATCGTCGATCTGAGCTCAACTATCGTCGAACTGAGCTCAGAGATAGAGAAACAAACTGGAGACAAGAACGTCGATCTGAGCTCGAAGATCGTCGAATGGAGTTCGACGACTCGTTGAAATTGAGCTCAGAGATCGTCGAATGGAGTTCGACGATTCGTCGAAATGAGCTCAGCGATCGTCGAATGGAGTTCGACGATTCGTCGTCCTGAGCTCGACGAAATGACTTAGTCTCCTGAACTGAAATATCTGGTCTTGAGGGCAGCTTTCAAACCTAAATACTAACCCTTAGACTCAATTCTAATTGACCTTTAGATCTATACAAGGAGGTCAAAATAGATTTCCTAAAATACATAGTGATCCTTGCCCAAATCAGTAATAGGGTGTTCCAACAATCTCCCCCTATTTGGGTTAGGATTACTATTTACAGATATTGGAAAACTAAAAACATACAAAGCAGAGATATAACAAACAAGACATAGCAGAAACACAGACATTATCTCAGATAGTTCAGAAAATAAAATATGCTGTCATCTTACAGAATCATTCTTTTTCCTTGCTCTTTATAAGAACTATTTCTCTGTTGGGATTGAGAGCTTCCTTCTTAGATCTTTTATCATCAGCTGCACCTAGAGAGGTTTGTTGCTTTGGCCTGGGCACTACAGCTTCTGGATGCAGCTTCATATAGCTTTCTGAATCAAAAAATTTACTGGAGGAGTATCTCTCAAGCTCTTTCTTTCTTTGATTTGAAAAAGTAGTGATATTTAAAGTATCCCTTCCTTGTTCTCTAGCTTTCTTAATTTGGTCCAGAGCAGCCAATTCTTTCATTCTTGCTGTCCATGAGGTGGAGTTATTTTCTGGGTCCTCAAATGGAACAGGAGGCTCATATCTATTTGAAGAATTATCTGGAGGAGCTCTAGAAGAGACTAGTTCTTTCAGCTTGTAAGGGAAGGGACCAGAAGTTGTGTCAGATGGACCTTGTCCTTCCCTTGGATAAGGATGTTGCCTGGAATATCCTTTGGAGTACACTTTGAGTTCTCTCTGATTTCCTCTATATTGTCCTCTTCTGGACTGATAACCTTTAGATTGATTTCCTCTATACTGGGATCTACCTTGAGGTTGATATGAAGTTTGGCTTCTGGTAAAGGATTGGAAAGCAGAAATACCACCTGCACCTGCATCAGGTGAGGGAGGAGGAGGAGGAGGAGGATTGAAGTGGGAAGATCCTTTATCATATTTTCTTTTCTTTTTCATAGCCTTCAGTTGATTTCTGGAGTATTGCATCCAAGGTTCTGTGATAGGGCAATCATGCAGTATGTAGTATGGAATGTCATTTGTATCTTTTACTTTTTCTAGAGGAACTCTCTTCATAGCTTTGCTTCTTGCTTTCCTTTTCCTTGCAATTGTAGCAGAGGAATCATCTGAGTCAGTCCTAAACTGATCACTGTCTGAGCTTGGAGGATTATCATACACTGCATCAATCCTTTTGAGATAATCTTTTTGTTGTTGAGACTGAACAGCAGAAATAGCAACAGTAGCAGCAGCAGCAGCAGGAAGTGGAGTAGAAGCAATACTGGCAGAAGGAGTTATGACAGCAGCAGGTTCAGAAACAGCAGCAGTAATAGCAGCAGTAGTAACAGATGAAACTGGAAAATCAACTTCAGAAGGAGCAACAGCAGCAGTAACAGCAGGCTCAAAAACAAATGCCTCTGTCATATGCATGTCCTCAAAAACAGCACTATCAGAACTAACAGAAACATCAGTAACAACAGTAGGAGGAGCAGCAGTAGGAGCAGCAGAAGAAGCAGTGTCAACAGCATTGATGGAATGTATATAAGAGCTTATTAGGCTGAGGTCACATCTGAAAATAGGCACAATGGCCTTAGTCAGATCTTCAGATTGCTGGACTGGAAGACAGTTGAAGTACACAGAATCAAAAGCTGATAACAGTGACCTGAGGTCCACTGAGATGAATGCAACTGAAGCTACTGGAGCTTGGACTGAGGATACAACAGCAGGCAATCTTTCAACTTCATGAGGCATCTCCCCTGCCTAGATGTAGTGAGAACTGGATCAAGGCACCCATAAGAAGGGATTGCCTGAGAAAGAAGAATGGAAGAAAGCCTGGCAGACAGTTCCTGAACTGTTTTAAGAAGGGGAGCCAAAGAGGTCTCCAGCAAGAGGGATAGCCTTGGAGCTATCAGCTCATATAACCTGTCTGCAAGGGCTGGAATATCTACTTGCTCAAGAGGGACTTGAGTAGAGGTAGGGATGGATGAGATAGAAATGAAGGTTGAAGCAGCAGGATATGTTGGTGGAGAACCTGTGGATTGAGGAAATGATGGTTGGGAAATTAGAATTGTGGAGATGGAAGAGAGTGGAATCGAAATGGATGGTGTGAAGGATGGTTGAGCAATGATGTCTTGAATTAGTTGTTGATAAGAGGTGGATGAGGATGGTAGCTCAGGAGGGGATGATGGAGAATCATCCATATAGGAATCATCTATAAGAGTGAAAGATCGAATATAAGAGGATGAGTCAATATCTAGGTGTGGGTAGTGATGTAGAGGATGGAAGAGTTCTTCAGTGAGTGGTGGAGTTGGAGAAGGAATTGAAGTTGGAGATGGGGTGGAAATTGTGATGGTGGATGTGACTGTGGTCGATGAAACAAGAGGTGGAGGAGGAGGAGATGAAGCAGGCAAGTCTTCTGCAGGGGCAGAAACTTGAGGGGAAGTGACTGGAGCAGTCCTTGTGCCTGAAGTAGAAATTGCAGAGAGCCTGCTGGGATTGACAATCTGCATGTCCCATTTTCTAAATAGGGCACAGGTGAGCCTCTTGGAGGCATTGATGTGCATCCCACTGGAAACAAGCAGTGCAGGGCATCTGTGGTGAAGGAACAGCCCTAAAATTCTTCCAAAATTAACAAAGTTCTTGTTAATCTTTTTCTTAATCAAATCAAAGAAAACTTCTCCCCAATTGAGTTGCTTCTTGTCCACTAGGGCACCCATCAGACAGAGCTGATACCTTGATATGGTATCATGAGCTGAGTGTTTGGCCAACAATACCTTGCCAACAACATCAGCTAGAAATCTATACTCAACAGATAGATTTTTCTTCAGCAATTTGCTAGGGTTTGCTTCTGAGTGTCCCATCCTTTCAAGCATATTAGAAAATTCCTCTCCAGAAAGTTCAACAGAATCTTCTCCAGATTTTAATTGAAAAACCTCTGTCAAGGCAGCAGGTGTTAGAGATACCTGGGTTCCTGAGATGCTTCCAACCACTGTATTCTGATCCAGGTTATGGGCAGTATACACTCATTCCTTTATCTCATCTGCAGCTAATTTAATCCTTGTAGTCATGATGGTAACTAGTTGTTGTTCTTTGAAAAGTTCCAGAATCTCCTTGAAGATTTGATCACTGTTGTTGAAATAATCCATGTTGATATCAAATCCAGCATCAAATTTCATTGCGGCCAAGATGGCGACTGAGACTGTCATTGATTCCTACAAAAATGAACAAACAAACGACCAAGTATAGAGAAGTTTGGAGGGAAAGAGACAATTTACAGAGAGTACGAAAGCGCAAAGGGAGAACGACGACCGAAAAAATGAGTTTTATATTAGGGTTCGACGCAGAAAAGGAAAGATCGTTGAACTCTGTTCGGCGATCTGGGCTTCCAAAGGAAACTAAAAGGTCATCAATAGCGTCGATCTCCGTTCGACGATATTGGAGAGTGTCGAGCTCCGTTCGACGATCGCTGACCTGAAGAAAGATAGTTTAGCACTATCTGAGAAGCGCTGAACTCTGGTCGACGATTTCGGAAGTCGTCGATCTCCGTTCGACGATCTGGGGAAAAATCGTCGAGCGCAGTTTAGAGATCAGAAACACTCTATACACTAGAAAAAGCACTTTGATTTGCCTAGTCTTGATCATTTTTATAATTTTAAAATCTTGGATCTTATTTTAGGCTTCCTCCATCTAACATTCCTAACTGATTCAGGAAGAATGTATGTTTTTTTTCATCCAAGGGTTTGGTGAAAATATCTCCCCTTTGCAAATCAGTTGGGATATATTGAAGTTCAATTTTATTTTTCTCAACATTATCCCTTAGAAAGTGATGCCTAATTTTTATGTGTTTTGTCCTACTATGGAGCACTAGGTTTTGTGCTATAGAAATAGCACTAGTATTATGACAAAATATTTTAGACTTCTCTAAGTTGTAGCCATAGTCTAGGAGCTGATTTTGAATCCATAAAATTTGTGAACAACAACTACCTGCAGCCATATATTCAGCTTCAGCAGTTGAAGTTGACACAGATGTTTGTTCCTTGCAAAACCAGGAGACAAGTCTGTCACCAAGAAACTGACAAGTTCCACTGGTGCTTTTCCTGTCTATTCTACATCCAGCATAATCAGCATCTGAAAATCCAGTTAAGTCAAATGCTAAGTCTTTTGGATACCAGAGACCTATATTTGGACAACTTTTTACATACCTAAGAATCCTTTTTACTACCGTTAGGTGTGACTCTCTAGGGCTTACTTGGAATCTAGCACATATGTATGTTGCAAATATTATGTCAGGTCTACTAGCTGTAAGGTACAATAAAGAGCCAATCATTGCTCTATATGTTGTCTGATCAACAGGTTTCCCATGTTCATCAGCATCTAATACAGCATTAGTAGGCATAGGTGTTTTCATACATGATGCTTCGGACATACCAAATTTTTTAACAAATTCTTTTGCATACTTGGTTTGAGAAATAAATATGCCTTCAGCATGTTGCTTGATTTGCAATCCTAGAAAGAAGGATAGCTCACCCATGCTACTCATTTCAAATTTAGAATGCATTAGATTGGAGAACCTTCTGCATAAATTTGAATCAGTAGAACCAAATATAATATCATCTACATAGATTTGTACTAGTAGGGTATGGGACTTATGGGTTCTAATAAAAAGAGTTTGCTCTACTCTACCCCTTATAAACTCATTTTTCAGAAGAAAGCATGCTAGGGTCTCATACCATGCTCTAGGAGCTTGCTTTAGACCATATAATGTTTTATGCAATTTGAAAACATAATCAGGATGAGTTAAAGAGATAAACCTGGGGGTTGTTTGACATAGATTTCTTCTTTGATATCTCCATTGAGAAAAGCACTCTTTACATCCATCTGGTATACTTTGAATCCTTTGTGTGCTGCATATGCTAAGAAGATTCTTATGGCCTTTAACCTTGCAACTGGTGCAAAGGTCTGGTCATAATCTATCCCTTCTTCTTGAGAGTACCCTTGAGCAACTAACCTTGTTTTGTTCCTTATAATGACCCTTTGATCATCCAACTTATTTCTGAACACCCACTTTGTGCCAACAATGGAGTGATCCTTTGGCATTGGTACTAGTTCCCAAACTTTATTCCTTTCAAATTGATGCAACTCTTCTTGCATTGCAATGATCCAGTGTGGATCTTGCTCTGCATCTTGAATGGATTGAGGTTCAATTTCAGAAAGGAAGCAAGTGTGCATCATGTTTTGGTTGACCTGATTTATGGTTTGCACACCAGCTGAGATGTCTCCAATCACTTGGGAGATTGGATGGTCTCTTGATGTTACTAAATCAACAGGAGATGTTGATTGTTCACCAACCTGTGTTGTTGTTTCCTCTGGTGGTACAACAACTGGCTCTTCAAGAAGTTTCTCTTCAAGATGTTGAATGTCTTCTTCATCTTCACTGCTTTCCTCTTTTTGAATGATTTGTAACCTGTCCAAGTCTTCTGCAAGAGAGTGTACCTACAAAGGTTCTATGGTAGAAGTATTCTTCTCCTTGAAAGACATGTTAGATTCATCAAAAGATATATGAACAGATTCTTCAATTTTAAGAGTTGATTTATTATATACCCTATAAGCTTTACTGATCATGGAGTATCCCAGAAACACTCGTTCATCAGCTTTAGCTTGAAATTTAGCTAAGTATTTCTTGTCATTATTATGAATGTAACAAATACAACCAAAGATTTTAAAGTAATCTACTTTAAGTTTCTTCTCTTTGAGTAATTCATAGGGAGTCTTTCCCTTCAGTTTATGTATTAAACTTCTATTCAACACATAGTTGGAGGTGTTCACTGCCTCTGCCCAAAAGGATAGAGGAAGGTGAGCATCTGACAATAATGTAGTGGTAGAATCAATAAGGGTTCTATTTTTCCTTTCAGCTACCCCATTTTGTTGAGGAGTTCTAGGAGCTGAGAAAGTGTGTCTGATCCCTTCACTCTGACAGAACTCTTACATAAGAAGAGAATCAAACTCTGTCCCATGATCACTTCTGATCAGGGCAATGTGAGTATTGAACTCACTATGTATGCATTTGAGAAACTCTGTCAAACACTTAAAGTTATCAGACTTCTTCCTCAGAAAGAACACCCATGTGAATCTAGAGAAGTCATCTGCAACCACTGAAGTGTAAGATTTCCCTCCTAAGCTTTGTACTGTAATGGGTCCAAAAAGATCCATGTGTAACAGATACAAAGTCCTAGGTGAATCACTCTTATTAAGTGACTTGAAACTATTTTTGGTTTGCTTGCCTAATTGACAGGCCCTGCAGAGTCCTTCCTTCTTGTAGGGGCCAGAAGGTAGTCCTCTAACAAGGTTGTCCTTGGATAGCCTAGCAATGGTTTTAAGGTTTATATGTCCTAGTCTCTTATGTCATAGTTCATTAGGTTTACTAACAGAGTTAAACAAGCAAATATCTACTTTAGTTGAAAGAAAGTCTACTAAATAGATGTTACCTTTCCTTTTACCTGTCAACACAATTGTGTTGTCCTCTGATTTGATCTTGCATAAGGATTTGCTGAAAGTCACTTGGTAGCCTTCATCACATAGTTGACTGATACTGATCAAGTTGTGCTTCAGTCCTTCCACATAGGCTACTTTCTTGAATGTGACTGTGTCAATCTGGACTGCACCATATCCTTTTGTTAGTCTAAAGTTTGAATCTTCAAATATTACTTTGGGTCCAAGCTTGGCTTTGAAGGATGTGAAGTTGTCCTTGTTTCCTGTCATGTGCTTTGAGCACCCACTATCCAGATACCATTGCTGGTTTGATGTTAGATAGGTCTTCACCTGCACATAAAACAATTTACTTATTTTTGACCCAGTTTACCTTGGGCCTAGGTTGATAACCTTTGAATTCAGAAATAAAAGACATCTCTGGTTGACTCTTATATCCTTCAGGATGATATCTCCTTGGAGGTATTATCCATTCAGTATAAGGGTTAAATCTTTGGGATGAAGGACCCCTAGGTTTGGAATTTGATTTACCTTTGAAAAAGTTTTCAAAACTCTGATCTCTGCTCGATGATCGCTGAGCTGAGTTCGACGATCTTGGGTCAGATCGTCGAGCTCCGTTCGAAGATCGACTGTGGCAGAGTTCAGGGTTTAGAGATCGTCGACCTGAGTTCGACGATTTAGCCTGAGATCGTTGATCTGCATTCGACGATCGTCTAGCTCCGTTCGATGATTTCTGTTGAACTCTTATTTTCTTAGGTAAGTCAGAATTCTTTCTAGCTACCTCTACAACTCCATTGCCTTTATCAGAGATAAATTTAATTGGGGTTATTAGTACTATAGGTTGGATGGATGAAGCACCCAAGCCCAGTGTACTATTGAATCTTGAGTTCACTGTGCTTGTGATGTCCATTAGCTTGATACTTCTCCCATTGAGGGATTCTTCAAGCTTTTTGGCCTCTGATAGCTCACTTTTCAGTGAAGTTATCTGCTCCCTACAGCATTCCAACTCCTCAGAGAGTTTGAGGTTTTCTGATTTTAAAGTACTGTATTCAGATAATTGATTTCTGAGAGAAATGATTTCCTTCTCAGATTTTAATAAATCTAAACATAGTGCTTTAAACTCACACTTAAAGTCCTCAGAATTAAAATCAAAAAAGCTTATTACCTGGTCCTCTTCAGATTGAGTCTCTGATTCTGACTCTGATTCTTCTGCATTAGAATTGTGTTGTGAGGCATTGATAGCAATCATGCAGAATTCTTTTTCTTCAGCATCATCCTCATCATCACTTGAGCTGGATGAAGCTTCAGATTCTTCTTCTGTCTCACTCCAAGTTTCAGCAACAAATCCCTTTCTTGTATGTTTGTTCTTGCTGGAGGAGGGTTTGCCATTGCTGCTCTTCTTGAAGTTCTTTTCTTTTCTCCTTTCTTTCCTGTCCTTTTTTGTCCTTGTTTTTATTTTCTGGACAGCCAGGCACAATGTGGCCTGGTTTCCTGCAACCAAAGCAAATAAATTCTTTGTTATTTAATTTGTCATATCTTGGCTTGTCATGCTCTCTGTATGATCTTTTCCTGAAATCCTTTCTGGCCATTTTGTAGAATCTTTTGGCCAGTAGGCTTAGCAGCTCCTCATTGTCTGTGACTTTGTCTTCAGGCTGATCTTCAATGGCTTTGAAAGCTATTGACTTCTCTTTTATTATAGCTGGTGAGGCAGCCTTCTGCTCTTCTTCTCTATTCTTGACGAGCAGCTCATAAGACTTGAGCTTGCCCAGGAGAGTTTCAGTTGTGATCTCATTTAGGCTTCTGGCATCCTTGATTGGCCAGATCCTTGAGTCTCAAGTGCTTGGGAAGCACATTAGGATTTTATCATTTAGCTCAGTCAATGAGATCTCCTTGTCCAAAGTTTTCAGCTCATTGACTATGAGACTGAGTCTATTATACATGTCTGCTACTGACTCAGCTTCTCCTTTCTTGAAATTCTCATACTGGGTTATGAGATGAGATCTTCTGTCTTTTTTCTCATCAGCTGATCCTGAGACTATCTCAGATAACTTGTCCCAGATGTCCTTTGCTGAGTTGCATTCAGCTACCTTTTGGAATATCTCATCAGACATAATCTGGGCTAGAATGTTCATAGCTTTTGCATCAGCCAATTTCCATTTCTTTATTTCTGCATTTGTTCTTGAGGGAGGTGGAATATCACTTGTACTTGTATTCTCTGGAGGTCTTGGACACACTGTCAAAACAGAATTGAAAATGTCCTCATCAATAGAGTTCATGTACAGCCGAATCCTTGCCTTCCAAAGTGCAAACTTGGATAGATTGCACACTGAAGGTCTGGTGCTAGCATAATCACTGTTTTGGGCCATGTTTTGTGAAGAAATAATTCTAATAACAAAATCAAAACAAGCAGATCTAACTAGAGGGATCTTTGGGTTCAGGTGTTAGCCTGTGCAACCACTAAGGTGTGGTATTTTTAACCAACCTACCTCTGATACCAATTGAAAGTGCAAGTTAGATCTGATATACTCTAGAGGGTGGGTGAATAGAGTATATAGTGCTTGCTAAAAATTTTTACAACAGTTGTTGTATTCCTAAGTGAACAGGGAAGCAAAAGAAATAAAGTAAACACAGCAACTATTTAACAAAAAGCAATCACAAAACACAACCAGAAAACAAAAGAAAGTAACCAGATGACACAAGGAGCTATAGTGGTTCCCCAATCAACCTGGGTACATCCACTCTTCTACCACCCTAGGTAGGAATACACTGCAGGATGTGTTGATCAGGTGTCCTGGGCACCAATGAGCTTTTGATAAGGTGCTCAAAAACCAAACCAGATTTTTTGATCAGGTGTCTTGCCACCACTGAGTTTTGACAAGGTCTCAGAAACCAGCACAAACTTTTGAAGGGAGTTTGATAAACCCTTTACAGCAGAGAGAGGGGGGGATGAGATGATCTTCTCTGTCAATAATCAGAGAGAAGATAGTGGATGTTGTCAAAGCTCCCCCTGAGATCTTGAGTTGTTCAGGAAGTGAAGCTTTGCAGTAGGGTGTTAGGCCTTCAGAAAATTTGATCTCCAACAAAGGATGATTTCAGCAGTAACTGAAATGTGTGGTGTCTGGAGTCTTGAATGATGATGGCCTTTGAACACTGGAATCAAAAGGGATCTGAAAATTTCAGTATGTTGATCTCCTTTTGTGATGGTGTTCTTGTATGAATTCTAAGACTGTGAATATCTGCAACTCTTTCTCTTTCTGTTGTTGTGATTGTTGTAAGAGTTGTTGTTGATGATGTTGTTCTATATTCTACAGCAGGAATGAAAAAAGCTGATCTTTTATTCCTTAGATCTGAATAGAATATTTCTCTGTCCAATATAGCCGTTAGCCTGTCATAAATAACTTCCTTAACTGCATTTTGTCTTCTGGAGGAAAGTCCAATAAAAACATTCCTTTGAAAATCCCTTGAAACTTGCTCCAGATTAATTGAAAACGGCTACAAGATCCTTGAAATAAATGCTGAGAATAATTCCATAACTGTCTGAATTTGAATCTTGAAAAACGTCGATCTCTCCAGAAAAGCGTCGAACTGAGCTCCACTATCGTTGAACTAAGCTCAGAGACTGGACTTAGACTGAAATAGAGATCGTCGATCTGAGCTCAAATATCGTCGAACTGAGCTCAGAGATAGAGAAACAAACTGGAGACAAGAACGTCGATCTAAGCTCGAAGATCATCGAATGGAGTTCGACGACTCGTTGAAGTTGAGCTCAGAGATCGTCGAATGGAGTTCGACGATTCGTCGAAGTGAGCTCAGCGATCGTCGAATGGAGTTCGACGATTCGTCGTTCTGAGCTCGACGAAATGACTTAGTCTCCTGAACTGAAATATCTGGTCTTGAGGGCAGCTTTCAAACCTAAATACTAACCCTTAGACTCAATTCTAATTGACCTTTAGATCTATACAATGAGGTCAAAACAGATTTCCTAAAAGACATAGTGATCCTTGACCAAATCAGTAATAGGGTGTTCCAACAGGCCCTATAGTTTCTCTTTACAAGAGTGGCTTCCATACATCGGCACGCAGGACAGCCACACATGCACAAAACACAACATTTTTTAGCTTAGCCTTCAAGGGCTAGCAGCAGCAGAAGGGACTTCAGCCTTTATATGTCCCACTCGGCTCTCTAACACCTGTACAAGGACAGCCCACCCAATGGTGGCAAACAAGGAAATGGTCGGCATTCAGCTGACCAATTTATAACGACCCTTCCCCTTTCCCGGGACAATGGTATTCCTTCCCTGCATGCATCATAATTCATATGCAGATATATTTATATCACACATTGCGCTCTCACGCACAAATAATCCATCACAACCATCAGCCATGTGGCCCGATGGTCCGTGCACTCAGGGCACATTCTTGGTGTACCGGCGAACCAGGGTCCCACCACCATTCCAGGTCCAACACCCGACGATAAAATTGAGCATTTAGTCTTTCCGGCGTGAACGACTAAGACACTCATTATGCGCTCCAACTGACCGCACTTTCAGTTCTTCAAGTCGGATGGAGATAACGCAGGTACAGATTGATGCGTGGAAATCGACAAGCGCACCGGTCGCACAAGTAATAAAATTTGTGAATAAATCCCCCAGTGTCGGTCTCTTGAGGAATGCAATTAGCATAGAGCGGCGACAGTTCAGAAAATATCGTTATGAGGGTTATACTTAGAAAAGATTTAAAAGGGGGCTTGTGAGATTGTGGTTTCTTGATCTAATAAACTACTTAAGACTATGCGGGTCGAAGGCACCGCTTCGCAAGGTGAGGTGAGTGTATCGGCCGCAATGCCGGACTTCGGTTGGGCGAGTGGACGGAAAGTTAATGGATGGAAGTATTCTTGTGCGGAGTGCAATCGGGTGAAACAAGAGTATGGAGTGGATGTGGAGTGGGCGAGGTGCATTCACAACACACAACTCAATAGCAAATCAAACTACAAACATCCACTTAGATATAGAGCAGAAAATGTAGTTCATTACAATATCGAATCATTCCATACAACGGAGGAAGGGGAAGAGGAGTAAACCACTAGAGGGTGAAGGTCCACCGCAGGTCATGGCCGAAATAGCCTGTTGTCAATCCGCTTTCGGGCTCAGTCCGAGGAGGCTTCCGGTACCAACAACCTGTCACCTCGAAGGCCTTTGAGTTCGTTCTCTAGGTCGTCTTCTTCTCCAACTCCGTTGGAAAGCTTGGAGTTGAGGTCATCAATGGCCGGGAGCTTCGTCGGAGGGTTTGGAAAGCTTCGGAATCACCGGCTACGGACTCCCGATGAAGGTGGAGGTGGATGGAGCAGCTAGAGACGTAGAACTGCACTTCCCGTGCACTCCTCGATCGCAGAAATGACCCCATCCTCCCCTAAATCGCGGAGCAGGCCCTTAAATACGGAGGCAGAATAACCAGAGCGCACGATCAGTGGCGCACGACCAGTGGTCGTGCGCACTGTCGGTCGATGATCGTGCGCAATTTCCAATTAAACCTGCAACTTGGACAGAAACATCAACAGATATGCGCACGATCAGTGGCGCACGACCGGTGGTCGTGCGCACTGAATCCACTGATCGTGTGATTGGCTAAGACAGAAATGGGGAAAAGGAGAATGTAATGTGCACGATCAGTGGCGCACGACCAGTGGTCGTGCGCAGCGAGTCCAGTGATCGTACGCAGTGTTCCTGTATCGTCTGGGTCTCCCGAGCGGTTCCGGAGCACGCACACGACCCATGCACCAGTAGAAGAGGCAGATAGGCCACCAAAAGTGCACACCACATTCTCAAGACACGGCGAGAGAACAAGTAAAACATACGGAAATACAGAAACATCTAAAGCACACAGAAAACGGGCCTAAAGTGCACTTAATCATGAAATAGGCAAATAAGCAAATATAAGCAGTTATAACTCTCAAGTGTAGTGCTAAAACGATAAAACTGGCACAGATGAGTCCAAAAATCTGTGTAATATTTGGACTCATCACACCCCCAGACTTACCCATTTGTGAGTCCCGCGCAAATCATCACTCCGTGGACTGTAAAAACAGCTAGCAGGCTTAGAAACTTCAAAATAAAGTAGGACGAGAAATCAAATACATCATGTGCATAGAAAATAGAATAGAAAAACTTTTTAATTATGCTACGGAGCTTAAATTATTCGACGGAGGTAAATAAATATTGTGTCTACTTAAAATTAGAATTCTGGAGAATCATTCGGTCATGTGTACGGAGAAAGTAGACAGGCCACTAAGGTGAGCATTGCCCAAGACCGGGGCTCGTGATCACCTCCAAAGAAATCCATCAATGTCGGGAACCATAAGCTTTCCCTTTCACACACTCTCCACGATGCTAAGTAGACTCAAATGTGAATCAGCAGGACTTGTAGGTTTGAATGGGGCTAAGGCTAAGGTGTGGTAGTCAATGATAAACAAGGAGGCTACACGCAACCAAAGCAAGCGAACAAGAGCTAAACCCAAACAGCCACTAAGAAATGCATGTGTGACACACCCCCAGACTTGTCTTGGAAACCGGGTATGCGCACGGCCTATCCCGACCAAAAACTAACACACAAGATGGGTATTGCAATTCTCCTTGTAATAATTTTAAATTTTCTTTCTTTTTTTTCTTTTTTATTCATCTTTCTCTTTTTCATTTTTCTTCTTTTTCATTCAGCAGTCCCCAAATCGAAAAATTAACAATTCATGAATTCATCTCCACATCACATGAATCCCAAATATCACAACATATCAAATTTTTGAAATCGATCAAGCTCAAGGTTTTGGTTGCGACAAAAGGGTTGGCTTTTAGGCTTTGGTGAATATAGGTGGAGCTGAAACAAAAGGAGGGTAGCTGCAAATTTGGCTTGCAAGGGTCAGCTGCTAGGACTAGGTACAAAAATGCTCAAACTAGCCAAAATGATGGCCTACCTCACGCTCACACTCGACTAACCGGGCACCAATGCTTCGAGAGTAGCTTGGGGCAAGTTCTCAGTCCCCGAAAAAGACGATCCTTCCCCCCGACTCGAGCAATACGAGTCTAGTGACGTCTACACACATCCCTACACTACCGTTCGATTACTCCAGATTCTACAATTTTAAGTAGCACAAACAAAATTTACTTTTGCAGAATAAATTTAAGTCTACGAGCATGAAAAAAAAGTAATCCTATATTATTTATATGCAAATCATGAGTACTCGATTAGGAGCACTGCATGAGTTTTGAACTACTATATCCCAAAATCCTAAGTCAGCACCACTTTTTAGAGTTTACACAAAAGTAATACATTTGCCTTGAGCCGCGCGCATGGTTAAGTGCACACTCATGTGGGTGATTCAGTGTGTGCAAGTAGTGATCATGAAATAAATAAATGCAAACTAGTATGCAATAAACTGTGTTGTGTAGTGATCACAGGCAACTCCACCCCCAGACTAGAATATGACAATACGAAAAAGTAAAACATGTAAATTAAAATAAAGGGCTAGGGGAAGAAGTACCCATGCTCAAAATTGAGCATACCGGTCGTGCGACGAGATATCCAAATGCGGCCAAGTTTCCGCGCCTCAAAATTTCCTGCACCTGCGATTTAAATACGGACGCAAAACAAAAGATGGACACACATATATATATAGAAAAAAAACTCAAAACATAGCACAAGACCAAATGGTCCAACATGGGTTGTCTCCTAGAAGCCACTTTTGTTTACCGTCCTTAAGGTGGACCAAATACATGTATTAGCAGATCATATAGTATACATAAAAAAACATTCGGCACCCATATGGGCACCCACAAAAATATAATTGTCTCATGTCTAACCCTGCTAAATAAAGTACAAAAATTTCTCCAATTTAATAAAGCACGGAAAATAAGAACAGAAGGCGTGGTAGACTAGCTCCGTGGTGAACTCCACTCACTCCCCCTCACTATCGTTGTCGTGAATCTCGATGCGAGACGGACGAGGAGCAGATGCCGATGGAGTGACACGAGTAGGTGGTGTTCGAATTTCCAACCCGCCTCTCACCGCTTGCTGATAAATAAAGTCTTGCATCCAAAATTGTGAAGCTTCCAGATCAGTAAGGCGCTCGGACAAATATGGGACGCCCCGCTCCTGAGCTGGGCTGAATTGGCGGCTAGATTGCCCCTCATGCTTTACTGGAGGCCTCAGTTGCTGTTGACTCTGATGCAGTGGCACTCCCGCACTCCGCCTACCCATAGCAGAAGATTCACCCGGCTCTCCATCATCTTTCTCCTCATCTCTACCCTCAGGCGCATCACCAGGCATGCTGACGACAAACGTCCGACTAACTTTTCTCCCAACCACTCGCAGCAAATGACAACTCACCAGGTTGGCTCTGGAGACCATGGAAGGTGAAGTGACCTGCACCATCGGAGGTAACTGGCTCCAAACTCCCAAACTTTTAGCGATGCGGGTAATGTAGTAAGCACCCCCGATCGCGCTCGCGAGGCCATAAGTGGCTTCGTGGTGGAAGAAATAGGCCAGCGTGTACCCCAGATGGATGGGGTACTGCTGCATACTAAACAGGGAAATCAAATCCTTCCACCCCACCACATTCTTGCTCATGGCCCTTGCGGTGAGTGAATGACTAAGCAAATGCTTCAAATACCTTAGAGCGGGGGAGACAATCTTCGTCGATTTGGCACGGCGGGCGACGTACTCCTCGTTCCCTCTGGTCAGAGAATGCCAAGCGGCATGCAGAGTCATACCCTCTGGAAAATCAATGCATAACTAGCGGAAGTTAATCTGGGATGCCTCCACCTCGGTATAGACGCTGGCATGAATGGCAAGCTCCGGCAATTTGATAGTGAAGACGTTTCCCATCATCCAGAATGAGCAAGTGGGCAAATAGTGGTTGTCCACCGTTGTATCCCAATCGAATGTGGAAAGGAACTCCAACGTCAGTTCCCGGTATCCAAGCTCGTCACACTCGAACAACTTGCTCCAAAAATCGAAGGAGTAGAGGATGAGCACAGCCTCCGCCAACACACCATCATCTCCAATTGAACGCAGCTCGTTCTAGTCAACAAGCCGCTGAGAGAGGAATGGCTTGTCCTTCAAGGAATTGTAGCGCTGAGTATGCTCTGCCTTCGATAAGGTTCCCATTCTCCCCAAGATCTGAGCAGGGGTTGTCGAAGCACAATCGGAGCGTTGGTAGGCCTTTACCACTTGGCGGCATCCAGGCTCCATTACAGCACAAGGAGGAAGAGAGATCTGAGATTGCGGGAGCCTACCGGAGGAGAAAGGGCCGAATCACTGGAGAGGAATCGGAACGGGAGGAGCAACGAACAACGCACGCGCAGCGGACCAAGCGAGAGATTAGGGCGCACGCACAGTGGACGGCCGACTGAAATTTAAAGAAACTGGGTCGGCGCACGACCAGTGGTCGTGCGATGATAAGTAGTGTGCACGACCAGTGGTCGTGCGCAGTGAAATTTTTCGCACGCCCGGTTTTTTTCAGTCAATTTCACACTGCTCACCACGTGGTGCAACAGAGAGCTCATCACGCAGCTGGGCTACCACACCTTTCGACAGACAAATTTAACAATAATCATAAAATAGAGACAAAAAAATACATACATATATTTAAAACAAAAGAAACACTACCCTAGATAACTGTTGGGTTTATTGTCTCCCAACAGAACTTATTCAAAATCTGAGCATTTCCTAACTGATTGGCATATGAAACTTGAAATGCTCAGGCAGTGGTTCATGTTCGCATTTCGGTAGCGGGTACCGGAACGGAGACAGAATAGAAGCCCCAATACATGTATACGTATACCTATCATGTGTGTCAGGAATGGGCAGAAAGTAACTTGGTAAGCTCGTCGGCTCCAACTCCACCTGAATCTGGTCACTATAAGTCCTAGGTCGCATTACAGACCCTTGCACTGATTGGATCGGTTCCGCGATGTGGTCCTACTGGGAAGTAGACATGAGAGCGGGGTCAAGAAATAAACTAGAAGAATAACATAAAGGAACCTCAATCTTGGGGATGGTCCCGGAGTCATCCCCCGCCGGTGGAATTGTGGGTGCTTCTACACAGCTGTTTAGGCTGATGCAAGAATGTTCTAGAGATATATCTGCCTCGTCCTCGCACCGGGCATCCTCACATTGGGTAGAGGTCGCAACCTCGGCCATGGAGTCGTCCTCCTCGACTGGATCTAACAGAATGCTGGAAACGTTAATTTCCACCTGTGAATCAACCTCAACAGCACTGTTAGAAAAAGAAAGAATGTTATGCAAATAAGAAGGTGAAGGCGCGGAGCTCGGTAGGATGTCGAGCACTGGCTCTTCGCAACTAATAGACTCTATGCTAGGTGATGTATGAACTTCAGGAGTATAAATATCCATGTCGTAATGGGGATAAACACATGTATCGGTGCACATACCTGGGATGCCTTCTCCATAACATAGAGATGGCAATGGTGCACAACCCAATACGGAAGGGGTGCTGCCCAAGGTTAAAGTGGAGACAATCCGAAGATCCGGCTCGTCATCCACTTCTAGCTCAGCTAGGTAAGTGGCGTAATCCTTCAATGCATGATCCCAGCTTTGACAAAAAAAGGCACAGCTTAGCCGGCTTCAGTGATGCAACAGGTGTTGAAGCCGAATAGAAGTAGTGCGGCAATGGCTCCGCGGGTCGGTAGCTAACAGGCTTATGTCTACGATATGTAGACTCCTGAATTTCCTGGCTACTATACTTCTGAGGGCATCTATCACTAGCATGAGAGATGTCTCCACAATGACGGCAACGTATATTGAAATTGGCCCACATTGCGGAGATTTCAAATATAAAGGATACAACTACTTTGCATATATTCTGAGAATAAAAATAACAATTCCAACTGACGGAATAACAGCACAAGAGAAAAAGGATCAAAACAAAACAAAATAACTCCTAAAAACTACTTTTAGGGACACAAATAACTCTTATAACGAAATTTTCAGTCATCCTGAGTCGCTCTATAGTTGCATTCCCCGGCAACGGCACCAAAAACTTGATACGTGCAAATCGGCAAGCGCACCGGTCGCACAAGTAAAAAAATTTTGGAATAAATCCCCGAGTGTCGGTCTCTTGAGGAATGCAATTAACATAGAGCGGCGACAGTTCAGAAAATATCGTTATGATGGTTATACTTAGAAAAGATTAAAAAGGGGCTTATGAGATTGTGGTTTCTTGATCTAATAAGCTACTTAAGACTATGCGGGTCGAAGGCACCGCTTCGCAAGGTGAGGTGAGTGTATCGGCCGCAATGCCGAACTTCGGTTGGGCAAGTGGACGAAAAGTTAATGGATGGAAGTGTTCTTGTGCGGAGTGCAATCGGGTGAAACAAGGGTATGGAGTGGATGTTGAGTGGGCGAGGCGCATTCACAACACACAACTCAAAAGCAAATGAAAAATACAAGCATCCACTTAGATATAGAGCAGAAAATGTAGTTCATTACAATATCGAATCATTCTATACAACGGAGGAAGGGGAAGATGAGTAAACCACTAGGGGGTGAAGGTCCACCGCAGGTCGTGGCCAGAATAGCGAGTTGTTAATCCGCTTCCGGGCTCAGTCCGAGGAGGCTTCTGGTACCAACGAGCTGTCACCTCGAAGTCCTTTGAGTCCATTCTCTAGGTCGTCTTATTCTCTAACTCCGGTGGAAAGCTTGGAGTTGAGGTCATCAATGGCTGGGAGCTTCGCCGGAGGGTTTGGAAAGCTTCAGAATCACCGGCTGCGGACTCCCGATAAAGGTGGAGGTGGATGGAGCAGCTGGAGACGTAGAACCGCACTTCCCGTGCACTCCCCGATCGCAGAAATTACCCCGTCCTCCCCTAAATCGTGGAGCTGTCCCTTAAATACGGAGGCAGAATAAGCAGAGCTCACGATTAGTGATGCACGACCAGTGGTCGTGCGCACTGTCGGTTGATGATCGTGCGCAATTTCCAATTAAACCTGCAACTTGGATAGAAACATCAGCAGATATGCGCACGATCAGTGGCACACGACCGGTGGTCGTGCGCACTGAATCCACTAATCGTGCGATTGGCTAAGACAGAAATGGGGAAAAGGAGAATGTAATGCACATGATCAGTGGCGCACGACCAGTGGTCGTGCGCAGTGAGTCTAGTGATCGTGCGTAGTGTTCCTGTATCATCGGGGTCTCCTCAGTGGTTCCGGAGCACGCACACAACCCATGCACCAGCAGAAGAGGCAGATAGGCTGAAAGTGAAGGTAGATCTGAAATACTCTAGAGGGGGTGAATAGAGTATTGTGCTCTCTTACAAAACTTTACAACTTTTGTTGTATTTCTAAGTGAACGGGTCAGTAAATAAAATAAATAAGCACAGCAACCTATCTAATCACAGAGCAACACAGCCAAAACAAAAGAAAAGGGCAACCAGACGACACAATAAATTTATAATGGTTCCCCAACCTGGGTACATCCACTCTTCTACCACCCTGGTAGGAATCCACTCAGGTTTTTGATCAGGTGTCTGACATAAATGAGCTTTTGTTCAGGTGCTCAAAAACCAAAACCTCAAGTCTTTTGATAGGAGACTTGTAACCAGGAATAATTTTGAAGGGAATTAAAACCATGTACAGAGGATGGAAAAAGGGTGATCAGGTCTTCTCTTTCTCAATAACAACTGAGAAAACTTGTGGATTGATTTCAGCAGATTGCTCCCCCTGAGATCTTGACTGGATCAGGAAATCTGGAGCACTGCTTCAGGGTGACAGGTCTTCAAAAAGTTTGAGTGCCTGGACCAGAGATTGCTTCAGGAACTTCTTTGACAGATAGAGATTAGTTGTCCTTCTGAAGTTATCCTGTAGGGTTGAAGGAAGAAGACTCTTGATAGTGATTGGATGTTCTTCTTCTTATTGATGTTCTCTGGCCTGGGCTGATTGCAGTATGAAAACTTTTGATTTTTGTAAGACTGTTCTTGAGTGTACTATGTCTGTATGTCACTGCTTGTGTTGTAGTACTGGTTAATCTTTTCTTTTTCAGAGTATTTTACTGACTGAGGAACATTCGAAATTTGAATGTTTGAGCAATAATTGCAGTCGGCCTGGGAAGGAAGCGACAATCGATGATTTCCCTAATTGTCCCATGGAAAAATAGCATGTAATAATCCATGATCAATGCTCGTTCCAACGGTAACATTCCGAGAAGATTGAGCATTAATTACTCAGGAATCATCGCCAAGAAAAGGGACGGGAAACTGGAGAAGACCTAGTCTGGAATCGTCGAACGAAGAACAAGAATCGTCGAGCTGAGTTCACAGTTCGTCGAGCTGAGCTGATGAGTTCGTCGACCAGACAATAATAATTTGTCTTCAAGGTAATCTTGTCAATTCTGCTTCAATCTTCGTCGAACTGACAATCTTCATTCGTCGACCAGAGATCTAGAGTTCGTCGAACAGATAATCATCATTGTCAGTCTTTATTCGTCGAACGGAGATCCAAATTCGTCGCTGAAGAATGATTGTGGACTTAGAATCTGAGAAGTCTCTGACTGAGAAGGATTTAAATCGTAGAGCAGAAATCGTCGAGTAGAATACTGAAATCGTCGACCTGAGAAGTTGACTTCGTCGACCTGAGAAGTTGAGAACTAGAGGTCCAAGTTCGTCGAGCTCAGAATCTAGTTCGTCGACCAAAGCTTGAAGCTGGACTTAGAAAAAATCTAGAGTTACCCTGACTTTAGTCTATTGAAGTAACTCAGTCTTCGTCGAACAGAGAACTAAGATCGTCGAGCTCAGCACTAAGAATTATCTCAAGATCGTCGAGCGCAGAACACCTTTCGTCGACCTGAGTTCGACGATCGTCGAACTCATTTTACTTAGTCTTGAATTCCTCTAAGTCTGGAGTCTATGATGTTCTTGATGATATCTAGTCCATCTGAAATTGACTCTAAGGACTTGGCCTATACTCTAGGACACAAATTTGACCCTTGCTATACAGGTTGGGTCACATCCTAAGTCAGTGAACCTAGCCCAAATCAACTAGGGATCCAACATAGGCCACCAAAAGTGCACACCACATTCTCAAGACATGGCGAGAGAACAAGTAAAACATACGGAAATACAGAAACATCTAAAGCACACAGAAAACGGGCCTAAAGTGCACTTAATCATGAAATAGGCAAATAATCAAATATAAGCAATTATAGCTCTCAAGTGCAGTGCTAAGACGATAAAACTAGCCCAAATGAGTCCAAAAATCAGTGTAATATTTGGACTCATCACGGATCAGCCACCCCCCGTTGCTCAAGTCGCCTTGCCATCACCGAATACCAACGTACTCGAGGCTAAATATAAGGTGTGGGTCGGTTTCACCTTTCCTATTCGGCACCAGGCCTTCCAAGAGCTCATCAAGCTCACAATATCCATACTGTCCACCGAGGACTGGCTTCACACTAACCACAATGTCCACCAAAGGACTGGCTTCACAATCAACAAGGGGGTTCATGCTAGCGTCCTTCACGATCGCTTAGCGGGTTCCGCAGAACTCACTTTCTGCACCCAACTCCGCCTAAACCCTGCAGCTTCCTACAGTTCCAGAAACACTGGTCTTCCAAAGTATACAGCACGCACATTTGTGGGTATTTTCCTGGGCTTCCACACCAGTACTTCCTGCTACTCAGCAGCTCCACCGGTGGCCGGTTCCTTTCCTCCTCCTCCTCCTTGCTCTCCCTTCTCTCTAGCTTTCTTAGAAAGAGAATGGCCAAGTGAATAATGAGAAGTCTCTTCTCATTCTCGGCCTTAAAGTAGGAGGCAGAAGCCTGGGCCATCAGATCCCAGCTGAAGAAAATTGACGGCGACAATTTTGCCACAAAGGTCTAATTTTTGGCTGACACGGTCTGTGACACGCCCGTGTCGCAGGCCATGTACCTTAATCGGCACACAACTGACTCATCCAGAATAGTACACGGCCATGTGACATGCCCGTGTCTTCGGCCATGTATCTCAGGTGGTACACAACCATCTCAACCCGAGCAAGATACGGCCATGTGACATACCTGTGTTACAAGACGTGTTCCCAGAGACACACCCGTGTCCTTCCCGTGTTCACCAGGCCTCACTACCATTGCCAAATCCAGAAAAGGACACGGCCATGTGATACGCCCGTGTCATAGGACGTGTGCCCTTATACGGCTACAGACACGCCTCTAGCGTGCGCTTCATCAAGGGAAGTTCATCGACCAGAGGGGGACATGCCCTCTAACACGCCCGTTGCTCAGGGCGTGTTCCCTCTCGACAACTCGTCGAGTGCAGTTCGTCGAGCACTCGATAGGCTGCTCAGCCATACAGAACAGGACACGCCCTGAGACACGCCCGTATCCCAGGCCGTGTCGCCCAACTAGAACCCAATCCTGGGATTTGGGGTGTTACATGTGTTGCGGAGGTTTTCCTCACTATTGTGAGGTAGTTTTGTTGTTTTCTTATTAGTAAAGACATACATGCTCACCAATGGGTTTGTATCAGGTTGTTGACGCCCACTGGTGGTTTTCTTTTGGAAATGCCAACTACTTGGCTAAGCTGCTAGTTTACCTATTTTGTGGTTGTTTTACTTATTCTCTGGGAATGTTTTATGTTAGGTTGCATGTTAGATATTTGAACTTCTAAAAAGCATTACTACTAGAATTTCATACATGCCATCTTTTTAAAGCCAAAGTCACTATCCTCTAGCTAACGTAAAGACTATTTTCATACTTATACTAAACCTAGAGTCTTGCATACCATGAGTTGTCCTTTGGGGATGTTTATACTCATGTAGGGTGTTAATCAACATAATCAAAGTATTTTCTGTATCGTATAACTATAATTTTCTAGTGGACTAGTTGATCCACGGTGCCGAGGGATACAACCATCTAAACTTAAACTAGTTTTTGCTTTGTAACTTATGAATTTCATATGAACTGTAGAGTTTGAAGTCTTGCCTGAGCGTCTGCAGTTATCCCCCGCAATGCGTGGCATCACGGCTCATATTTTCTCTTACTCTGATATAACTTAGATGTTGAGAAAATGCGGGTTGTGACAGTTGGTATCAGAGGGATGAGTTGTTGTTAGACAATTGGTTGAGCAAACGTCTCTAGTTAGTGTTAGTTGTCTAGTGTCATTTCATACACACCGATGTGTCATCAGTACGTCTTGGTTGAAGTACGAACACTACATTCATAAGCATGATAATAAGTATATATGGCACATTATGTAGTATGGGATACATAATATGTGTTTGTATATGGATCTACCATAGGTGACAACATGTGATGGTTATGTAGTATGGGATGCATAACCACAATCACATGGGTGGCCATTAACACGTTTTCTTTTTTCGTTGCATGCAATGTTATGTAGTATGGGATACATAACATTTCATGTGTACGCCGCTCATAACATGCATTAAGGCCTTTTTTAGATTGCATAGCACAACATGCATGACATAACATTGCATCAGCACACGTGCTAAGCTAAAGATTTACGTGATGATATATGTACACACATGGTTTTAAGGTAAAAGAAATGAAAATTCATGCATTCATGGTCTATGCACATGAGTTAATAGGATGATAGTATATCATCTTAGGTTTAAGCATTTCATCATTTATAAAATTCTCAGAGCAAGTTAGCAGCATGAGCAAGTACTTATGTATGTTTTGTCTGTACTAGGTTGTTTGGTTCTAGCGGTTAAGCAAGGTTTTGATTAGTTGTTTATTGTGTTATTAGAATATTGAGATGACCTACGATGAGGTCGACTCCCCAGTCAGAGGGCGGGTCGTTTGGTGCTCAGAATGAGGTCGTGATAGAAGAATTGTGACAGAGCAACGAAGCTTTGTCTAGGAAAATATTGCAGGTGCAGTCGCAGATCCAAGCCTTGTTGACTTTCGTTGCAGGACAACCGCTTAGAGTTCAGGACCCTGTGGTGGTTCAAGGTGTTCCGGTTCCTCCTGCTCCTCTAGTGCCCACGGTTATGTTGCTGCTAGAGATAAATTTCATCTCGCATTTCCAGTGATTAGGACCCCTTACCTATGATGGTAGGGCAGACTTTATGGCTTTGGACGACTAGATTATATCCATCAAGGAGATGTTTTCGTACTCGGGAGTTTCTATCGACCAGAGAGTGATGGTCACTGCTTATCAGCTCAAGGGAATTGCAAAGAGCTGGTGGCTGAGGTAAAAAGGAGAACTTGAAGGATGGATATTCATAGGAAGTCTTCAAGGAGCTTTTGTTGAAGAATTTTCTGACGTTGGTCAAGCGAGACTGTTTGTTGAATGATTTCCTGCACTTAAAGTAGAGCAGCTCACGGTGAGTGAGTATGATGTAGACTTTAGCAAGCTAAGCCGGTTCGCCCCAAATTTAGATGTTTTTGAGGCTAGCAGAGTTAAACATTTTCTGGGTGTTCTACGGAGTGACATCCAACAGCTAGCAAATGCTTATGGATCAGGAACCTATGCTAAAGTAGTAGAAGTTGCTTTAAAGGTCAAAGCGATCGACAATGCTAAGAATCGAGGTCAGTAGTTGAGAAAAGATAAGAGAAAATCTGATGAGGGGAGAAACTCCAAGGAATTCGGTTCTGGTTCTAGGAAAAGAATCAAAGAGACATGCAGTTTCTGTGGCCGGACAGGTCATCTGTTCGAGAAGTGTTTCAAGAGAATAGGAGCTCTAAAGCAGGAGTAGGTTCATGTGATCCAGGGTGCTCCTAAGGGAGATTTGGTTTGTACTTCGTGCAAATGGAAGGGGCATGACGCTGCCCATTGCTGGGATAAGAATAGAGTCTGCTTTCAGTGCGGACAAAAAGGTCATTTCAAGTCAAAGTGCTCACAGTCTCAGCCCGCGCTGCAGCTAGTTCTGCTTCGGGCTTTGCCACCGCCACAAATTTTAGACAAAGGAAAGGGCAAGCTGAACGTGGTATCTTTAGAGGAAGCACATACATCTACTCAAGTTATCTCAGGTTAGATCCTAATCTAGATTTAGCTTTTTTAGCTTGTAGTTATAGTTTCAATGTTCGTCCCCTTAGTCGCGTATGCAATTATTTTTATAGGAAGGTTTAAGGTAAAGAACCATTGGACACACGTTCTTTTTGATTCTTGTGCTACCACTCGTTTGTGGCTTAGACCTTTGTTGAGCATCATCGACTGACTCTGGATTAAGTTGGCGATGCATTTCGTGTCAAGTTTCCTTCTGGTGATTCAGTAGTATCAGACCAAGGCACTCAAAGTTGTCTGATTCTTGTTGAAGCCAAATATGACCTCGACTAGAGTTCGAAGAAAAAAGGGGGTACAGCCAAAACCTACTTCTCTCAAGTCTCAACCCTCGACTGGATTCAAAGGACCTAAGACTGACCCAAAAGCCTCAGCAGGGAGGTCCCACCTCACACCCGGAAGATCTCTGAGAGCTTCCCCTCCAAAGCCAAAGCTGGGCTAGGAGCTCCTCAGAAAGTACTGGAATTTGGGAGATAATGATAGTCTGCCTTCTAAGGAGCCCTTATGGGTCTATTTATAGCATCTTGCTGTCCTGAAATTACTGAAAAGCCCCTAGTTGGTCTGCTAATAGCCGAATCCCGCTGTTTTTCTGAGGGTACTGAAGTAATTTCTCCTGAGGGAAATCAGGACATTCTACCCAAGGCCCTGGGCCCCCTCGACGAGAGCAGAGCCGAGGACCTCCTGTCCAGAGCCTGGCGCGAACGCTCTCGCCTGCTTACAGGCAAGAGCCCTTTGAGATCGGAGCCTAGCGCAAGCGCAAGCGTTCTCGCGCCGGCCGCGCTCGACGATCTTGGCCCGCCGTTCTCCGTTCGACAATCCGGTTGCGCTTGCCGATCTTGGATCGACGATCTGGCGCGATCGTTTCCGCCTACTTTGGGCGAGATCTTCCTTAGGGCGGGAACTCCTTTGGCTAGCCCAACTGTGACCATTGTGCCTCCTGGTCTGGCTCAGCGAATATGGGGTTATACACAATCCCTGCTCTTTTTGAGCTAGCTCTGCGCTCGAAAAGACATGTCCAACCCAAAAATATTCGCTGAGCATGTGTCAACATCAGGGAATCTTTTGGTGGGCCGTATGGTGCCTATAAATATGTGTGCTGATGGACTGCCATAACACTTTCCTCGAGTCGCTATTCTCCGCCTGAGCTCTCGCCTCCTCTCGCGATGCCTTCCAAGCGCGCCGACAAACCGCTTCCGCAGGATCTACAAGACCGCATCAACGCGCCACAAGCGCGAGCCAGGGCTAACAGCGCCCTGGTTGCCCCATGTCTAGCGAGACAGTCGTCGGTCGCTGAGCCTTCTCTGCCCAAGAAGAACAAGAAGAGGGCGAAGGTGGTTTAGCGGGACCTGCCCTGCGAGAACAGGAGCCCGCCTACCCCAACCCCCAGCCGCGCGGACGGCCCCTCGCCACGGAAGGTATGCTCGATTTGCCAATTATTGAAAACACCGGCTGCTCAGTAGTTGACGCGATACCTCTCGCATGAGACGGTTCCCGATGCTGCCGCGTCCCCGCGAGAACCCCTGGATCCATCCTCTAGCCATCACGAGGATCAACCGCGGGTTCCAGAGGTGGCCCCTCCACCTGACCCGAACACCGCAGGTAACAGTTCCCCTCCCGCCCCCAACTTAAATTTTTAAATGCTGAACTGTTTTCTCGCAGCGCCAGTTTTCGCACCGCCGGATCTCGCCACCCGGGAGAGCGGGGCGAGAGCTGCGAATCAGCCTGCCCTCGCGGTTGATTCCTCCCTACCGGCGGGAGGAAATACTGCTGAGTCCTCCGCACCTTTGTTAGACGCCAGCCCTCCTGCGGGAGAGGAGACCCGCTCCCCCGCTCCCGACCAAGCCGGGATCACCATTCGCAAAGTTTACCCCCCGGAAAAGGAAAGCCAATCCACCTCCTCTTTGGAGCTGAGGGGGGGCTGGGCCTTCTCGCCTGCCGTCGACCGGGGGGCCTCGTCATGCTGCAGGTATATGGGAACTTTATCACAGCTACCCTTTAGCTCTCGCTAAAATAGGGACTCTTTTGACAGGGGACATGGGCTCGTGGCTTGGAGCTGAGGTAGACGAAGAAGAAGAAGAAGAAGAAGAAGAAGAAGAAGAAGAAAAGGGAGAAGATGGCGAGAGCTCTCCCTTCCTTTTGTCTGACGAGATGGAGGAGATCCTGACCGGTGCCGGGAGCTCGAAAAGACGGGGGAAGAAGGTCGCTGCCGTCCTGTCGAAGCTCATCCGGCGAGAATGGGTCCGCGACCTTGCGGCAAAAGAGTTTCGCCAGTCAGTGGAGAAGAGGCTAAAGACCCTAGAGCGGGATTACCTTATCGGCGAGATGGACCGGCCGGGGGGAGCTATCGCCGGGTCCTCACCCGAGAGGTGCATCAAGCGAATCCGGGATCTGTCTCGCCGGGTTGACCTGGGATGCAGCGTTCTGTTGTCCTACTTCAACCCGCAGGCGCCACCCCGGACCAAGCTGCGGGACCGAGGAAAATGGCGGTAGGAGCAAGGGAAATGGCGCTGGGAGCCTTACTGAAGCGCGAGACCTCCCCTTCTCTTCCCCAGGCCTTCCCTTCTCAGATGTACCTTTATTTACTTGCTTAGAACTGTAACTAATAATTCTGCACTTATCGCTTATTTTTTATCCCGTTCTCGCTCAGTGATAGCAATAACTCGGTATTTATTACTTTCTATTATTGTATGCGTATGTATGTTATTTTCCCGGGCTCTGGGTTGGCGGGAGCTACCTTGCTTCCGCCGATCTTGCCTTTCGCATGTCATCTCGCCACGTTTGCGCTAGTCACTTAGTCAATCGGTCACTGTCAAACTCAGGCGGGAAAAACGAAGCGTCGATGACCTAGGACGCGCCGGCTGTACCCCCGCCGCCTTTCTGAAAACAGCCATCATTATCACGGTTTTATATAAATAGGGAAGCTCACCTACCACATTCATTTCTCCGATTCCAGTCTCTCTCCTCTTTTGTTGCTTTCGCGGTCCCTCCAAAGCTCTCGCCTGTCTCCGCATCCTCCTTCCGCTCCCGTACCGTTCTCACTCTCGCCTTCTTCTTGAATCTTTCGCCTTCAAACCTTTTATCGCGATGCCGGACGGAGGTGAGGGACGATCCAACTGCGCGGAAGCTTTTCAAAAGCATCTTTTCCCTTCCTGCACTCTCACCGTGGATGAGTTCAACTTAATCAAGACTCAACACATTCCCGCCAGCTTTACCGCGCGGAACCCGGGCAATCACGATAAGGTAAACACCGCAAGGGAGGGGGAGCTCGCAATCCCCATCGAGCACTTCGAGGTGGGCTTCCGCCTCCCGTTGTGGCCCGAGATGCGGCAGGCCCTCCGGTATTACGGGGTGGTCCCCGCACAGCTGAATCCAAATTCAGTTGCGATTCTCGTGGCATTCATATGTTATATGCGGTCCGAGAGGATCGAGTTTAGCTTGTCGATCTTCCGCAAGTTGTTTACTTTCCGCGCGAAAGGAGGTGTGGTATTCTTCTCAGGGCAACTGCTCAAGACAATCGGTCTCGCCAACAAGCACCATCACTGGGGCGAGAGGTTCATCTACGTTTCCGGCGACTTTGGGAACGTACCTCTCGCCCCCATCCAATACGAGGATGTCGCCTATAAGCCCCCCTCTTTGGGCTCGCGCGAGAGCGCCCTCCTTGAGTTCTTCGAAACCAAGGACTTCGACGTCCTCTACCTCCGGCGAGACGTCGATTCTCTCCTCCCTGTGCTTCCGGGAGAAGGTAGAGTCTCGCCTTTATCTTTCTTTTCCTTATCTTTTCCAAGGTTGGAACTTAGTGTCATTGTTTTCGCAGGTGAGCGCGAGATCCCCTTACGCCAGCCTTTTGACGAGGCTCGCGCCGGAGGGAGTCAACCTCCTAAAGACCCGCTGGCTCTTGCGAAGGCCGCTGTGCAAGCCTGCCGGAAAGAGTCGGCCCCTCCCCCTTCAAGTGGTGCCGTGAAGCGAAAGCCCGGTGCCCCCGCGCCTCAACCAATCAAGAGACCCAAGACAACCGATACCAAGAAGGGCAAGGCCGTTGTGGTGCCGCCCGCCCAACCTCTCCCTGCAGGCCGCTCCTTTGAGGAGGTCTTGCAGGCCGTTAGCAAGACTGCGGCCACCAGGGGCGGCCCTGAGACCCCTGCCGAGATCCCTCAGGCCCCTGGTGCCGCAGAGAGCGAGGGTGCCACCGCCGGGACCTCCGGCCACCCCCCGTCTGAAGAGGTGCCGCGGGGCCATCGCAACTTTGGTCTCGGCATGAGGTGTCTGGACGCGGAAAACAAGCCACTGCTGCAGTGGGATCCTGACGCCAACAAGGTCTCGATCTCGTCCCTCTTGCCAAGCTGGGCAGAGCGAGACGAGGTCACCAGCGAGGCTTTTGCCCTAGGCTACTGCCTCTACAGCCGGGAGGATGCTAGTGTCTACGACAGGATGTCGACCCGGCTGCTGGCCTACGACTCCACTCGCACCCTGATGTGTGGGCTGGAGCTTGCGCACATGTGTGCTCGCCGGAGCATCACAATAGACCGCAATTTTCAGGACATGTTCAAGGCTAGGGATGATGCGGTGGCTCAGGCGGCCACTCTGGCCAAGGAGCTGGCCAAGTCGCAGCAACTGCTATCCTCGCGCCAAGCGGAAGGGGTAAGCGAGATCTTTTACAGTGCTTGCTCTTGCTTCTTTATCTCTTCCCTTTTATGCTAACCTCTCGCTGTTCAGGATTCCGCCCAAGCCACGCTTCGCGAGGAGCTATCCCAAGCTCGATATGACAACATCCTCCTGCGGGAGCAGATTGCGCGCTTGGAGGTGAGTGCAGCCCCCCCGCTGGACGAGTGGCTGAAGAGCCGGTATTACTCGGTTTATGATATCGACAAGCTGCTCCAGGGGAACGCGCAAGCTACAGTAAGGTTGACGCTGGAGACGCTGCGAGACGTCAACTGCTGGGACGGGACGGGCAAAGACATCACTGCTCAACAGCTCGTTCCATGGCTTTTCGAGCCCATTCCAAAGCCCCCGGGCGCCCCTGATACCCCACCCTCAGATGTCCCGAAATCCCCCGCTGGGGGTGGCGAGACCTCTGGGGAGAGCTCCGGCGAAAGCTCTAGCGGGAGCTCAAGCGGGAGCTCTGAGGGGTACAGCTTGTCTCCATGAGAGGCCCCTTTTTACTTTTCTTTTCGCCTCAATGTAAAGCGCGAGACGATATCAGTTTGTTACTTATATAATATATTTAATGCAAACGTTTTCATTGTAAATATCTCGTCATGTTATTGTGAATGTGCCCGATGTAATTTTCGTGGTCGAATGTTTCCTGCGTGTGCTTCCGCCGAGGCCCTTGGCCTTCCTAGGATAGCCTTCCCTAGCGATGGATCAGCGGGAACCTGCACGAATCCTTAGGCGGGAACCTGCTGCAAACTACCAGACGGAAGCGTGGCTCACGAACCCTTAGGACGGAACCGTGTCCTTTAGCCTGCGCGAATCCCTTCAGGCCCATCGCCTAACGATCCCGCCTGTTTGTTCGAGAATATTAAGAGGAGCCTTCTTGGCAAAAGCCCCCCCACTGCTAGACCTCTTTGACGGGGCTTCCCTGTCGAGATCTATCCCTGCCGAGACCTTTCCTATCTTTTTCATTTTGTATTCCCAATGCACCTCCTGCCTTGTCCAAACCAAGCCAACCAAACCAAACCTATCCCCCACAGGCGAACCTTTGGACCTGCCAGCTAGATGAGAGCCTGCGCAGCGGGTCTACCTGGGGCCGAGCCGAGCTCGTGGTTTTAATGAAGTTCCCACAAACCTAACCTAACCTACCCTAACCTATCCTAACCTATCCCCCACATGGGAGCCTATGGACCTGCCCGCTAGATGAGAGCCTGCGCAGCGGGTCTACCTAGGGCCGAGCCGAGCTCGGGGTGCCGATGAAGATCTCAAACCAACCAAACCTATCCCCCACAGGCGAGCCTTCGGACCTGCCAGCTAGATGAGAGCCTGCGCAGCGGGTCTACCTGGGGCCGAGCCGAGCTCGGGGTGCCGATGAAGATCTCAAACCAACCAAACCTATCCCCCACAGGCGAGCCTTCGGACCTGCCAGCTAGATGAGAGCCTACGCAGCGGGTCTACCTGGGGCCGAGCCGAGCTCAGGGTGCCGATGAAGATCTCAAACCAACCAAACCTATCCCCCACAGGCGAGCCTTCGGACCTGCCAGCTAGATGAGAGCCTGTGCAGCGGGTCTACCTGGGGCCGAGCCGAGCTCGGGGTGCCGATGAAGATCTCAAACCAACCAAACCTATCCCCCACAGGCGAGCCTTCGGACCTACCAGCTAGATGAGAGCCTGCGTAGCGGGTCTACCTGGGGCCGAGCCGAGCTCGGGGTGCCGATGAAGATCTCAAACAAACCAAACCTATCCCCCACAGGCGAACCTTCGGACCTGCCAGCTAGATGAGAGCCTGCGTAGCGGGTCTACCTGGGGCCGAGCCGAGCTCGGGGTGCCGATGAAGATCTCAAACCAACCAAACCTATCCCCCACAGGCGAGCCTTCAGACCTGCCAGCTAGATGAGAGCCTGCGCAGCGGGTCTACCTGGGGCCGAGCCGAGCTCGGGGTGCCGATGAAGATATCAAACCAACCAAACCTATCCCCCACAAGCGAGCCTTCGGACCTGCCAGCTAGATGAGAGCCTGCGCAGCAGGTCTGCCTGGCGCCGAGCCGAGCTCGGGGTGCCGATGAAGATCTCAAACCAACCAACCCTATCCCCCACAGGCAAGCCTTCGGACCTGCCAGCTAGATGAGAGCCTGCGCAGCGGGTCTACCTGGGGCCGAGCCGAGCTCGGGGTGCCGATGAAGATCTCAAACCAACCAAACCTATCCCCCACAGGCGAGCCTTCGGACCTGCCAGCTAGATGAGAGCCTGCGTAGCGGGTCTACCTGGGGTCGAACCGAGCTCGGGGTGCCGATGAAGATCTCAAATCAACCAAACCTATCCCCCACAGGCGAGCCTTCGGACCTGCCAGCTAGATGAGAGCCTGCGCAGCGGGTCTACCTAGGGCCGAGCCGAGCTCGGGGTGCTACAAAACAAATGATTACGTTATACTGTGAAAAATTTGGCAATGGTTAAGAGAGTCAATCGATGTAGTATAATAAGTTTATTTTCGAAATACATGGTTGCATCCTTCTCCCCTCAGGGGTAGAAGCGTTTTAGGTCATCACCGCTCCAAATGTGGTTTAGGGCCCTCCCCTCCACGTCCTGGAGGTAGTATCCCCCTGTTCCGAGGACTTCCTTCACTATGTATGGACCTTCCCAGTTCGGGTGGAGCTTACCCACGGGGGCCGACCTTCCTGCTGCGTCAACCTTTCTCAGCACCAGATCCCCTTCAGCAAACTGCTTGACCCTGACATGCTTATAAAAATGCTTTGCCATCCGTCGCTTGATCTCTTCTTGCCTAATAGCTGCCATGTCTTGCAATTCCTCCACCATATCTAACGAGAGGCGCTGCCCCTCCTCATTCTCCACCCTCCAAGTCTCGTCTCCTTCGCCCGCGGCTGCGACTAGCGGGGACCGGACCTCGAACTCCACTGGTAGGACGGTCTCACACCCATGAGAGAGCTTGAAGGGGGTCTCACCGGTGGCCGTGTTTGGGGTCGTTCGCAAGGCCCACAGGACCGAGGGGAGCTGCTCCACTCAATTCCCCTTTAAGTTCTCCACCTTTTTCTTTAGTAGGTTTACAATGATTTTGTTGGCTGCTTCCACCTGGTCGTTACTCCGAGGGTGGTGGACGGAGGCAAACCGGAGATCTATCCCTAGTTGGGTGCAGAAGCTGATGAACTCCTCGCTGGCAAACTGGGGGCCGTTATCAGTCACTATCGTTTGGGGCAACCCATGTCTGCAAATGATCTCCCCCCAGACGAAGTTCCTTATGACATGCGAGGTGACCTTGGCTAAGGCTTTAACCTCTAGCCACTTCGAGAAATAATCAACCATGACCAAGAGGAATCTCCTCTGCCCGCTAGCCGGAGGAAAGGGCCCAACTAAGTCCATTCCCCAGATAGTGAATGGCCACGGTGCCGTGATACTCCGGAGCCTCTGAGCTGCCAAGAGCTGAAGGGGGGCGTAGAGCTGACATTTTTGACACCTCCTCGCAAACTCCATGGCATCCTTCCTTAGGGTGGGCCAGAAGTACCCCTGCCTGACCACCCTTTCCTCCAACGTCCTCTCTCCAGAGTGACTGTCGCACTCGCCCGAGTGCACCTCCCTCAATATCTTCGGGATCTCTTCTTCGGTTACACATCTAGCAAGGAGCCCTGACAACATCTTACGATGCGGGCCCCCCTCCATCATTAAGTAGTGAGCTGCTTTGCGCTTGAAGCTTCTCCCGACCTTGGTCCCCTCAGGCAATTCACCGGTGGTTAGGAAGGTCACAAATGGATCCACCCACGAGGGTTGCCGATCCACCACCATCAACTCTCCTTCCTCGATAGCCGGACGGAAAAGCTCCGCCAAGGTCCCTCCTCCCCGAGGTCCGAACTTGGCCAATCGATCGGCGGCTACACTTTCTTCCCTCGGAACGTGTTGAATTGAGAATGACTGAAATCCTCCGATGATCGTCCTTACCTTGGAGAGATATCTGATGAGGGTAGGCTCTCGAGCTTCAAACTCTCCCCGGATCTGCGATGCCACTACCTTTGAATCAGTGAAAGCTTCCACATCCCGAATCTCCAGCTCCTTTGCCAGGCGGAGGCCGGCGATCATGGCCTCATACTCCGCTTGATTATTGGTCACGGGGAAATGTAGAATGACCGCTTGCTCTATGGTTACCCCCTGAGGACTTGTCAACACCACCCCTGCCCCGAGGGAGTGCCTTCCCGAGGCCCCATCAACCATCAACTTCCATGCTTCTCGAGGTTGCTGCTCTCCCCCCTCGACTTCAACGATGTAGTCTGCTAGGAAGTCCGCCACTGCCTGTGCTTTGATGGAGAGCCTTGGGACAAAGGAGATGTCGAACTCGCTTAGCTCAATGGACCACTTAGCCAGTCTCCCCGAGTGCTCCACTCCTTCAAAGATCTTGCGAAGAGGGTGGTCGGTCACCACCCTAATCGAATGCGCTTGAAAGTACGGCCGGAGTTTCCTTGCCGAGATGACCAAGGCGTAAGCGAGCTTTTCCTGGATGGGGTAGCGAAGCTCTGCCTTCCTCAATATCCGGCTGACGTAGTAGATGGGCAGCTGCTTCTTTCCTTCTTCCCTTACTAGGACGGAGCTCACCGCCTTCGCTACTACCCCGAGGTACAAGGTCAGGTCCTCTCCCTCCTTTGGGCTCTGAAGGAGAGGAGCCTGAGATAGTTGTCTTTTCAGCCCTTGGAAGGCCTCTTCGCACTCGGTTGTCCATTCGAACCTTTGATTCCCTCGCAGCACCTTAAAGAACGAAGAACACTTGTCTCCTACCCTAGAGAGGAACCTGCTTAGCCCAGCTAGCTTGCCTGTCAAGCGCTGGACCTCCTTGGCGTCGCGAGGTGACTCCAAATCCAGGATGGCCTTTACCTTGTCCGGGTTGGGCTCCACCCCCGCCGGAGTCAGAAGATGCCCGAGGAACTTCCCGCGGCTGGCCCCGAAGAGGCACTTCAAGGGGTTCAGCCTCATCTTGAACCTTCTTAATGTGGCGAATGTTTCCTCCAGATCTTGCAGGTGCGAAACCATGCACTTGCTTTTGATCATTAGGTCGTCGACGTAGACCTCCAAGTTCCTCCCCCTCTGATCCCGGAAGACTCGATCCATCATGCGCTGATAGGTGGCCCCTGCATTCTTTAACCCAAAGGGCATCATTTTGTAACTGAAGCATCCCTCCCTCGTGATGAAGGAAACATCCTTAGTATCAGGAGGGTGCATCCGGATCTGGTGATAACCTGAAAAAACATCTAAAAAACTCATGATAGAAAAACCGACGGCTGAATCAACCAGCGCGTCGATTCGAGGCAGGGGGTAGCAATCTTTAGGGCATGATTTATTTAACAAAGAAAAGTCAATACACATTCTCTATTTTCCTCCTCCCTTCTTTACCATTACCAAATTGGAGATCCAGCCTGGATATTGGATCTCTGAGATGAAGCCCGCCTCCAGGAGCTTCTTGACCTCCTCCGGAATTGGCTCCTCCGGCTTTGTTGTGATGGTCCTCATCTTCTGGCGTATGGGGCGAGTGCGGGGGTCCAAGTTCAGGCGATGGTAGGCCACATCAGCATCGATGCCCGGCATGTCCGCCGCGCCCCACGCGAAGATGTCGATGTTGCCTTGAATGCAAGCCCGCACTTGCTCCCGGGCTTCGGGACTCAAGCCCCCGCTGACCCGCACCCTTTGTACTTTCCCTGCGCTGGTGAAGACCTCCATCTCCACCACTTCTTCGGCCGGCTCCATCCGCGACTGCTCCCAACCGGCCCTTGCCTCTTCCTCTAGCTCCAGCTCTCCTCTTTCTCCCTCCTCCTTGATCTCCATCGCTTCTTCCAGCCCCTCCTGCTGCTGCTCGACTCCTACGCCCCTCGGGGCCTCTCCCTCAACTCCTCCTGCCGCTTGCTCTCCTACTTCCATCGCCCCTTACGGGCTCTCCTGCCCCTCGTCTCCCCGGACCACCTGCACATCCCCTTACAGCTTCTCAGTCTCCTCTTCTCTGACTTCCTCCCCAGCTATCTCTCTTGCCTCATCTAGGACCATCTCCTCTTACTCAACAACCTCCTCTAGGGCCGCCATCTCTATCTCCAACTCTTCTGCCTCTGCCATCCACGAAATGGTGTTGACTGCAGTAACGTAACATTGTCTTGCCACCTTCGGGTCCCCTCTTACCCTGACCTGCACCCCCCCCCCCCCCCATTGTTGAACTTGAGGCATTGATGGAACGAGGAGGGGACGCAGCGAAAGGCGCTGATGAGGGGTCGCCCAAAGATGGCATTATAGCTACTCGGGGCATCCACAATCACGAACCTACAGTTCCGTGACACGCCCCCCAACCTTGCGTGTAGCCCTACTCCCCCTTCTACCTCTTTCCTCTCTCCGGAAAACCCGAACAGAGGTCCGTCCGACGCCAAGACCCTCTTCCCTTCAACCCTCATTTCATCAAAGGCCTTCTTGAAGATGACATTTACCGAGCTCCCGTTATCTACCAGTATCCTCTAGACCGTATAGTTTTCCACCGCCGTCTGGATTACCAGAGCGTCACAGAATGGATCCTCATAGTCCGGCATGTCCGCTGATGAGAAAGTGATCTTTTCTTCTGGTGGGGGAACCTGGGAGGTAGAGGCCACCCCCCTTCGGTACATGGTTTGCAGGCTCCCCTTGCGGGTTGCCTCAATCCCCACTCCTTCGTGAATCACCCCGATTCCCCCCCGGGTCCCTACATCTACCCGATCTTCACACCTATCTTTCGCCTCGCCCTGCTGCACCTCCACTATCCTCACAGGTGGATCTTGCCTCCACGCTCCTCTTGCTTCTCTTAACTCTAAGAATTCCGGGCAGGTGGCCGTTGCGTGACCTTCCTCCTGGTGGAAGTCACAAAAGAGCAATGCCTCCCCGCCCCTTCTTCTGTCTCCTCTTCCTCTTCTACCTCCTCCTCGAGCTCCTCTATCTGCTCCTCTCCCTCTTCCCACTTTCATGGCCTCCTATGGTGGTGGGGGACGACCCCTCGGCTCCTGCCTCCATGTCGGTCGGTCGAACCTCCGGGGCTCCCGCAGGTTATCTCTACCCTGGTAGCCTTCTCCCGGGCCCTGGGGGCGACCCTCCTGGGGCCTCCAACCTAACCGGTTGTTCGGCTCCCGGGCCCCCCATCCCTGCTGCTGCCCAAACCTTCGGGGCTCTTCCCTTCTCCTTTCTTCCCTTTGCTCCCTCTACTCCTTCTGTCTTCCCGCTGTTGGTTCCTTCACGTCGTCCTCTGCTAGCTTGGCCAACTTCCTGGCGAATGCTGGGTTTACTCTCTCGAAGTCAATTTCCTTTGCCGCCCTCTCCATGAGTTCCTCAAAGGAGAGGGGTGGCACTCTCTTCAACTCCATGCTAAAAAATCCCGGTCTTAGCCCTAGGGTGAAGGCCAGCATCAGCGCGTACCCTGGAACCTCCTGGACCAGGAGGATCTCCTCCTGAAACCGGTCGACATAGTGACCCAGTGTCTCATCCGGCTTCTGCCTCACCGCAAACAGACACTCCGCTTCCTTCTTCGGCCTCTTCGAGGTTGAGAACCTCAACAGGAAACTTCTCCGCAGTTCTTCAAAACAGTAGATTGACCTTGCTGGCAACTGGTGGAACCAGTCCCGAGCCTTCTCCTTCAACGTGATGGCAAATAGCCGGCACTTGAAGGCATCCGTCATCTGCCTTATTGATACAACGTCCTCAAACCACTGTACGTGATGTACCGAGTCATCCTTCCCCGAGTAGTAGGACATGTCGGGCTCCCGGAACCCCTCTGGTACCGGAGCTGAGATGATGAGCTCGCTAAATGGGCTCTCGCCTCCTGCCTGGCGAGAGGGCACGTCCTGCGGCCTCGGCTGACTGGCATGATCCGCGAGACCGTGCCCCGGGAAGAGCTCCCATACTGCCGCTTCCTTCTCGCCCAGATCCGTCAGCGCCTTCTTGCCTGGGCGCTGGCTCTGGCCTGGGAAGAGTTCCCGCGCCGCCACATCTCTCTCGCCAGCCTCCCCCGGGACCTCCTTTCCCGGGCGCTGCCCTGGGGCGTTCTCGCCCAAGTGCGGAACCTCTTCTATTGGGACCTGAGGGGTGGCCCACTCGCCTCTTGCCGAGAAGGCCAAACTGATTGTTTGCAAAACCTCTCTCCTGAACTCATCCAACATCCTCTTCGTCGCTTCCTCTCCCCGGGTGGGGGAGCCTCCAGAACCTGACCTTCACCTTCACCTCCATCCATGGGACAAAACTTAAGGCTTTCTTGTATCAACTGCCTTCCACGCTCACCGCACCAGAATTGTTGAAGCTAAATATGACCTCGACTAGAGTTCGAAGAAAAAAGGGGGTGCAGCCAAAACCTACTTCTCTCAAGTCTCAACCCTCGACTGGATTCAAAGGACCTAAGACTGACCCAAAAGCCTCAGCAGGGAGGTCCCACCTCACACCCGGAAGATCTCTGAGAGCTTCCCCTCCAAAGCCAAAGCTGGGCTAGGAGCTCCTTAGAAAGCACTGGAATTTGGGAGATAATGATAGCCTGCCTTCTAAGGAGCCCTTATGGGTCTATTTATAGCATCTTGCTATCCTGAAATTACTGAAAAGCCCCTAGTTGGTCTGCCAATAGCCGAATCCCGCTGTTTTTTTGAGGGTACTGAAGTAATTTCTCCTGAGGGCAATCAGGACATTCTACCCAAGGCCCTGGGCCCCCCCTCGACGAGAGCAGAGCCGAGGACCTCCTGTCCAGAGCCTGGCGCGAACGCTCTCTCCTGCTTACAGGTGAGAGCCCTTTGAGATCGGACCCTGGCGCAAGCGCAAGCGTTATCGCGTCGGCCGCGCTCGACGATCTTGGCCCGCCGTTCTCCGTTCGACGATCCGGTTGCGCTCTCCGATCTTGGATCGACGATCTGGCGCGATCGTTTCCGCCTACTTTGGGCGAGATCTTCCTTAGGGCGGGAACTCCTTTGGCTAGCCCAACTGTGACCATTGTGCCTCCTGGTCTGACTCAGCGAATATGGGGTTGTACAATTCTGTTAGGTGATTTTCTAGCAGTTGAAACCAGGAAAAAACCTAACCTCAAATTTGAACCAAAGCTGCCTAAGGTTACCGGTTCGGAGGTCAGATCAGAAGGTTAGGGTGACTAGGACGGAGAACCAAGTCAAACAGGACCCCAGATTTTGCGGCAGGAAGGTCCCACCTCGTACTCGGATGATCAAAAGGAGCAGCCCCTTCTCAACCAAAGATGGACGAACTGAGTACGAGGGAGACTAGCTGATGACGAAGTCACGAGGTCGCAGCTTGATCTCTAAGGAAAGGGAATCCAAAGACTCGGCTAGTATCTCAAAAGTGAAACTCGCGAGTATCCTGCAGAGGATTTCCGGTCTCTCGCCTCGTACCCATGGGGTCCTATTTATGGGCAAATCCAAGGAGGGGGTCATATTTATACCCCACCCCCTAGCGACTAGGCGACTTCCATAGGAACTCGCACGGGCTGGGCGAGTATCTCGCCTAGTCGCCTACCTGGCGATTATGCGAGGGGAGCTCGCCTATACTCATCCAGGCCTTCCGTGACCTTGTATGCTGACTTTGACTCGTCTTGACTTGTTGTCCTTGACTTCTGCTGACCTGGATGTAGTAGGACCCACCCTCGACGAATATGGGTTGCACACAATCCCCGCACTTTCTGAGCGACATAGGAGCTCGGAAAGAATCATCCAACACTTATTCGGCGAGTTGCTATGTCGAGTATCAAACCTGCTCGCAACTGATGACTGCATGCCGATCTCTATAAATAGGGGGGATTGGCTCTTCAAACGGGTCGCCAGAGCTTGCGTACAATGTCGGGTGCCGAGAAACTTTTTCAAGACATCCTTGTCGCGCTAACTGGCATTCTCGGCATTGCTAAGCTTAAAAGGCCGCGCGACAAAGACGTCGTCGCCAACTTACCCCCCCCCCCCCCCCCAAGAAGAAGAAGACCAAGAAACCCAAGAAGAAACCCTCCTCTGACGCGGTTGACTCGCCGCCACCTCCTTTACAAGTCGCGGCTTCCACCAGCAATCCTGCGCGCTCTGCCAGCACTCTGAGGTTGCTCAGTGATCTTGGGCTTGACGACATCCCCAATGTAGTCGCCCCTGACGCGAACCTCCTCGGCTCGCTAGACATCCCAGAACTTGCCACCACTTCGGCGTCGGCGCCGCAGCAAGTCGAAGTGGTCTCCATGCCAGGTCGTCATGTTGCTGAGATACTTGTTTTCTACATTGTTGGTCACTGACACTTCTCGCTGACTTTGTTTCGATACTCGCAGATTCCCCACCGGGTGGGGCTGACGCGGTTCTGAATGTTGCCCCGCTGAACTCTGCACCACTGCTCGCCCTCTTAGCCGAGAGACAGGTTAGGACCGCGCACACGGTCTGAATCCATGTTGGCACCGAGAGGGCACCCGAGACCTCGGTTCCTGCGGTGAGCAAGGAACCGTCGCTGAAGGATCTTCCGCCAAAGAAGGTGGCGTCGACAAGTAAGGAACCGTCGCTGAAGGATCCTTCGCCAAAGAAAGTGGCGCCGGTGAGCAAGGACCTTCCGGCGAGTAAGGCCCCGCCCTCCCCTACGTGAGATTCTGTGCTGCCTGCGGTGAGTTCTGCGCTGCCACCACCGTCGCCTCCTCCGAACGTCGCTGTTATCCCGGCGGTGACTGTATCGTTGCCGCTGCCGCCGCCTCTTGTCGCGTCTCCACAAGTCGCTATGATGCGACTTCCTCCGCCTCCTCCGCTGAAGACCCCGCCTCAGCTGGCGAGTTCCCCACAGCTTCCGCCCCCTTCATCGCAGCCTGTTGTTGGGAATCCGGTCAAGCCGCGGTCGAGCTACTTCCAGCCGAGAGTGGGGGATTCCGGTCATGGAGGTCGCGGGCAGGTCAAGGCGTCCGAGCATGCTGATGGCCCATCTTCTGACTGGTGAGATGCCCCAACACGCGGCCCTTCTCCTCGCCGATCGAGATCTCCTCGCCATGGTAAGTGGCGTCACGGGTGCTGCATTTGGCGACTAAGTGTCCCATTCCTAATCTGGCGACTTTCTATTCTGATAGATCGGCCGGCGACTCCAGGGGCGGCCTTCATCGAAGCCATCGGGTTGTCAGGCAGCGAGTATCGCCACGCCATTGCTCACGCCTACCTGGAGCTGGAGAGCAAGTTCGATCAGCTGGCGATCTGCGAACCACATCGGCGGATATCATCTCTGGAAGTGTGGTGGCGAAGATTGAAGAGCTCCGGAGTACTCTAGAGAGCTATGAAGCACGCTTCCATATGGTGAAGGAGAATGATCGCAAGCTGGCGATCAACAATCATCGCCTCCAGCTTGTCCTCGATGAGTTGGCTGGTATCCGCGCGAGTATGGGCTCCATTGGATGGCTGACGAGGATGGAGGAGCAACTGCGACTTGGAGACAATGCGATGTAGCTGGCGACGGAGCATTATCGGCGGGCGCGCGAGATGGGCTGGGCTGGGTGACATCCTCATCCTCCAGAGAGACCTCCTAGGCCTCAGATTTTCTTTTCTTTTATTTGAAGCTCGCCTTGTGCGACTTGTTGTAATGAACAATCATTAGTTACTGTAATAAGCGAGTTTATATCTCGAGCTTTATTCACTTCTGCTTTCTTCTTGTTGATGTTACTGTGATATCTTGTTTTGTGCTTGCCAAGTTTATTTTGCAGGTTCTGATCATCGCCGCGATATCCTTTCCCTGTGCCGTGAGATATAGGTGTCGAGATCCACTCGCTCGCCAATAGGGCGACTTAGAACAATACTCGCCAGGGCAGGGATATACCCCCCCACCACCACCACCACCACCACCACACCCCCCGTGCCTTCGCCTATAAATAGAGGGGGTAGGTAGGACATAAGTACGTTGTTGCAAATTTCGATCCCTAGCTCGCGAGTATCTTTCCCTGCTCGCACGCTCCAATCTCTTTTCCTTACTCGCCCTACTCCCTTCTTTCAGCTCGCCAATCTCGCAAAATGGTAGGAGACGATGTCAGCGCTCGCCGACAAGCCCATGCTTTGAACTTCACCGACGCAGCTTTCAAAAAGTCGATAACAACTGAGCGAGATTTGGAGAACTTCAGGGAGAGGCTTTTGCCTGACGATTACTCGGCAAGGCTCCCTAGTCACAGCGAGCGACTTAATACCGACATAGAGGGTGCGCTGGTCCTGCCGCTTCGCCACTTTGATGCCGGCCTGCGACTTCCCCTATGGCCGGAGTATTGTGAGATCCTGCGATACTTCGACATCGTCCCCGTGCAGATAAACCCTAATGGTGTGGCGATCATCATGGGATTCCTCTGCTACTTGCGAGAGGAGAGGGTAGCCTTCGACCTCTCCATCTTCCGCAAGATCTTCGCCTTCGCCGCAACCGCCGAGGGGGTGGTTTACTTCAGCAGCCATGTCTGCACCTTAGTGGGGATGGCGAATAAAGTCCATCGTTGGAGTGAGCTGCTAGTCGTCATCCCAGGCGACTTTGCGGGCGTCCTGGGGAGGCCGCATCAACCTGCCGATGTTGCCTTCTTTCCGCCGATATTGGAGGGCGTTCGCAAGCAGCTGGTGGAGTCATTCCGTGGCCGCCGGTTCAATGTGATCTTCTGGCGGCTAAAGGTCAACACTCTGCTGGAGATCCATCCCAACGAGGGTAAGTTTTGCGCGAGAATCATCTCTTACATTCTCGCATTGCTAGTTGTAGCTTGATATTGATATTCGCTCGGCATTTTGTAGTGGCGTGCGAGCTCCCTGAGAAGCCGCTTCCGCCGGCGAAGGAAATCGCCACCTCGCTTCATGAGCCCAAACCCCCAACTGATGTCGGCGAGAATAAAGGCTCGCCAAAGGAAAGGGGAAAGCCAGGTTGTCAGGTCCCGTGACCAAGAAGGAGAAAGTATCATCGCCGCGACCTGATGACCACGAATCGCCTCCAGATGCTCGTCTTCCTCACTTCCACCCCAACTTCAATTTGGGGCTAGGGGCGGTGGACGCCTATGGTCACCCGCTGGTGACCTGGTTGGAGGATGAACATTTGGTGACGCTGAGCACCAACCTCCCCTCCTAGTCGGCGGACTGGGAGGACAGGGGGAGGCCTTCGCCGTTCTTCAAGCACTCTATGGGTGAGGTGATGTCAAGTCAATACTGGATCTCAGCGCGGAGGATCTCGCCCAGCAGGCATCATGCTCGCTTGCGCGAGCTGTCGAGCTGAACCACTACTCGGCAAGGAGACTGCTGGAGACGACTAAGGCCCTACAAGTAGTCTCCAAGAAGGCGATCGAACTCGACATGGAGTCTGTCCGCTGGAGGGATTATGAAGTAAGTCGCTTCCTGCACGCGACCTTGCTGGTGCTGGACTTGGATTCATTTCGCTGACTTTCTGTTCTTTGTCGCAGGCTGCCGAGATCGAGGCCTCCAAGAAGCCCTCTGAGTGTGAGGCGAAACTCGCCAAGTCTCAGGTGGAGTTGGAGGCAGCCCAAGTCCACGCCGCTGATATGGAGAATCGCCTAACTGCCTTGTAGGGCCGCACGAGTTCTTCAGCTCCTCAGCCAGAAGCACCGCGACCGGAGGACGATCCTCACTACGCGATCAAGAGATCTCATGTTCTCTGGGAGGAGATGTCGTCTGTCTGTCGCGAGATAGCGTGCATGGCAGGGAATGTTATGCTCTCGAGGCTAAGGCTCAATGGCAAGCTCGCCGAGGGGGATAAGGAGCTCACTGTCGATGAACTTCTCCCTGAACTGCTCGCTAATGAATCAACCTCGCCAGATCGCCTGCCTTCTCCGTCATCGGGCTATAGCAGCAGCGGCAGCGGTAGCAGCAGCGGCGGCAGCAGTAGCAGCGGCGAGGAAGAGAGCGAGGATGACGGCGAGGAAGAGGAGGATGCTGATATTGGAGATGAGGAATATCGGCCTGATACTGCCGATGATGAGTCCTAGTTGCTCGCCGATATTTGTCATACTCGCATATAGCAGTTAGCGAAATTTTTGTAGTAGCCGACTTTTGTAACTTGTAAAATTTTTGAAATATATATATTTATACAAGTTTGAATTACCATTGTCACTCTGCTTTCATGTATGTTTGCTGATGATACTCGCTAGGCTCATAGGCTTGGGGAGGATGAGTGCTCACGATGCTTTACCCGCACGTCGGCATTGTTTATAGTCGCATAGTTACTCGCCTCCCGATACTCGCATGTGTCTTGTATATATACTCGCAATAGTATACTCGCTCGCTTGGCATGGTCGTCGTATCATACTCGCCCATACATACTCGCATATTCGTTGAGATCTGCCCGCGCTTGCATAGTTTATTTATTTTTCCAAAGTTAATTCTGACTGGCTCGAAGACCAGAGCCGACATCCTATGAGGAGCTGAGCTTGGCTGGTGGTTGGGAGTAGTCAACACCCAGCAGAAGCCAGGCTCAACTGGGGGTGGGAATTAGTCGACACCCAGCAGGAGCCAAGCTCATCTAGGGGTGAGAATCAGTCGACTTGGGGAGTCAAGTAGTCAGTCTGCAGGAGAGAAGCTCGTACAGAGATCTCAGACTATGACATCACTCCAACGAGGAACTTGATCTCACTCGAGGAGGTCCTTACCCAATATGCAACTCGTGCAGGGACTTGGACTTACGGCGACACTGCCACTCGAGGACTTCGAATGCTGGAGTCGACAGCTCTCAGGAGCCCTGCTCAACTAGAGTGGTGTAAGTTGACTCGGGGAGGCAAGTAGTCAGTCTGTAGGAGAGGAGCTCGTACAGAGATCTCGGACTTCGGCATCACTCCAACGAGGAACTTGATCTCACTCGAGGAGGTCCTTGGCCAATATGCAGGAGAGGAGCTCGTGTAGGAACTTGGACTTACGGCGACACTGCCACTCGAGTACTTCGAATGTTGGGGTCGACAGCTCTCAGGAGCCCTGCTCAACTAGAGTGGTGTAAGTTTACTCGGGGAGGCAAGTAGTCGGTTTGCAGGAGAGGAGCTCATACAGAGATCTCTTACTACGGCATCACTCCAACGAGGAACTTGATCTCACTTGAGGAGGTCCTTGGCCAATATGCAGGAGAGGAGCTCGTGCAGGGACTTGGACTTACGGCGACACTGCCACTCGAGGACTTGAAACATTGTTGGAGCAGTTTTTACCTACTGCTTAAGATATTGCCAATTAATCAAATGAATTAATATCTTGAGGATGAAGAAATGATAAAGACATCAATGATCCCGCCGTCATCGAGTTGGGATGTTGGCGTCCAGCCCCGTTCCTGATAGTTCCTCCAGTCGGAAGAGTGATGCAATCGGGGGTATCTAGGCCGACATGCAAGGGGGGAGCTGATCTCGGCCATCAATGCAGGGGTATGGTCTTACAAGGATGCTTATATCCCGAGGCATCATCCCACCATCCGCCCTGGGTTATCTAGGAGAAACAGGTCAAAGGCACGTTTCCCAATCCAACCTTTGAAATCATTCTCAGCACTGCTACCTGGCTACGAGCGTGCATGCACGAGTGAGGGGTAATGTTCTTCCGAAGGTCCTCTAGGACGCACTCACGACTAACATCTTCCCTTGGGCTTATCCCTGCCCTTTGGCTGGTTATTCTGCCTTTGAAAATAATGAGGGGATGTTTCCCAAACGAGAGCTCGAAAAGGTTGGAGTCCAAACCTGTTCCTGCTAGTTCCTCTAGTCGGAGGAGAGATGGAATCAGGGGTAGCTAGGCCGACATGCAAGGGGGAGTTGATCTCGGTCATCAATGCAGGGGTCCGGTCTTACAAGGGCGCTTATATCCCGAGGCATCATCCCATTATCCGCACTGGGCTATCTAGGAGGAACGGGTCGACGGCCGGTTCCTTGGATCAATCTCGGAGCAGAACCTTAAGGACTCAGAAATCTTGAGATGAAAAAGCATAAAGAGAAGCCAAGCAGTTGCCACTATCTGTATTTATATATGAAAACATGTACAAATAATATACATCCGTAACCGCTAGGGATAGAACCTTTTCAGGTCATCCCCGCTCCAAGTACCTCCCAGCTGCTCTCCAACCTGATCCTGGAGATAATAGCCCCCAGTGGCCAAGGCTTCTTGGACGATGAAGGGACCTTCCCAATTAGGATGCAGCTTGATAACAGTTGTTCCTCTTCCTGCGGAGTCCACCTTCTTCATGACCAAATCCCCAGCGAGGAAATATTTTAGGTGGACATTCTTGTCGAAGTGCTTTGCCATGCGCAGCTTGATCTCTCTTGGCGGATAGAAGCCAAGTCTCGAAGCTCTTCAACGAAATCCAGCGAGAGTATTTGAGCGTCTTCATTTTCCAAGCGTCATCCTTTGCTGTCGTCTCCAGCTGCTATGACTCTCGGGCTCTGAACCTCAAACTCCACTGGGATGATTGCCTCAGACCCGTAGGACAACTTAAATGGAGTTTCCCCCATGGCCGAGTTTGGAGTTGTTCTCAGAGCCCAAAGGACTAAGGGGAGCTGCTCTGCCCAATTGCCTTTCAAGTTGGTGACTTTCTTCTTCAAGAGGTTGATAATCAACTTGTTGGCGGCTTCCACTTGTTCGTTGCTCCGAGGATGATGCACAGAGGCGAATCGAAGATCCGTCCCTAGCTGTTTGCAGAAGTCCTCTAACTCCAAGATGTCGAACTGTGTCCCATTGTCAGTGACGATGGCGAGAGGAATCCCAAACATGCATGCAATCACTCCCCAAATAAAATTCTTTACAATTTGCGACGTGGTCTTGGCCAGAGCTTTTGCCTCAATTCATTTGGAGAAATAATTGATCATGATAAGGACGAACTTCCTCTGTGCGTTGGCTTGAGGAAAAGGACCGATCAAGTCCATCGCCCAGATGGCGAAGGGCCATGGAGCAGTGATCGAGCGTAGATGTTGGGCTGGTTGTAGTTGAAGAGGCGCGAAGAGATGGCATTGGAGACATTTTTTGGAGAAGTCTTCCGCATCTTTCCGAATAGTGGGCCAGAAATACCTGTGCCTTTGGATTCTTTATTCAAGAGTGCGAGTCCCTGAGTGGCTGTCACACTCTCCCGAGTGGATCTCTTCCAGGACTCGAGGGACTTCAATCTCCAACAAGCACCGAGCTAGAGGGCCTGAGATGATTTTGTGATAAAGCTCTCCTTCTTGTAGTAGATAATACACGGCTTTGTAACGGAACTTCCTATGATCCCCCTCGCTGGCAGGAATCGGTCCTGTTGTTAAAAAGAGACGAACGGATCCCTCCAGGATGCCCTCTGCTCGATCTCCATCATCTCCCCTTCCTCGATGGATGGTCAGAACAACTCAGTCTCAGTCCCGCCAGCCCGGGGACCGTACTTGGCAAGGTAGTCGGCTTCTGAATTCTCTTCTTGGGGTACGTGCTCGACGAAGAAAGATTGAAACCCCCCAATCAAACCTTTTACTTTGACTAAGTATCTCTGCAGGATCGGATCATTCACCTCTAACTCGCCTTTGATCTGAGATGCGACTACCATCGAGTCGGTGAAGGCCCTGATATCTCAGATTGTCAACTCCTTGGCGAGACGCAAGTCAGCCACCATGGCTTCATACTCCGCCTGATTGTTTGTAACGGGGAAGAGGATCTCGACTGCTTGCTCAATCCTGGTTCCCTGGGGGCTCACCAGCATGACTTCGGCTCCCACGGAGTATCTGCCCGAAGCCCCATCCACAAACATCTTCCACGAAACTGGACTAGAAGAGCCTTCCTCTCCTTCAACCTCGGCTGAGAAGTCGGCAAGGAAATCTGCCACTGCCTGTGCCTTGATCGCTACCCTTGGAGAGTATGAGATATCAAACTCGCTAAGCTCCACCGCCCATTTTGCCAGCCTGCCAGAATGCTCCACTCCATCCAGGATACTATGCAGAGGATGATCGGAGACGACCCTGATGGAGTGAGCCTGAAAATATAGACAGAGCCTCCGAGCTGAAACTACCAAAGCAAACACCAACTTCTCCAGGATAGGATATCTCGCCTCAGCTTGTCGCATTATTCTACTACCATAGAATACAGGGAGCTACTTCTTGCCTTCCTCTCGAACCAACACCGAGCTGACTGCCTCTGCTCTGACTCCTAAGTAGAGAAAGAGATCTTCGTTACCCCGCGGGCCTTAGAGGAGAGGAGCTTGGGTTAGTTGTTGCTTGAGCTTTCCGAAAGCCTCCTCACACCTCGCGGTCCACTCAAACTTCTGATTCCTCCAAAGGGTTTTGAAGAATGGAGATCACTTCTCCCCTACCTTGGACAAGAAACGGCTAAGGCCTGTCAGCCTTCCCGTCAACCTTTGAACCTCCTTTGGATCCCTCGGGGACGCCATCTCCAGAATGGCCTTTACTTTGTCGGGATTAGGTTCCACTCCCCTGGGAGTGAGGAGGTGACCTAAAAACTTCCCTCTTCCTGCACCGAAGACGCACTTGGCCTGATTGAGTCGCATCTTGTACTTCCTCAAGATAGCGAAAGTCTCCACCAGATCCGTGATGTGCTCCGCAACACTTTTCCTGTTGACGAGAAGATTGTCCACATAGACTTCCAAGTTCCGCCCCTTGAAGATTTGATCCATCATTCTATGATAAGTCGCACCTGCATTCTTGAGCCCGAAGGGCATCATCTTGTAGCCATAGCATCCATCTCTAGTTATGAAGGAGACGTCACGGCAGTCGGGGGGATGCATCCAGATCAGGTGATACCCTGAAAAAGCATCAAGAAAACTCATCACAGGAAACCCGACGGTAGAATCAACCAGTGCGTCGAATTGAGGCAAGGGGTAGCAATCCTTCGGGCAAGCTTTATTCAACATAGAAAAGTCAATACATAGATGCCAGCCCCCTCCTGGCTTCTTTACCATTACAACATTGGAGACCCAGCCTGGATACTGGATCTCCGAGACAAAACCTGCCTCCAGCAGCTTCTCTACATCATCCCTAATCGGCCCGGCCAGTATGGCAGCGCTCTTCCTCTGCTTCTGAAGAACAGGAGACACTGCGGGATCCAGGTTGAGGCGATGGCAGGCAACATCGGCGTTGACCCCTGGCATCTCGGCTGTGCTCCATGCGAAGACGTTGACGTTGTCCTGCAGGCAAGCGGCCATCTCTATCTTCCCTTCCAGCAGCAGGGATCCTCCAACCTTCAGCAGTCTCGGCTCTCCTCCCTGAGAGATCACTTCCACTTCCTCCACTTCTTCCGCAGCACATAACCCCTTCTCCTTCTCCAGTAGCTCCTCAAGCTTCTCCGCATCACCCATCCAGTTGATAGTGCTGACGGCATTCAAGTAGCACTCCTTGGAGGCCTTGGGATCTCCCCTGATCCTAACCTAAACATCTTCGCGGCAGTACTTCAGGCACTGGTGATAAGATGACGGAACGACCTTGAAATAATTTATGAGGGGCCGCCTGAAGATGGCGTTGTATCCGCTTGGTGCGTCGACGATGATGAAGCGGCATCGGATCGACGTCCTGTCGAGCGTAACCAGAAGCTCCACCGCTCCCTCCACCTCTTTCTTCTCTCCTAAGAAGCCAAAGAGAGGTTCATCTGCAGCCTGGATCTGGAACGCTTCCACCTGAAGCCCGACAAAGGTTCTCTTGAAAATGACATTCACCGAGCTCCCGTTATCCGCGAGGATTCGGTCGACGGTCAAGTCCTCGATGGCAGCTTGAATCACCAATGCGTCGTGGAAGGGGTTCTCATTCCCCAAAATATCCTCCTCCGAGAAGGTGATCTCTTCCAACGGCGGCAGGTTTCTATGACGTCGAGGCGACGTTCTTCCGATAGATCTGGTGGAGACTCCCCTTGCGGGAAGCTCCGAGTCCGGCCCCTACGTTGATCACTCCTACATGCCCGACTCCCGGGCCATATATCACTTCTCCACGACCTCCCAGGTTGACTCGATCTTCATTCCTCCTCCTTGCTGGAGCTTGGAATGTCACCTGCCCCACCGGGGCCTCCTGCCTCTGCTGCTCTCTCTTCGCTTCTCCTGCTTCCAACCTCCTCCTTGCTTCCCAGAACTTCGGGCAAGCCAAGGTCTCGTGTCCCTCTACCCGATGAACATCGTAGTAGAGGGGAATCTCCGCCTCCTAACGCATCGCCCGCTGCTCCCTCCGGTATTGTTTGTTATCTTGGCGAGCCATGTCCATCGTCTCCCTTCTTCCTCCTCAGCCTCCCTCCTGCAGGTTACTGTTCCTCCTCTTTTCCTGGAAGTGTTGCCTTGCTGGTGGTCTCCACTGGGGATGATTCTCGGGATGCTGGAATCGCCTTTCCCCCCTTCCTCCTGCCTGGGCCTCCGCTGGCCTCCTCTCTTCTCGTCTCTGATGCCTCTCGTGCCACCTCTCCTCAACCCTCCTGGGCTCTTCTCTTGTCCTCCTCTCTTCTCTCCTCGGCTCTTCCTTCCTCCTCTCCCGCCTCTCTGGCGTCCTCCTTGCCTTTGATCCTAAAGATCCTGCTCTTCCCTTCTCCCTCGACTCCTCTCCATCCAGCCTCGCCAAGAAATCCTTATTCTTCTCCTCTCCGCAAACAAAGGTGTTCTCCCTCTCTATCATCTCTTCAAACGATCTCGGGGGGATTAGTCCCCATCTCCATGTTGAAAAAACCTTGCATCAGCCCGAACTTTAAGGCCACCATAAAGGTAAAGCTGTCTACCTCCTCTACCTCCAGGATCTCCTCTTGGAAATGGTCAACGTAGTGGCCCAAGCTCTCGTGATGCCCCTGCGTGACCTTGAAGAGAGCGGTCGTCTCCTTCTTCCTCTTCTTCGATGTCGCGAACCTCGCCATGAGGCCCCAATGTAGATCGGAGAAACAGTACACGGACTCAGCCGGCAGTTGATGGAACCAGTCTCTGGCATTCCCTTTTAGGGTGATGGTGAAGAACCAGCACTTGAAGGCGTCAGACATGTTGCGGATTGAGACAACGTCTTCGAACCACTGAAGATGTCTAGCAGGGTCATCCCTACCAGAATAGTAGGTGAGGACGGGCTCTCTGAACCCTTCAGGAACTGGGGCTACGAGGATCTCGTCACAGAAGGGGCTCCTCCCTCCCTGGAGGTGGCGAGTTTCATCCTCGCTAAAGACTTCATACTCGCTATAGTGCCGAGTATATTTGTATCTTGCCGGCGACATCGGATCCCGAAAGCGGACCCCTTGACTACCCGTCGGGTGATATCGTAACTACATCAGTCGCTCTTCTTTCACCCAAGCGGGCTCCTTTCCAGCTCGCCTCGGCGGCGCTTCCTCCTCCAGCGGTGTCACGCGATGGGGAGAAATCGCTGTGACATTCGGGCGATGAGCAAACCCGGCGAGAATGGTCTGCTCGATCCTCTTCGCGAACTCTTCAAATGCGGTAACAGTCACAAACTCTCCACCTCGCGCGACTTCTCCTCCTCCTGCCGAGGTGCTGACCAACTCTCCATGTTCGCCACCATTGTCCATCTTACTCAACCACCAAACTTTCTTCCTTGGCTGCGTTCCACGCTCACCGCACATAGTGTTGAAGCTAGAAAAAATCCTAACCTCGAATTCGGACCAAAGCCGCCTAAGGTTACCAGTTCGGAGGTCAGATCAGAAGGTTAGGGTGATTAGGACAGAGAACCAAGTCAAACAGGACCCCAGATGTTGCGGCAGGAAGGTCCCACCACATAGTCGGATGCTCAAAAGGAGCAGCCCCTTCTCAACCAAAGATGGTCGAACTGAGTACGAGGGAGTCTAGCTGATGATAAAGTCGCGAGGTCGTGACTTGATCTCTAAGGATAGGGAATCCAAAGACTCGACTAGTATCTCAAAAGTGAAGCTCGCGAGTATCCTGCAGAGGATTTTCGGTCTCTCGCCTCGTACCCCTAGGGTCTTATTTTTAGGCAAATCCAAGGAGGGGGGTCATATTTATACCCCACCCCCTGGCGACTAGGCGACTTCCATAGGAACTCATACGGGCTGGGCGAGTATCTCGCCTAGTCTCCTACCTGGCGAGTATGCGAGGGGAGATCACCTATACTCGCCCAGGCCTTCCGCGATCTTGTATGCTGACTTTGAATCGTCTTGACTTGTTGGCATTAACTTCTGCTGACCTGGTTGTGGTAGGACCCACCCTCAACGAATACAGGTTGTACACTAGCGGTTGCTGATTTAAAGGTGATAAACTTGGAAGATTTTGATGTGATCTTGAGAATGGACTGGTTATCCAAGTATGATGTTGTTATCCAGTATAAGGTTAAGCGCCTGGACTTCAAGATGGATAACGGTCAACCCAGGAGTGTTTATGGTTTTCTGAGCTAAGTTTCTCCAATTATTTCTGCAGTACGTGCTCGGAAGTTGTTAAATTCTGGATGTTTTGCCTGTTTGGTTTTCGTGTTGGTGACTGATAGTATTTTGCCACGAGTTGAGGAGATTATATTTGTGCGTGAATTTATCGATGTATTTCCTGACAATCTTCATGGTCTTCCACCTGAGAGAGACGTTGAGTTCATTATAGATTTGGTGTCGGGTACCCATCCTATTGCTAAGGCGTTGTACCATATGGCCCTACGTGAACTGGAGGAGTTGCGTACCCAGTTAGACGAGTTGCTTCAGAATGGTTATATTAGGCTGAGTTCATCGCCTTGGGGTGCTCCTGTTTTGTTTGTAAAGAAAAAGGATGGATCTATGAGGTTGTGCATAGATTATAGAGAATTGAATAAGGTAACAATCAAGAACAGGTATCCCCTGCCGAGAATTAATGATTTGTTTGATTAGTTGCGTGGTAGAGCAGTGTTTTCAAAGATTGATCTTCATTCAGGCTACCATCAGTTGAGGATTCGTGAGACGGATATCCCACGGACTGCCTTTAGTTCTCGGCACAGACATTTTGAGTTCTTGGTGATGTCTTTTGGTTTGACTAATGCACCCTCTGCCTTTATGGATATGATGAACCGAGTGTTCAAGGATTTCCTGGACCGTTTTGTAGTCGTGTTCATAGATGACATTTTGGTGTATTCTCGCAATGTTGTAGAACATGCCCAGCATTTACATTTAGTTTTGTCTGCTTTGAGAGAGCATAAATTGTTTGCCAAGCTGAGCAAGTGTGAGTTTTGGTTGCCTCAGGTTTATTTCTTGGGTCATGTGGTAAATAAAGATGGAATTTCAGTTGACCCTGAGAAGATAGCTGCTGTTATGGATTGGAATAGGCCCACCACACCCAAGGAGATAAGGAGCTTCCTAGAGTTGGCTGGCTATTATAGAAGGTTTGTAGAGGGTTTCTCTACATTGTCTGTGCCACTAACTAAACTGACGTAAAAGAATGCAGCTTTTGTCTGGAGCGATAGGTGCGATGAAGCTTTTCTGGAATTGAAGATGAGACTGTGCACTACTCCGGTGTTGAACTTACCTACGGAAGGAATAAAATATGGCATATATGTGGATGCATCGCACGTTGGACTTGGTTGTGTGCTGATGCAAGAGGGAAAGGTAATTGCGTATTGATCTAGGTAGTTAAAGATTCATGAAAGGAATTACCCTACGCATGATCTAGAGTTTACAGTTGTAATTTATGCCTTGAAGTTGTGGAGGCACTTGCTATATGACGCATTATGCAAGATTTACACGGATCATAAAAGTTTAAAATACATTTTCACTCAAAGGGAGTTGAATCTGCACCAGCGGAGATGGTTAGAGTATGTTGTTGATTATGAAGTTGAGATTCAATACCATCCGGGCAAAGCTAATGTTGTAGCTGATGCCTTGAGTAGGAAGATAGCAAAGATTTTTAATCTTTTTGTGGATTCTCTGGTTGAGGAGTTTTTAATGATGGACATTTCTGTTGGAAGTTGAAACTCATTAAGTAGTTTGGAGGTAGCTGAGCCTTCATGGATTGCAATCACAAGACTGCATCAGATGGAAGATCGTGATTTGTTGCACCTTTACAAGAGAACTGAGGAAGGGGAGTTACCAGATTTTTCGATTGATGACACGGGTACCTTGAAGTACCGCGTCAGATTTTGTATCACTGTTGTTGAGGACATTTGAATTAAGTTATGCAATGAGGCGCACGGTTCTAGTGTTGCCTACCACCCAGGTTCTACAAAGATGTATCAAGACCTAAAGCAGATTGTCTGGTGGTTTGGAATGAAGGGTGATATAGCCAGATTTGTGTCTGAAAGTTTTACATGCAAGCGTGTTAAGGCCGATCATAGAAGGCCTGGTGGCAAGTTGACGCCTTTGGATATTCCATGCTAGAAGTGGGAGAGTATTTTCATGGACTTCATTGCGGGTCTACCGAGATCTCCCCGAGGTCACGATTCTGTTTGGGCGATAGTATATCGACTGACGAAGTGTGCTCACTTCGTGCTGTTTAAGATTGGCTACTCCAAGAAGATGATAACCGAATTTGTTGGATCCCTAGTTGGATTTGGGCTAGGTTCACTAAACTAGGATGTTTGACCCAACCTGTATAGCCTGGGTCATGTCTGTATCCTAGAGTATAGGTCATGTCCTTAGAGTCAACACTGCATGGATCAGCCAACAACAGACTGCAGAAGACTCAAGACTTAGAGAAATTTCAAAGACTCGGGTAAATGAGTTCGACGTTCATTGAACTCAGCTTGACGAAAGTTGTGCTCAGCTCTACGAACTCAGAGACAATTCTCTGTGTTAAACTTGACGAACTTAGTTCTCAGGTCGACGATTTCTGAATGCTCAACTTCAACATTCCAAGTCTAGAATCATTTCTCTGAACTCTAGTTGACGAATTCAAGTTCTCAGCTCGACGAACTCAGACCACAGTCTTGACAAGTTTTATCAAGTAGCAGTTAGCAGTGCTCAGGTCGACAAACTTAGTTCTCAGGTCGACGATTTCTGGATACTCTACTTCAACATTCTAGTCCAGAAACAACATCTCAATATTCTAAGTCCAGAAACATTTTACTGAACTCAAGTCGACGAAGTTAGATTCTCAGCTCGACGATCTTGATGCACATAATTGTCAAGGTTCTAGAGAGAGCAGTTAACTGTTCTTAGGTCGACGATCTTGGATCTCAGGTCGACGAACTACAATTATCTGGTCGATGAACATAACTTCTCAGCTCGACGAACTCTGGACCCAGGTCGACGAATTATGTTCTTTGCTCGACAATTTCTGTGCAGTTCCAGACATGGACCTTTCCCTCCTTCTGTCCTTATTTTATTGCAGTGATTTCTAAATAATCAATGCTCAATATTCTCTGAATATTACCGTTAGAAGCAGCATTGATTATGGCATTCATCAGGATTATTACTTGCCGCTTTTCAATGGGACAGTTGGGGAAATCAATTAATGCAGACATTATCAAGGCCGTCAGTAATCAATGCAGGAAGGAATTCAAAAATTAAAAGGAAAATTTCATAGAAAATATAAAAGGGATTTCTTCCTCCTTCTCGCTAGAGAGAGACAGACAATACGGGACTGCAAGAGGCAATACAGAAAGCAATAATACAGTAACAGAGGCAACTAACAAGCATCCTAGACCAGAGAAATAACACAAGATACAGAATAAGAAGAAGAAGAACACACATTCAAATCAAGAGTCTTCTTCATTCTTCACTCCAAGATTCTTCAAGGACAACAAAACTTTATCAGTCAAGAAGTTCCTAGAGATCTTCTGGTCAAAGCTAAAGATTGAAGACCTACTCACCCTGAAGCAAAGCACAATCTTCCTGAACAACTCTATAACTCAGGGGGAGCTTTGTTAACATCAAAGATCCACTAAGTCTTCTCAGTTGTATTTGAGAAAGAGAAGACACCATCACTCTCTCATCCCCTCACTGTACAAAGGGTTCTTTAACTCCCTTTAAAAGTTATTCCTTGGTTGCAAGTCACCTGATTAAAAGACTTGCGATTGGTTTTTGAGCACCTGATCAAAAGCTCAATGGTGGTTGTCACCTGATCAAAACCTGTTAGTGGATTCCTACCAGGGTAGCAGAAGAGTGGATGTACCCAGTTTGGGGAACCACTATAAAATTTTTGTGTTATCTGGTTGCCATCTTTTTCTTTTGTTCTTGCTGTGCCTGTGTTAGTTAGGTTTGTTGTGCATGTGATAGTTAGTTTAATTTCTGTTGTGCCTGTGGTAGATTAATTTATCTTAGGACTGTGTTTTACTCTCTGCCAAGTTATGGTATCAAATAGCTTCCCAACTCTGTAGTTTTTATTAATTAGCAAAAAGAATCAAAAGTTTTAAAGATACTCTATTCACCCCCCCCCCCAACCCCCCTCTAGAGTATTTCAAGTCTAACCCTCACTTTCAATTGGTATCAAAGCAGGTTCCTTTGGTTGTACAAGCTAACCCTTGAACCAAAAGATCCTTTGTTAGATCTGATTTTTTTTTCTATTAGGATTATATTCACAGCATGGCACAGAACAAAGATTATACAAGCACCAGACCTCCAGTGTGCAACTTAAACAAGTTTGTCATCTGGAAGGCAAGAATAAAACTTTATATGAATTCTATTGATGAGGACATCTACAACTCCATCTTGACAGGTCCTCCTCAACCAACTACATCTACAGCAACCTCCAGCACTCATGCAGTTCCACCACTTGAGTGGACTGATGCTCAGAAGAAAGCCAAGGTTGCTGATGCTAAAGCCATGAACATTCTGGCCCAAACAATGTCTGATGACATCTTCCAAAAAGTGGCTGAATGCACTTCAACCAAGGACATTTGGGACTCTCTCAACCAAATGGTGGTTGGCTCTGCTGATGAGAGAAAAGACAGAAGATCAAATCTCATATCCTAGTATGAGAACTTCAAAAAGGAGGAAGCAGAATCTGTTGCAGACATGTACAACAAACTGAGCTCAATCATCAATGAGCTGAAGACTTTGGATAGGGACATCACCTTTATTGAAGTAAATGATAAAATCCTCATGTGTTTCCCAAGCTCATGGGATTCAAGGATCTGGCCAGTCAAGGAAGCCAGGAGCTTAAATGAGATTTCCACAGAATCTCTACTTGGAAAGCTCAAATCTTATGAGCAGCTGATAAAGTCCAGAGAAGTAGCTGAACAAAGGACTCCTCCACCAGCAAGAAAGGAGCACAACTTGGCATTCAAGGCTGCTGAAGAAACTGAAGCTTCAATAGTAAATGAAGAATTGATGAGTCTTTTTGCCAAGAGATTTTACAAAATGGCAAGAAAGGATTTCAGAAGAAAATCATCCAGGCAGGATGATAAGCCAAGGTATGATAAAACACCTACTAAAGAAGTAATATGTTTTGGCTGCAGGAAACCTGGACACTTTATCTCAGAGTGTCCAGAGAATCAAAAGAAAGAAAGACGAAGAGAGAAGGACTCCAGAAGACAGCAAAGCTTAAGGCCTTCCTCCAGCAAGTACAAAAAGAAGGAGAATGGTTTTGTAGCTGAAAACTGGAGTGACACTGAAGATGAATCCACATCTTCCAATTACAGTGAAGAGGAAGAAGAGGCAAGGGCCAAGGAAGTCTGCCTCATGGCCATCAATGCCTCCAGAAGTCAATCAGATGAAGAAGAAGAATCTGATAATGAAGGAGCTTCAGAGTCAGAAGATGATCAGGTACTCTCAACTTTTGATTATAGTTCTGATACTTTCAAAACTAAGTTTAAAACCTTGTGTATTGATCTAATTAACTCAGAAAAATAAATTAAATACTTAGGGAAAGACTAGGCAATCAAGAAAATCTAATTTCTGAAAACACTAAATTGAAAGATGAACTAACTCTAGCCAATGAACAAATCATGTCTTTAAAAATAGAGTAATGTGAGGCCAAACAACTTGAGGAATCTCTCAATGGGAGAAGCCTTAAGCTGATGGACATCACAAGCATAGTCAATGCCAGACTAAATGGCAAACTAGGCTTGGGTGCATCATCAAGTTTACCCCCCATACTCAAGAAGAACATATTATCCACACCAATAAAATTTGTGACTGAAAAGGGTAAAGAAAAGGTAGATAATAACAATTCCAATCAAACTGAAATTACACAAAAAATAAGAAAAGAAGAAAGGATAAGAAAAATCATAACCAGAACAATGTTCAGCAGATTTCGTCGAACTCAGATCGACGAAATGTGGCCAGTTTGTCGAACTCAAGTCAACGAACTCTGAACGCAAATCTATATAATAATTATTCATCTTACTGCGATCGACGAACTGTGTATGGTTCGTCGAGCAGAGATCGGCGAACTTAGGGCACAGAAAATGAATATGTTCATTCTCTGAGCAGAGATCGACGATCTCATCCCATTTCATCGAACTCTGGTCGACGAACTTACAACTTTTCGTCGAACCCAGACAGACTTATAAAAATCATAACTTTGACAGAAACTCTAATCAATCTAGAAGACCTTTTAATCCACTTGCTAACTGGATAATTCCTCCCAGAAGATAGCATCCCTTAGGATATAAATCCCAACCTGAATTCTCAGTAATATCCAGCTTTTCTTATGTAAAGAAACAAGGACCCAAGGTAACCTGGGTAAAGAACAACTAATTGTTTACTTTGTAGGTAAAGGGATGTCCAACTGTTAATCAAAAATGGTATCTGGACAGTGGATGCTCCAAGCATATGACTGGCAGCAAGGACAACTTAAATAACTACAAGTACAAGCTAGGACCAAAGGTTATCTTTGGTAATTCAAATTGGGGCCAGTCAGAGGGCTTTGGAGAAGTAAAGATTGGAGTAATCACTTTCAAAAAGGTGATATATGTAAGTGGACTCAAGCATAACCTCATCTCAATAAGTCAACTATGTGATGAAGGTTATCAGGTACATTTTAACTCAAAATCTTGTATTATTTTTAATAAAGAAAAACAAACTGTTTTAATTAGAAATATACAAGGTAACATATATATAGTAGATTTTCATTCTGCAACTTCAGATATCTGCCTACTTAATATTGTTAGCAATCAAAATGATCTTTGGCATAAAAGGCTAGGACATGTTAATATGAAAAACATTGCTAGGTTATCTAAAGACAACCTTGTGAGAGGTTTGCCTTCTGGTCCCTACAAGAAGGAAGGCTTCTGTAGGGCTTGTCAACTAGGTAAGCAAACTAAGTCTAGTTTTAAATCAGTTAATAAGTGTGATTCACCTAGGATCTTGTACTTGTTGCACATGGACCTTTTTGGACCTATTACTGTGCAAAGCCTGGGTGGGAAATCTTATACCCTAGTTATTGTAGATGACTTCTCAAGATTCACTTGGGTGTTCTTTCTGAGATCTAAGTCAGATACATTCAAAGTTCTTACAGATTTTCTCAGGACCATACAGATTGAGTACTCTACTCATGTTATATTGATCAGAAGTGATCATGGTACAGTGTTTGAGTCTCTTCTTATGCATGAGTTCTATGAGAAGGAAGGTATCAGGCATTACTTCTCAGCTCCTAGAACTTCTCAACAAAATGGGGTAGCTGAAAGGAAGAATAGAACCATAATTGAAGTTACAGGCACATTACTTGTAGATGCTTACATGCCCCTATACCTTTGGACAGAGGCTGTAAACACAGCAAATTATGTACTGAACAGGAGTTTAATACATAAACTTAAGAATAAGACTCCTTATGAATTGATCAAAGGGAAGAAACCTAAAATCACCTATTTTAAAGTATTTGGTTGCCCATGTTATATTCATAATAATAACAAGAAGTATATTAGAAAGTTTGAAGCTAAGGCTGAAGAGGGAATTTTCTTAGGATATTCCCAAGTCAGCAAAGCTTATAAGGTGTTCAATAAATCATCTTTAAAAATTGAGGAATCAATTCATGTAACTTTTGATGAGACTAACATGTCATATAAGGAGAAAGAAATTTCTACCAATAACACCTTGCAGGTACCTCACTTGTATGAGAAATTTGGTGAGTTGAACCTTCCACAAGAGGGTATACCACACCCTCCTCCACAAGCTGATGAAGACAGTAAAGAAGAACTTTTGGAAGAGGTTGAAATTCCTTCAACAGCAAACATCATTCCACAAGAGGAATTAACTCCACATGATGTTGCTGAACCACCCACTGATCTTGTCACACTAATGGATCACCCCAGATCTCAAGTGATTGGAGACATAATAGTAGGTGTACAGACAAGGCATCAACTCAACCAAGATGTGATGCATGTCTGTTTTCCCTCTTAAGTTGAGCCTTAATCCATAAAAGATGTTGAGCAAGATCCTCATTGGATCATTGCAATGCAAGAGGAACTCAACCAATTTGAGAGATGTAGAGTTTGGGATTTAGTTCCAAGACCCAAAGACTACCCAGTCATTGGAACTAAATGGGTATATAGAAACAAGCTAGATGCCCGAGGTGTAATTGTGAGAAACAAGGCTAGGCTTGTTGCTCAAGGTTATAGGCAAGAAGAAGGAATAGACTATGACCAAACTTTTGCACCAGTTACAAGGTTAGAAGTAATCAGAATATTTCTTACTTATGCTGCCTACAAGAAGTTCAAAGTCTATCAGATGGATGTCAAGAGTGCCTTTCTGAATTGAGTACTTGAAGAAGAGGTTTATGTTGAACAACCTCCAGGTTTTATCTCTCCAACCCATCCTTCATTTGTATTTAGATTGCATAAAGCTCTTTATGGTTTAAAGCAAACTCCAAGAACTTGGTATGAGACTCTAGCTAGCTTCCTGATAGAGCATAAATTCACTAGAGGCATTGTAGATAAAACATTATTCACTAGGCACCATAAAGATCAAACTTTGTTAGTACAAATTTATGTTGATGGCATTATATTTGGGTCTACTGATTCCAAACTATACAAGAGGTTCTCTGACCCCATGCATTCAAAGTTTGAAATGAGTAGCATGGGTGAGCTCTCTTACTTCCTTGGTCTCCAAGTGAAGCAGCTACCTGATGGCATTTTCATATCTCAGGCTAAGTATGCTAAGGAGCTTATTAAAAAGTTTGGGATGGCTGATGCCTCAGCAAAGAAAACACTCATGGCCACTAATGAGGTAATAGATTCTGACGCACATGGGAAACCTGTTGATCAGAAATTATATAGGGGTATTGTTGGGTCCCTACTATACCTTACAGCAAGTAGACCTGACAGAATGTTTGTCACATGTCTTTGTTCTAGGTTCCAAGTGAACCCTAAAGAATCTTATCTAGTTTTCCTAAAAAGAATTTTGAGATATATAAAGAGTTGTCCTGGTCTAGGACTCTGGTATCCTACTGAGTCAGAATTTGATTTAACTGGATATTCAGATGCTGACTTTGTTGGATGCAGGGTAGACAGGAAAAGTACCTCAGGGACATGCCAGTTCCTTGGTATGAGACTAATGTCCTGGTTCTGCAAGAAACAATCATCTGTGTCTATATAAACTGCTGAAGTATAATATATAGCAGCTGACAGTTATTGTTCCCAGATGTTGTGGATTCAAAACCAACTCCTGCACTATGGGTTCAACATAAATAATTCAACTCTCTTATGTGATAATACAAGTGCTATATCCATAGCACAAAATCCAGTCCATCACAATAGGACTAAGCATATAGACATTAGACCAAGCAGATATTTTCACCAAACTCTTATATGAAAGAAATCACTTGTTCTTTAAAAATCAGCTTGGAATGATAAATGAGGAAGCTTTAATTTAATTTTTGTCTATGCTTGACGAATTTTTCAAAGTTCGTCGAATGGAGATCGACGAACAGAAGAAAAGTTCTAGAGATATTCGTCGAATGGAGATCGACGAACTCTCTGTGAGTGAAGTTGTTTTCGTCGAACGGAGATCGACAAATCTGCTTCAGAAAAATTTTGTCGAACAGAGCTCGGCGAAATGTTTTCAAATCTTCAGACCAAGCTCGATGAATTATTTAACTACAAAATATTTCGTCGACCTCAGATCGAAGAATTCTTTTATTTTTCGTGGAACGGAGTTTGTCGATTCATATTCTGAAAAACCATATATCTAGGTTTTTCTTCAACCTCCATCCCGCGCTTTCAGTTCCATTGCACTTGATCTCTCTTGTTTGTTGAAGGCACACTATGGTGATTCCAACAGGCAGTCTTGCAGCAATGAAATTTGATATTAGATTTGATGTAGACTTCGAGTCGTTTCAACACTCAGATCCAATCTTCCTGGACATCCTGAAACTGCTTAAAGATTAGCAGTTGAAGCTTCTGATGTCCACCAGAATCAAGCTAGCCAGTGTAGAGATCAGGGAATGGGTCTACATGTAACGCCCCGAAAATTGTGTGCGAGTCGATCGCGAAAAAGGGTTTTTGGTGCCTGTATAGGGGTACACGGCCTAGGACACGGGCGTGTCCAAGGCCGTGTCTGGCTGGTGATTTTTTGGACGTTTTCATCCCGAGAAGGACACGGCCAGGAACACGGCCGGATGACACGGGCGTGTCATCCGACACAGGCGTGTGCCAACCCGTGTCCCTACCCGTGTGCAGTTGGGTCGTGTCCGTTGCCGTGGCGGTTATGCGTGACACGCCCCCGAACACGGGCGTGTCGAGGAACCCGACACGGGCGTGTCAGGTGAGACACGGGCGTGTCTTGTCCCGTGTGCGTCTCTCAGTTCGACGATCGTGCCTGGATCGAGGCACACGGCCTGGGATACGGCCGTGTACCAAGCCGTGTTCGGCCTAGGTCTGGAGAATTTTGGGCAGATCAGAGCCGTTCATTTTCTTTAATTAAGATCCGACGGCCCAGATGAGATACTGCTCTGTTAAGGCCGGGAATAGGGGTTAATCCCTCATTTTCTCTCCAAAGCTTTCTCCTTCCAAAGTGAGAGAGAAGAGGAAGAAGAAGGAGATTTCCGGCCGTCGGTGGAGCACCGGAGCACTGTTTCGAAGTCTGAGAGCGGATCTGTGGAGGGAAGGTCGTTGTAAAGAGTTTTGTCCGCATAGTTTTTTCCATGGCGCCAAAACGGACTACAAGGGTAACGATTCTCAACTTGAGCGTTTGAAGCTCTTTCTTTCTGCATAGGGAATCCCGCTCCCGCGAGTGTGCGGTGAGTGCGTGGTGTTCCTTGGGGTTGATGTGAATAGTCCCCCTTGTATTGCATATAGAGTCCGGAATCGTAAGTACGGGCATAGGCATTGTATGTGAAGCCTACCCGGACGTGTTTTGTTTGGATCGTTGATGTTGCATTTGATATGTTTTGCCGGAGAAGACTTCGTGCTTGGGGTTTTTCGGGTTTCTACGAGGTAGATTGCAGCAGGGATCCTTGGGGGTTAGCTTCAAGGCGCACCTGGAAAACTGAGCGGAAACGTGCTCTGCTAACTTGGCGGTCTGGGAACCGGCCTTGATCATAACTGGTTATGAGATTGTTTTAGAAAATTTTGGGATCCGAGAGAAGCTTGGCCCGCGCGTAGGACTTAAATTGTATATGCGGCGTGAGCAACGGGCAAGTGGAATTGGACCTAGGCTATGTGGTACGGTGCGAGAAATCCGAAGACGGGTACTGGCCGTAGGCATAGTCGGAGCCTTAGACGGTGGTCAGATAGGCTAAATGCTCACTTAGTTGCCATCTTTGGGATAGTGGTGAAGACACTGATATGTCAGGATTCACCGTTAATGTGCCCTGAGTGCACGAGGTGTTTGGCCGTGCGAGCCTACACCTATGACATAGTATAGTTGCGCTTTATTATTTTATTGGGCTAATGATATGCAGGGAAAGAGCACCGCCGTCCCGAGTTAGGGGCGGGGTCGTTATAATTTGGTCGGCTTTTAGCTGACCGTTGCTTTGTTTGCCACCGTGCGGTGGTATGTGCTTGCAGGTGCCGCGGAGCCAAGTGCCAAATAGCGGGCTGGAGCCCATGTTGCTGTGCTGGCCCTAGAAGGCCGTAGAATAGTTGTTTTAAATTTTGTCATGTGTGGCCGGCCTGCGAGCCGATGTATGTAAGACATGTTTTGTTAAGTGAACATTTGTAAGGCCATAAGGCCATGTACCTTTTCAGTGTATTTTGGGTTTCATTCCTATAGTGTGTTGTGGACATTCATATTTAATGGATTTAAGTTCTGGGTTCTTTCAACTTTTAAAAACTTCCGCTAGAATGCTCTGTGTAGGACGAGTAGTCTTAATTGGATTGTTTGAGTATTCATTTGGTAATCCTTCCGACTGTCTGTGGTATATGGCGTCGGGTTCCAGCTGGACCTTCTGTTATATGCCATGCGCCAGATGGGGGTGTTACAATTTGGTATCAGAGCGACAGGTTACGGTCAGGCTTAAATGAATTCGTGGGCGAATTCTTTTAAGGGGTGGTGAGCACATGTGTGCGTCATCGTTATAACATTAAAAAGAACCCATGAATGTCCACTTAGGAATGAAAAATACTCGTGGTTGAGGAACCTGCGCGTTCCTATAATTGCTTCTTGCAATTTTGTTTGGTCACTTATTGGTGTTTTGTACGACTATAGGTGACCGGGAGTGGCGCAGAGCCGACTGAACATCTGGTTTCCGAGGATTATAGTGCACCCTGTGGCGCGCTTGAGACCCCTCTTTCGTTTGAAACCATAAGGAGGATCGTTGAAGTGGTGCTCGCTATGACAAGTGCACAGCAGGGAAGCAATGTGCAATCTTTTGTCCCCGAGATGACTTCAATGCCGGGTGGTGGGTTGGATCAAATGACATTTAGGAGGCCATCAGGTCAGCCGTTGAATATGTGCTTGGTGCAGGGTACGCACTCAGTTGATGAGTATTTGCAGGCGTTCCTTTTGATAAGCCGCTACCCATGCTTTGAATTGGAGAACGAACAGTCTATAATTGATAGATTCTATAATGGGCTGCGTGGTGAGCTGCGAATCCTACTAGTAGGACCAAAACTATTGGGATTCCGAGCCTTGGTGGAGTCGGCTAGATCGTTGGAAGTAGATTTGGGGAGGATTCACCCGATGCAAGTGAGTGGGGTATCGAACTCTACAAATCCTAGGAGGACTGCATCCCACAGAACGTATAAAGAGGGGGCTAAGGCTGGGACTAGCAAAGTCATGTACGACTGTCGAGCTTGTGGCAAGAAAGGGCACTTTGCCCGAGAATGTTTGGATGGTGCTCAGAAGATTAAGGAAGCTATGTCAGGAGCAGGTAAGGACTCAGGAGAAAAGAAGGAAGAGTTCAAAGTGCCTAGTTCTAATTCAGGATTCCGCAGATGGAACAAGAAGCAGAGGACTTCGAACTCAGCCACTTCGGCTGATGCGTCGGGAGCAACTACAAGTCGAGTCCCAGGAGCTTGCTATATCTGCGGAAAAGTGGGACATTTTACACGTGAGTGTTGGAGTGGACGTGCAAAGTCTGAGAGGAATTCTGAAGAGTACAAGCTGGGTCAGCAAGAGGTCATAAAGCAAGCAGACGTGGTGACAGGTAAGGTTTGAAATTCTAGCATTTAGCTTTAGACACTTGTTGTCTTTGTGCATGTTAGCCTAGAACCACTTGTGCTAAGCATTGTTCTGAATTTCATTTATCCGGCGGGAGCACCGTTCGTTAAAGGGGGCTTTGTGTCTCCGTTTGCCCAAAGGAATTGTATTGCGTGTCAGAGTACATCTTCATATGGCAAACGTTTTAATGGATGTGTTGTTAACTAGTAGTGCTCGATGCGCGCAGATAGAATCTGTTGCGTTTAGGTTTGGATTGTGAGTCTAAAGTTTGATTTGCAGGCGTTGTTTCTACCGCTAGGAGAGTTCAACGTGATCTTTAGTATGGTCAGGCTCTCGGAGCAGCAGGCATACGTTGATCGAAGTTGTTAGTGGGTTAGTTGAGAGCTAGTCATGAGGCGACTTTCGCGGGCATGAAGGGGTCGGGTAAGATTTTGATATCAGCCCTTCAGGTGTTCAAGGCAGTTCGATCTGGGGCAGAATTGTATGTCACTCAAGTGCAGACTTCGACGCCTAAGCCTAGTTTGGACAGCATTCCAGTCGTATTTGAGTATCCTGGTGTGTTCCCAGATGATCTCCCAGTAGCCCCTCCTCAGTGGGAGACTGATTTTACCATTGAGCTGGTGCCGGGCACCAAACCGGTGTCACGCTCTCCATATCGGATAGAGCCAAGAGAGAGATGGCGGAGTTGTAGGTGCAATTGCAAGAGTTGCTAGAGCAAGGTTATGTGCGTCCAAGTTCGTCGCCTTGGAGCGCATCAGTTCTCTTTGTTAAGAAGAAAGATGGGAGCTTGCGGATTTATATCGATTATCGGGAATTGAACAAACTTACGGAGAAGAACAAATATCCGATCCCCAGGATTGACGATCTATTTGATCAGTTGGTTGGGTCAACGGTACATTCGAAGTTAGATCTGAAATCCGGGTACTACCAATTGAGGATAAGGGAGAGCAACATCCCAAAGATAGCATTCAGTACGCGGTTTGGGCATTACGAGTTCATGTTCATGCTGTTTGGGTTGACGAATGTGTCATCCGTGTTTATGGATCTGACGAACAGGATGTTTAGAGAGTACCTGGATCGTTTCGTGATAGTATTTATCGATGATATCCTGGTGTACTCGCGATGTGAGGAGGACCATTACAATCATATACATATGGTGTTGGAGACGTTGAGAAGGGATCAGTGTATGCTAAGTTCTCCAAGTGTGAATTCTGGTTATCCTCGATAGCGTTCCTTGGTCATGTTGTTAGTGGAGAAGGAATAGCTGTGTATCCGGCGAAGATAGTGGCGATAAGGGAGTGGCCTACTTTGACTACGGTGGCAGAGGTCCGGAGTTTTCTAGGGCTTGCTGGATACTACAAGCGCTTCGTAGAGAACTTCTCGCGGATAGCACTACCACTCACGACGTTGACAAGAAATGATCAGAAGTTTGTGTGGTCTCCGGAGTGCGAACAGGCTTTTGAAGAGTTGAAGAGGCGGTTCACCACGGCGCCTATTTTATGTTCGCCAGTTGGAACCGAAGGGTTCGAGATCTATAGTGATTCTTTGGATAAAGGTTTGGGCTGTGTTTTGTTACAGCATGGGAGATTGATTGCTTATGGTTCACGACAACTGAAGGTTCACGAGAGGAATTATCCAGTCCACGACTTAGAGTTAGCGGCCATGATATTTGCTCTAGAGCTTTGGAGGCACTGTCTGTACGGTGTGAAGGTCGATATTTACACCGATCATAAGAGTTTGAAGTACTTGTTGGACCAAAAGGATCTGAACATGAGGAAACGGAGGTGGATGGAGTTTTTAGGGGACCGCACCTTCAGGATACATTATGTGCCTGGGAAAGGAAATGCAGTGGCGGATGCGTTGAGTCGTAAGATTCCCGCACAAGCCAACTGGTTATCGGTGCATGATGAGAGATTGGTCCAAGAGTTGGAGGCATTGGAGATATCTTGTGTCGATAAGTAGTCTAGTGCCGAGGCGAAACTGTTTTGGACAGAGGTGCAGTGTGACCAAGCGGATAGAGTTTGGCGGGCTTTAGTTCAGGATAACAGCGTGAAGCAGATCTTGGATGAATCTTTGGATGGGTCAAATTCCCAGTCTGTGGTCGAAGATGGGTTGCTAAGGAAGGACGGTCGTCTATGCGTTCCTAGTGCGGACAATATTCGGGAGGAGTTGATGTATGAGGCTCATCATACCAAGTACTCAATCCACCCGGGAAGCACGAAGATGTATAGAGACATGAAGAAATTATTCTGGTGATCGGGTTTGAAGAAAGACGTAGCACTTTATGTGGTCAAGTGTCGTACATGTGCATTGGTGAAGGCGGAATGCCAGAAACCCGGAGGTTTCTTGAAATTCCTTCCTATCCCAGAATGGAAATTTGATGACGTATCTATGGATTTTTGTGCACAATTTGCCGAAGTCGCAGAAGGGAAACGACGCCATTTGGGTGGTCGTAGATAGGTTGACAAAGGCGTCACACTTTATCCCGGTCAGAAAGGAAGATCAGGTGGAAAAGTTAGCCAAACTCTATGTGGAGAATATTGTACGATTGCATAGTGTGCCTCGCAGTATTGTTAGTGATAGAGATGTACACTTCACGTCGAATGACTGGACGTTGGTGCATGGTCTGTTGGCTACTAAGCTAAAGTTCAGCACAGCCTTTCACCCGCAGACAGATGGCCAAACCGAGAGAGTCAACAGGACTATGGAGGACATGCTTCGCATGTGCGTCCTAGATATCGGGAAGAATTGGAAGGATCACTTGTACATGGTGGAGTTTGCGTACAACAACAGTTTTCAGGCAAGTATTGGTATGGAGCCTTTCGAAGCCTGGTACGGGAGTAAGTGTCGTACGTCGTTGTCTTGGTTGGAGGCAGGCGAAGAGAAGCTGTATAAACGTCAAGCGGTGGAAGACGCCACTTCAATGATACGGAAAATTCAGGAAAGGCTGAAGATTGCTCAGGATAGACAGTCAAAGTATTACAACGCCAAACATAGAAATGTGGAGCTCAACGTTGGCAACATGGTATATCTAAAAATCAAGTTGTTCAAGGGTGTATCGCGGGTTCGACGCTTGAAGAAGCTGAGTCCGAGATACCTTGGACCATTTGAAATCCTAGAGCGTGTTGGCGAGGCGGCGTATAGGTTGAAGCTGTCGACGGAGTTGAATGGGCTGCATGACGTGTTCCACGTATCAGTGTTTCGTAAGGCCGTACAAGAGCCTTCGCAGATCGTTGCGGACAATCAGGTACCGGTTGATTATGAATTAACAACAAGAGTCAGACCAGTATGAATTGAAGATGTTGCAGTCAAACGACTCTGCAATAAGGAGGTCCGAATGGTTAAAGTCCGTTGGGATAATTGCGGAAGTGAGGAGCTTTCTTGGGAGCGAGAGCAAGCTATGTTGGAAGAATACCCCGAGTTGTTCCACACGGGTATCAGTTAGATTTTGTGTACCTTTGTTTAATTTCGGGACGAAATTCCTTAAGTGGGGGAGATTTGTAACGCCCCGAAAATTGTGTGCGAGTCGGTCGCGACAAAGGGTTTTTGGTGCCTGTATAGGGGTACACGGCCTAGGACACGGGCGTGTCCAAGGCCGTGTCTGGCTGGTGATTTTTTGGCCGTTTTCATCCCGAGAAGGACACGGCCAGGAACACGGCCGGATGACACGGGCGTGTCATCCGACACGGGTGTGTGCCAACCCGTGTCCCTACCCGTATGCAGTTGGGTCATGTCCGTTGCCGTGGTGGTTATGCGTGACACGCCCCCGAACACGGGCGTGTCAGGTGAGACACGGGCGTCTCTTGGCCCGTTTGCGTCTCTTAGTTCGACGATCGTGCCTGGATCGAGGCACACGGCCTGGGACACGGCTGTGTGCCAAGCCGTGTTCGGCCCAGGTCTGGAGAATTTTGTGCAGATCAGAGCCGTTCGTTTTCTTTAATTAAGATCCGACGGCCCAGATGAGATACTGCTCTGTTAAGGCCGGGAATAGGGGTTAATCCCTCATTTTTCTCTCCAAAGCTTTCTCCTTCCAAAGTGAGAGAGAAGAGGAAGAAGAAGGAGATTTCCGGCCGCCGGTGGAGCACCGGAGCACCGTTTCGAAGTCTGAGAGCGGATCCGTGGAGGGAAGGTCATTGCGAAGAGTTTTGTCCGCATAGTTTTTTCCATTGCGCCAAAACGGACTACAAGGGTAACGATTCTCAACTTGAGCGTTTGAAGCTCTTTCTTTCTGCATAGGGAATCCCTCTCCCGCGAGTGTGCGGTGAGTGCGTGGTGTTCCTTGGGGTTGATGTGAATAGTCCCCCTTGTATTGCATATAGAGTCCGGAATCGTAAGTACGGGCATAGGCATTGTGTGTGAAGCCTACCCGGACGTGTTTTGTCTGGATCGGTGATGTTGCATTTGATATGTTTTGCCGGAGAAGACTCCGTGCTTGGGATTTTTTGGGTTTCTACGCGGTAGATTGTAGTAGGGATCATTGGGGGTTAGCTTCAAGGCGCACCCGGAAAACTGAGCGGAAACGTGTTCTGCTAACTTGGCGGTCTGGGAACCGGCCTTGATCATAACTGGGTTATGAGATTGTTTTGGAAAATTTTGGGATCCGAGAGAAGCTTGGCCCGCGCGTAGGACTTAAATTGTATATGCGGCGTGAGCAACGGGCAAGTGGAATTGGACCTAGGCTATGTGGTACGGTGCGAGAAATCCGAAGACGGGCACTGGCCGTAGGCATAGTCGGAGCCTTAGACGGTGGTCAGATAGGCTAAATGCTCACTTGGTTTCCATCTTTGGGATGGTGGTGAAGACACTGATATGTCAGGATTCACCGTTAATGTGCCCTGAGTGCACGAGGTGTTTGGTCGTGCGAGCCTACACCTGTGACATAGTATAGTTGCGCTTTATTATTTTATTAGGCTAATGATATGTAGGGAAAGAGCACCGCCGTCCCGAGTTAGGGGCGGGGTCGTTATAATTTGGTCGGCTTTTAGCTGACCGTTGCTTTGTTTGCCACCGTGCGGTGGTATGTGCTTGCAGGTGTCGCGGAGCCAAGTGCCAAATAGCGGGCTAGAGCCCATGTTGTTGTGCTGGCCCTAGAAGGCCGTAGAATAGTTGTTTTTAATTTTGTCATGTGTGGCCGGCCTGCGAGCCGATGTATGTAAGACATATTTTGTTAAGTGAACATTTGTAAGGCCATAAGGTCATGTACCTTTTCAGTGTATTTTGGGTTTCATTCCTGTAGTGTGTTGTGGACATTCATATTTAATGGATTTAAGTTCTGGGTTCTTTCAACTTTTAAAAACTTCCGCTAGAATGCTCTGTGTAGGACGAGTAGTCTTAATTGGATTGTTTGAGTATTCATTTGGTAATCCTTCCGACTGTTTGTGGTATATGGCGTCGGGTTCCAGCTGGACCTTCTGTTATATGTCATGCGACAGATGGGGGTGTTACACTACACTTCCTCCACAACAGATAAGACACCATGATAGGAATAATATTGGGTAATGCAGTATCTCTTACCCCCACAGTTTTAACATAGATTTTTGGATTAGTAAATGGTGAAGAGGAACTGGAAATTGATAGTGATGAATTTAGTGAAATGTTAAATAGGATGGGTTATTCTAGAGAAACCTCCAACAAGCTACTAAAGAAACATCTATCTGCTGAGTATAAGTTTCTAGCAGATATTGTGAGAAAAGTACTGTTGGGCAAGCACACAGCCCATGATTACATCATCAGGCATCAATTCCTAGTGATGTGTGCTGTGGTAAATAAGAAGCCTGTGAACTGGGCTAAGATTATGTTTGAAATGATCAAGAAAAAGAACACCAAGAAGGAGGTGTGTTTTGGAAGAATTCTGGGAATCTTCCTCCAGGAAAAGGCTGCTGAATCCCTGGTCACAACGACCATATTCATAAATGCCTCCAAGAGGCTCACCTGTGCCCTCTTTGGCAGGTGGGAGAGGACCATCACCAAGCCATCCAAGGCTTCTTCCTCTTCCTCCATGCCTTCTGAGAGTATAAGGGCTGATCCATCCACTCCTTACCCTACTGAGGATGTCCCTCCTCCACCTCCACCACCTCCAGTCATCCAAAGCCATCCTCAGATGGTACACCAAATCCCCTCACCAGTTCATTCCCCAGTCCATACCACAGTCCACACTCCTACACCTTCATCCTTGTCACAACCCGCATTTCCTCAACGAATACATTGTATCAGAGCAAGAGGAACTACGGGTTATGATGCCACGTCGTGCAGGGGATAACTGCACACGCTCAGGCAATCCATTGACGCTTCCTTTACCAGTTGAAAACCGTCAGTTGTATGCAAGAAAACTATTTCGTTTGATGGTCGTATCCCTCGGTCTTATGATTTAAAACATGTGTTTGTACGCGGCGGAAAATACGTTAGTTTACTTATGATGAGCTCCTATATGCAGCCTAGATTTATAATCATAAAAGAAATTGTTCGTTTTACGTTGTTTGGAAAATATGTCTTAGTTGATCAAAACATGTATGCATGATATACAATAATAGGTCTTGTTTAGCTTAAAAATATCTAATGCAACCTATCATAAACCCTTCCCAAAAGCAAGTAGACATCATTCCATCTAAATGAGTCACATTAGCAGTCTAGTATTCATATACACAAGTAAAGAAAAACACCAATGGGCGCCAACAAGCTGACACGAACCCATTGGGGTGCAAGTATGTCTGTCCAACATAATAAAGAGCTACCTTGCGAAATAAGCTCGGCTAGCTCCAAAGAAACTCCACCACCAAACCTAGCCGCCTAACCGGCTACAACCTGCACCTGAGGCATTCAAGAAAGAATACCTCAGCAATCATCCAAGCTATACAAAAGAGAGCATGAATTTCATAATCGCTAAAGAAGGGGCTTACCGACCCCGTAGTCATGTACTGAATGAAACGAACAGGTGGAAACCAAGTGTTAAACACTGTAAATTCCAAAATATAAAACACACAAAGTGCGTGCAGTTTTCATCAAGTCCTGCTTAACCCGCAGGAGCAAAAAGGCAATACACATGCCCAAATTCATCATCTTTAGAACAAGAAACAACCAAACTAGTGAAACATAAGCAGCGGTTAAGTTCAATTCCGCAAGGGTATTTCAGTGGCGGCCCTAAAGTGGGACGCACCAATCAAAACCAGCCCAAATCGGGGCCAAAATGGTCTCTCATACCATAAACCAAAACCCGGTGGCCACCAAGACTGAAACCACACCACCCCTTGCAGAATTCTCACACAAACGCTCCTGCCATGGTTCACAATTCGCCTCGCAAAACGCCCCATAACCCAAGCTAAACACGTTTCCTTTCATCGTCCTCACGCATGACGACAAGTTGATAGAAAATTACTTAAGCTATGATCTACATGAATTACATGATGAGGAACAAGAACAAATCACATGATTAGGCAAGAAAAAGGCTACATGAACATGAATCAACTTAGCTACATGACTCACATGAACGAGAAAACTTACATGAATCAACCTAGCATACGAATTCATTGAGCATAGGGAAATTTGATAAGAAGTAAGAGGATTGATAACTAAACAAAATAAGCATAATAGGGCTAGTGAGATACAATACAAATCAAGAAGAACAAACTAGGAAATTGAAAGAGCAATTAATCAAAGAACAAGAAAACAAGATTGGCAAGGGTGAAGAACACCGCTTGCCTGAACCGAGATGACACCGCGACGGCTGCCCTCTTTTCTTCTTCCCTTTCCTTAGCTTTTCTCCCTTGCTTTTCCTTTGAAATGAGGAAGAAGATGAAGAAGAAGATGAAATGAGGAGAAGAATTCTCTGTTTCGGCCTTATTTCCTCCAGAACAGAGCTGGACCGTTAGATGCAGAATCAAGGAAATGAACGACACAAAAAAACTGGGAAAAATCGATTTTTGGGCCGGTCACGCCCTGTGTCACGCCCGTGACGTAGGGCGTGTACCTTAAGTGGCGCAGAAAGTCGGCAATTCCAAGTTTATCCACACGGTACACGGCCGGGTACACGCCCGTGACGGGTCGGTCACGCCTGTGACCTAGGGCGTGTAGCCCGTGTCTCGACACCTCGTCGACACAAAGTGTCGACACTCGACACAGCTGGACACGCCCTGTGACACGCCAGTGTCACAGGCCGTGTCCCCTCTCTCGACACCCGACACTCGATACTCGACACGCGACACTCGACACTCGATAAGCTGGACACGCCCTGTGACATGCCCGTGTCACAGGCCGTGTACCCTCACTCGATACCCGACACTCGACACTCGACACTCGACACTCGACAAAGCGGGACACGGCCCGTGACACGCCCGTGTCAGGGGGCGTGTACCCCATTCGTCGAGCTCAACTCGACGCAAGAAAAATTCGTCGAGTCAAGGAGGTCACGCCTAGGTCACGCCCTGGGTCACGCCCGTGTCAGGGGGCGTGTCACGCACAAAAACGACCATTTTTCCTTGTTTTGAAAAGTGTTTCTATGACGTCCTAGACCATTTTTGCCTTAAGAACATTTTACCTTTTTTTTTTTGGTTTCCTGTACCCGCAACCCCTTTTTTTGAGCAACATTACCCGGGCGCAAAAAAGTGCAAGCATTCCCTAAGAGTCCTCACCGAGTCCCCAATTTGGACTCCGGTTTGCTGGGGAATCGTGCAACTCGGCAACCAAAACAGCCACTCGCACGCCCGCGGGAAAAACCATGCTCGAACAACGGTCAAAGCCAACGTAACGCCCATCATGCGTACGCAATCAAAAATCCGGGGTGTTACAATCCTCCCCAATACATTCATCACAAACTCATATTCACTTTCATACCTCACCTTCATCCCCCATGGTACACAAACTCCATCACACACTCAAATTCACTCTCATACTCCATCCCCCCATGGTACACCAACTCCATCACAACATGGTACACCACCCTTATCTCCACTACCAGCATATTTGGCTGATATTCCCCTTTCCAATCTATCATCCCTACCATCCTTCAATCTGCTCTCATCCCCGCTTCACACTCCTTCTTCCCCAGATGAACCAATGCAAGTCCTTCCACCCCATCCCCTACCATCATCTCATATCCACGCTTTTGTCCCCACTGAGACACCTCTTGCATTCCTGCCACTGGACCCCTCCATCATTCCACCTCTTCTAGCACTTCTCACTCCTCTCCTCAAAACCCTCATAGCAGAGGCTATTTCCCCTCTTGCTACCTCCATCTCTTCACTTGCTGCTTAAATCTCTACTCTCTCCATCCCTCCTTCTTCAGTTAGGGTCCTGGCTCTAGTACTCACTAAAACCAGGCAGGGGGAGATACTCAGTGAAGAAGTAGCAGCAGTAGCTGATGCAACAGCAGTAGAAGTAGCAGCAGTAACTGATGCAGTAGCAGCAGAAGCAGCAGCAAATCAGAAGCAAAAGCAGAAGCAGATGCAGATGCAGCAACAGCTGATGATTTAATTGATTTACTTAATTTCATTGAATCTGATATGGATTTGGATGAGCCTGTTTTGGCTGAAAAAAAATCTGCTGGTGATTGCATTATAAATCTCACAATAAATCTTGTAAATTTGTTGAATATGTTCGATACAGTTCATTTGAACTTTCTGCCAGAATACAGTATAAAGTAATACATGGCTATAGTCCCATATACCTCCCCAATAAGCCCCAAAGTTGCCAAGCAACTCAAGGCCAATTTTGCTACTACAGAGGCTCCTGTTATTCCATCTCCACCAAGAGCTGATTCAGTCATTACTTCATCCCCTCCCAGAGTCATTTCTGCTCCAACTTTTATTATGGATGACTCTCCAATGCCTGATCTTGATGAGTTCATCATGCCTGATATTGAAGAAGAGAATAAATCAGTTACTGAAAGCACTGATGTGTACAGTTCTCCTGCTCCAGCTCCAGCTCCTCCTCTAGCTCCTTTCCAGTCAGAAAAACCCTTGATATCTGCAGAGGCTCTGAAAGAAATAAATGCATTATATGACACTCCTCAAGACTCTTCAGATGATGATGATGAGGAGGAGGATTCAGATGACAGTCCATCTGCTAAGAAAAAGAAACTTTCTAAGAAGAGAAAAGCTCCTCTACCTCCTGCTCCAAAACCCAGCCCAACATATGATACTCCCTACTATATTCTTCAAAACATCACCCCATACAAGGGCATGCCAGCATGGATGTGGCTGTCCAAGAACCAGCATAAAGATAGAAAGAAGTGCAGGAAATACTCACCTCCTCCTCAGAGATTCAGAAAAGACCCTCCTCCTCCTCCACCTGCTGCTGGTGCTTCAGGTTCTTCATCTCAGAGGACTACCCAATATCAAACATATCAGAGACATCAGGGTAGGTCCTCCTCCTCTTCTGGAAGTAGCCAGCACAGGCATTCATCAGGCAAGCAGTAACAACAACAACAACAACAACATTAACATCAACAGCAACAAATCACTGAACATCAGAAAGCTGAAAGCTCAAAAAGACCTGCCTCCCCTCCTGTACCTTTTGAGGACCCAGAAACAGCTACAACTACAAGGATGGCCAGGTTCCAGGAATTTATTGGCCTATCCATGATCAACAAGGCAAAAGCTGAAGGAAAGGATCCCTCTCAATACTCAACCATGTCCAAATACAGGAAGGAAGAACTCAACAGGTTTGTCAAAGCTAACAAATTCATTAATGATGATGATTATATGAAATTGTATCCAGAAGCTGTGGTGTCGAGGGCTATGTAACGCCCCGAAACTCAAAAGAGCGGCGGGGGACGTTTTGGTCCAGTTTTGGGTTCTAGCAGAAGGCACACGGCCTGGGACACAGGCGTGTCCCAGGGCGTGTCAGGCTTGTGTCGACACTCAGCCGGCGAAGTCGACATTTTACTTTCGACATTGTGTCGAGACTGGGCACACGGCCTGCGACACGGGCGTGTTGCAGGGCGTGTCGACCCATGTCGACACTCAGCCCGCGAAGTCGACACTCTGCGCTCGACGAAGTGTCGAGATATGGCACACGGCCTGCGACACGGGCGTCTCGCAGGGTGTGTCGACCCGTGTCGACACTCGTCCCGGGGAGTCGACGAATTTTGCTCGACGATGTGTCGAGACAAGGCACGCGTCCTAGGACACGGGCGTGTACAAGGTCGTGTTGTGAGGTTGACGAACTTCGCTCGATGAAGTGTCGAGTGTCGAGACCATGTACACAGCCTGGAGCCCAGGCTTGTTGAGGTAGACACAGGCAAGGACACGGGCGTGTCCTAGAACCCGTGCAGTTCTCGGGTTGTTTTCGGGATAAATCGATGGGGGTACACGGCCGACCACACGGCTGTGTCCGTTGGAACACGGGCGTGTCGGCTCGAACACGGGCATGTTCGATGCCCGTGTGTTGTTCCAGGCGCGTCGATTTTGACGGCGAATGAGGCACACGGCCCTGGACACGGGCGTGTGCCAGGCCATGTTCGGTCCAGATTGGACATTTCAGTCCCGAATCAAAGCCGTTCGTTTATTTAATTGGTGATCCAACGGCTAGGGGTTGTTCCTGATGGTATATACCCGGGATTGGGCCTTAGAAACCCTCACTTTTCATGAGTGGTTGTCTTTCTAAAACTTAGAGAGAGAGGAGAGCCAAGGAAGGAAGAAGGAGCTAGATCCGGCCATTGGAGGAGCTTCGAAGCTCCAAATCGCGAGCCGACTTCGGATCTACGGAGGCGAAGAGAGTGCGGTGCTTTTCATCCGCTTACTTTTCCATGTCGCCAAAGAGAAGCGCTAGGGTAACGATTCTCTTCTTGAGCATATGTAGCTCTCCTTCTTTGCATAGGAAGCCCGCTCTCGCGAGTTTGCGGTGAGTTGGAGGCGTTCCTTTGGGTAGATATGTGAAGTCCCCGTTGTTTAGAGTCCGTAAGCGAGAACGGACGTAGGCATGATGTGTGAATCCTATCCGGACATGTTGGTCTGGATCGGTGATATTGCATTGCATAATGCCGGAGAAGACTCCTTGCTATTGGTTGTTTTTCGGGTTTTCTACACGGTAGATTGCAACAGGGAGCCTTGGGGATTAACCCAAAGGTGCACCCGAAAAACTGGGCGGATGCGTGATCTTGCCAACTTGGTGGCCTGAGAGCCAACTTGAACATAACCGAGTTATGTGAATTGTGATGGAAATGGGACTCGGGAGAAGTTTGACCCGCGCAAATGGCTTAAATTATCGTTGCGATGTGAGCACGGGTTAGATGGAACTGTACCCATTCTATGTCGTTCGGTTAAAGAGACCTAAGGGTACGTGGCACTTGCCGTTGGCATAGATTAGGGTCTTCGGCGGTCTATGGCTTAAATTGTCGTGACCCAGGCCAAGAAGACAAAATGCTCATAGGTTTGGCCGTCAAAGCGGCGGTGGTGGGTCCGGAATGTCTATGGCTTTAATTGACGTGACATCGACTGGTTCACCGAGAATGTGCCCTGAGAGCACGGGGCGTGTGGCCATGCGAGCCAACGTCTGTGATGAAATGAATATATATATATATATTGCTCGCTTATGCTAATGAAATGCAGGGAAGGAGCATCGCCGCCCCGAGTTGGGGGCGGGATCGTTATAATTTGGTCAGCATTGCTGACCGTTGCCTTGTTTTACCACCGTGCGGTGGTTTGTTCCTTGCAGGTGCTGCTGGACCAAGCGGTCAATAGCGGGCAAAAGCCCATTTTGCAAAGCCGGCCCTTGAAGGCCTAATTGGAGTGTTTACTGTTTTTTTATTCATGTATGACCGGCCTGCGTGCCGTGGTTTGTAAAACATGTAATATGAAGTGAACCATTTTGTAAGGCCTTAAGGCATGTACTTGTGTATGTACAACATTCCTATTTGGTATTAGTGGACATTCATGCTTTAGTGCTGGGTTCTTTATTGCAACTTTTATAAACTGCTTCCGCTAGAATGCTCTGTGTAGGACGTTATGATTGGTTGGATGGTTTCCATGAGTAACCACCCGGTCTGTCTGTGGTATATGACGTCGGGCCCGGGCCGGACCTACTGCTATATGTTATGCGACGGATAGGGGGTGTTATAATTTGGTATCAGACTACTGGTTTTGGTCGGGCTTAAAATGAATTCGTGGGCGAATTCTTTTTAAGGGGTGGTGAGCACATTGTGTGCGTCATCATTATAACAGTAAAAGAACCCATGAATGTCCACTTAGGAATGAAAATACACGTGTTTGAGGAACCTGCGTGTTGCTATAATTGTTGTTTGTAATTTTATTTGGTCGTTTAACGGTGTTTTGTACCACTATAGGTGACCAGAAGTGGTGTTGGGCCGTCGGAACGTCGGGTTTCTGAGGCTAGCAGTGCACCAGATGTTGCTCCTACAACACCTCTATCGGCTGAGAACATACGATTGGTGGCTGAAGCAGTGTTGGCCGTGATAAATGCGCAGCCTGCAAGGCAAACGCAGTAGCCCGCTCCTGGGATAGAGCAGGAACCTCTTCCAGAGGTTGGGCCGAGGAGAGTGGAACAGGTGGTAGTGGAGCCGGTGGTGCCAAGGAGGGCAGCCGAGCGACAGCTCAAGCATGTCATGAGCTTTATTCCTCTGGTATTCTCGAGGTTGGGAACCCCATCTCAAGCTGAAGACTGGCTCTCCAGGGTGAAGAGAGTCATGACAGCAATGGAGACGGAAGAGTGGCAAATAACCACCATCGCTACGTTCCTTCTAGACGGTGAAGCGCGAATGTGGTGGGAAGGATTGGAGCCGCACCTATTGAGAGGTAGGCAACTTGTTGATGTCTCTATGGAGGAGTTCTCGAGATTGTTCTTGGCTAGATACCTCCCTTCGGCGCAGAGGATAGCGTTGGAGAACGAGTTCCTGAAGTTGGTTCAGGGTGAGAAGAGCGTGGATGAATATCTCCACGAGTTTACTCATTTGAGTCAATATGCTAGCTCCACCATAGCGGATGAGGAGCGCAAGACGAATCGATTCTACGAAGGCTTGAGAGATGAGTCAAGGTTACTACTCTTGGGGCCGATGACGCAGGGTTTCTTAACCTTGGTCAACACGGCCCGGTCCTTAGAGAAGGATATGAAGAACGTACAAGCAAAGAAAAGCTTGGGTGATAAGAAGTCTGAATTCAATGTGTCGACTACTTCAAAGTCCGGCTATCGAAGGTCCTTCAAGAAGCATAGGACTTCGGGTCCAGCTCCTTTTGGTGCTTCTGGGGCGACTACGGGTCGGACCCCGGGCGCATGTTTTACTTGTGGAAAGACGGGGCACTTTGCCCGCGATTGTTGGAGCGGACGCCCCAAGTCCGAGAGAAGGCCGGGAGCGACCTATGAAGAGAAGGGCAAGGCGGTGGAGTCGACCGCGTCCCACTATGCTCCGGCACAACCAAGGGTGTATAATCTTGGCCAGCAGGAGGCCATCAAACAGGCTGATGTGGTGAAAGGTACGGTTTAATTTATAGCAAGTCAATTTCTTTAAATACTTGTTATGCACATGTTACCTTACCACTGCTTGTTTAGGATTTGTTTTGATTTGTGAAAATTCGGCAAGAGCACTCTTCGATACGGGAGCTTCACACTCCTTCTTGTCCGAGGGATTTATATCACGCATCGGAGTCCCTTCTTCGATGGCGAAGGATAAGTTGGATGTGTTGTTGCCCAATGGGTGTTCGATGCGCGCGGATAGGATCTGCGATGTTAAGATTCATATTGGGAATCAGGAGTTCGATCTGCAGGCGTCTTTACTTCCGTTGGTGGAGTTTGACATTATATTTGGCATGGACTGGCTCTCGGAGCAGCAGGCCTATATTGACTGTGGTCGCAAGGAAGTCAAGCTGGGAGCAAGTCGTGAAACGACTTTTATGGGCTTAAAGGGGGCGAGCAAGACATTGATATCTGCTCTTCAGGTGGTGAAGGCGGTTCGTGCCGGTGCAGAACTGTTCTTTACACTAGTGGAGGTTGCAAAGCTGAAGCCCGTGTTGGATAATATTTCAGTGGTATCGGAGTACCCTGATGTGTTCCCTAGAGATCTTCCTGGAGCCCCGCCTCAGCGGGTGATAGACTTCACGATTGAGCTAGTGTCAGGTGCAAAGCCTGTGTCACGATCTCCTTATCGGCTAGCGCCTAAAGAAATGGCGGAGCTGAAGGTCAACTACAAGAGTTGTTGGAGCAAGGGTATGTGCGCCCAAGTTCTTCGCCTTGGAGCGTGGCGGTTGTAACGCCACGAAACTCAAAGGAGCTAAGGGGGGACGTTTTAGGCCAGTTTGGGTTCTGGGTGCAGGCACACGGCCTGGGACACAGGCGTGTCCCAGGGCGTGTCCAGCCTGTGTCGACACTGAGGCGGGAAGTCGACACTTTGGTGTCGACAATGTGTCGAGACTGGGCACACGGCCTGCGACACGGGCGTGTTGCAGGGCGTGTCGACCCGTGTCGACACTTAGCCGCGAAGTCGACACTCTGCGTTTGACGAAGTGTCGAGACATGGCACACGGTCTGCGACACGGGCATGTTGCAGGGCGTGTCAACCCGTGTCGACACTCGTCCCGGGAAGTCGACACTTTGGTCTCGACATTGTGTCGAGACAAGGCACACGGCCTAGGACACGGGCGTGTCCAAGGCCGTGTCAGCAGGTCGACGATCTTCGCTCGACAAAGTGTCGAGTGTCGAGACCGTGTACACGGCCTGGATCCCAGGCGTGTCATGGTGACACGGGTAAGGACACGGGCGTGTCCTAGAACCCGTGCAGTGCTCGGGTTGTTTTCGGGGAAAAATGATGGGGGTACACGGCCGGCCACACGGCCGTGTTAGGTGGAACACGGGCGTGTCAGCTCGAACACGGGCGTGTTTGATACCCGTGTGTGGTTCCAGGCGAGCCGATTTTGATGGAGAATGAGGCACACGGCCCTGGACACGGGCGTGTGCCAGGCCGTGTTCGGTCCAGATTGGGAATTTCAGTCCCGAATCAAAGCCGTTTGTTTCCTTATTTTGAGATCCAACGGCTGGGGGTTGTTCCTGAAGGGATATACCTGGGATTGGACTTAGAAACCCTCACTTTTCTTAAGTGTTATCTTTCTAAAAACCTTAGAGAGAGAGGAGAGCCAAGGAAGGAAGAAGGAGCTAGATCCCGCCATTGGAGGAGCTTCGAAGCTCCAAATCGCGAGCCGACTCCGGATCCACGGAGGCAAAGCTAGTGCGGTGCTTCTCATCCGATTACTTTTCAATGGCGCCGAAGAATAACGCAAGGGTAACGATCCTCATCTTGAGCATGAGTAGCTCTCTTTCTTTGCATAGGAAGCCCGCTCTCGCGAGTTTGCGGAGAGTTAGAGGCATTCCTTCGGGTAGATATGTGAAGTCCCCGTTGTTTAGAGTCCGTAAGCGAGAACGGACATAGGCATGATGTGTGAAGCCTACCCGGACATGTTGGTCTGGATCGGTGATGTTGCATTGCATAAATGCCGGAGAAGACTCTGTGCTATTGATTGTTTTTCGGGTTTTCTACACGGTAGATTGCAACAGGGTGCCTTGGGGATTAACCCTAAGGTGCACCCGGAAAACTGGGCTGATGCGTGATCTTGCCAACATGGAGGCCTGAGAGACAACTTGAACATAACCGAGTTATGTGAAATTGTGTAATGAAAATGGGACTCGGGAGAAGTTTGACCTGCGCAAATGGCTTAAATTGTCGTTGCGACGTGAGCACGGGTTAGATGGAACCGTACCCATATCTATGTCGTTCGGGTTAAAGAGACCTAAGGTTACGTGGCACTTGCCGTTGGCATAGATGAGAGTCTTCGGCGGCCCATGGCTTAAATTGACGTGACCCATGCCGGGAAGACAAATTGCTCATATGTTTGGCCGTCCAAGTGGCGGTGGTGCGTCCGGAATGTCCATGGCTTTAACTGACGTGACATCGACCGGTTCACCGAGAATGTGCCCTGAGTGCACGGGGTGTGTGGCCGTGTGAGCCTATGCTTGTGATGAAATGAATACTATTATATTACTCGCTTGTGCTAATAAAACTGCAGGGAAGGAGCATTACCGCCCTGAGTTGGGGGCGGGATCGTTATAATTTGGTCAGCATTGCTGACCGTTGTCTTTTTGTTTGCCACCGTGCGGTGGTTATGTTGCTTGCAGGTGCTGCTGGACCATGTGGTCAATAGCGGGCTAAAGCCCAAGTGCGAAGCCGGCCCTCGAAGGCCTATTTGGAAGTGTTTATTATTTTTATTCATGTATGACCGTCCTGCGTGCCGTGGTTTGTAAATCATGTAATATCAAGTGAAGCATTTTGTAAGGCCTTAAGGCTAACGGTTGTATTTGTAATACATTCCTATTTTGGTTTAGTGGACATTCATGCATTTAGTGTTGGGTTCTTTAATGCAACTTTTATAAACTGCTTCCGCTAGAATGCTCTGTGTAGGACGTTGAGATTGGTTGGATGGTTTCAATACGTAACCACCCGGTCTGTCTGTGGCATACGGCGTCGGGCCCCGGCCGGACCTACTGCTATATGCTATGTGAAGGATAGGGGGCATTACAATTTGGTATCAGACTACTGGTTTTGGTCGGACTTAAGCTGAATTCGTGGGCAAATTCTTTTTAAGGGGTGGTGAGCACATTGTGTGCGTCATCGTTATAACGGTAAAAGAACCCATGAATGTCCACTTAGGAATGAAAATACACGTGTTTAAGGAACCTGCATGTTCCTATAATTGATGTTTGCAATTTTATTTGGTCGCTTAACGGTGTTTTGTACCACTATAGGTGACCGGAAGCGGTGCTGGACCGCCAGAATGTCCGGTTTTTGAGGAGCATAGTGCACACGGTGAGGTGTTTGAGACTCCTCCTTCGTATGAAACCGTTAGAAGGATCGTAGAAGTGGTGCTCGCTGTGACGGGTGCACAGCTTGGAGGAAATGTACAACCCTGCGCCCCTGTTGCGGCGTCAACGCCGGTGGGCGTGATGCAGCAGATGACCTTTGGTAAACCATCGGAGCAGCAGCTGAATATGCATTTAGTGCAGGGAGCGCACACAGTTGAGAAATATTTGCAAGCATTTCTTATGATAAGTCGCTACCCATGATTCGAGTTGGATAACGAGCAAACTACAGTCGATAGGTTTTATAGTGGCCTGCGTGCCGAATTACGAGTTCTACTGCTAGGACCAAAGTTATTGGGATTCCAAGCCTTGGTGGAATCAGCTAGATCTTTGGAGGCAGATTTGAGGAAAACCCTCCCGATGCCAGCGACCATGGTATTGAACTATACAAACCCCATAAGAGCTGCATCCGGCAGAATGCTGGAGAAAGGGGCTATGACATCGACTAGCAAAGCTACTTATACATGTTTTACTTGTGGAAAGAAAGGGAACTTTGCCCGAGACTGTTGGAAAGGTGCTAGGAAGGCCAAGAAAGTTATGTCAGGAGCAGTCAAGGACTCAAATGCAAAGGAGACGGCATTCAAAGTGACGAGCACCTCAAAGTATGTATATCGAAAATGGTATAAGAAGCATAGGACTTCGGGTCCAGCTCCTTCTGGTGCTTCTGGGGCGACTACGGGTCAGACCCCGGGCACATGTTTCAAATGTGGGGAGCCGGGGCATTATGCTCGTGAGTGCCTAAAGCCCTGGAGAAAGCACGCCGTCGTGACGACAGGTATGGTTTAAAGATAGTTTTGCCTTAAATACTTGTCACCCTTGTGCATGTTAGCTTAGAACTATTTGTGCTAAGCTTTGCTGCGACTTTACTTTATCTGCGAGAGCACCGTTCGTTTAGGGAGCTTCGCGTTCCTTTATTAGGAATTATATTGTGCGTCGGAGTACCTCTTTCGATGGTAAGAGACAAATTGGATGCGTTATAGTCCAATGGTGCTCATTGTGCGCGGGTAGAATTTATTGCGCTTAGTTTTGGATTGGGAATCAGGAGTACGACCTGCAAGCGTCGTTACTTCCGTTGGTGGACGTTATAGTTGGCATGGACTGACTATCGGAGCAGTAAGCCTATATAGATTGCGGTAGCAAAGAAGTCAAGCTGGGAGCAAGTCATGAGACGACCCTTACGAGCTCGAAGAGGTCGAGCAAGACGTTGGTGTCTGCTCTTCAGGAGGTGAAGGCGGTTTGTGCTGGTGTAGGGCTGTTCTGTACACTAGTGGAGGTTACAAAGCCGAAGCCCGCGTTGGTTAATATTTCAGTGGTATTGGAGTACCCTGATGTGTTCCCTAGAGATCTTCCTGGAGCCCCGCCTCGACGGGAGATAGATTTCTTGTTTGAGCTTGTACTGGGTGCAAAGCCTGTGTCACGCTCTCCATATCGGCTAGCTCCTAAGGAAATGGAGGAGCTGAAGGTGCAACTTCTAGAAGTTGTTGGAGCAAGGGTATGTGCGTCCGAGTCCTTCGCCTTGGAGCGCACCGACCCTCTTAAATAAAAAAGGACATAAACTTGAGGCTATGTATTAATTATTGGGAGCCCAACAAGTTGACGGAAAATAACAAGTACTCAATCCCAAGGATCGATGATCTTTGTGATCAGTTGGTCGAGCCAACGGCGTACTCTAAATTAGATAAGGGAGAGTGATATCCCTAAGATAACGTTCAGTACGGGATACGGGCGCTACGAGTTTACGGTCATGCCGTTTGGGCTGACTAATGCGCCGTCAGTGTTCGTGGATCTGATGAACCGGACCTTCCGGGAAGTACTTGTACCATTTTGGGTTCGTCTTCGTCGACGATATTCTGGTGTACTCGCAGAGTAAGGAAGATCACTTTAAGCGTCTTCTTTTGGTTTTGGAGACGCTAAGGAGGAATTAACTGTATGCCAAGTTCTCGAAGTGCGAGTTTTGGTCATCCTCAGTGGCGTCCTCGGTCTTGTAGTGAGTGAGGAAGGTATTGCAGTGGATCCGACGAAGATTGTTGCGATGCGGGAGTGGCCTGAGATTTATACGGTAGCGGAAGTTCAGAGTTTTCTAGGGCTTGTCGGCTAATACAGGCGCTTCGTAGAGAACTTCTCGCGGATAGCGTTACCCATCACTACTTTGACGAGGAAGGAGCAGAAGTTCTTTTGGACGCCGGAGTGCGCGCGAGCTTTTGAGGAGTTGTAATGTCGGTTGACCACGGCGCCTGTGCTGACTTCGCCGAGTGGAACCGAAGGCTATGAGATTTATAGTGATGTTTAGGGCAGCGGTTTGGGTTACGTGCTACTGCAACACGGAAGTGTAATAGCTTATGGCGCGAGACAGCCAAAAGTGCACGAGAGGAACTATCTGGTCCATGACTTATTGTTAATGGCCGTGAGTTTTGCCTTGAAGCTGTGGAGGCATAATTTTGTACGGTGTGAAAATGGATCTCTACGCCGGTCACAAGAGTGTGAAGTATCTGATTGATCAGAAGGATCTGAAAATGCGGTAGCATAGATTGATGGGGTTTTTGGGAGACTATACATTCAAGATCCGCTACGTGCCTGGTAAAGGCAATACGATTGCGGACGCGTTGAGTCGCCGAGCCCCGGCTCAAGCCAATTGGCTATCGATGCATGATGAGCGGTTGGTGCGGGAGTTGGAGGCGTTGGAGATTATTTGTGTGGATAGGCAATCAAGTGCTGAAGCAGTACTGAATTGGACTGAAGTCCAATATGACCTGGCTGATCGGATTCGGCAGGCGTTGGATTTGGATGTCCATATGAAGCACTTCATGGTAGAAGCTCTGGATGAGTCAAATTCCCAATACATTGTGGATGACGGATTGCTTTGGAAAGATGGTCGTCTGTGCGTCCCAAGTGTGGGCAATTTGCGGGTGGAATTGTTGTACGAGGCACACCATACCGAGTACTCGATTCACCCGGGGAGCGCAAAGATGTACCGCGTTGTGAAGAAACTGTTTTGATGGCCTAGTTTGAAGAAAGATGTGGCGCTCTACGTAGCGAAGTGCCAAACATGCGCCTTGGCGAAAGCGGAGTGCCAAAAGCTGGGAGGTTTTCGTAAGTCCTTGCCTATTCCGGAGTGGAAATTCGACGACACCTCTATGGACTTTGTGCACGGTTTGCCAAGGTCGAAAAAGGGGACACTGCGCCATTCGGGTGGTCGTAGATCAGTTAACGAAGGTGTCGCATCTCATTCCGCAGAGGAAGGATGATCCGGTGGAGACGTTAGCAAAACTATATATGGATAATATAGTACGGCTTCACGGTGTGCCCCGCAGCATCGTGAGTGACCAAGAAGGGTGGTTCACGTCCAATGGTAGGGGGGCTTGTGCAGCAAATGTTGGGGACAAAGTTAAAATTTAGCACAGTCTTTCATCAGCAAACGGATGGGCAGACCGAGATGGTCAATAGAACTATGGAAAGCATGCTCCGCATGTGTTTCTTGGATTTTGGAAAGCAATGGGAAGACCATCTTTATATGGTAGAAGTTGTAGCACGCCGTTGTCCTAGCTGGAAACGGGTGAGTCAAGTTGTATAAGCGATTTGAAGTGGAGGATGCTACTTCTTTGGTGAGAACCATTCGGCAGAGGTTGCTTATCGCTCAGTACCGGCAAGCAAAGTACTATAATGCCAAGCAGAGGAACGTGGAGTTTGCTGTGGGCGATTATGTATACTTAAAGATCAAGCCATTCAAGGGTGTCTCGCGGGTGCGGTGATTGAAAAAGTTAAACCCGAGGTACTTTGGGCCGTTTGAGGTTCTGGAGTGAGTTGGTGAAGCGGCCTATCAATTGAAGCTTTCAGTGGAGCTTAGTGGTCTACATGATGTATTCCATATTTCGGTTCTACAAAAGGCGGTGCAAGAGCCTACGCGAGTGATCGCGGTCGATCAAGCGGCCACGCAATAAAGAGATCGGGATGGTCAAGGTCCGGTGGGACAATTGCGGTCGTGAGGAGCTCTCTTGGGAGCGAGAGCAGACTATGCTTGATGAGTATCCGGAGTTGTTCCGCTCAGATACAAATTTTGGTTTTGTACATGTCTTTCCTTTATGTAATTTCGTGGACGAAATTCTTTTAAGAGGGGGAGAGTTGTAACGCCCCGAAACTCAAAGGAGCTAAGGGGGGACGTTTTAGGCCAGTTTGGGTTCTGGCTACAGGCACACGGCCTGGGACACGGGCGTGTCGCAGGGCGTGTCCAGCCTGTGTCGACACTGAGGCGGGAAGTCGACACTTTGGTGTCGACAATGTGTCGAGACTGGGCACACGGCCTGCGACACGGGCGTGTCGCAGGGCGTGTCGAGCCGTGTCGACACTTAGCCGCGAAGTCGACACTCTGCATTTGACGAAGTGTCGAGACATGGCACACGGCCTGCGACACGGGCGTGTCGCAGGGCGTGTCAACCCGTGTCGACACTCGTCCCGGGAAGTCGACACTTTGGTCTCGACATTGTGTCGAGATAAGGCACACGGCCTAGGACACGGGCGTGTCCAAGGCTGTGTCAGCAGGTCGACGATCTTCGCTCGACGAAGTGTCGAGTGTCGAGACCGTGTACACGGCCTGGAGCCCAGGCGTGTCATGGTGACACGGGTAAGGATACGGGCGTGTCCTAGACCCCGGGCACATGTTTCAAATGTGGGGAGCCGGGGCATTATGCTCGTGAGTGCCTAAAGCCCTGGAGAAAGCACGTCGTCGTGACGACAGGTATGGTTTAAAGATAGTTTTGCCTTAAATACTTGTCTCCCTTGTGCATGTTAGCTTAGAACTATTTGTGCTAAGCTTTGCTGCGACTTTACTTTATCTGCGAGAGCACCGTTCGTTTAGGGAGCTTCGCATTCCTTTATTAGGAATTATATTGTGCGTCGGAGTACCTCTTTCGATGGTAAGAGACAAATTGGATGCGTTATAGTCCAATGGTGCTCATTGTGCGCGGGTAGAATTTATTGCGCTTAGTTTTGGATTGGGAATCAGGAGTACGACCTGCAAGCATCGTTACTTCCGTTGGTGGACGTTATAGTTGGCATGGACTGACTATCGGAGCAGTAAGCCTATATAGATTGCGGTAGCAAGGAAGTCAAGCTGGGAGCAAGTCGTGAGACAACCCTTACGAGCTCGAAGAGGTCGAGCAAGATGTTGGTGTCTGCTCTTCAGGAGGTAAAGGCGGTTTGTGCTGGTGTAGGGCTGTTCTGTACACTAGTGGAGGTTACAAAGCCGAAGCCCGTGTTGGTTAATATTTCAGTGGTATCGGAGTACCCTGATGTGTTCCCTAGAGATCTTCCTGGAGCCCCGCCTCGACGGGAGATAGATTTCTTGTTGGAGCTAGTACCGGGTGCAAAGCCTGTGTCACGCTCTCCATATCGGCTAGCGCCTAAGGAAATGGAGGAGCTGAAGGTGCAACTTCTAGAAGTTGTTGGAGCAAGGGTATGTACGTCCGAGTCCTTCGCCTTGGAGCGCACCGACCCTCTTAAATAAAAAAGAAGGACATAAACTTGAGGCTATGTATTAATTATTGGGAGCCCAACAAGTTGACGGAAAATAACAAGTACTCAATCCCAAGGATCGATGATCTTTGTGATAAGTTGGTCGGGCCAACGGCGTACTCTAAATTAGATAAGGGAGAGTGATATCCCTAAGATAATGTTCAGTACGGGATACGGGCGCTACGAGTTTACGGTCATGCCGTTTGGGCTGACTAATGCGCCGTCAGTGTTCGTGGATCTGATGAACCGGACCTTCCGGGAAGTACTTGTACCATTTTGGGTTCGTCTTCGTCGACGATATTCTGGTGTACTCGCAGAGTAAGGAAGATCACTTTAAGCGTCTTCTTTTGGTTTTGGAGACGCTAAGGAGGAATTAACTGTATGACAAGTTCTCGAAGTGCGAGTTTCGGTCATCCTCAGTGGCGTCCTCGGTCTTGTAATGAGTGAGGAAGGTATTGCAGTGGATCCGATGAAGATTGTTGCGATGCGGGAGTGGCCTGAGATTTATACGGTAGCGGAAGTCCGGAGTTTTCTGGGGCTTGCCGGCTAATACAGGCGCTTCATAGAGAACTTCTCGCGGATAGCGTTACCCCTCACTACTTTGACGATGAAGGAGCAGAAGTTCTTTTGGACGCCGGAGTGCGCGCGAGCTTTTGAGGAGTTGTAATGTCGGTTGACCACGGCGCCTGTGCTGACTTCGCCGAGTGGAACCGAAGGCTATGAGATTTATAGTGATGCTTAGGGCAGCGGTTTGGGTTGCGTGCTACTGCAACACGGAAGTGTAATAGCTTATGGCGCGAGACAGCCAAAAGTGTACGAGAGGAACTATCTGGTCCATGACTTATTGTTAATGGCCGTGAGTTTTGCCTTGAAGCTGTGGAGGCATAATTTTGTACGGTGTGAAAATGGATCTCTACGCCGGTCACAAGAGCGTGAAGTATCTGATTGATCAGAAGGATCTGAAAATGCGGTAGCATAGATTGATGGGGTTCTTGGGAGACTATACATTCAAGATCCGCTACGTGCCTGGTAAAGGCAATACGATTGCAGACGCGTTGAGTCGCCGAGCCCCGGCTCAAGCCAATTGGCTATCGATGCATGATGAGCGGTTGGTGCGGGAGTTGGAGGCATTGGAGATTGTTTGTGTGGATAGGCAATCAAGTGCTGAAGCAGTACTGAATTGGACTGAAGTCCAATATGACCTGGCTGATCGGATTCGGCAGGCGTTGGATTTGGATGTCCATATGAAGCACTTCATGGTAGAAGCTCTGGATGAGTCAAATTCCCAATCCATTGTGGATGACGGATTGCTTTGCAAAGACGGTCGTCTGTGCGTCCCAAGTGTGGGCAATTTGTGGGTGGAATTGTTGTACGAGGCACACCATACCGAGTACTCGATTCACCCGGGGAGCGCAAAGATGTACCGCATTGTGAAGAAACTGTTTTGATGGCCTAGTTTGAAGAAAGATGTGGCGCTCTACGTAGCGAAGTGCCAAACATGCGACTTGGCGAAAGCGGAGTGTCAAAACCCGGGAGGTTTTCATAAGTCCTTGCCTATTCCGGAGTGGAAATTCGATGACACCTCTATGGACTTTGTGCACGGTTTGCCAAGGTCGAAAAAGGGGACACGACGCCATTCGGGTGGTCGTAGATCAGTTAACGAAGGTGTCGCATTTCATTCCGCAGAGGAAGGATGATCCGGTGGAGACGTTAGCAAAACTATATATGGATAATATAGTACGGCTTCACGGTGTGCCCCGCAGCATCGTGAGTGACCAAGAAGGGCGGTTCATGTCCAATGGTAGGGGGGCTTGTGCAGCAAATGTTGGGGACAAAGTTAAAATTTAGCACAGCCTTTCATCAGCAAACGGATGGGCAGACCGAGATGGTCAATAGAACTATGGAAAGCATGTTCCGCATGTGTTTCTTGGATTTTGGAAAGCAATGGGAAGACCATCTTTATATGGTAGAAGTTGTAGCACGCCATTGTCCTAGCTGGAAATGGGTGAGTCAAGTTGTATAAGCGATTCGAAGTGGAGGATGCTACTTCTTTGGTGAGAACCATTCGGCAGAGGTTGCCTATCGCTCAGTACCGGCAAGCAAAGTACTATAATGCCAAGCACAGGAACGTGGAGTTCGCTGTGGGCGATTATGTATACTTAAAGATAAAGCCATTCAAGGGTGTCTCGCGGGTGCGGTGATTGAAAAAGCTAAACCCGAGGTACCTTGGGCCGTTTGAGGTTCTGGAGCGAGTTGGTGAAGCGGCCTATCAATTGAAGCTTTCAGTGGAGCTTAGTGGTCTACATGATGTATTCCATATTTCGGTGCTACAAAAGGCGGTGCAAGAGCCTACGCGAGTGATCGCGGTCGATCAAGCGGCCACGCAATAAAGAGATTGGGATGGTCAAGGTCCGGTGGGACAATTGCGGTCGTGAGGAGCTCTCTTGGGAGCGAGAGCAGACTATGCTTGACGAGTATCCGGAGTTGTTCCGCTCATGTACAAATTTTGGTTTTGTACATGTCTTTCCTTTATGTAATTTCGTGGGCGAAATTCTTTTAAGATGGGGAGAGTTGTAACGCCCCGAAACTCAAAGGAGCTAAGGGTGGACGTTTTAGGCCAGTTTGGGTTCTGGCTGCAGGCACACGGCCTGGGACACGGGCGTGTCCCAGGGCGTGTCCAGCCTGTGTCGACACTGAGGCGGGAAGTCGACACTTTGGTGTCGACAATGTGTCGAGACTGGGCACACGGCCTGCGACACGGGCGTGTCGACCCGTGTCGACACTTAGCCGCGAAGTCGACACTCTGCGTTTGACGAAGTGTCGAGACATGGCACACGGCCTGCGACACGGGCGTGTCGCAGGGTGTGTCAACCCGTGTCGACACTCGTCCCGGGAAGTCGACACTTTGGTCTTGACATTGTGTCGAGACAAGGCACACGGCCTATGACATGGGCGTGTCCAAGGCCGTATCAGCAGGTCGACGATCTTCGCTCGACGAAGTGTCGAGTGTCGAGACCGTGTACACGGCCTGGAGCCCAGGCGTGTCATGGTTACATGGGTAAGGACACGGGCGTGTCCTAGAACCCGTGCAGTGCTTGGGTTGTTTTCGGGGAAAAATGATGGGGGTACTGATGCGTGTAATACGGCAAGCGCACCGGTCGCACAAGTAATAAAGTTTTTGGGAGTAAATCCCCAAGTGTCGGTCTCTTGAGGAATGCAATTAGCGTAGAACGGCAACAGTAATGAGAATATCGTTATGAGAGTTAAAAATAGAACAAAAAGAAAATAACGGACTCGGGAGATTGTGGATGTTTGATCTACTGAACTAGTCAAAGCTATGCGGGTCGACGGCACCGCTTCGCAAGGTGAAATGGGTTTGTCGGCCGCTATGTCGAACTTCAGTTGGGCGAGTGGAAGGGAAACTAATGGATTGCAGCGTTCTTGTGTGGATTGCAATCGGACAAGGCACAGGAATGAAGTGGATGTGGGGTGAGTGAGGCGCATTCACAGACAGAACTCACAAGCATAAGAAGAAACTAACATTCCATTAACTAGAAAGTAAACTTGATGTTCAAGGATGGAAATGTTCGTTACACTGCTCAAAACATTCATAGCACAGATGAAGGGGAAGAGGAGTAAACCAAAAGAGAATGAAGATCCACCGTGGGTCGTGGCCGGAGTAGCAAGTTGTCAATCCGCTTCCGGGCTCAGTCCAGGGAGGCTTCCGGTACCAACGATCTGTCACCTCGAAGGCCTTTAAGTCCGTTCTCTAGGTTATCTACTTCACCAACTCTGCAGGAAAGCTTGGAGTTGAAGTCACCAATGGCCGCGGGCTTCGCCGGAGTGTTGAAAAGCTTCGGAGTAAGTGGAAATGGCTTCCCGACGAAGGTGGAAGTGATGGAGCAGCTGGAGAGGTGAAAAGGGGATTCCCGCGCACTCTCCGATCGCAGCAAATGGCAGGCGTTGACCTAAAACGCGGAGCAGGGCCTTTTATACGGAGGCAGCAGAAGTAGTGCGCATGATCAGTGGCGCACGATCACTGTAGGTCGATGATCGTGCGGCTTTTCCAAATAAACCTGCAACCTAGACAAGAAGCATCAGCATAAACGCGCACGAGCAGTGGCGCACGACCAGTGGTCGTGCGCACTATGGTCAGTGCTCGTGCGATTACCGAGACAGGGTTATGAAAAAGGGGGTGTAATGCGCACGAACAGTGGCGCACGACCAGTGGTCGTGCGCAGTAAGTCCAGTGGTCGTGCGCTTATCCAGGCTGATTCAGTTGAAAACGTAGAGTAGTGCGCACGATCGGGGGTGCACGACCAGTGGTCGTGCGCATTAGATCCCCTGATCGTGCGCAGTATTCCTGTTTCACAATCATCCTGGAACACGCACACGACCCCTGTACCAGTAGAAGGGGCAGAAAGGCCACCAGAACGTGCACACCACATCCCCGAGATAGGGCTAAATAATAACAACAAAATGGAAACATAGAAAGCACACAGAAGCGGGCATACAGTGCACTTAACCGTGAAAAAGGTACATAAGCACAAATAAGCAATAACGGCTCTCAAGTGTAGTGCTAAGACGATAAAACTAGCCCAGATGAGTCCAAAAATCAGTGTAAAATATGGACTCATCACACCCCCAGACTTAACCATTTACACGTCCCGAGCAAATCATCACTCCATGGACTCGAAGATAGCTAACTGGCTCGGCAATTTCAAAAATAAGTAAGACGAGAAATCAAATATATCATGAGTATAGAAGATATAATAGAAAAACTTTTTAATTATACAACGTAGTTTAAACTATTCGACAGACGTAAATAAATATTGTAATTGCTCAAAATTAGAATTCTGGAGAATCGTGTGATCATGTGCAAGAAGAAAGTAGGCAGGCCACTAAGGTGAGCATTGCCAAAGTTCGGGACTCAGGATCACCTCCAAAGGAATCCACCAATGTCGGGGACCATACGCTTGCACGTTTACACTCTCTCCACGGTGCGGGTTAGACTCAAGCGTGAATCAGTAGGACTTGTAGGAGGAAATGGGGCTTAGGCAACGGCTTGGTGGTCAAAGATAAACATGAAGGCTCTATGCAACAAAAGCGAGCGAAAACACCCCAAACCAAAACAGCCACTTAGAAAAGAATGGGGCACACGCCCCCAGACTTAGCTTGAAATCCGGGTGTGAACACGGCTGAACCCGACCAAATTCAATAAAGAGGATGGGGATCGAAATCTCAAAGCAATTCTTTCACATAAATTTTTGTTTTTTCGATTGCGCGAATCAGCTTTTTATTTTCATAAATTGTTGTTTTCTTTTCTGCGCTAGCAATCCCCAAACGAAGCAATCAAAACGGGAATGAAATCAGCACCCCCAAAACAATGTCCACTAATCACAACCTCGGCAAAACAGGAATTACAAATCAGCACAAGCATTTGATTGCGAAGGTGGGTTTAGCTTCAGGCCTTGGTGAAAGTGAGTGGATCTGGATCAAAGGAAGGGTAGGCACAAATTTGGCATGCAATGGTTAACAGGTAGGAAGGGCTAAACAAGGCTCAAACTAGCCAAAAAGAAGGCCTACGTCATGCTCACGCTTAACTAACCGTGCACCAATATAACGCCCCGAAACTCAAAGGAGCGAAGGGGGACGTTTTGGGCCAGTTTGGGTTCTGGCTGCAGGCACACGGCCTGGGACACAGGCGTGTCCCAGGGCGTGTCAAGCCTGTGTCGACACTGAGCCGGGAAGTCGACACTTTGGTCTCGACATTGTGTCGAGACTGGGCACACGGCCTGCGACACGGGCGTGTCGCAGGGCGTGTCGAACCGTGTCGACACTTAGCCGCGAAGTCGACGAGATTCGCTCGACGATGCGTCAAGACAAGGCACACGGCCTGCGACACGGGCGTGTCGCAGGGCGTGTCGACCTGTCTTGACGATCGTCCCGGGGAGTCGACGAGATCTTCTCGACGATCGTCGAGACAAGGCACACGGCCTAGGACACGGGCGTGTCCAAGGCCGTGTCATCAGGTCGACGATCTTCACTCGACGAAGTATCGAGTGTCGAGACCATGTACATGGGTAGGGACACGGGCGTGTCCTAGAACCCATGCAGTGCTCGGGTTGATTTTGGGGAAAAATCATGGGGTACACGGCCGGCCACACGGCCGTGTCAGGTGAAACACGGGTGTGTCAGCTCGAACACGGGCGTGTTCGATACCCGTGTGAGGTTCCAGGTGATTCGATTTTGACGGCGAATGAGGCACACGGCCCTGGACACGGGCATGTGCCAGGCCGTGTTCGGTCCAGATTGGGCATTTCAGCCCCGAATCGAAGACGTTCATTTCTTTAACTGAAGATCCAACGGCTGGGGGTTGTTCCTGAAGGGATATACCCGTGAATGGACTTGGAAAACCCTTACTTTTCATAACTTATCATCTTTCTAAACCTTAGAGAGAGAGGAGATCCAAGGGAGGAAGAAGGAGCTAGATCCCGCCATTGGAGGAGCTTCGAAGCTCCAAATCGCGAGCTGACTCCGGATCCACGGAGGCAACGCTAGTGCGGTGGTTTTCATCCGATTACTTTTCCATGGCGCCAAAGAGGAACGCAAGTGTAACGATCCTCATCTTGAGCATGAGTAGCTCTCTTTCTTTGCATAGGAAGCCCGCTCTCGCGAGTTTGCAGAGAGTTGGAGGCGTTCCTTCGGGTAGATATGTGAAGTCCCCGTTGTTTAGAGTCCGTAAGCGAGAACGGACATAGGCATGATGTGTAAAGCCTACCCGGACATGTTGGTCCGGATCGGTGATGTTGCATTGCATAATGCCGGAGAAGACTCTGTGCTATTGGTTGTTTTTCGGGTTTTCTACGCGGTAGATTGCAGCAGGGAGCCTTGGGGACTAACCCAAAGGTGCACCCGGAAAACTGGGCGGATACGAGATCTTGCCAACTTGGTGGCCTGAGAGCCAACTTGAACATAACTGGGTTATGTGACTTGTGATGGAAATGGGACTCGGTGGAAGTTTGACCCGCGCAAATGGCTTAAATTGTCGTTGCGATGTGAGCACGGGTTAGATGGAACCGTACCCGTTCTATGTCGTTCGGTTAAAGAGACCTTGAAAGTCCACTAAGTGTCGGCTATGTGCACCTATGGGGGGGGGGAATAGGTGACGTGTGATTCTTTTGCGGAATTTACAGATGTACCTGCACAATAAAAACAACAAACACAGCACACAGAATACACAGCAAATTTATAGTGGTTCCCCGACTTGGGTACATCCACTTTCCCCCTTCGACCTATCTCCCCAACAAGGGACGACTCGGTCACTTCACCAACGGGATTGAAATACAATCCCTGCACTAACGGAAGGAGCCCTTCCACACGTGAGAGTCAACACTCCCACAAAACGGGTTGCACCCAACCCTTACAATACGGAACAAAAGTTCCTTTACAATAAAATAAATGTAGAATGTATATGAGATACAAACTTCTTTCGGAGACTACGGTGTTCCTCTTAGTTCGACGACGTGTTCTCGAGGTCGATGAAGAGTCTACAACCTTTGTCTCTCTTGGAGAGGATCTCCCGAAACCGGCGGCGGCAATCCGAGCGGCGGCTTGGTTCGGAGTTGGCGGCGACGAAGGTGCGCTGCTGCAGTGCTTTGAGATCCAAACTTCCTTGCGAAGCAAACTAGGTCTACCAACAGTCACTCTAGGATCGGTCGACTCGATCGATTCGGACGGGGGAGTGTTTCCCGGTCAACAAATCGAGAGACAAGAGATCTCTGGATAGACGCGTGAGACGCAAGCTTTGCTAAGCTACTGTCGCCGGAGATCGGGAAGAAGAATGATCAGCGGCGGCGACGTACTAGCCCGAGCGCGACGGCGGCGGAGAAAAGAAATCGCGATATTAGGGTTTCGTGCTCGGCTTCTTTTTCTGCCTACGTACTGTTCAAAATACCCATGTATTTATACCCTGAAGATACAGCAATTTTGACCGTTTGTGGGACCCACAAAAGAAATCCCCAAAATCCGGTTCAAACAATTCCAGAAGCAGAATCCGGTCCAGCAGCAATCTGAGAAAACGCCAAGTCAAAATCGGCGAGAATCGCAGACGATTCTCGACGAATCGGCGAGAATCACCAAGTGATTCTCGACGATTCGTCGAGAATCGTTTGTGATTCTCGTCGAATCACTTGTCGATTCTCAACGAATTTTACTTTATACAAGGGCTGCTTGACCACTGGTTCGGCGGGAATCACAAGTGATTCTCGCCGAATCTTACTTGGCACCATTTTGAGATGGCCAAAAGGAGTCGGCGAGAATCACTGATGATTCTCGTCGATTCGGCGAGAATCACTGGTGATTCTCGCCGATTCGGCGAGAATCACTTGGTGATTCTCGCCGATTCGGCGAGAATCACTTGGTGATTCTCGCCGATTCGGCGAGAATCACTTGGTGATTCTCGTCGAATTTGCCTTGGACGATTTTTCGTCTTCCACCTAGGAGCTGCTCCTTGATCCTCCATGCTCCTTGTCTTCTCTTGCATATGAGCGGCCCTGTGCTTGAAAATAAGTGCACTCCAATAGAGAGAGTACACGTAGGCCAACACACTGATCTGCTCAACGAGGGATTACGTCGTGCAGACCCGTGTATATTGACCTACTGCACCCTGACATTGGTGTGCACTTAGCGTGGAAAAACTGCAAGCACAACTAGAAGGATTTTATCAAATACATAGTCTATTGACCTTAGCTTGTCCAGGGGCTTCTTCAAATCAGGTACATTGTGGATACAATACCCAACAATCTCCCCCTATTTGAAGAAGCCTAAACCCTACAAGCTAAGGTGAATAGAGCAAATGGAAAGGAAAGTAACTGAAAGCCATAAACTTAACATCATTAAGTGGAGTCATCCCTTACCAATACCGATTGCTTGGGAGCAAGCTGGAGCCACCTTAGTCTTGACCCCGAGAGAGTTATAGGGTTATCTCCCCCTTTTCGGCTTCGGCAAATCGGGGTCAGTAATCTTTGGCCCTTAGCTCCCCCTCAGTTCTTGCAGCTGTACTCACGCTGGAGTTCCCGGCTCCCCCTCAGATTATGCACGAGTCGGAAGCTTCTGTAGTCTTCATTCTTCATAATTGAGCATCCCCAATTCTGTCTTGAAAAGATTGAACTTTGCCTCGTCTAGGGGCTTTGTGAATATATCAGCAATCTGCTTGTCTGTGGGGACATAACAGAGAGAGATATCCTTGTTCTCCACGTGCTCCCGAATGAAGTGGTAGCGTACTTCAATATGCTTCGTTCGGCTGTGCGACACCGGATTGTTGGCAATGGCAATTGCACTGGAGGAGTCGCAGTACATTGGAACTTCCTTGAACTGAAGGTTGTAGTCGGCCAACTGATTTCTGATCCAAAGGAGTTGTGCGCAACAGCTTCCTGCCGAGATATACTCTGACTCTGCTGTGGAGGTTGCAACACAATTCTGTTTCTTGCTGTTCCATGAGATAAGCCTCCTGCCGAGGAATTGACACGTCCCGGAGGTGCTTTTCCTGTCATCCCTGCTCCCTGCAAAATCAGCATCTGAAAAGCCTATTAGCTCGACATCATTGTTCCTCGGGTACCACAAGCCAAGATTAGGAGTACCTTTAAGGTATCTTAGAATTCGCTTTGCAGCGACATAGTGAGATTCCTTAGTGTTCACCTGATATCGGGCACATACACATGTGGAGAACATAATATCCGGTCTACTGGCAGTAAGGTAGAGCAGGGATCCAATGATGCTTCTGTATTTGGTTTCATCGAAAGGTTTACCTTTCTCATCCTTATCCAGAGACATGGTGGATCCCATTGGAGTCCTCATAGAGGTTTCACTCTCCATACCGAATTTCTTAAGGAGTTCATTTGTGAACTTCGTCTGAGAGATGAAGATTCCATCCTCAGACTGTTTCACTTGAAGGCCTAAGAAATACTTGAGCTCTCCCATACTGCTCATTTCAAACTTTCCTTGCATAAGTTTAGAAAACTTTTTGCAAAGATTGTTGTCCGTTGAGCCGAATATTATGTCATCGACATAGATTTGCACCAGCAAAATCTTGCCTTTGACTTCCCTGAGAAACAATGTTTTATCTATTTTACCTCTGGAGAACTTGTTCTCAAGAAGAAAACTAGATAAAGTCTCATACCAAGCTCGTGGAGCTTGTTTCAACCCATATAAGGCCTTATTGAGAAAATAAACGTGATTGGGATAAGTAGGATCGACAAAACCTGGGGGTTGAGCGACGTATACTTCCTCTTTCAGGTCTCCGTTCAGGAATGCCGATTTCACATCCATTTGGTAGACTGTGAATCCTTTGTGTGAAGCATACGCCAGGAACAACCGGATTGCCTCGAGCCTTGCTACTGGTGCAAAGGTCTGGTCGAAATCAATCCCTTCCTCCTGTCGGTAACCTTGAGCCACCAGCCTGGCTTTGTTCTTTACGATGACACCATGTTCATCCAGCTTGTTTCTGAAGATCCACTTTGTGCCGATCACATTCTGCTTGTATGGTCTGGGAACCAGCGTCCAAACTTTGCACCGTTCGAATTGATGTAGTTCCTCTTGCATGGCCAGAATCCATGCCGCATCCTTGTTCGCCTCGTCGAACTTCTTTGGCTCTACCTGTGACAGGAAGCTGAGATGCAATACTTCGTTAGTTGTACCTCTTCGAGTTCTGACGCCTACACGAGGATCTCCGATGATCTGTTCTCTAGGATGATCCCTCACGTGACGGAGCTCTAGAAGTCTGGCGTCTGGAGCTTCAGCTACTTCTTGTGCTTCTCTTTCTTCTAAAAGATTCGTTCCATCTTGATCTTCAACATTTTCAGATGACGTGGAGGTGGAAACTTTGACGTACTTGGGTGCGTCATCTTTAGGGGTCTCATCCAGATTCAGCTGGTCAAGTCTAGCACCTGCATCTTCAAGAATACTGCTGGAAGAATTGCTGTTAAGCAAACTTCCTTCATCAAATACAACATTTATTGATTCTTCTACCACTAGGGTTTTCTTATTGAAGACCCTATATGCCCGACTATGGGAACTATAGCCCATGAATATGCCTTCGAAGCATTTTTCACCGAATTTAGTACGCGGGTACTTCCCATTATTCAGTACATAGCATCTGCAACCAAAAATCCTCAAGTAGGACATGGTTGGTTTCCTGCCTTTCAGTAGCTCGTAGGGCGTCTTACGATGATGCTTGTTGATCAAAGCTCGGTTTTGTACATGACATGCCGTATTGACACCCTCTGCCCAGAAGTATTCCGGGAGAGAAGCATCTTTCAACATAGTCGTGCAGGCTTCAATGAGAGTTCTATTTCTCCTCTCCGCAACTCCATTTTGCTGAGGAGTGCGCGGGGAGGAAAACTCATGAAAGATACCTTGTTCTTCACAAAATTCTGTCATAGCACCAGAATCGAATTCTGTTCCATGGTCACTTCGGATTTTGACCACGGAGCAGTTAAATTCGTTCTGAACCTGCTTGACAAAATTAGTGAAGATGTCAAAAGTATCTGACTTTCGTTTCAAAGAGAACACCCATGTAAACCGTGAGTGATCATCAACTATCACTAGCGTATATGACTTGCCTCCCAAGCTATGAACTTGCATTGGGCCAAACAAGTCCATATGTAACAGGTAAAGACATCGGGAGGAGTCTTTGTCTGCAATACTCTTGAAGGTAGCCCGAGTCTGTTTGCCCATCTGGCATGCAGGACAGGGGCTATCTTTGATGCACTTGATACTGGGAGCATCTCTTACTAAGTTCTTAGAAAATAGCATACTAATTGTCTTGAAATTAATATGTGCCAATCTCTTGTGCCATTGTTCACAAAGAGATGCACTGCCTGTTGCCATAAGGCATACGGGGGTAGATGAATCCAAACTGAGAAAATCTAAGCAAAAGATATTTCTGCTCCTAATGTCTGATAGTACCGTCTCAGAAGAGATACGTGAAATTATCAGACATTTATCCTTGCAGAACTTAACGTCATAACCTTTATCACATAACTGACTTACACTGATCAGGTTATGGTTTAACCCTTCAACATAAGCCACGTCACTGATAGAGATTATACCGTTGGAAATCATACCATAACCTCTGGTGACTCCTCGATCTGACCCTCCAAAGATGACTTTGGGTCCATTCTCGACTGGAGTGTAATCACGCAGCAGGCTTCTTGTCCCGGTCATATGCCGGGAGCATCCACTGTCCAAATACCAGATTGGCGTTTTGGTGGCCTTTGGACATTCCTGCAAAACAAAATTAATTTGCCTTAGGAACCCAATCGAACTTGGGTCCTAGATTCCTGGTTAGCACACTCCCCCTCGGTTGGTTAACCCTACGAGTGGTCGGTCTCGCATTGTTAACATGGGGAGTCTCGTAGTTCCTTGGATTAAACCAACAATCCACGGCAAAGTGACCGACTTTGCCACAGCACCAACAGTCGAACCTGTTGTATCTCTTCCTAGGCTCCTGCCTTACCCTGGGAACGGTGGGTGCGGCTGGGGCCTTGGATCTGGAGGTGGAGACCTCATGGTGACAACAGTCACATGACTTTGTCACCTTCTGTATAACTGGTTTGGCCTTTGGTGCCTGCTTTCCATTATGGCCGCTAGAGAACGGACCATAATTTCCTATGTGGATTTCCTCATAAGGTGCCTTGAAGGCACTCTCACCAAAGTTCCGGGGGAAGTTCCAACCGTCATACTGGCTCTTAGGCTTTGCAACCGAGGGCCGGAAATGATGCCCAAATGTTGACTCAAAGTCATGTTGGTTGCAAGGAAAGCCAGGCTTCCTGAACGCAATTGGACTAAGAGGAGCCTTCCCCTTTTCATCAGCAGAGGCCTTCTTGGCGGCCTTATTCTTCCTCTGGTTCTTGTTTCTCCTAGATGAAGAACCAGATGCCCCAATATGCCCCAAGCCAGCTCCTTTGGCCTGAGCAGAGAAGGTGTCAACGACTGGAAGCACTGTTTTTGGCATAGAGAAGCTCTGTACGATCTTTCCTTTCTGCCGCAAGTAGTTCTTCCAATTTGTTGACTTCCTCCTGCTTGAGATCAAGGAGCTTCAAGGACTCTGAGTGCTTTGAAGTTAGGTCAAGGTGCTCCTGTCTGAGAGAGATCAAGCTAGTGACCTCTTCCCTTAGGGATACACACTCACCCTTAAGGAATTTTACTTCCTTCTTCTCAGCCTTCAGTCTCTTGCGGCACTCGTCGAAAGTGTTGAGCAGAAGCTCATACTTTTCGAGGAGTTCAGCTTCGCGGGCCGAAGGGCCATCCTCAGGTTCATCATCCTGAGACTCAGGATCAGAGTCGGAGTTGGAGAGAGGGGTGTGAGCTTTTACCTTCCCAGTAAATGGGGGGCATTCTCCTTCTGAGTCCGAGCGACCCACCAGCCCGAAGTAGGCTTCCTCATCATCACTGGAGTCTGAGGAATCAGACTCACTTAGTGTCTTTGGTCTTCTAGCGATGTAGCTCCGCTCCTTCTTCTTATCTCTGGAGGATTTGAGCTCCTCTCCTTTCCCTTTATCTCTTTTGCTTTGATGGCAGTCGGCCACGACGTGACCTGGCTTATTGCATCCAAAGCAAATAATATCAGAAGAACGATGTTTGTTAGGTTTAGATGCATACCTGTCAGAAGAGTAGTTTTTCTTCTGATGTCTGGAAGAGGAGCCGTCCCTCTTTCTTTGATTCCTCATCTTGAGGAATTTCTTGAACTCTCGAGTGATGAGGGAGAAATCCTCTTCCGACAGTTCTGAGCTGGAGGAGCATGGATCGGAGTCCTCCTTTTCTTCCTTATTTCTGGCACGGTATGACACCGCACCCTTCCCTTTTCTGGAGTGACTGGCTTTTAGGGCCACAGTCTTTTCTTTTGCAGCAGCCTTCTCTGCTTCTTCCTCTGCCTTCCTGGTGTTCAGCTGAAGTTCATAGGACATCAGCTTCCCGAACAGGATTTGTGGATCAGTTTCTGCTAGTCTCCCAAATTCTCTGATGGCGCAGATCTTTGTGTCCCATTCCTTAGTAAGGGACCTAAGGAATTTGTCATTGAGTTCACCATTGGTGAACACTCTTCCATAGCCCTTGAGGGCGTTGACAATCTTCAGGAAGTTCTCGTATGTGACCCCGATCTCTTCCTTAGGCCCTTGCCGGAAGGCCTCATACTTCTGGTTCAGGAGGGATCTCCGATCATCCCTTACTTCATCTGTGCCCTCCATTAGAATGATCAGACACTGTCATATCTCCTGAGCTGTCCTGCAGTTGCTGAAGTTTTGCATCATCGAGTCATCAACTGCACTGACCAGGATGTTTCTTGCCTTCATGTCAAGGCCCACTAGGACCATCTCATCCTTGTCCATTTCAGAGAGTGTCTTCGGCACTTTCTTGGTGGGATCAATGGTGGAGGCCTTAGTGGGGACATAAGGTCCCTCCAGCACGATCATGAACAGTCGAGGGTCCACTGCTTCCATGTAGAACCTGATTCTTTCCTTCCAGATAGGAAAGTTGAGTCTGTTGCACACTGGGATCTTGCCGGAGTACTTGAGCCCGTCCATAGTAGATGTATGTCTCCTTGTTGACACTAGTGGCAGGATTCACCTCAAGGTGTTAACCTTTTTGTTGAGTAACCTCGCTCTGATACCACTTGAAAGTCCACTAAGTGTCGGCTATGTGCACCTATGGGGGGGGAATAGGTGACGTGTGATTCTTTTGCGGAATTTACAGATGTACCTGCACAATAAAAACAACAAACACAGCACACAGAATACACAGCAAATTTATAGTGGTTCCCCGACTTGGGTACATCCACTTTCCCCCTTCGACCTATCTCCCCAACAAGGGACGACTCGGTCACTTCACCAACGGGATTGAAATCCAATCCCTGTACTAACGGAAGGAGCCCTTCCACACGTGAGAGTCAACACTCCCACAAAACGGGTTGCACCCAACCCTTACAACACGGAACAAAAGTTCCTTTAAAATAAAATAAATGTAGAATGTATATGAGATACAAACTTCTTTCGGAGACTACGGTGTTCCTCTTAGTTCGACGACGTGTTCTCGAGGTCGATGAAGAGTCTACAACCTTTGTCTCTCTTGGAGAGGATCTCCCGAAACCGGCGGCGGCAATCCGAGCGGCGGCTTGGTTCGGAGTTGGCGGCGACGAAGGTGCGCTGCTGCAGTGCTTTGAGATCCAAACTTCCTTGCGAAGCAAACTAGGTCTACCAACGGTCACTCTAGGATCAGTCGACTCGATCGATTCGGACGGGGGAGTGTTTCCCGGTCAACAAATCGAGAGACAAGAGATCTCTGGATAGACGCGTGAGACGCAAGCTTTGCTAAGCTACTGTCGCCGGAGATCGGGAAGAAGAATGATCAGCGGCGGCGACGTACTAGCCCGAGCGCGACGGCGGCGGAGAAGAGAAATCGCGATATTAGGGTTTCGTGCTCGGCTTCTTTTTTTGTCTACGTACTGTTCAAAATACCCATGTATTTATACCCTGAAGATACAGCAATTTTGACCGTTTGTGGGACCCACAAAAGAAATCCCCAAAATCTGGTTCAAACAATTCCAGAAGCAGAATCCGGTCCAGCAGCAATCTGAGAAAACGCCAAGTCAAAATCGGCGAGAATCGCAGACGATTCTCGACGAATCGGCGAGAATCACCAAGTGATTCTCGACGATTCGTCGAGAATCGTTTGTGATTCTCGTCAAATCACTTGTCGATTCTCAACGAATTTTACTTTATACAAGGGCTGCTTGACCACTGGTTCGGCGGGAATCACAAGTGATTCTCGCCGAATCTTACTTGGCACCATTTTGAGATGGCCAAAAGGAGTCGGCGAGAATCACTGATGATTCTCGTCGATTCGGCGAGAATCACTGGTGATTCTCGCCGATTCGGCGAGAATCACTTGGTGATTCTCGTCGAATTTGCCTTGGACGATTTTTCGTCTTCCACCTAGGAGCTGCTCCTTGATCCTCCATGCTCCTTGTCTTCTCTTGCATATGAGCGGCCCTGTGCTTGAAAATAAGTGCACTCCAATAGAGAGAGTACACGTAGGCCAACACACTGATCTGCTCAACGAGGGATTACGTCGTGCAGACCCGTGTATTTTGACCTACTGCACCCTGACATTGGTGTGCACTTAGCGTGGAAAACCTGCAAGCACAACTAGAAGGATTTTATCAAATACATAGTCTATTGACCTTAGCTTGTCCAGGGGCTTCTTCAAATCAGGTACATTGTGGATACAATACCCAACAGACCTAAAGGCACGTGGCACTTACCGTTGGCATAGATTAGGGTCTTCGGCGGTCAATGGCTTAAATTGTCGTGACCCAGGCCAGGAAGACAAATTGTTCATAGGTTTGGCCGTCTAAGTGGCGGTGGTGAGTCCAGAATGTCTATGGCTTTAATTGACGTGACATCGACCGGTTCACCGAGAATGTGCCCTGAGAGCACGGGGCGTGTGGCCATGCGAGCCAACGTCTGTGATGAAATGGCTATATGTTTATATTGCTCGCTTATGCTAATGAAATGCAGGGAAGGAGCATCGCCGCCCCGAGTTGGGGGCGGGATCGTTATAATTTGGTCAGCATTGCTGACCGTTGCCTTGTTTTGCCACCGTGCGGTGGTTTGTTACTTGCAGGTGCAGCTGGACCAAGCGGTCAATAGCGGGCTAAAGCCCTTTTTGCGAAGCCGGCCCTCGAAGGCCCAAATGGAAGTGTTTACTGTTTTATTCATGTGTGACCGGCCTGCGTGCCGTGGTTTGTAAAACATGTAATTTAAAGTGAAACATTTTGTAAGGCCTTAAGGCTTATTTTGGGTATTTGTATATCATTCCTATTGTGTACTAGTGGACATTCGTGCTTTGATGCTGGGTTCTTTGTTATAACTTTTATAAACTGCTTCCGCTAAAATGCTCTGTGTAGGACGTTGAGATTGGTTGGATGGTTTCCATAAGTAACCACCCGGTCTGTCTGTAGTATATGGCGTCGGGCCCCGGTCGGACCTACTGCTATATGCTATGCGACGGATAGGGGGTATTACAATTTGGTATCAGACTACTGGTTTTGGTTGGGCTTAAACTGAATTCGTGGGCGAATTCTTTTTAAGGGGTGGTGAGCATATTGTGTGCGTCATCGTAATAACAGTAAAAACAACCCATGAATGTCCACTTAGGAATGAAAATACTCGTGTTTGAGGAACCTACGTGTTCCTATAATTGCTGTTTGCAATTTATTTGGTCGCTTAACGGTGTTTTGTACCACTATAGGTGACCAGAAGTGGTGTTGGGCCGTCAGAACGCCGAGTTTCTGAGGCTAGTAGTGCACCGGAAGTTGCTCCCGCAACACCTCTGTCGGCTGAGAATATTCGATTGGTGGCTGAAGCGGTGTTGGCCGTGATAAATGCGCAGCCTGCAAGGCAAGCGCAGCAGCCCGCTCCTACGATGGAGCAAGAACCTCTTCAAGAGGCTGAGCCGAGGAGAGTGGAGCAAGTGGTTGTGGAACCAATAGTCCCAAGGAGGGCAACTGAGAGGCAGCTTAAGCATGTAATGAGCTTTAACCCTCTGTTATTCTTGGGGTTGGGAACCCCATCTCAGGCTGAAGACTGGCTCTCTAGGGTGAAGAGAGTCATGACAACAACGGAGACGGAGGAGTGGCAAATGACCACCATCGCTACGTTCCTTCTGGACGGTGAAGCGAGGATGTGGTGGGAAGGATTGGAGCTGCATCATTTGAGAGGTAGACAACTGATAGACGTTTCGATGGAAGAGTTCTCGGGATTGTTCTTAGCAAGATACCTTCCTTCGACGCAGAAGATAGCGTTGGAGAACGAATTTCTGAAGTTGGTTCAGGGTGAGAAGAGCGTGGATGAATATCTCCATGAGTTCACTCGTTTGAGTCGTTATGCTAGCTCCACCATCATGGATGAGGAGCGCAAGACTAATCACTTTTATGAAGGCTTGAGGGATGAGTTGAGACTACTACTTTCGGGGCCGATGATGCATGGTTTCTTAACCTTGGTCAATACTGCCCGGTCCTTGGAGAAGGACATGAAAAATGTACAAGCAAAGAAAAGCTTGTGTGAGAAGAAATCTGAATTCAAAGTGCTGACTACTTCAAAGTCCGGCTATCGGAGGTCTTTCAAGAAGCATAGGACTTCGGGTCCAGCTCCTTCTGGCGCTTCTGGGGCGACTACGGGTCGGACACCGGGCGCGTGTTTTACTTGTGGAAAGACGGGGCATTTCGCCCGTGACTGTTGGAGCGGACGTCCTAAGTCCGAGAGAAGGCCGGGAGCTACTTATGAAGAGAAGGGAAAGGCGGTGGAGTCGACCGCATCCCATTATGCTCCGGCCCAACCAAGGGTCTACAATCTTGGCCAACAGGAGGCCATCAAACAAGCTGATATGGTGACAGGTACGGTTTAATTTATAGTAAGTCAATTTCTATAAATACTTGTTATGCATATGTTACCTTACCACTGCTTGTTTAGGATTTGTATTGATTTGTGAAAATCCTGCATGAGCACTCTTCGATACGGGAGCTTCACACTCCTTCTTGTCCGAAGGATTTATATCACGCATCGGAGTCCCTTCTTCGATGGTGAAGGATAAGTTGGATGTGTTGTTGCCCAATGGGTGTTCGATGCGAGCGGATAGGATCTACGATGTTAAGATTCATATTGGGGAGCAGGAGTTCGACCTGCGGGCGTCTTTACTTCCGTTAGTGGAGTTCGACATCATTTTTGGCATGGACTGGCTCTCGGAGCAGCAGGCCCATATAGATTGCAGTAGCAAGGAAGTCAAGCTGGGAGCAAGTCGTGAAACGACTTTTACGGGCTTAAAGGGGTCGAGCAAGACGTTGATGTCTGCTCTTCAGGTGGTGAAGGCAGTTCGTGCCGGAGCAGAACTGTTCTTTACACTAGTGGAGGTTGAAAAGCCGAAGCCCGCGTTGGATTGTATTTCAGTGGTATCGGAATACCCTGATGTGTTCCCCGCAGATCTTCCTGGAGCCCCGCCTCAACGGGAGATAGATTTTACGATCGAGCTAGTGTCAGGTGCAAAGCCTGTGTCACGATCTCCGTATCGGCTAGCGCCTAAGGAAATGGCGGAGCTGAAAGTTCAACTGCAAGAGTTGTTGGAGCAAGGGTATGTGCGCCCGAGTTCTTCGTCTTGGTGCGCACCGGTCCTCTTTGTTAAGAAGAAGGACGGAAGCTTGAGGCTATGTATTGATTATCGGGAGCTAAACAAGCTGACGGAGAAGAACAAGTACCCGATCCCACGGATTGATGATCTCTTTGATCAGTTAGTCGGGTCGACGGTGTACTCGAAGTTGGATCTCAAGGCTGGGTACTATCAGCTGCGAATAAGGGAGAGTGATATCCCGAAGACAGCGTTTAGTACGAGATACGGGCATTATGAGTTTACGGTCATGCCGTTTGGGCTGACTAATGCGTCGTCAGTGTTCATAGATTTGATGAACAGGACGTTCAGGGAGTACTTGGACCATTTCGTGATCGTCTTCATCGACGATATTTTGGTGTACTCGCAAAGTGAGGAAGATCACTTCAAGCATCTTCATTTAGTGTTGGAGACGCTAAGGAGAAATCAGTTGTATGTCAAGTTCTCGAAGTGCGAGTTTTGGCTATCCTCAGTGGCGTTCCTCGGGCATATAGTGAGTGGATAGGGTATTGCTGTGGATCCGGCGAAGATTGTTGCGATACGGGAGTGGCCTGAGCTTGCTACGGTAGCAGAAGTCCGGAGCTTTTGGGGGCTTGCCGGCTATTATAGGCGCTTCGTAGAGAACTTCTCGCGGTTAGCGTTACCTCTCACTACTTTGACGAGGAAGGAGCATAAGTTCGTTTGGACGCCGGAGTGCGCGCGAGCTTTTGAGGAATTGAAGTGTCGGTTGACTACGGCGTCTGTGCTGAGTTCGCCATGTGGAACCGAAGGCTATTAGATTAATAGCGATGCTTCGGGCAGCGGTTTGGGTTGCGTGCTACTGCAACACGGAAGTGTAATAGCTTATGGCTCGAGACAGCTAAAAGTGCACGAGAGGAATTATCTGGTCCATGACTTGGAGTTAGCGGCCGTGATTTTTGCCTTGAAGCTGTGGAGACACTACTTGTACGGTGTGAAGATTGATATCTACACCGATCACAAGAGCCTGAAGTACCTTATTGATCAGAAGGATCTGAATATGCGGCAGCGTAGATGGATGGAGTTCCTGGGGGACTATACGTTCAAGATCCACTACGTGCCTGGCAAAGGGAATGCGGTTGCGGACGCATTGAGTCGCCAAGCCCCAGCACAAGCCAATTGGCTATCGGTGCATGATGAGCTGTTGGTGCGAGAGTTGGAGGCATTGGAGATTGTTTGCATGGATAGACAATCAAGTGCTGAAGCAGTTCTGAATTGGACTGAAGTCCAATATGACCTGACTGATCGTATTCGGCAGGCTTTGGATATGGATGCTCATATGAAGCAGTTCATGGTAGAGGCTCTGGATGGGTCAAATTCTCGATTCGTTGTGGAGGACGGATTACTTTGGAAAGACGGTCGTCTGTGCGTCCCAAGTGTGGGCAATTTGCGGGTGGAGTTGTTGTACGAGGCACACCATACCAAGTACTCGATTCACCCGGGGAGCACGAAGATGTACCGTGATGTGAAGAAACTGTTTTGGTGGCCGGGTTTGAAAAAGGATGTGGCGCTATACATAGCAAAGTGCCAAACTTGCGCCTTGGTAAAGGCGGAGTGCCAAAAGCCGGGAGGATTTCTTAAGTCCTTGCCTATTCCGGAGTGGAAATTCGATGACATCTATATGGACTTTGTGCACGGTTTGTCAAGGTCGCAAAAGGGAAACGACGCCATTTGGGTGGTTGTTGATCGATTAACGAAGGTGTCGCATTTTATTCCGCATAGGAAGGATGATCCGGTGGAGAAGCTGGCAAAGCTTTATGTGGATAACATAGTACGGCTTCATGGTGTGCCCCGCAGCATCGTGAGTGACCGAGATGGGCAGTTCACGTCCAATGATTGGAGGCTGCTGCAGCAAATGTTGGGAACAAAGCTGAAATTCAGCACAGCCTTCCATCCACAAACAGATGGGCAGACCGAGAGGGTCAATAGAACCATGGAAGACATGCTTCGCATGTGTGTCTTGGATTTTGGAAAGCAATGGGAAGACCACCTATATTTGGTGGAGTTCGCATACAACAACAGCTACCAAGCGAGTATTCAGATGACGCCTTTCGAGGCCCTATATGGTAGGAAATGTCGCACGCCGTTGTCTTGGTTAGAAACGGGTGAGTCAAAGTTGTATAAGCGATCGGAAGTGGAGGATGCTACTTCTTTGGTGAGAACCATTCGGGAGAGGTTGCTTATCGCTCAGGACCGGCAAGCAAAGTACTATAATGCCAAGCACAGGAATGTGGAGTTCGCTGTGGGCGATTATGTATACTTAAAGATCAAGCCGTTCAAGGGTGTCTCGCGGGTGCAACGATTGAAAAAGCTAAGCCCGAGGTACCTTGGACCGTTTGAGGTTCTGGAGTGAGTTGGTGAAGCGGCCTATCGGTTGAAGCTTTCAGTGGAGCTTAGTGGTTTACATGATGTATTCCACATTTCGGTACTTCGGAAGGCGGTGCAAGAGCCTACGCAAGTGATCGCGGTTGATCGAGTGTCGGTGGATAGTGGGCTAACGACAAAGGTCAAGCCCGTGCGGATCGAGGACTCGGAGGTCAAGCGGCTACGCAATAAAGAGATCAGGATGGTCAAGGTCTGGTAGGACAATTGCGGTCGTGAGGAGCTCTCTTGGGAACGAGAGCAGACTATGCTTGACGAGTATCCGGAGTTGTTCCGCTCAGGTACAAATTTTGGTTTTGTACATGTCTTCCCTTTATGTAATTTCGTGGGCGAAATTCTTTTAAGAGGGGGAGAGTTGTAATGCCCCGAAACTCAAAGGAGCGAAGGGGGACGTTTTGGGCCAGTTTGGGTTCTGGCTGCAGGCACACGGCCTGGGACACGGGCGTGTCCCAGGGCGTGTCAAGCCTGTGTCGACACTGAGCCGGGAAGTCGACACTTTGGTCTCGACATTGTGTCGAGACTGGGCACACGGCCTGCGACACGGGCGTGTCGCAGGGCGTGTCGACCCGTGTCGACACTTAGCCGCGAAGTCGACGAGATTCGCTCGACGATGCGTCGAGACAAGGCACACGGCCTGCGACACGGGCGTGTCGCAGGGCGTGTCGACCTGTCTCGACGATCGTCCTGGGGAGTCGACGAGATTTTCTCGACGATCGTCGAGACAAGGCACACGGCCTAGGACACGGGCGTGTCCAAGGTCGTGTCATCAGGTCGACGATCTTCACTCGACGAAGTGTCGAGTGTCGAGACCGTGTATACGGCCTGGGGTCCAGGCGTGTTGAGGTGACACGGGTAGGGACACGAGCGTGTCCTAGAACCCGTGCAGTGCTCGGGTTGATTTTGGGGAAAAATCATGGGGTACACGGCCGGCCACACGGCCGTGTCAGGTGGAACACGGGCGTGTCAGCTCGAACAAGGGCGTGTTCGATACCCGTGTGAGGTTCCAGGTGATTCGATTTTGACGGTGAATGAGGCACACGGCCCTGGACACGGGCGTGTGCCAGGCCGTGTTCGGTCCAGATTGGGCATTTCAGCCCCGAATCGAAGCCGTTCATTTCTTTAACTGAAGATCCAACGGCTGGGGGTTGTTCCTGAAGGGATATACCCGTGAATGGACTTGGAAAACCCTTACTTTTCATAACTTATCATCTTTCTAAACCTTAGAGAGAGAGGAGAGCCAAGGGAGGAAGAAGGAGCTAGATCCCGCCATTGGAGGAGCTTCGAAGCTCCAAATCGCGAGCCGACTCCGGATCCACGGAGGTAATGCTAGTGCGGTGGTTTTCATCCGATTACTTTTCCATGGCGCCAAAGAGGAACGCAAGTGTAACGATCCTCATCTTGAGCATGAGTAGCTCTCTTTCTTTGCATAGGAAGCCCGCTCTCGTGAGTTTGCGAAGAGTTGGAGGCGTTCCTTCGGGTAGATATGTGAAGTCCCCATTGTTTAGAGTCTGTAAGCGAGAACGGACATAGGCAAGATGTGTGAAGCCTACCCGAACATGTTGGTCTGTATCGGTGATGTTGCATTGCATAATGCCGGAGAAGACTCCGTGCTATTGGTTGTTTTTTGGGTTTTCTACGCGGTAGATTACAGCAGGGAGCCTTGGGGACTAACCCAAAGGTGCACCCGGAAAACTGGGCGGATACGAGATCTTGCCAACTTGGTGGCCTGAGAGCCAACTTGAACATAACTGGGTTATGTGACTTGTGATGGAAATGGGACTCGGTGGAAGTTTGACCCGCGCAAATGGCTTAAATTGTCGTTGCGATGTGAGCACGGGTTAGATGGAACCGTACCCGTTCTATGTCGTTCGGTTAAAGAGACCTAAAGGCACGTGGCACTTACCGTTGGTATAAATTAGGGTCTTCGGCGGTCATTGGCTTAAATTGTCGTGACCCAGGCCAGGAAGACAAATTGCTCATAGGTTTGGCCGTCTAAGTGGCGGTGGTGAGTCCAGAATGTCTATGGCTTTAATTGACGTGACATCGACCGGTTCACCGAGAATGTGCCCTGAGAGCACGGGGCGTGTGGTCGTGCGAGCCAACGTCTGTGATGAAATGGCTATATGTTTATATTGCTCGCTTATGCTAATGAAATGCAGGGAAGGAGCATCGTCGCCCCGAGTTGGGGGCGGGATCGTTATAATTTGGTCAGCATTGCTGACCGTTGCCTTGTTTTGTCACCGTGCGGTGGTTTGTTGCTTGCATGTGCAGCTGGACCAAGCGGTCAATAGCGGGCTAAAGCCTTTTTTGCGAAGCCGGCCCTAGAAGGCCCAAATGGAAGTGTTTACTGTTTTATTCATGTGTGACCGGCCTGCGTGTCGTGGTTTGTAAAACATGTAATTTAAAGTGAAACATTTTGTAAGGCCTTAAGGCTTATTTTGGGTATTTGTATATCATTCCTATTATGTACTAGTGGACATTCGTGCTTTGATGCTGGGTTCTTTGTTATAACTTTTATAAACTGCTTCTGCTAGAATGCTCTGTGTAGGACGTTGAGATTGGTTGGATGGTTTCCATAAGTAACCACCCGGTCTGTCTGTAGTATATGGCGTCGGGCCCCGGCCGGAGCTACTGCTATATGCTATGCGACGGATAGGGGGTGTTACAACCAATGCTTCGAGAGTAGCTTAGGGCAAGTTCTTAGCCACCGAGAAAGATGATCCTTCCCCCCGACTCGAGCAATACGAGTCTAGTGGCGGCTACACACATTCCTACACTATCGTTTGATTATCCTAGATGCAGATTTTGAGCAGTACAAACAATATTTACGTATGCAGAAAAGAATAATTCTACGAGCATAAAGAAAAATTAGTTCTATCCTAACTCTACACAAACCATGAGTATTCGATTAGGAGCACTGCATGAGTTTTGAACTACTCAATCCTGAAATCCTAAGCCAGTACCACTATTTTAAAGTTTACACAAAAGCAATAAATTTAACTCGGGTTGTGCGCGTGGGTAAGAGCGCACTCGTGTGGGTGATTCAGTGTGTGCAACCAAAAAGAAACAAGAAATAAGTAAATAAGAAACTGGAATGCAATAGAAGGTGCGGTGTAGTGACCACATGCAGACTACCCCCCCCCCCCCCCAGACTTAAAGTTGACAACGAGTAAAAATAAGCATTCCAAAGAGGAGAAATAGCTAGGGTAGGAAGTTACATATGCTCAAAATTGAGCATACCAGTCGGGCAATGAGATGTCCAAGTGCGACCACGTTGTCGCGCCTCAAATATTCCTACACCTGCGATTAAAGGATGCAAGCCAAACAAAAGCTGGACACATATATATATATGAAGAAATAAACCAAAATCAAAACACAGCAAAGGACCAAACGGTCCAACTTGGGTTGTCTCCCGAAAGCCCTTTTGTTTACCGTCCTTAAGGTGGACCAAATACCTGTATTAGCAGTTCAAATAGAGAGTTCTTGGCAGTAGCAAAAGGAAACAAAATTAAAAGTAGAGCAACCAGCATTCAACAAGTAGCAAGAAAGAAGATGGCACAATCAGCTATACGCAGATTTATGGTAAGTCTCTCTGGTGGGATGCGAGAGAACAACAGAGTGTCTTTTTGCATTCGGGGGAGGCATTGTCCTATTACTGCGAGTGCACTCGTTCGCGAGCCGGAAGGCAGCGTAGCGCTCTTCGCGTAAACGCTTGGCCTCTTTCAGTTTCTCCACCGTGGGAGACTTCCAATGAAGGTAGGCTGTGGGGTTTGCTTGTATCGTGGTTGGTGGCGGCCTATCCGGCACCGAGACGGCAACCGGATCTGCCCAAGTCACAGATCGTTTAACAGAATTATACAAATTATTGTCCAGGGATTTCTCCCGAATAAAACTTAGTTTGCCATGCTCAACAACAGAGTTGGCTGGCAGTAGAAAGACAGTCGTGGCTTTGGTGCAATTGATCCCTTCGTGGACCAGTAGTTCTTGCTTCTCATCGACTTCCGGAGGAAGTCCGTTCTTTGGCGTCTTCTCCAGATGTGCTTCCAATGCGGGGGAACCTGAATCCAGCTTGACATCTGTGACACTCAGAGAAATGTTATTTGGGATGGAAGAAAAATGTAGGGATGTTTTATCGAGGGTGGACTCTTCGTTTGGCCAAGTGACACGGCCTTTGGAAAAGTCGAGGGATGCGCCACTAGCTGTTAGGAATGGGACTCCTAATATAGGAATGGAGTTATTGTCCTGTGGTCCCAAAACCTGAAAGTCAGTGGTGATACTGGTGCCGTTAACCTCGATTTCAATGTCCCGCACACCGCCCTCCGTGTCAACCAGATTTCCATTAGCTAAGATAAGTGATTTCCGATTTTCAATGTCAACTTGTAACTGCATCTTTGCAGCATCTTGCAAAGTGAGAATGTTGCTGGACGCCCCGGAATCGCATAAAGCTGGAGTGTCGATGTTATTGATTTTACAATTAATGACAAGTTCGTTGAGGTTTCCCGAAGTGTCCTCCCCAAGGCGCTTTCCTTGTTCATGGGGGTTCTTTTCAGTGTTGCTCGGTAAGGTGCCTTGGGTGCGCTCGGAAACCACTTGAGCCAATTGGCCCAATTGTGCCTCCAATTTGCGCATTGAGGCGGCCTGATTTGTCATGTTGGTCTGGGAAATCTCAACAAACTTCTCGAACATTTCTTCCAAAGAATTTTTCTTAACGATGGGGGCCCTTGGGAATAATTCGGTTGAGCCGGCCGCGGTTGGCTACCGGAAGCATACGCATCGTTTTGATGCTGCCCCGGTTGCCATCTTTGGCCAGATGTGTTAGGATTCCAAGAAAAGTTTGGGTGATTTCTCACCCCCGGGTTGTAAGTATTCCCGTATGGCACTCCCCTGTTTTGATTGGCAACAAAATTAACAGCTTCATTCAAAAACAAAGATTCATCTTGTACCTCAACTCCTGAGCATTCGAAGTTGTGATGATCAGTGCTTCCGTACCCTTGACATGAGATTGCCATCACTGGGGCGGCAGGAGCAGGCTTGGGGATATCCAAGGCAAACACTCCACTGGTGCTTCGTGGGATGTTTCTTCCCGCGGTCCAGTACGCACTATGAGTTGCGGTGTCTTGTAAGACTTTCAGAGCATCATCTGGAGCAAGATTCATGATGGTTCCTCCGGAGGCAGCATCGATCATGGCTCGGTGGTGGGGATCAATAGCAAAGTAGAAGCTTTCGACGAGATTCCACGTTTGGAATCCATGATTAGGGCACTTCCTCAGCAACTCATTAAAACGCTCCCAAACTTCGGCTAAGCTTTCTTGATCGGCTTGCCGGAAGTTGGCTATTGTGCGCCTCAAGCTCACGATCTGATCCACCGGATGGAACTTAGCTAGAAATTTTGTAGTCAAAGCCTCCCAGGTGGGGGCTGTTCCAGGTGGAAGGGAGTGAAGCCATGTCTTGGCTTTGTCTCTTAATGAAAAAGGGAAGAGGCGGAGCTTGACTGTGTCATCTGGGATTCCAGCATAGCGGAACGTGGCGCAGATCTCGGAGAATTCTGTAAGGTGAAGATGGGCGTCTTCAGTAGCCATTCCGGAGAACTGAGCGTTGTTCCGAATAATATTCAGAATAGCTGGTTTAATCTCGAACTGAGGATTGGTAATTGCAGGTCCGAAACCGGGGTATATACTCCCAACAGTGGGTGTAGTATAATCCCTCATGGTGCGGACCTGGGGAGGATTCACTTCATTCTCGTCGTCATGAGGTAGCCCTCCAACTCGGTTGCCTGCATCCATATTCAGCTGGTCTCCCATTGGAGCAAAAATGATGGCTGCAGTGCGTCTTCGTGCTAAGAGAGTACGTTCGATCTCTGGGTCGAAGGTGACAAAATCTCTTGTAGCTCGGCCTTGCATTCACTGTGGCAAACGCTACACACTAGAAGAAACAGCAGTCAAAACAAAACAATACGAACTCTTATAACAATATTGGAAGTCATCCAAAGTCGCTCTACAGTTGCATTCCCCGGCAACGGCGCCAAAAACTTGATGCGTGTAATACGGCAAGCGCACCGGTCGCACAAGTAATAAAGTTTTGGGAGTAAATCCCCAAGTGTCGGTCTCTTGAGAAATACAATTAGCGTAGAACGGCAACAGTAATGAGAATATCGTTATGAGAGTTAAAAATAGAACAAAAAGAAAATAGCGGACTCGGGAGATTGTGGATGTTTGATCTACTGAACTAGTCAAAGCTATGCGGGTAGACGGCACCGCTTCGCAAGGTGAAATGGGTTTGTCGGCCGCTATGCCGAACTTCAGTTGGGCGAGTGGAAGGGAAACTAATGGATTGCAGCGTTCTTGTGTGGATTGCAATCGAACAAGGCACAGGAATGAAGTGGATGTGGGGTGAGCGAGGCGCATTCACAGACAGAACTCACAAGCATAAGAAGAAACTAACATTCCATTAACTAGAAAGTAAACTTGATGTTCAAGGATGGAAATGTCCGCTACACTGCTCAAAACATTCATAGCACAGATGAAGGGGAAGAGGAGTAAACCAAAAGAGAATGAAGATCCACCGCGGGTCGTGGCCGGAGTAGCGAGTTGTCAATCCGCTTCCGGGCTCAGTCCATGGAGGCTTCCGGTACCAACGATATGTCACCTCGAAGGCCTTTAAGTCTGTTCTCTAGGTTATCTACTTCACCAACTCTGCAGGAAAGCTTGTAGTTGAAGTCACCAATGGCCGCGGGCTTCGCAGGAGTGTTGAAAAGATTCGGAGTAAGTGGAAATGGCTTCCCGACGAAGGTGGAAGTGATGGAGCAGCTGGAGAGGTGAAAAGGGGATTCCCGCGCACTCTCCGATCGCAGCAAATGGCAGGCGTTGACCTAAAACGCGGAGCAGGGCCTTTTATACGGAGGCAGCAGAAGCAGTGTGCACGATCAGTGGCGCACGACCAGTGGTCGTGCGCAATGTAGGTCGATGATCGTGCGGCTTTTCCAAATAAACTTGCAACCTAGACAAGAAGCATCAGCATAAACGCGCACGAGCAGTGGCGCACGACCAGTGGTCGTGCGCACTATGGCCAGTGCTCGTGCGATTACCGAGACAGGGTTATGAAAAAGGGGGTGTAATGCGCACGAACGGTGGCGCACGACCAGTGGTCGTGCGCAGTAAGTCCAGTGGTCGTGCGCTTATCCAGGCTGATTCAGTTGAAAACGTAGAGTAGTGCGCACGATCGGGGGTGCACGACTAGTGGTCGTGCGCATTAGATCCCCTGATCGTGCGCAGTATTCCTGTTTCACAATCATCCCGGAACACGCACACGACCCCTGTACCAGCAGAAGGGGCAGAAAGGCCACCAGAACGTGCACACCACATCCCCGAGATAGGGCTAAAGAATAACAACAAATGGAAACATAGAAAGTACACAGAAGCGGGCATACAGTGCACTTAACCGTGAAAAAGGTACATAAGCACAAATAAGCAATAACGGCTCTCAAGTGTAGTGCTAAGACGATAAAACTAGCCCAGATGAGTCCAAAAATCAGTGTAAAATGTGGACTCATCAGGTACACGGCCGGCCACACGGCCGTGTTAGGTGGAACACTGGCATGTCAGCTCGAACACGGGCGTGTTCGATACCCGTGTGAGGTTCCAGGCGAGCCGATTTTGACGGCGAATGAGGCACACGGCCCTGGACACGGGAGTGTGCCAGGCCGTGTTCGGTCCAGATTGGGCATTTCAATCCCGAATCAAAGCCATTCGTTTCCTTATTTTGAGATCCAACGGCTGGGGGGTGTTCCTGAAGGGATATACCCGGGATTAGACTTAGAACCCTCACTTTTCTTAAGTGTTATCTTTCTAAAAACCTTAGAGAGAGAGGAGAGCCAAGGAAGGAAGAAGGAGCTAGATCCCGCCATTGGAGGAGCTTCGAAGCTCCAAATCGTGAGCCGACTCCGGATCCACGGAGGCAAAGCTAGTGCAGTGCTTCTCATCCTATTACTTTTCAATGGCACCGAAGAATAACGCAAGGGTAACGATCCTCATCTTGAGCATGAGTAGCTCTCTTTCTTTGCATAGGAAGCCCGCTCTCGCGAGGTTGCGGAGAGTTAGAGGCGTTCCTTCGGGTAAATATGTGAAGTCCCCGTTGTTTAGAGTCCGTAAGCGAGAACGGACATAGGCATGATGTGTGAAGCCTACCCGGACATGTTGGTCTGGATCGGTGATGTTGCATTGCATAAATGCCGGAGAAGACTCCGTGCTATTGATTGTTTTTCGGGTTTTCTACACGGTAGATTGCAACAGGGAGCCTTGGGGATTAACCCTAAGGTGCACCCGGAAAACTGGGCTGATGCGTGATCTTGCCAACATGGAGGCCTGAGAGCCAACTTGAACATAACCGAGTTATGTGAAATTGTGTGACGAAAATGGGACTCAGGAGAAGTTTGACCTGCGCAAATGGCTTAAATTGTCGTTGCGACATGAGCACGGGTTAGATGGAACCGTACCCATATCTATGTCGTTCGGGTTAAAGAGACCTAAGGTTACGTGGCACTTATTGTTGGCATAGATGAGAGTCTTCGGCGGTCCATGGCTTAAATTGACGTGACCCATGCCGGGAAGACAAATTGCTCATATGTTTGGCCGTCCAAGTGGCGGTGGTGCGTCCGGAATGTCCATGGCTTTAACTGACGTGACATCGACCGGTTCGCCGAAAATGTGCCCTGAGTGCACGGGGTGTGTGGCCGTGTGAGCCTACGCCTGTGATGAAATGAATACTATTATATTACTCGCTTGTGCTAATAAAACTGCAGGGAAGGAGCATTGCCGCCCCGAGTTGGGGGCGGGATCGTTATAATTTGGTCAGCATTGCTGACCGTTGCCTTTTTATTTGCCACCGTGCGGTGGTTATGTTGCTTGCAGGTGCTGCTGGACCATGCGGTCAATAGCGGGCTAAAGCCCAAGTGCGAAGCCGGCCCTCGAAGGCCTATTTGGAAGTGTTTACTGTTTTTATTCATGTATGACCGGCCTGCGTGCCGTGGTTTGTAAATCATGTAATATCAAGTGAAACATTTTGTAAGGCCTTAAGGCTAACGGTTGTATTTGTAATACATTCCTATTTTGGTTTAGTGGACATTCATGCATTTAGTGCTGGGTTCTTTAATGCAACTTTTATAAACTGCTTCCGCTAGAATGCTCCGTGTAGGACGTTGAGATTGGTTGGATGGTTTCAATACGTAACCACCCGGTCTGTCTGTGGCATACGGCGTCGGGCCCCGGCCGGACCTACTGCTATATGCTATGTGACGGATAGGGGGCGTTACAGCGGTCCTCTTTGTTAAGAAGAAGGACGGAAGCTTGAGGCTATGTATTGATTATCGGGAGCTCAACAAGTTGACGGAGAAGAACAAGTAGCCGATCCCCCGGATCGATGATCTTTTTGATCAGTTTGTCGGGTCGACGGTGTACTCGAAGTTGGATCTCAAGTCCGGGTACTATCAGCTGCGAATAAGGGAGAGTGATATCCCGAAGACAGCGTTCAGTACGAGATACGTGCATTATGAGTTTACGGTCATGCCATTTGGGCTGACTAATGCGCCGTCAGTGTTCATGGATTTGATGAACAGGACTTTCAGGGAGTACTTGGACTATTTTGTGATCGTCTTTATCCACAATATTTTGGTGTACTCGCAAAGTGAGGAAGATCACTTCAAGCATCTTCATTTGGTTTTGGAGACGCTAAGGAGGAATCAACTGTATGCCAAGTTCTCGAAGTGCGAGTTTTGGTTATCCCCAGTGGCGTTCCTCGGTCATAGAGTGAGTGGATAGGGTATTGCTGTGGATCTGGAGAAGATTGTTGCGATACGGGAGTGGCCTGAGCTTGCTACGGTAGCGGAAGTCCGGAGCTTTCTGGGGCTTGCCGGCTATTATAGGCGCTTCGTAGAGAACTTCTCTCGGATAGTGTTACCTCACACTACTTTGACGAGGAAGGAGCAGAAGTTCGTTTGGACGCCGGAGTGCACGCGAGCTTTTGAGGAGTTGAAGTGTCAGTTGACCACGACGCCTGTGCTGAGTTCGCCATGTGGGACCGAAGGCTATGAGATTTACAGTGATGCTTCGGGCAGCGGTTTGGGTTGCATGCTACTGCAATACGGAAGTGTGATAGCTTATGGCTCGAGACAGCTGAAAGTGCACGAGAGGAATTATCCGGTCCATGACTTGGAGTTAGCGGCCGTGATTTTTGCCTTGAAGTTGTGGAGACATTATTTGTACGGTATGAAGATTGATATCTACACCGATCATAAGAGCCTGAAGTACCTGATCGATCAAAAGGATCTGAATATGCAGCAGCGTATATGGATGGAGTTCCTGGGGGACTATACATTCAAGATCCACTATGTGCCGGGAAAGGGTAATGCGGTTGCGGACGCGTTGAGTCGCCGAGCCCCAGCTCAAGCCAATTGGCTATCGTTGCATGATGACCGGTTGGTGCGGGAGTTGGAGGCGTTGGAGATTGTTTGTGTGGATAGGCAATCAAGTGCTGAAGCAGTTCTGAATTGGACTGAAGTCCAATATGACCTGGCTGATCGGATTCGGCAGGCTTTGGATATGGATGTCCATATGAAGCAGTTCATGGTAGAGGCTCTGGATGGGTCAAATTCCCAATTCGTTGTGGAGGACGGATTGCTTTGGAAAGACGGTCGTCTGTGCGTCCCAAGTGTGGGTAATTTGCGGGTGGAGTTGTTGTACGAGGCACACCATACCAAGTACTCGATTCACCCGGGGAGCACGAAGATGTACCGTGATGTGAAGAAACTATTTTGGTGGCTGGGTTTGAAGAAAGATGTGGCGCTCTACGTGGCGAAGTGCCAAACTTGTGCCTTGGTGAAGGCGGAATGCCAAAAGCCGGGAGGATTTCTTAAGTCCTTGCCTATTCCGGAGTGGAAATTCGACGACATCTCTATGGACTTTGTGCACGGTTTGCCAAGGTCGCAAAAGGGGAACGACGACGTTTGGGTGGTCGTGGATCGGTTGACGAAGGTGTCGCATTTCATTCCGCATAGGAAGGATGATCCGGTGGAGAAGTTGGCAAAGCTGTATGTGGATAACATTGTACGGCTTCACGGTGTGCCCCGCAGCATCGTGAGTGACCGAGATGGGCGGTTCACATCCAATGATTGGAGGCTTGTGCAGCAAATGTTGGGAACAAAGCTAAAATTCAGCACAGCCTTCCATCCGCAAACGGATGGGCAGACCGAGAGGGTGAATAGAACTATGGAAGACATGCTTCGCATGTGTGTCTTGGATTTTGGAAAGCAATGGGAAGACCACCTTTATTTGGTGGAGTTCGCGTACAACAATAGCTACCAAGCGAGTATCCAAATGGCGCCCTTCGAGGCCCTATATGGTAGAAAATTTCACACGCTATTGTCTTGGCTAGAAACGGGTGAGGCAAAGTTGTATAAGCGGTCAGAAGTGGAGGATGCTACTTCTTTGGTGAGAACCATTCGGGAGAGGTTGCTTATCGCTCAGGACCGGCAAGCGAAGTACTATAATGCCAAGCACAGGAACGTGGAGTTCGCTATGGGCGACTATGTGTACTTAAAGATCAAGCCGTTTAAGGGTGTCTCGCGGGTGCGGCGATTGAAAAAGCTAAGCCCGAGGTACCTTGGGCCGTTTGAGGTTCTGGAGCGAGTTGGTGAAGCGGCCTATCAGTTGAAGCTTTTAGTGGAGCTTGGTGGATTACATGATGTATTCCATATTTCGGTGCTTCGGAAGGCGGTGCAAGAGCCTACGCAAGTGATCGCGGTTGATCAAGTGCCGGTGGATAGTGGGCTGACGACAAAGGTCAAGCCCGTGCGGATTGAGGACTCGAAGGTCAAGCGGCTACGCAATAAAGAGATCAGGATGGTCAAAGTCCAATGGGACAATTGCGGTCGTGAGGAGCTCTCTTGGGAGCGAGAGCAGACTATGCTTGACGAGTATCCGGAGTTGTTCCGCTCAGGTACAAATTTTGGTTTTCTACATGTCTTTCCTTTATATAATTTCGTGGACGAAATTCTTTTAAGAGGGGGAGAGTTGTAACGCCCCGAAACTCAAAAGAGCGACGGGGGACGTTTTGGGCTAGTTTTGGGTTCTGGCAGAAGGCACACAGCCTGGGACACGGGCGTGTCCCAGGGCGTGTCAGGCTTGTGTCGACACTCAGCCGGTGAAGTCGACATTTTGCTGTCGATATTGTGTCGAGACTGGGCACACGACCTGCGACATGGGCGTGTCGCAGGGCGTGTCGACCCGTGTCGACACTCAGCCCGCGAAGTCGACACTCTGCGCTCGACGAAGTGTCGAGACATGGCACACGGCCTGTGACACGGGCGTGTCGCAGGGCGTGTCGACCCGTGTCAACACTCGTCCCGGGGAGTCGACGAATTTTGCTCGACGATGTGTCGAGATAAGGCACACGGACTAGGACACGGGCGTGTCCAAGGCCGTGTCGTGAGGTCGACGAACTTCGCTCGACGAAGTGTCGAGTGTCGAGACCGTGTACACGGCCTGGAGCCCAGGCGTGTTGAGGTGGACACGGGCAAGGACACGGGCGTGTCCTAGAACCCGTGTAGTTCTCGGGTTATTTTCGGGATAAATCGATGGGGGTACACGGCCAGCCATACGGTCGTGTTCGTTGGAACACGGGCGTGTCGGCTCGAACACGGGCGTGTTCGATGCCCGTGTGTTGTTCCAGGCGCGTCGATTTTGACGGCGAATGAGGCACACGGCCCTGGACACGGGCGTGTGCCAGGCCGTGTTCGGTCCAGATTGGACATTTCAGTCCCGAATCAAAGCTGTTCGTTTCTTTAATTGGTGATCCAACGGCTGGGGGTTGTTCCTGATGGGATATACCCAGGATTGGGCTTTAGAAACCCTCACTTTTCATGAGTGGTTGTCTTTCTAAAACTTAGAGAGAGAGGAGATCCAAGGAAGGAAGAAGGAGCTATATCCGGCCATTGGAGGAGCTTCGAAGCTCCAAATCGCGAGCCAACTTCGGATCCACGAAGGCGAAGAGAGTGCGGTGCTTTTCATCCGCTTACTTTTCCATGGCGCCAAAGAGAAGTGCTAGGGTAACGATTCTCTTCTTGAGCATGTGTATCTCTCCTTCTTTGCATAGGAAGCCCGCTCTCGCGAGTTTGCGGTGAGTTGGAGGCGTTCCTTCGGGTAGATATGTGAAGTCCCCGTTGTTTAGAGTCCGTAAGCGAGAACGGACATAGGCATGATGTGTGAAGCCTATCCTGACATGTTGGTCTGGATCGGTGATGTTGTATTGTATAATGTCGGAGAAGACTCCGTGCTATTGGTTGTTTTTTGGGTTTTCTACACGGTAGATTGTAACAGGGAGCCTTGGGGATTAACCCAAAGGTGCACCCGGAAAACTGGGCGGATGCGTGATCTTGCCAACTTGGTGGCCTGAGAGCCAACTTGAACATAACCGAGTTATGTGAATTGTGATGGAAATGAGACTCGGGAGAAGTTTGACCCGCGCAAATGGCTTAAATTGTCGTTGCGATGTGAGCACGGGTTAGATGGAATCGTACCCGTTCTATGTCGTTCGGTTAAAGTGACCTAAGGGTACGTGGCACTTGTCGTTGGCATATATTAGGGTCTTCGGCGGTCTATGGCTTAAATTGTCGTGACCCAGGCCAAGAAGACAAAATGCTGATAGGTTTGGTCATCAAAGCGGCAGTGGTGGGTCCGGAATGTCTATGGCTTTAATTGACGTGACATCGACCGGTTCACCGAGAATGTGCCCTGAGAGCACGGGGCGTCTGGCCGTGCGAGCCAACGTCTGTGATGAAATGAATATATATATATATATATATATATATATATATATATATATATATATATATATATATATATATATATATATATATATATATATATATTGCTCGCTTATGCTAATGAAATGCAGGGAAGGAGCATCGCTGCCCCGAGTTGGGGGCGGGATCGTTATAATTTGGTCAGCATTGCTGACCGTTACCTTGTTTTACCACTGTGTGGTGGTTTGTTGCTTGCAGGTGCTGCTGGACCAAATGGTCAATAGCGGGCTAAAGCCCATTTTGCGAAGCCGGCCCTTGAAGGTCTAATTGGAGTGTTTACTGTTTTTTATTCATGTATGACCGGCCTGCGTGCCGTGGTTTGTAAAACATGTAATATGAAGTGAACCATTTTGTAAGGCCTTAAGGCTTGTATTTGTGTATGTACAACATTCCTATTTGGAATTAGTGGACATTCATGCTTTAGTGTTGGGTTCTTTATTGCAATTTTTATAAACTGCTTCCGCTAGAATGCTCTGTGTAGGACGTTATGATTGGTTGGATGGTTTCCATGAGTAACCACCCGGTCTGTCTGTGGTATATGGCGCCGGGCCCCGGCTGGACCTACTACTATATGTTATACGACGGATAGGGGGTGTTACAGGCTACTTCCCTTAATATTATTGGAGTAGCTGATATGACAATGATAAAGACTCAAGCAGCAAATCCAAACAGGGAAATCAAGTTTACACAGCCTGGTGAAAAAGCTAAAGAGGAGAAGCACAAGGAGCAAAAGAAGAAGAAATGAATTTTGAACTGTTTTAGTTTTTTTGTTGTCCTAAAACTGCTTATCTATTTCTTGATACAAAGCTCTCTGTACATATATATGCTGCATATTTAAATATTTCCTGGTAGATATATTTTTCTTGCTTTGTAAATATTATGTCTGTATTTAGTGACCTCACCCAAATAGGGAGAGATTGTTGGATCCCTAGTTTGATTTGGGCTAGGTTCACTAAACTAGGATGTTTGACCCAACTTGTATAGCCTGGGTCATGTCTGTGTCCTAGAGTATAGGCCATGTCCTTAGAGTCAACACTACATGGATCAGCCAACAAAAGACTGCAGAAGACTCAAGACTTAGAGAAATTTCAAAGACTCAGGTAAATGAGTTCGACGTTCGTCGAACTCAGCTCGATGAAAGTAGTGCTTAGCTCGACGAACTCAGAGACAATTCTCTGAGTTGAGCTTGACGAACTTAGTTCTCAGGTCGATGATTTCTGGATGCTCAACTTCAATATTCCAAGTCCAGAATCATTTCTATGAACTCCAGTCGATGAATTCAAGTTCTCAGCTCGACGAACTTAGACCACAGTCTTGACAAGTTTTATCAAGTAGCAGTTAGCAGTGCTCAGGTCGACGAACTTAGTTCTCATGTCGATGATTTCTGGATACTCTACTTTAACATTCTAGTTTAGAAACATCTCAATATTCTAAGTCCAGAAACATTTCACTGAACTCCAGTCGACGAAGTTAGATTCTCAGCTCGATGATCTTGATGCACAGAATTGTCAAGGTTCTAGAGAAAGCAGTTAACTATTCTTAGGTCGACGATCTTGGATCTCAGGTCGACGAACAACAATTATCTAGTCGACGAACATAACTTCTCAGCTCGACAAACTCTGGACCCAGGTTGACGAATTCTATTCTTTGCTCGACGATTTCTGTGCAGTTCCAGACATGGGCTTTTCCCTCCTTCTATCCTTATTTTATTGCAGTGATTCCTGAATAATCAATGCTCAATATTCTCTGAATATTACCATTAGAAGCAGCATTGATTATGGCATTCATCAGGATTATTACTTGCCGCTTTTCAATGGGACTGTTGGGGAAATCAATTAATGCAGACATTCTCAAGGCCGTCAATAATCAATGCATGAAGGAATTCAAAAATTAAAAGGAAAATTTCATAGAAATATAAAAGGGATTTCTTCCTCCTTCTCGCTAGAGAGAGACAGACAACACGTGACTGCAAGAGGCAATACAGAAAGCAATAATACAGTAACAAAGGCAACAAACAAGCATCCTAGACCAGAGAAATAACACAAGATACAGAAGAAGAAGAAGAACACACATTCAAATCAAGAGTCTTCTTCATTCTTCACTCCAGAATTCTTCAAGGACAACAAAACTTTATCAGTCAAGAAGTTCCTAGAGATCTTTTGGTCAAAGCTAAAGATTGAAGACCAACTCACCCTGAAGTAAAGCTCAATCTTCCTAAACAACTCTATAACTCAGGGGGAGCTTTGTTAACATCAAAGATCCACTACGTCTTCTCAGTTGTATTTGAGAAAGAGAAGACATCATCACTCTCTCATCCCCTCACTGTACAAAGGGTTCTTTAACTCCCTTTAAAAGTTATTCCTTGGTTGCAAGTCACCTGATCAAAAGACTTGGGATTGGCTTTTGATCATCTGATCAAAAGCTCATTGGTGGCATTCACCTGATCAAGACCTGTTAATGGATTCCTACCAGGGTGGTAGAAGAGTGGATGTACCCAGGTTGGGGAACCACTATAAAATTCTTGTGTTGTCTGATTGCCATCTTTTTTTTATTCTTGATGTGCCTATGCTAGTTAGGTTTGCAGTGCATGTGATAGTTAGTTTAATTTTTGTTGTGCCTGTGGTAAATTAATTTACCTTAGGACTGCTTTTTACTCTCAGCCAAGTTCTGGTATCAAATAGCTGCTCAACTCTGTAGTTTTTATTAATCAGCAAAAAGAATCAAAAATTTTAAAGATACTCTATTCACCCCCCCCCCCCTCTAGAGTATTTTAGGTCTAACCCTCACTTTTAGAATTATATTTAGATGAAGTCATCAGATTGCATGGAGTACTGGTTATCATTGTATCGGATCGAGACTCCAGGTTTACGTCTCGCTTTTGAAAAAGCTTACAAGAAGGGTTGGGTACCGATCTGAGTTACTCCACCGCTTATCATCCGCAGAGTAATGGTCAAACTAAGAGAGTGAATCAGATCGTGGAGGATATGATCAGATATTATATTTTGGATCACGGAGGAGCGTGGGATGAGCAACTCAGATTGATGGAGTTTGCTTATAATAATAGCTATCAAGAAAGTCTGCAGATGGCCCCATTTGAGGCCTTGTATGGGAGGCGATACAGAACTCCCTTATTTTGGGCCGAGGTTGGTGAGAGACCATTGCTGGGTCCGGAAGCGTTAAAAGAAATGGATATTTCTGTGAAGCATATTAGATAAAAGCTCTGTATAGCTCAGGAGCATTATGAGAAGAACGCTAATCGTCGAAGGACTGATTTGGAGTTTGCAGTTGGAGACCTTATTTTTCTGAAGGTTTTCCCAATGTCTGGTGTTAAGAGATTTGGAAAGGATCATAATTTGGACCCGAGGTATGCGGGACCTTTTAAGGTTGTTGAGCGTATTGGTGTATCAGCTTATAAGCTAGATTTGCCCGCAAATTTTCCTGGTGTGCATGACGTGTTTCACGTGAGCCAGTTGCGGAAATGTGTGCTCAGCGACCGACTGATTCTTGATGATGCGCCCCAGTTGGAGCCTAATATTTCCTATGTTGAAATGCATGTCCGCATTCTGGATACTCAAGATCAAGTGTTACGAAGGAAAATCATACCAATGGTTAAATTTTGTGGCGAACCAAGACGTGGAAAGCGCCACTTGGGTGTTGGAGTCAGCTATGAGGGAGGCTCATCCTCATTTATTCGCCTAGTCGATTGGTATATAATCTTTTCAATAACCCTTGGTTATTTCTTTTTCTTTTGTAATAGAGGTTTTATGCGTAAAGTTTCAAGGCGAAACTTTCTTTTAGTGGGAGTGGCTGTAACGCCCCCGATTTTTTGATATTTGGTTTAATTTGTTATCTGGCGTGTTTATTACGTTAGAGCATTACGTTTATGCGTTTTTGGCATATGCCGTTGTTAGAATGTGGTTTTAGCTCTTAGGTTTTTTTTGTGTGGCTGGGTTTAGCCTATTTGCGAGATTCCCAAGCGAGCCGAGTCTGTTTTGTTTACTCGGTGGAGCCTCTTTGAGAATGCTTGTGTCTTAGCTTCGGGAGGTGTTTGCCCAAGTTTGGTTCGTCGAATCTTAATTTTGACTGCGTCGTTCGGTTCGTAGTGTCGGTATTTAGCTACGGTGTGATTTTCATAGAAATCCGTGTTGGCGAGAATTTTGAGTCGTTTGAACCATTATTTAATAATAAATTATTATTTTAATACTTATATTTCTAAGTATAAATAGCCTTGTGAATAGACAAACTCTATTCATCATCTCCTTCTTGAAACCATCGTCTGTTACAGGAAGAGCGAGAGCGGCGGTATCTTTTAAGCTTTCTGCCACCGATTCCTGGGGTGTTGGTGCTCGAAATCATCTTTGGAGAGTAGATCCAAGTAGATCTCACCTAGATCTACGTTTTTACAGTAAGTATTTCCCGTTTCGTGAATTTTTGGGTGTTAGGGATTTCGTTTTGACCCTCTTTCATCCTGAAAAGTTTCAGGAATTGTTGCTTAGGTGGTTTTTGGCCAGATCCGTGAGGAGGAGTGCTAGTGTTGCCAAGTTCGGTGAGATTTATGAAAGTCTTGTTTTCAAGGCTAGCTAAATACCTAGAGGGGGTGAATAGGTTTATGTCTCTATATGATTTTTCTAACTTGTTTGCAGATTTCTGTGGTTGGTGATTAGGTTAGTTTTTGCTTTCAAGATCAATCACAGACGACACATCAATTTATAGTGATTCCCCAATCTTTGGAACATTCACTGTCCCTCTGTGCCTATCTAACAGTATGTTAGATTCGGCTCTCCCTCCAGAACTCAGCTCCTCAAGAGCTTATAGCACAGTTCCCGTTGGATCACACATGTCACACAGACCTACAACTTAGGCACTAAGACAAACTCAGGTCATAAAGACCTTTCACCCGGCACAAAGCCAAACACAGGTCACTAGGACCTCAGCCTTTATAATACAGGCTTACAACTACAGATTCACCAAGAATATTTGCAGAAGAAGAAATAAAGAGAGAGATGATTAGATACCAGAGCAAGATCTCTGTGTTTTCTTCTTCCTGGACTGAGCAGATATCAGTCCAAGCTTTTGTTGTTGAAGATAATAAGTAGGCTGTAGAATTTTCTTCAACCAGCTTTCTATTCTCTGCAGAACTTGTAGATCTGCTTCCTTAGAATATCTTCTAATCCTACTATTGCAGATGGTAATTGCTTCAGCTATCTCTTTTCCCAGCAAGGTTATCTGTGCAGAACAACTTCTTCAGGCTCGACGAAAATGGCGAGAAAGAAGATGAAGTTCGGCCGCACTTTTTGTTTTCAGAAAACCTAGACAAGGAAAATAACGATCGATTGCTCTAACCAATTTGCTTCTTTTTATTCTCTGAAGGCCAATTGAGCAGTGGGTCCCACCACTAAGATTGATGGCTGAGATTGAGCCATTCAGCGCATGCTTTCCATTTAATCTTGATTCAACGACTCTTTGCTGTGTGTAGGACCCATCACTTAATGTTGAAAATATTCCTTGGAAAGTGCAGAAGATGATAACAGTTGGCTGCCAACTTCTCTGGCAGCATTTCCGCAACTTTTGAATTTTGGTTGACTTTGCTGACGTCAGCATGACTCAGCATCTATGTACTTAGACAAAATTCAATCATTAGAACCAAAGGCATCGAGTGAGTAGGTATCACTCAACGCCACAACACTTAGACAAATTCTGTCTATATAGGGATTGAGCTCGACGAATGCTGGGCTCCGTTCGACGAACAGCATGCTCTCCTCGATAAAAGCATAAGTTCAGTTCAACGAACTGTAGACTTAGTTTGATGAAAGGCTAAACTCAGTTCGACGAACTCCAGGCTAAGTTCGACGAATGCTGAGCTTACTTCGATGAAGCTGAGCTCGACGAAAGCCAAGAAATCCATGCATTTGGACTTAGCTGAGCTCGATGAAATACAAAACTCAGTTCGACGAACTCTAGGCTCAGTTTGACGAACGAGGAGCTCAGTTCGACGAAGCTGAGCTCGACGAAAGCCAAGCAATCCATAAATTTGGACTTAGCCAAATTTCTGCTTCAAGGCGTTGAGAGCGTCGAGAGCATTGAGTGAGCTTGCCTCACTCAATGCTATTTGCCTTAGTAAATATTTCTGCTCCTTGTTGTTGAGAGAGTAAGCTCCACTCAACGTCAAACTACTTAACAAATTTTTTTTGTTATCTGGCGTTGAGTGAGTAAGCTACACTCAACGCCTGTGGACTTGGTGAAAATTTTGCCCAACTTTTTTGTGAGTTGATTGGCACAGCAACACTCAACACTAAAAATTGTATGACGTTGAGTGAGTAGACTACACTCAACGCTTTTGTACTTAGCCAAATTTTTGGCTATCTTTCAGTTAGGCTGAGATAGACTCAACGTTGTATGTTATATGGCGTTGAGTGAGTTGTCCTCACTCAACGCCTCTGGATTTGGACAAGTTTCTACTAGACAATATTGAATTCATATCTCTGGCATTGAGTGAGCTTGTTCCCCTCAACGGCTGTGGACCTAGTCGATTTTTGTTGTGTCCAGTAACCACTTATTGTGTTCGCATGTACAATCAATGTAATATGGACAACCTGCACTGAAGACCTCAAATACACATCAAATACAGTTGATGTGTGTGATATTGACATGTTTGACTTCTCATAAATTAGGGATATTGGGAATAATGGACCCAACAATCTCCTCCTATTTGAAAAAGTCAAAACGCTTATCTAAAATGTTTTCTTTCCTTGGTCAATGACACACACAACCTATACAGCAAAATAAATATTAAAATTCTGATAAGCTATAAGTAAATGTACCTCATTTTCTGCCTGTATGGTGTGCATCACTTACTCCCCCTTTTTTGTTGCAAGGTGTTTGCCCATACTTGAGTGCCACATATCTTTCTTTCCCCTTTGTCATCTCTCTCACTTGTTATGTCTCCCCCGTGCTAGGACCTTCTCTCTTCTCTCCCCCTTTTGACTGCGGCAGAATAGGCAGATGGGGGCTAGCCCTTCCATTGGCTGGCCTTCTCTCTTCTCTCCAGAGTAACTTACTCCCCCCTCAGTAGAAGCATTAGTGAACCAATATTACTGGGAAGTTTGTATGTCCAGTAAGAGGAACAATACCTGCACCAACAAAATGCAAAAAGGGAGCACCTGAAGCTATGCTAAGTTCAACTTACCCAACTCAAATTTGAGGTTGTTGAACTTTGCTTCATCTAATGGCTTAGTGAAGATATCAGTCACTTGCTTGTCTGTGGGGACAAACTCAAGACTGATGTCTTCCTTCTGTACATGCTCCCTAATAACATGATATCTTATTTTTATATGCTTAGTCATGCTATATGAGATAGGATTCCTAGCAATAGAAATAACACTTATAGAATCACAGTAGAGAGGAGTTCTACTTACCTGAAGGTTGTAATTCTGAAGCTGATGTTGGATCCACAGCAGTTGAGGCCTTCATCGGGATATATGGTCCCTCTTTAACTGTAATATACATCCTAGGGTCAGCAGCTTCCATGAACTGCCTCACCCTTGCTTTTCAGATGCTAAAATCTTCCTTCCTACAGATTGGAAGTCTCAAAGCACTCAACTCCCTATTGGTCATTCCTGAACCCATAGCGACAGACTTCTAGCTAACCTTGGAGATCTACTCAGAATGTCAAGCCTTTAAAGAGCAACCTCCCTCTGATACCACTTGAAAGTCTTGTTTTCAAGGCTAGCTAAACACCTATAGGGGGGGTGAATAAGTTTGTCTCTATTTGATTTTTCTAACTTGTTTGCAGATTTCTGTGGTTGGTGATTAGGTTAGTTTTTGCTTTCAAGATAAATCACAGACGACATAGCAATTTATAATGATTCCCCAATCTTAGGTACATCTATTGTCCCTCTGCGCCTATCTAATAATGTGTTAGATTCGGCTCTCCTTCTAGAACTCATCTCCTCAAGAGCTTATAGCACAGATACCGCAGGACCATACAGGTGACACAGACCTACAACTTAGGCATTAAGCCAAAAACAGGTTATAAAGACCTTTCACCCGGCACAAAGTCAAACACAGGTCACTAAGACCTCAGCCTTTATAATACAGGCTTACAACTCCAGATTCCCAAGAATCTTTATAGAAGAAGAAATAAAGAGAGAGATGATTAGACACCAGAGCAAGATCTCTATGCCTTCTTCTTCCTGGACTGAGTAGATATCAATCCAAGCTTTTGTTGTTGAAGACAATAAGCAGGCTGTATAATTTTCTGCAACCAGCTTTCTTTTCTCTGTAGAACTTGTAGATCTGCTTCCTCAAAATATGCTCTGATCATGTTGTTGCAGATGGTGATTGCTTCAGCTATCTCTTTTCCCAGCAAGGTTTTCTGTACAAAACAACTTCTTCAGGCTCGGCGAAAATGGCGAGGAAGAAGATGAAGTTTGGCCGCACTTTTCGTTTTTAGAAAACCTAGACAAGGAAAACAAAGATCGATTGTTATGGCCGATTTGTTTCTTTTTATTCTCTGAAGGCCAATTAAGCAGTGGGTCCCACCACTAGGATTGATGGCTGAGATTGAACCATTAAGCGCATGCTTTCCATTTAATCTTGATTCAACGGCTCTTTGCTGTGTGTGGGCCCCAACACTTAATGTTGAAAATATTTCTTGGAAAGTGCAGAAGATGATAATAGCTGGCCGCCAACGTCTCTGGCAATATTTTCGCAACTTTGGAATTTTGGCTGACTTTTTTGACTTTGCTGACGTTAACATGACTCAGCATCTCTAGACTTAGACAAAATTCAATCATTAGAACCAAAGTCGTTGAGTGAGTAGGTATCACCCAATGCCACACTTAGACAAAATTCTGTCTGTCTAGGTATTGAGCTCGACAAATGCTGAGCTCTGTTTGATGAATAACAAGCTCAGCTCAACGGAAGCATAAGTTTAGTTCGACGAACTGTAGACTTATTTCGACGAAAGGCTAAACTCAGTTCGACGAACTCCAGGATTAGTTCGACGAACGCTGATCTCAGTTCGACGAAGCTGAGCTCGACGAAATCCAAGCAATCCATGCATTTGAACTTAGCTGAGCTCGACGGAAGCCAAAACTTTGTTCGACGAACTCCAGGCTCAGTTCGACGAACGCTGAGCTCAGTTCGACAAAGCTGAGCTTGATGAAAGCCAAACAATCCATGCATTTGGACTTAGCCAAATTTCTGCTTCAAGGCATAGAGAGCGTCGAGTGCGTTGAGTGAGCTTGCCTCACTCAACGCTATTTGTCTTAGCAAATATTTCTGCGCCTTAGCGTTGAGAGAGTAAGCTCCACTCAATGTCAAACTACTTAACATAATTTTTCTATTATCTAGCGTTGAGTGAGTAAGCTACACTCAACGCCTGTGGACTTGGTGAAAAATTTGCCCAACTTTTCTGTGAGTTGACTGGCACAAAAACACTCAACGCTAAAGCTGTATGGCGTTGAGTGAGTAGACTACACTCAATGCTTTTGTACTTAGCCAAATTTTGTCTATCTTTCGGTTAGGCTGAGATAGACTCAACACTATATGTTATATGGCGTTGAGTGAGTTGTCTTCACTCAATGTCTGTGGACTTAGGCAAATTTCTACTAGACAATATTGAATCCATACCTCTGGCATTGAATGAGCTTGCTCCACTCAATGCATGTGGACTTACTCGATTTTTGCTATGTCCACCAACCACTTATTGTGTCCGCATGTCCAATCAATGCGATATGGATAACCTGCACTCAAGACCTCAAATGCACATCAAATACAGTTGATGTGTGTGACATTGACCTGTTCGACTTCTCACAAATCAGGGACATTGGGAACAATGGACCCAACAGTTTACGGCAAGTGGTGGTTTTCCCCTTGCTTGTTCTCTATCCCTTTTATTTTGATTCTCTCCCTGTACAGAAATAGAAATTTTTCATAAGGTTTGGCCATATAATTTCCGGTCAAGGGCCATTCGTCTAAACATTTGTTAGTCTAGGCAAATTCGTCGAGGGTTGGACTGACTGTTAATCTAGTCCTAGATCTGTCAAATATTTATGATTTGAGAATTAGTCAAGGCCGAGATCGTCATCATAGTCGGGAAGATGAAGAGGAAGGAACTTTAATTCTTGTCATTTTTTTATTGTTGAGCATTGTCCCTCATGCCCCATCCTTCTTCTGGGTAAAATTATCTATGGTTGATGTGAATTAGGGGAAGTAGAAGTCTGTATCCTTTCCTGTACAGAAATGGGGTTTTGTGTAGATTATGACCATCATGACTTGCTGAACAGTAGAAGATAGTTAAGAAAATTTAGTTGAATGTGGGATTTGTCTGGTAAGGGAAATCTTATCGGGTTTGGCATTTCGCTTAAGTCAAATGTGTCTTATATGGCTGATTAGGATAAGTCAGAAATTAATCCTTGATGACAGTAGGTTAATTCATCGAATTTGAGGCTTAGACTTAGGCAATTTCGTCAAGCAGGTTAGGCGTTGAGTATAGCCTTAGCACTAAAGTTTAGTTTTTAGCCCAAGTCCAAAAGCGTTGAGTGTGTTGAGTGCACTCAACACAGCATTGAGTGTGTTGAATGCACTCAACGCCTTACTGAGAGGTCTACGATGTTAAGTGTAAAAGCGTTGAGTGCGTTGAGTGTACTCAATGCGACGTTGAGTGTGTGGAATACACTCGACGCCATCAGGAAAAATCTTGGAATCTAAGTTAAAAAGCATTGAGTGCACTAAACGCGACATTGAGTAAGCTGAATTCACTCAACGCCATCCAATGAAAATTTGTCTTAAGTTAAAAAGCGTTGAGTGCACTCAACGCGGAGTTGAGTGAGATGAATACACTCAACGCCATCCTGTAAAATTCTGTCTGTGTGAAAGCGTTGAGTGAGTGTTATACACTCAACGCGACGTTGAGTGAAGCTAGTTTTGCTGAGTATTCTGGTCGGCGTCGAGTGCGTTGACTGCACTCGATGCGGCGTCGAGTGTACTCGACGCCTTTCCCGTAAACTCAGGAAATTTCTCCAATTCGACGTAGTTCCTCTAATAGCATAGTTTTGCTAAGTTAGAATCGCCGTGTTTCGGTCGAATCCGTCCAGTTTGAGTTCTATGGGTGTTTGGATATAAGGTTGGGTTTGGTTTGCTTGTTTTCCTGAATCATTGCACCTGGGTATGTTTTGACCTATTTTTGGACTGTTGGGTTGTGTTGGACTAGGTGGCCACCACCGCAGTGCCGTTTTGAGACGTTTGGGTCCGTTAGTTCGATTTGGATAGTTTGGTCCCGACTCTGACCCAGTTGTTTTTCCAGTGTTAATGATTCACGTGTTAGTGAGAGTTTAGTCTCATTTTCTTCTTCTTATGGTTAGGCCTATGCTGTATCTGCCTACTCTCGCGGATGTTCTCGGAGCATGACTCCGTTCGCACTTGGTGCAAATTTGTTTACCTTTAAATATTATAAGATAACTTTTCTTTATTTGCTTCTAGTTAGTTTGATGTGTTTTGATAGCTATGTTAGAAAGTAGAGACAAGAAGCGAAAAGACTAGAACAAGAGAATAAACTTTTGAATAATTGAAATTTTATTATCCAAAAAAGATATCATTTACAAAGGTATGGCCTCCCTTATATAGAATGGAGGAGATAAGAAAGAGAGTATACAAACAATGTGGGACTAAACATTTACAGGCTGAGCGGCTAGAATAATGGAGACCGATCAGGCCGCGCGGTTAGACAGATGGGATAACCGCTCGGCAACTCCAGCAGGATAGAACAAGCCGTAGAGTGAGACCGCCAGACCGCCCGGTCTACAAACCGCTGGATCAGACCGCTAAGCCGCCCGGTCTAATACTTCAACACTCCCCCTCAAGCTGGAGCATAGATATCAATCATGCCCAGCTTGTCACAAATGCGGAAGAAGGAAGTAGAAATCGGCTTGGTGAAGATATCTGCCAACTCCTTGTCAGAGGTGACAAAAGGAGTACAAATCTGTTTCTTCAAAATCTCCTCCCGAATGAAGTGACAGTCAACCTCTATATGCTTCGTTCTCTCATGGAAGACCGGATTTCTGGATATGTGTATAGCGGCCTTGTTGTCACAGAACATAGGGAGAGGACAATCATATACCTCGCCCAGGTCAAGCATGAGAGCCCGCAACCACTTTAACTCACACGTAGTTGACGCCATACTCCGGTATTCTGCTTCGGCACTGGATCTGGAAACAACAGACTGTTTCTTGCTTTTCCAACTCACGAGATTACCTCCAACAAAGGTACAGAAACCTGACGTGGATTTACGATCGCCTTTGTCATCCGCATAACTTGAGTCTGAGTAGGCCTCAACTCTCAGATGGCCATTCTTCTGGAAGAGTAACCCTCTGCCCGGTGCTGCTTTGATATACTCTAAAATCTTCAGGGCGGACTGAAGATGACACTCCCTGGGAGCTTGCATAAACTGACTGACCTTTCCTACAGCGTAGGCGATGTCGGGTCTAGTCACCGTGAGATAGATGAGTTTGCCTACCAAACGTCTGTACCGTGTGACATCAGATAGAGGAGGCGATTCATCCGTCCACGTTTTGTCTTCTCCAACAGCCATGGGAAGATGAGCTGGTTTGGCACCTGTCAAGCCTGCTTCTCGAAGAAGATCAAGGGCATACTTCCGTTGAGAGAGTACCAAGGAGTCAGGTTTCCGCGAGATTTCTATCCCCAAAAAGTATTTTGGGGGGCCCATATCCTTCGTGACCAAGTGCTGACGGAGGTGCTTCTTCGTCAAGTCCACCCCATCTCGGTCATCACCAGTAAGGAGAATATCATCCACATATACGGCCAAAACTACCAGTCCCGAGGCCGTTTTGCGAATGAATAAGGAGTGATCGGCCGAACTCCTTTGAAAACCGATGGTTGCCACAATACCACTAAACTTTTCGAACCATGCCCGAGGGCTCTGCTTGAGGCCATAAATGGCCTTCTTCAAATGACAGACACGTGTCTCCCCCTGAGCAACATACCCAGGAGGTTGCTCCATATAGACGTCCTCCTGAAGATCGCCATAAAGAAAGGCATTCTTCACATCCAGCTGAGAAATAGCCCAAGCCCGGTTAACAGCCACAGAAAAGAGAACCCGGATGGTGCTGAGGCGAGCAACTGGAGAGAAGGTATCGAAGTAATCAACGCCATAAGTCTGAGTAAAGCCCTTGGCCACCAGCCGGGCTTTGTAGCGATCCACAGTGCCGTCGGGGCGAAACTTCACAACAAAGACCCAGCGACAGCCAACCACATCAGTGCCCACGGGAGGAGGAACCAGGGTCCAGGTACCCCGTTCAGTAAGAGTAGCCATCTCCTCATCCATGGCAGACTTCCAATGAGGGAGAGAGAGAGCCTCCTGGTAGGTACGGGGAGTAGAAGTGGCAGAGATAGCCAAGGCAAAACACCTGCGAGAAGGAGAAAGCTGATCATAAGAAACAACAGCCGTGAGCGGGTGTTGAGTACACGCCCGCACCCCTTTGCGAAGGGCAATGGGAACATCCAGATCATCGGGAGCGGCGGCGACGGGAGCGTCAGCGACCGGAGCGTCCGTGGCGGAGAAGGCTGGCCCGGGACTAGAGAGAGACGGCAGCGGAGAGGAGGGTGGAGGGGTAGGTGGGGAGACGGACTGGGAAGGAGTGGGTGGAGGAGGAGACGAAGGTGGGAAAACGGGGAGGGGTGTGGAATGAACGGAGATATCAGAAGGAAGAGAAGGAAGAGAAGAGGAAGGAGAGAAATAGGAAGCATTTTCAAAAAAGGTCACGTCTGCGGAGACAAACTGCTTGCGAAGAAGGGGGTCAAAGCAGCAATAGCCTTTTTGAGTGGTAGAGTACCCCAAAAAGACACACTTAGTGGAACGGGGGGAAAGCTTGTCGCGGGTAGCGGAGGGAGCGTGAACAAAGGCCGTACAGCCAAAGACACGGAGAGGAAGAGGAAAAGGTTCCTGGTGGGGGTAGAGAAGGGAGAAGGGAGTCCGGCCGTGGAGGACCGTGGAGGGAATGCGATTGATGAGATAGCAAGCGAGGAGCACAGCGTAGCCCCAGTAGGAGCGAGGGACGTGCATCTGCGTCATGAGAGTACGCGCAACATCAAGCAGGTGACGGTTTTTACGCTCCGCCACCCCATTCTGTTGGGAGGTGTAAACACAAGTCGTTTGATGAATGAGGCCGTGTTGGTGAAAGAACGCGGAGAACTCATGAGACAGGTATTCCTTGGCATTATCAGAACGTAAGACTTTAATCGAAATAGCAAACTGAGTCTTAATCATAAAGTAAAAAGATTGCCAAACAGAGAATAGTTCAGAGCGATCCTTTAAGAGATACACCCAGGTACAGCGAGTAAAATCATCGATAAAAGTTACAAAATAAGAACTGCCCCGACCAACAGTGAGGGTAGGAGCAGGACCCCATACATCAGAATGAACAATATCAAAAATGCGAGAGGAGCCACGGCCTTGCTTCGGTGGGAAGGAGGAGCGATGATGTTTGCCAAGCTGACACGCATCACAGTTGAGCGGAGAACTGGTGGGAGGTAAGTGGGGCAGAAGCTGACGAATAAGCCGGGGAGGAGGATGTCCAAGACGAAGATGCCACTGAAGGAGATCAGCAGAGGAGGAGTAGGCAGAAAGAGCAGAAACATCGTCGAGGAAGTAGAGGCCGCCGCTCTCAGTCCCAGTAGCAATCGTCCGCTGGGTCCTCGGGTCCTGAAAAGAACAAGTAGTGGGAGTGAATAAAACGGAGCACTGAAGTTGCCGGCATAAAGTGGTAACTGATAACAAATTGCACGGGAACTTCGGGACATAGAGGGTATCCTCCAAGCAAAGCGATGGAGTGAGTTGAACCATGCCCGTCCCATGAACCGGAGACGGGGAACCATCCGCCACACGAACTGGGGGTAAGCGGTCATGGGTCTCCAGACGGGAGAAGCAATGAGGGTTGCCCGTCATATGATTGGTGGCACCGGAGTCAATCAGCCATTTACCTTGGGTAACGACGTGGGCACTACCTGACGTCGTGGCCACAGAGGCAGACGGCCTAGAAGAGGCGGAGGCCGAAGGAGCATCACCGGAAGGGCGAAGATGAGGATGTTTCTGCCAGCAGCGATCAACAGTATGGCCAGTACGACCACAGTGAGAGCAGAAGAACCGGGAGGAACCCCGTCCGCCGGAGGAGCCACGGCCACTCGGGCCCCCCCGCTGAGCCTGGTGTGCAAAGGAGTCCTGCGAAGGGGGGGAGGCCAGCAGAGGCCGCTGGAGGAGAGAAGTAACGGCGGCAATGCGGGCCGCAGTGGCATCCAAAGTAGGAGATTCCGCCTCACCCAAGATCTGCTGGCGGATCATATCATAAGAGTCCGGAAGACGAAGAAGGTAACAAACAACCAGGAGTTCCTGGAAGTGTTTGTGCTGGTCGGCCAAGTCCGCAGAGAAGGGGCGATTCTGGAGGATTTCAGCCCCAAGAGCCTGGACCTGCTGATAAGCCGCAGCGGGGGACATGGAAGGGCGGGCGAAGAGGTCCGCATAGAGAGTATAAATGCGGGACGTCTGGCCCCCCTTAGAATAGAGAGCAGCGAGGTGAAGCCATGCGGCCTTGACCGTCTCATCATGGAGAATGACGGGAAGGCACTCATCAGAAAGGCTGTTGGCCAGCCAGGTGCGAACAAGAGCATCACTCGCATCCCAGTCATCAAACTCAGGAGAGGTGCGAGGAGGAGGGTCATCGGTGAGGTGATGACGCTTGCGTTGAGAACGAAGGAGAAAGGTGAAAGAAACGCTCCAATCGGGATAGTTGGAGCCCACAAGCTTGGAAAGGGTGCCAAGGTTACCCGAAGGAGGAGGAGGAGAAGGAGCTGCAGGAGTAGTGGTGAGACCGGAGGTAGTCATAGAACCCGGAAGCAGAAGAAGCCGCACGAACAGAGGCGGTTAGAAAAATAGAGGAAGCCGCGCGAACAGGAGCGGCTAGAAAGAGGCACTGCGGGGAAGAGGTCGCGCGGACTGAAAAGGCCGAGCGAACAGAAGAGAGGACCGCGACCAAGATGCGGGTAAGAAAGAGACAACCCGCACGGTCAGGCAGATCACAGCAGCGGCAAGAAGGCGGGCAAAGGCACGGCGGGGAAGAAGTCGCACGAACTGAGAAGCCCGAGCGAACAGAAAAGAGGAGAAGAGCTGGCGACCGCGACCAAGATGCGGGTGAGAAAGGAACAACCCGCACGGTCAGGCAGATCACAGCAGCAAACCGCGTGGAGAGAGACACACACGCGGATAGGGACAGACCGCAGCGACTAGGAAGTCGGAGAGGCAAGAAAGAACAAGAGGCGCGGCGACAACTAAACAGGTCGGCGCGACAAAGAGAAGAAGGAGAGGAGAACCAAGAAGGAGAAAGCCGCGCGAACAGGTCTGCGGACAAAAAACAAGCCGCGCGGATAGAAACAAGCCGCGCGGATAGAAGAGAGGGCAAGCCGCGAAGCAAGTCGCAGAACGCCGAAAAGAAGCCGCGAACAACAGAGGGCGCACAGAATCAGGAGGAAATGACCGTGGCCTCTGATACCATGTTAGAAAGTAGAGACAAGAAGCGAAAAGACTAGAACAAGAGAATAAACTTTTGAATAATTGAAATTTTATTATCCAAAAAAGATATCATTTACAAAGGTATGGCCTCCCTTATATAGAATGGAGGAGATAAGAAAGAGAGTATACAAACAATGTGGGACTAAACATTTACAGGCTGAGCGGCTAGAATAATGGAGACCGATCAGGCCGCGCGGTTAGACAGATGGGATAACCGCTCGGCAACTCCAGCAGGATAGAACAAGCCGTAGAGTGAGACCGCCAGACCGCCCGGTCTACAAACCGCTGGATCAGACCGCTAAGCCGCCCGGTCTAATACTTCAACAAGCTATTCTCGGTTGGGTTGGTAATCTTACTACCCCTTTTTTTTTACTAACAAGTTTGTTGTCACTTGTTTATTTTCTTACTGAGCTATTCTTTTCTTATGAATGCCTCAGGTTCAGGACAGTAGCTGGTTGAGCGACTAGGTTGGTGTTGCTAGTGGACTGTTGTGTTGCAGAGATTTTCCTCACCATTGTGAGGTAGTTTTGTTGTTTTCTTATTAGTACAGACATACATGCTCACCAGTGGGTTCGTGTCAGGTTGTTGACGCCCACTGGTGCTTTTCTTTTGGAAATGCCAATTACTTGGCTAAGATGCTAGTTTACCTATTTTTTGGTTATTTTACTTGTTCTCTGTGAATGTTTTATGCTAGATTGTATGTTAGATATTTTAACTTATAAAAAGCATTACTACTAGTTTTTCATACATGTCATCTTTCTAAAACCAAAGCCACTATCTTCTAGTAAAAACTATTTTCATACTTATACTAAACCTAGAGTCTTGCATAACATGAGTTGTCCTTTGAGATGTTTATTCTCATGTATGGTGTTAATCAACATAATCAAAGTATTTTCCGCAGTGTATAACTATAATTTTCTAGTGGACTAGTTGATCCATTGTGCCGAGGGATACAACCATCTAAACTTAAACTGGTTTTTGCTTAATAACTTATGGATTTCATATGAACTGTAGAGTTTGGAGTCTTGCCTGAGCGCATGCAGTTATCCCTTGCACGGCGTGGCATCACGACACATATTTTCTCTTACTCTGATATAACTTAAATATTGAGAAAATGCGGCTTGTGACATGGGTCTCCTTTGTGGGAGAGACACGAGTGTCAACTTGCACGGCTATACGAATGCTGATTATGGGGGAGATTCAGATGATCGAAAGTCAACATCCGGTTACATCTTCACATGTGGATCAGCAAGGATCTCTTGGTGTAGTAAGAAGCAGGATTCAATGTCTGTCTCTACTACGGAGGCGGAGTAAAGGGCTTTTGCCTTGGCAGCTCGGGAAGTTATCTGGCTTAGGAGATTAGTAGAGTACGTCCATGAAGAAGTACGCGGTCCTACTCTGCTACGCATGATAATGATAGTGCCCTAAAACTGGTTAATAGTCCAGTTTGTCACACGCAGACCAAGCACATTGAGATTGAGCACCATTTCATTCGGGAGAAGGTGTTGGAGGGGTATCTTGTGGTTGGACACGTGCGAAGCGAGGACAACATCACAGACATCTTCACGAAGTCGCGGTCGAAGTGGCCATTTACTCGTTTACGGGGGTTGCTTGGGTTGATCTCCACTTCTCACTTTAAGGGGGAGTGTTGAAATTATTGAAGGGAAAGTGGCAGCCTGGGCGGGCAGTTCGGGCGGACTGTGCGGACAGTCTTGGTAGACTCGGTGGACAGACCGGGCAGTCTGTGCGAGCTGAGCTGGCGAATAGTTAGGTCGGCCAGTGTTCTACAGCTTGTTCTGGAGTTCGCCGGTCTAATGCAGACTTCTCTTTGTATCCACTGGTGTTGTGTTCGTACTATGGATGGTGGTAGTGTGGACATGGTCTGGTTTTGGACCAAGTCCAGGTTGCGCGACCTTGCACGGGTTGGTTCCTTATCCGTTGAGCTCGTCAGCAGTCTATATTATTTGACTTGGCTGCGAGTTCGCTTATTGCGGACAAGAGCTGTCCGCAAGTGTGGACAAACTGGGGTGTACTCACTGAGTCCGCTTGTTGGTGATATTTTCTGGTTGGGCTTGGTGATCTCTCTTGGTCAAGTCGTAGTGGTCTGGTGTGTATCCGCAGCTTGTGCGGATACACTTGGTGCTCGCACTAGATAGAGTGGTTATCATATCGTCTAGGGTGATGATCACACTATTCTCCACGCCTATAAATAGGACCCCCCCCCCCTATTACATCATAATTAACCGAGTGAACAGTAAGTCAACTCGCATAAAGTTATTATGGTTAGGATTTTCTATCCGCACGGTTTGAAGACGTTTGACCGGATTGTGCTGTGCAGGTTGTGCGGATAGCGCTGGAAAGCCAGGAACCCTGTTCTGACTCCGGTCAGGGACAATGCAGACTCTACGGGTTCAACCAACAGTTTATAGCAGGTCGCGGCTTGCGACTAAGCTGTTTCTCTTCTTCAACTTCTTCCCAGTTCCAATAAGTTGTCCTCCTCTAGGCGGCTTGTTCAGGTCGGTGGCAGCAGTTCGCATGTTTTGTCGGCCAGGTGACCTCGTGGTCAGGCGACTTACAGATCAGCAGCTAGAGTTATTTCAGCACAGGAATAACGGGTAGTCCGCGCATCTTGTTTGTGGTCTTGCGACCAGGTGGCTTTAGCAGACTCCTTTAGCGGTTAGCAGCAGAGCCAGCGGTTACTTTTTTGAGGCCACGCGGTTTGGTTTTTTGGGTTATATTTTTTCTGCTTCCATTGGATACATTGACAATCATGTCTTGCCATGTATGCCTCGCTTTGTACATAATGCTTTGATTAGTACAAGAATCCTGCTCTGCTTAGTTGCTATTTGGTTTCTTGTTCTCATTGTGGTTGAGTGTTCCTATGTCCGGTGTCCTATTTTCCGTATTCATAAATTTTTACACATGCACTAGGTCTCGGGAATGACCTAGGGGCATGGGTGGAATCAATTCACGGTCATGACCCTGTTATAGATCTAAAATAAGGCTGTCAGTTCAATTAAATTTACACACCCTTGGTCACGGACGTGACCAAGGAGTGTGACATCCATGCCACGACCATTACTCAGTCTCACAACATTTAAGTAACCAAATCATGCCTCTACACATTTTTAGTTTACATGCCCTGGGTCACGGGAGTGACCAAGGGCATGACACGTCTAGTAACAGCTAAAAGTAACTCTCGATCGAGCTATTTGTGCTCGTTGTAGATCCAACCAGACACACTCTTGTACACGTTCGTGTCTCAGGGTGTGTAACTTCAAGTTAAGGTGAATTTGACCATTTTTCTCCCAAAATTCCTGGGGTTTTTAAGAAGGCAGTTATTTCCAAACATGCCCTAGGTCACGAGCGTGACCAATGGCATGACTCCTCAAATTTTCAGTTATTTAAGGCAACAATGGCCAGATGACAAGGAGTTCGATTTTGGAGTTATTTTACGCTGTACTTTACTACTTTCATATTGTTTTAGCTCTTTTTTCTTTTAACTTGTAAGTTTAATTTTTGCTATTTTAGTTCTAATTTTTGCAATTTTCATTTCCTTTCAATCATGTCTCTCCCTACCTCTACTTGCATTCTCTCGATCATGATGAATAGTTAATCTTCATTTAGCATCAGATCATGATGAACTTTGGATGAAATAAAACATGTTTTGTTTTCTCTAAATTAACAAGCTCACTTTATTTTTTCAAATTATCTTTTACTTAATTTTCTTTGATTTCATATTTTTCGGAATATGATTATCAATGTAAGATCCACATTTTAGTTGATCGCGCATATGAAGAGATTCATGCATACGATATCACTCAGAGATAAAAGAAGTTGGATGCACTCCTCGAGAGAGGACGATACAATCTTCCGTATTGAAGTCAAATCTAATATTAAGGTTCACTGCTTAAAATAATGCTTAGGGGTTTTGACTGACAAAGATGTCTTAATTGATCAACCTAAGGTTAGTTGATAGTATTCCCCGTGAGAGGTGCTATCATGTTATGGGAACCTCCACGCTTGAAGTAATTTATTAAAAGCTTGCGATTTATCTTTTTATAAATTTATATTTTATTTCAAAGAAATTCCAGATCAAGTGTTAATCTCTTTATCATCAAATTTTCTTCTTAGTCATTTCACTTATTTTCGTTTTCCAAATCAAAACCCAAATTTTGATAGGTAAAATAATAGCTCTATTTTGTGAGTAAAAGTACTCAACAGACTCGAGAAAATAAGACACTTGATTTTACATCATATACTATAAAACGATAAGTACACTTGTCTTGTCAAATTATATTTGATTCCATAACTGTAATTTTACAAATCATAAATTTGTTGGTTTCACTACTTCTAGTGGTTATTTTGTTGAACTCTCTTACTTTGCTAAGCTTGATTATGCGTCCATTGTGGTGGAGTTATTATGCATTAATTCCTGGTTTTTAGTGGGTTCGTTGATCAATGCAAATGATCTGTACAATACCGTGGACGTTCTTTGAGTGCGTTGGGGCTTTAGCTAAATATTTAGGAAGAACTGACACCAATGAATGCTTTTGCCTCGTTTGAAGTAAAAGAACATGTTTCTGTAGAACTTAGATAAAGATTAATTTTGTTGTTTTGTAGATCTCTGCGGAGACAATGATGTACTTGACATGTACAGACATGTTTGTTGAGAAGATTGAGCATGCTCTAGATACCATCAAGGCAAACAGAATTCAAAATGTTCTGGCACTCAGGAATTAAGATGAAACACATTAATTTTTCTTCAACACGGATGAAGAAAACCCTAAAAAGGCTGTAATGACTAAAACATTTCTCTTCAGTGCGCAGAGCTTCGGTCATTGTGGAGTTCTTAAGTGGTTTCAGCAGCTATAAATGAACTCGTATGGCCGGCGATAATGAGTTCCCCCATTGCTTAGGGCTTAGAACAAGAAGAGAGAGTCGAGGAACCATAAAGAGAAAATGTGGTGGGCCAGAAGCTATTTATTTAGCACATGGAAAAATTTCATCTCAAATAAGCCTAATTTAGCACATGGGCCAGAAGTTAATGAGAACTCACACATACGTGGGTCCCACATAAAATGCATGTGAGACGGAAAATTTTGCAGACAGTTCCCGAAAAATATTTCTCCTGAAATAGAGCCTTAAATTTCAAATTGGTTGGGTGGATGAAGTTGGGGTCCGGGGGGGTGTAAAGTGCAGCTTTTGCACTGCAGGTAAAGTGCGGTTATATGATTTGGACACATGGATTAATATAATCCAGTAGTCCGCATTTTTCTTCTCAAAGCAAAAGCTGCACTTTGTCCTGTTCCTTTTCTGCCATTCCAGCCTGCATTCCCTCCAGTTCTCTCCTTTCCCGCCCGTCCGCACTTCGCGCAGGTTCCCGCCCGTCCGCACTTCGTGCAGATCTTCTCTTCCTCCTCCATTCTCCGAAGCAATCGTCCATGGAGGCGCCAGCAAGGTAGCCGGAATGCCCTGGTGTCGACACCGCAGCATTGGTGTCGACACCGCGGCATTTGTGTCGACACCGCGCCCTGGTGTTGACACCGCGACATTTGTGTCGACACCGCGGCATTTGTGTCGACACCGCGCCCTGGTGTCGACACCGCGGCATTGGTGTCGACACCGCGGCATTTGTGTCGACACCGCGGCATTGGTGTCGACACCGCACCCTGGTGTCGACACCGCGACATTGGTGTCGACACCGCAACCATGTGTCGACACCGCAAGCCTTGTGTCGACACCGCAGCCTTGACACAACCCAGATTGGGCTCCCAACGCTGTCCGACACACTTTAGAATTTTGGGGCGTTACACAAAACATGTTATATCAAATATATAAAATCTGGTGAGGAGCGCACACAAAATGAAACAAAGAAGCAATTTCACGATTTGGCAGCACACACAAAAATTGTTAGCACACAGAAAACTTGACAGCAAATTACATGACTTCACAGCAACTTTGTTATCCCGATCAACCCTCTGAGAGTTGATACTTGACTTCCTATGTAATAACAAAAGTAATAATTTTAAAATTGGCAACACACAAAAAAATGGAAGAAAAATAACTTGAGTTTACAAGTAGACATACCATACCCAAAACCAACACTGGAATAGCTGGAGCACACCACCATCATGTCTCCCTTTTGAAGCAGTCTTTTGTTTTTTCTAAGTCAACATCTCTTGCCATGGTTTCATTCTTTTCGTGCTTCTTACTTTCACTTCTTTTTTCTTGAAACCCTTGGCACAAGTAAAGTTTGATTCAATCTCATCGTATCCACCATTTTTCATGACACCATCTTCATCGAAACCATTCGTTGATACAATATTTTCAATTTCTTGGCATAGTTGTGGTAAACAATGAGATACATGCGTAAATGCATTTTCATGCTCGACTGCCATAGCCACCATTTTTACTGCTGCATGACACCATGTCCTATATCTAGTTGCCACTAATAATTTTGGATCCTCCTCATATGTGTTAGTATTAATATAATATTATGAGCATGCTTTTGCATTCTTGCTCCACCTTCCCAAAATATATCTACGAGGTATATCCGCTATGTCCATTCTATCGAGAACCTTTAGGGCATGCCGACATAAAATTCCGAAACTTTCAAATTTCTTGCAATTGCAGCATACAGTTTGAGCTTCTCGATTACCAATAACATGATATATCTTTGTCTTCTCGGTCACGTCAAACCTAACTCCAACATCAACATTCTCGCATTGTTTAACTTTGCAAGTAATTAATGTAAGCAATTCTTGTTGAAATATTTCAAAAACTGAATATGTGTAATGTCTCGAAGCCGTCAACAACATGTCACATCCGAGAATCATTAGAGACAGGATTTTATCACTTAAGATAAACAATGATTTCAATTCATTGTACCTTACATTCTCTAAAACGCGATCAAAATGAGTGAAAAACTCTCACAAGTTATGATCCTTATTGAGGTATCGTCGTATCATCGCATTAAATCTTTCACTTAACTGGGCGCTTCACATTCCTCCCGAGAAATGCCATTTCATATATACATGTGCCCACATCTCTCGTAAGTTCCATGTTTTTTGCATCCATGTATTAGCTTCCAATTCGTATTGAATGAGTATTTTACACCACGCTTCATCTAGTTCCTCCACTGTCTCATATGAATAAAAGCAAGCACTCAAATCACGGAGGAACGATGATCCCTGCTTGCACAGATATCCTAAATGGTTTAGAGCATTTTGAGAAAGATGCAAGTGTAAAGGCCATGAAATGTGTTTGGCAAGATAATTTTAAGAGCGCTTGTCATTGCTTGGTCTTGATCTGTGAAAATCGTCAAAGGTTTCTTCCCCAACATTGCGTGTACAAATGTTTGAAATACCCACTCAAATGATGGAATGGTTTCATCGTACATAAGAGCAGCTCCAAAAATAACTGTTTGTCTAAAATGATTGAATCCCACAAAACAACCAAACGGTCTTGATTCGTTATGTGTTCGAAATATAGTATCAAAAGACAACATCACCAAAATCTGCATAATCGCTAATCATTCTACCATCGGCCCAAAATATATTAGTGATGTACTCGGAACAATCCATTTGGACTGCATAGTAAAAAGTAGGGTCTTCTCCCGTCTTATCCTGCAAATATTTCATCAAACCTCCTAAACTCATGTACTTCATGTCCCTTTGTCTTCTAGTACGCAAGTACCATTTCAAATCTTCATTTGAGAATCCTAAGTTTTTTTTACCTCCAGCTTGAGCGCTCATTAGATCCAAAGACGCCTTCAAAGATAAACCTGAATCTGCTGCAATAGAAGCATTGATTTTTTGTACTGGAGTTAATCATCGTTGTGATAACATCATGTGAGTCACTTCTGGTTTGTGTAATTCGTGATTATGTACTTCAGAGAATGCCGTCACAAACCATTTATTTGTTTCTCGACTCAAGCGAACACCCAAACATGCTCTACATTTAGTTCTTGTCAGCTTTACTCTACTAATCACTGCTTGCCCGTATCTTAATTTTGCCCTTTCTCCCTCTTTTGAACAAACAAATCTTCGGTTGTTCACGATGCCATCTTTTATGCTTTGAGTTCGGTAATGTTTTCTGATACTAAAACCAGCATGTCTCCCGTACTCATTGTAAAATTGAAATGCAAGTTCATCAGAATCAACTCCATTCCGAGACAAGGAGTAATTTTTGGTTGACATGTGGATTATAATTTAACTCATCAGCTACTATGTCCTTGTTGTCGTTGTTTGTGCTTGCCATTTCGATTCCACCTAATCAAGTAACAAAGTATAAAGTTTAAAGATATAGAAAAATAAAATTGAAGCCTAACAAAACAAACAGATGAGAGTAAAAAATAAACCAAATTGAGCAACTGTTACTTCTTTATTAGAAATCCATAATATATAAAAAAAAGTAGTGAAAAAGAGTATTTTTGCTCCTCAATATGTTCACAACTGTAGAATTCAAAAATAAATTTACAGGACAAAACACAAAAATACAAAATAACAGAATTTAGCAACAAAACAGAGCGAGATTCTTCTCGAATCATTTATCTTCTTCTAGACGAAGTTGGCCCAAATGCGAGATGGTTTCGGAGACGGCAGTTGATGACGTCCCTTCCATATGATATTCTGGCTGATCGGGAGTGTAACAACCTCATCTGTTCATATGATATATTCTAGAAGGTCCGGCCGGGGCCCCACAGTATATATCATAAAACAGGCGGTGAAGGTACAAGATGATACCAGAGTAGCGCATCGCACCTATCACAAATCATTCTAGCGGAAGCCTAAACTACTTGAACTCCTCATGAATGTCCAAACATAAAACTCCACATTTTATATATCTATAGGAATGTCTTACACCAAGTCCAAAGAGTTGGCCTTATGGCCTTACATGGCTTTCACACAGTGGCCTAAACAAATTGGCGCGCAGGCCGGCCACAATAAAAGAAAACACATAACAACACAGATAGCCTTCGAGGGCTAGCAGCAGTAGCAGCAACAACAGCAGGAACATCAACCTCTATGCGTCCCGCTCGGCTCTCCAGCACTTGTATAAGGACAACCCACCCAACGGTGGCAAACAAAAGCAACGGTCAGCGTTCAGCTGACCAAATTATAACGACCCTACCCCTTCTCTCGGGGCAGCGGTAATCTTCCCTGCAGGCATATCAAATCACAAGTATGGCAATATCTATATCATTCAAATGAACTTTCACGCACACAAGCCATCACAACCGTTCGCCACCCGGCCCAACGGTCCGTGCACTCAGGGCACATTCTTGGTGTTCTGGCAAACCTCTTGCCCACCACCGTATCAGGGTCATAACCCAACGGTAAATCTCTTGAGCATTTACTCCATGGCGTGCAGCCGGAGTTAGTCTTCCTACACCGGGATGGCCCGTAGCCCCCCATTGTGTCATGGCGCGCAGGCCGAAGACTCTTGCTATGCGCTCCAACAGACCGCACTTTTTGGTCTCACGTCGGACGGACATAGCGCAGGTCGGATCATCCACCCCCCCCCCCCCCCCCCCCCGTTGCTCAAATCGCCTTGCCTTCTCCGAGTACAGCGTACTCATGGCTATATCAAAGGCGCGGGTCGGTCTCACCAATCCTGTTCTTGGCATTCAAGTCTGGGTATTTCTCTATACCCATTTCTCTCACAACAACAGCGGGTCTTTCCTGGGCACACCAGTACTTCCTGTGACTCTCTCCACAGGTGTACACCGCACAAGCACAAATGTCAGGGGTCTTTCCTAGCCATCATGCCAGTACTTCCTGTTACTCGCTTCACAGGTGGACACCCTACGACATCAAGCATCATAAAAGGGCCTTTCCTGGTCACACCAGTACTTCCTGTGCCTCAATCACAGGGTGAACCCAAAACATCACATGGCTATTTTTCCTGGGCTACCACTCCAGTACTTCCTGCTACTCCTTTTCGCAGGTATAACCCGTAAACGCCGTACACTACACGTTATCACGGAGCCTTCTCTGGTTCGTATGCAACATCACCAATCCAGACCAACCTGTCCAGATGGGCTTCACACAGTATGCCTATTCTGTACTACATTTCCGGATCTATATGCTAACAAAAGGGGATTTCAAGCATCCACCCAAAGATTTCCAAAATCAACCACCTCTTGGTGGGGAAAACCACAAGATATGCCAAAAGAAAGCCTTCACATGGCTAGGAAGAAAAGTCGTTACCCTTGACGACCGCTTCGGTGTCATGGACGCAAAGCTTGCTTACAAGACTCGCAAGATCGTTTACTCCGCAACGCCGGCTTCGGATCTCTCGTCGGTAAACCGCAGCACCACCAGCAGCAACCCCCCTTTCCTTCTTCCTCCTCCTTTCTCTCTCTCTTTCTCTCTTAACTTGAAGAAACTCAAGGCCAAAGAAAATGAGAATCCTTCTCTGATTTCGGCCTTTAAGGAAAAAGAGGAAGAGACTTCAGCCCTTGGATCCAGACTGAAGGAATGGACGGCCACGATTCTGCCAAAAACACAGATTTTGACCCGACACGACCTCTAACACGGCCGTGTGCCAGGCCGTGTGCCTCAAGCGGTGGTCAACCGACTTATCCAAACCAGTGACATGCCCATGGGACACGCCCGTGTCATGGGCCGTATCACCAACACGCCTTCAGACACGCCCGTGTCTGTGGCCGTGTACTTGGGTGAAAAAAAATCCCAAATCATCCCGAGACTTCACACGGCCTGTGACACGCCCGTGTCACAGGCCGTGTGCCCAGACACGGCACAAAGACACGCCCTGTCGAAATCCTTCGGCGGGCTGAGTTCGTCGACCTGATTTGACACGCCCTGTGACACGCCCGTGTCACAGGCCGTGTTCAACACTCAACACTCACGTCTCGACACTCGACGATCGGTGAGAACAAATCGTCGAGCATACGACACGGCCTTGGACACGCCCGTGTCCTGGGCCGTGTGCCCCCTCTCGACACATCGTCGAGAGAAAAATCGTCGAGACAAAGGCCGATCGTCGACACAACCTCGACACGCCCTGCGACACGCCCGTGTCGCAGGCCGTGTCAGCTGACACGCCCTGGGACACGCCCGTGTCCCAGGCCGTGTCACCCAAAAAAATTCCTGTTTCCGAACTTTGGACTGTTACAATCCTCCCCTCCTACAAGAAATTTCGTCCTCGAAATTCAGATACAGGAAAGGAACAGAAATCAGCAAGAAAAATGTAACAACATATAAAAGTTTATGTTACAACATTCTTGCTCTAAATTACAAAAACAGCTCAAGGAACTCTTCTCGCATGGTTTGCTCTCGCTCCCATGTCAGTTCTTCACGGCCGCAGTTGTCCCACCGGACTTTTACCATACCGACTGTCTTGTTCCGTAACTGTTTCTCGGCTCGATCTTCGATCTGAATGGGTCTAACTCTCGTTGTTAGCCCATACTCCACCGGCACACGATCATCCGCGATCACTTGAGCTGGATCTTTCACGGCCTTCCGAAGTACCGAGATGTGAAAGACATCATGTAACCCACCCAAGTCCGCCGACATAGCTAGCCGATAAGCCGCTTCGCCCACTCGCTCAACCACTTCAAAAGGACCCAAATATCTTGGACTCAACTTTTTCAATCGTCGAATCCTGGAGACACCTTTGAATGGCTTGATCTTCAAGTAGACCCAATCGCCAACCGCAAATTCCACGTTCCGGTGCTTGGCGTTGTAGTACTTCGCTTGTCGATCTTGAGCAATAAGCAATCTCTCTTGAATAGTCCATATGGTTGAGTTTGCTTCCTCAACCTCATTTGGTTTAACAATCCGCGCTTCGCCCGCTTCTACCCAAGCCAAGGGAGTACGACACTTCCTTCCATATAGCGCTTCATATGGTGTCATCCCAATACTCGCCTGGTAGCTGTTATTATACGCAAACTCTACCATATAGAGATGATCTTCCCATCTCTTTCCGAAGTCAAGGGCGCACATTCGGAGCATGTCCTCCATTGTTCTGTTGGTACGTTCTGTTTGGCCATCCGTTTGGGGATGAAAGGCCGTACTGAAAGTCAACTTCATACCCAACAATCGGTGAACTAGCCACCAATCATTTGACGTGAATCGCCCATCTCGATCACTTATGATGCTCCGAGGAACACCGTGCAGCCGCACAATCTGGTCAACATATAACTTTGCCAAACTTTCAACTGAATCATCCCGCCTGTTCGGGAGAAAATGTGCTACTTTCGTTAGCCGGTCAACAATCACCCAAATGGAATCATTTCCTCGCTGCGATCTTGGCAACCCATGCACAAAATCCATGGAAATATCATCAAATTTCCACTATGGGATTGACAATGACTTCAAATAACCGCCCGGCTTTTGGCATTCCGCCTTCACCATCGCACATGTTTGGCATTTGGAAACATAAAGGGCAACATCTTTCTTGAGCCCTGACCACCAAAACAGCTTCTTCATATCGTTGAACATCTTCGTGCTCCCGGGTGAATGGAATACTTCGTATAATGCGCTTCATACAGTAGTTCTTCCCTCAATTTCCCCACATTCGGGACGCACAAACGACCCTCTTTTCGCAAGAGACCGTCATTTCAGGTGAATTTGCCTTCTGGCACTTCATTCACATAGCGCAAGAGATCTTCATCCAACTCCGTTGCCCGTCGAACTCGGTCTACAAGGTCACATTGCACCTCAGTCCAGTTCAAACATGCAATGGCAGTGGAATTCTTGTCAACATAATAGATCTCCAATGCCTCCAGTTCCTGGATAAGACGTTCATCATGCCTTTGTAACCAATTTGCTCTAGCCGGAATCCGCCGACTCAAGGCATCCGCGACAACGTTCCCCTTCCCGGGCGTATAGTGAATCTCAAAAGTGTAGTCCCCAAGGAACTCCAACCACCTTCATTGTCGCATGTTCAAGTCTTTTTGCTCCAAAAGATACTTTAGGCTCTTATGATCGGTATAGATCTCCACCTTCACTCCATAAAGGTAGTGTCGCCACAACTTGAGTGCAAAAATCACCGCCGCTAATTTCAAATCATGGACGGGGTAGTTTCGCTCGTGCACCTTTAGCTAGCGTGAGCCATAAGCAATCACCTTTCCGTTCTGTAGAAGAATGCAGCCTAAGCCGCTCCCTGAGGCATCACTATAAATCACAAATCCATCGGTTCCACATGTCGAAGACAACACCGACGCCGTGGTCAACCGAACCTTCAGCTCTTCAAAAGCTCGTGCGCACTCTGGCGTCCAAACGAACTTCTGATCTTTTCGCGTCAGTGTGGTTAGCGGCAAAGCGATCCGCGAGAAGTTCTCCACAAATCTTCTATAGTAGCCCGCAAGTCCAAGGAAACTCCTGACCTCGGCCACGGAAGACAATCTTGGCCACTCTTGTATGGCTCTTATCTTCGCTGGATCCACTGCAATGCCCGCTCCACTCACCACATGGCCCAAAAATGCCACTGACGATAGCCAAAACTCGCACTTCGAGAACTTGGCATAGAGCTGATTTTGCCTCAACGTGTTCAACACCAACCGCAAGTGAATCTCATGCTCGGCTTCGGACTTCGAGTACACCAGGATGTCATCAATGAACACGATCACAAACAGATCCAGGTACTCACGAAAAATACGGTGCATCAGATCCATAAACACCGAGGGCGCATTGCACAATCCAAATGACATGACTGTGAACTCATAATGCCCATAACGCGTTCCAAATGCGGTTTTGGGAATGTCACCTTCCCGAATTCTTAACTGGTAATAACCAGACTTCAGGTCCAACTTCGAATAGACGGTCGAGCCCACCAGCTGATCGAATAACTCATCAATCCGGGGTATAAGATACTTATTCTTCTCGGTCAGCTTATTCAATTCACGGTAATCAATACACAACCGCAACCCACCATCTTTTTTCTTTACAAAAAGCACAGGCGCGCTCCAAGGTGACATACTTGGGCGGATATAACCTTGCTCTAGCATTTCTTGGAGTTGAACCTTCAACTCAGCCATCTCTTTAGGCGCAACGCGATATGGCGAGTGGGCCACAGGTTTTGCACCTGACACCAACTCAATTGTGAAGTCAATCTCCCGCTGGGGTGGTAGCCCAGGGAGATCCGTGGGAAACACATCTGTAAATTCTGCCACAATCGGAACTTCGCACAAAGTGGCCTTAGGCTCAACAGCCTGAATTAGTGCAAAGTAACACTCCGCACCCTTCCGAACAGCTTTGACTACTTGGAGTGCAGACATCAACATCCCGCCTACTCCTCGCATACCCGTGAATTTTGTCTCATGTTCGATATTCTGGCCCAACGTGATTTCTTTGGACTGGCAATCAATCATAGCATGCTGCTCCGCAAGCCAATCCATCCCAAAAATCACGTCGAATTTCGATATTGGCAAAACAAATGCAGTTAAACAAAAATCCCGACTTCCTAACTGAACTGCCACATCGCAAGCTTGATCCGCAAGCATCCAACAGCCATTCGGCAACACCACTCTGACGCTATCTGTCTTTGCACGACTGGGTATCCCAAGCCGCGTAAGAAACTCACTAGACAGAAAAGAATGCGATGCACCTGTATCAAACAGTGCTCGCGCCAGCGTGTCCCGAATCATCACAAAGCCTATGACAAACATGTCACACACACAAGCCGCAAACATATATGGACTAAGCAAAGCATATAAACAATAGCATAAGCAAAACTAAACTCATACCTGTGACCACGTCACTCTGCTTGATGGCCTCTTGTAGGCCAAGATTATAGACCCGGGGTTGCGCCTGCGAGGCAGAGGAATCCACCACCGCCTTTCCTTTTTCCGCATAAGATGCTCCCGCCTTCTTTTCACTCTTTGGCGGCATCCGACAATCTCGCGCAATATGCCCCATCCGGCCACAATTGAAGCAGATACGAGTGTCTGGCTTGGAGGTCGCCCCTGATGTTGCTCCCGTTGCAACTGATGAAGGAGCCTGTCCACTAGGCTTGGACTTCTTACCCAATCTCTTCTTATACAATGGTTTTCCCGATCGGGGCGCCTTCCACTCCGGTTGCGTCACAGCCAAAGCTCTCTTCCCTTGCACCCTTTTCATATACTTTTCCAACGCGGTCGCGGTGTCAACCAACGCTTGGAAACCTTGGTTCACAGAACTTGACACAAGGAACCTCAGCTCGTCCCTCAGTCCTTCATAGAACCGATTAGTCTTCCTCTGCTCATCAGCAAAAATAGAACCCGCATACCGCCCTAAGCAAGTAAATTCATGCAAGTATGCGTCAACACTGCCATCACCTTGAGTCAACCGTTGGAATTCATTTTCCATGGCTATCCGTTGAGCCACAGGAAGGTGCTTTGCTAGGAAGAGCCGGGAGAATTCGTCCATCGATACTTGGGTTAACGGACGACCCGCCAAATGATGCAACTCCATCTCATCCCACCATAATCGAGCTTCTCCTTCAAGCAAGAAGGTGGCTAAGGTCACTTTCTGATGTTCTGCCGTTCCTATCGCCGTCATCACTCGCTTGACGCGCGATAGCCAATCCTCAGCCTGCGTCGGGGTTCCCGCTCCCGAAAACGTAGGCGGATGGAAACTCATAAACCGCGTTAGCTGCTTCTCAGCCGCTCGAGGAACCACATCCATGACAGGTTCAGGCCTTGCCGCCACCTGTTCTGTCCTCACAGCCGCTTGCTCCTGCCTAAGGGGCTGGCCTTGGATCATGGTAAATAAGGCCTCCGCAACTAAACGCACATGTTCTGCAGACGGTGGAGGTGTAGGCACCGCGGCTGGTGCCGTACTTTCATCAGAACGCTGGGGCTCAGACGGCCCAGCTCCACTCCGTGTCACCTAAAGGTGGACAAGACACACACATTAGCGGTCGTACCCAAGCAATCAACACAAAATCAGAACACACAGGTTCCTCAAACACACAAATATGCATTCTTATCATGGACATTCAGGAGTTCATTCGTAGACTTTGGTTTGCACAAACACGTGCTCGCCACCCCACAAAAGAAGTCGGCCACGACTTCGAGAGGGAAAGACCGAGACAACCGATACCAAAAATGTAACAACCCCATCCATTCATATGATATATTCTAGAAGGTCCGGCCGGGGCCCCACAGTATATATCACAAAACAGGCGGTGAAGGTACATGATGATACCAGAGTAGCGCATCGCACCTATCACAAATCATTCTAGCGGAAGCCTAAACTACTTGAACTCCTCATGAATGTCCAAACATAAAACTCCACATTTTATATATCTATAGGAATGTCTTACACCAAGTCCAAAGAGTTGGCCTTATGGCCTTACATGGCTTTCACACAGTGGCCTAAACAAATTGGCGCGCAGGCCGGCCACAATAAAAGAAAACACATAACAACACAGATAGCCTTCGAGGGCTAGCAGCAGTAGCAGCAACAACAGCAGGAACATCAACCTCTATGCGTCCCGCTCGGCTCTCCAGCACCTGTACAAGGACAACCCACCCAACGGTGGCAAACAAAAGCAACGGTCAGCGTTCAGCTGACCAAATTATAACGACCATACCCCTTCTCTCGGGGCAACGGTAATCTTCCCTGCAGGCATATCAAATCACAAGTATGGCAATATCTATATCATTCAAATGTGCTTTCACGCACACAAGCCATCACAACCGTTCGCCACCCGGCCCAACGGTCCGTGCACTCAGGGCACATTCTTGGTGTTCTGACAAACCTCTTGCCCACCACCGTATCAGGGTCATAACCCAACGGTAAATCTCTTGAGCATTTACTCTATGGCGTGCAGCCGGAGTTAGTCTTCCTACACCGGGATGGCCCGTAGCCCCTCATTGTGTCATGGCGCGCAGGCCGAAGACTCTTGCTATGCGCTCCAACAGACCGCACTTTTTGGTCTCACGTCGGACGGACATAGCGCAGGTCGGATCCTCCACCCCCCGTTGCTCAAATCGCCTTGCCTTCTCCGAGTACAACGTACTCATGGCTATATCAAAGGCGCGGGTCGGTCTCACCAATCCTGTTCTTGGCATTCAAGCCTGGGTATTTCTCTATACCCATTTCTCTCACAACAACAACGGGTCTTTCCTGGGCACACCAGTACTTCCTGTGACTCTCTCCACAGGTGGACACCGCACAAGCACAAATGTCAGGGGTCTTTCCTAGCCATCATGCCAGTACTTCCTGTTACTCGCTTCACAGGTGGACACCCTACGACATCAAGCATCACAAAAGGGCCTTTCCTGGTCACACCAGTACTTCCTGTGCCTCAATCACAGGGTGAACCCAAAACATCACATGGCTATTTTTCCTGGGCTACCACTCCAGTACTTCCTGCTACTCCTTTTCGCAGGTATAACCCGTAAACGCCGTACACTACACGTTATCACGGAGCCTTCTCCGGTTCGTATGCAACATCACCAATCCAGACCAACCTGTCCAGATGGGCTTCACACAACATGCCTATTCCGTACTCCATTTCCGGATCTATATGCTAACAAAAGGGGATTTCAAGCATCCACCCAAAGATTTCCAAAATCAACCACCTCTTGGTGGGGGAAACCACAAGATATGCCAAAAAAAAGCCTTCACATGCCTAGGAAGAAAAGTCGTTACCCTTGACGACCGCTTCGGTGCCATGGACGCAAAGCTTGCTTGCAAGACTCGCAAGATCGTTTCCTCCGCAACGCCGGCTTCGGATCTCTCGTCGGTAAACCGCAGCACCACCAGCAGCAGCCCCCCTTTCCTTCTTCCTCCTCCTTTCTCTCTCTCTTTCTCTCTTAACTTGAAGAAACTCAAGGCCAAAGAAAATGAGAATCCTTCTCTGATTTCGGCCTTTAAGGAAAAAGAGGAAGAGGCTTCAGCCCTTGGATCCAGACTGAAGGAATGGACGACCACGATTCTGCCAAAAACACAGATTTTGACCCGACACGGCCGTGTGCCTCAAGCGGTGGTCAACCGACTTATCCAAACCAGTGACACGCCCATGGGACACGCCTGTGTCATGGGCCGTGTCACCAACACGCCTTCAGACACGCCCGTGTCTGTGGCCGTGTACCTGGGTGAAAAAAAATCCCAAATCATCCCGAGACTTCACACGACCTGTGACACGCCCGTGTCCCAGGCCGTGTGCCCAGACACGGCACAAAGACACGCCCTGTCGAAATCCTTCGGCGGGCTGAGTTCGTCGACCTGATTTGACACGCCCTGTGACACGCCCGTGTCACAGGCCGTGTTCAACACTCAACACTCACGTCTCGACACTCGACGATCGGTGAGAACAAATCGTCGAGCATACGACACGGCCTTGGACACGCCCGTGTCCTGGGCCGTGTGCCCCATCTCGACACATCGTCGAGAGAAAAATCGTCGAGACAAAGGCCGATCGTCGTCACAACCTCGACACGCCCTGCGACACGCCCGTGTCGCAGGCCGTGTCAGCTGACACGCCCTGGGACACGCCCGTGTCCCAGGCCGTGTCACCCAAAAAAATTCCTGTTTCCGAACTTTGGACTGTTACAGGGAGAACGAGGGAGGAAGGTTTCCGCGGTGGGGGGTGATGAAGCTCGTTCGAGATGGTATTCCGGCCACCTTGCCGGCGCCTCCATGGACGATTGCTTCAGAGAACGGAGGAGGAAGAGAAGATCTGCACGAAGTGCGGACGGGCGGGAACCTGCACGAAGTGCAGACGGGCGGGAAAGGAGAGAACTGACGGGAATGCACGCTGGAATGGCCGAAAAGGAACAGGACAAAGTGGAGCTTTTGCTTTGAGAAAAAAAATTGAGAACCACAGGATTATATTAATCCACGTGTTAAATCATATAAGCGCACTTTACCCGGACCCGATGAAGTTGTGAGCCACGGTGGTTGGTAAGTGATGGCGATTGGACAGGAAAGATGCTGATGATCTGACTTTAGCTTGCACCTTGGCTTTCTGCTTTCCATCGCCGATCCAGTCTATAAAGCAAAAAACTCCTGTTTCTCCTTCAGATCTCGAGTTGAAAGGAAAAGAGCAAGGGGCGCTTTCCATTTCCCGTCTGGCACGATCTAGGGCATCGTCCGGCTTCATTTTACTCTCCTAGTCGCCGGAGAAATCAAGGCCCTGCCGCTGCCGATCCAAGTGTTTCTTCACTTTTGGCTCCTGGGAAACGTCAAAACCGTCGGTCTTCACCTTCATCTCCGGCAGATCTTCGGCCCCCTTCGATCCAGCGTTTTTGGAGATGCTCGGCTGCCAACTCTTCATCCCTTCAGATTGTTCATGGTAGAGAAACTGTACAGCCGGCCCAAAGCAGGATCGATCCACCCATTTAGTGTGAGGGAAATCTAGATTGGCTTTCCAGGTTTGGGTCCATTTCTTCATTGCAGGCAGGTAACTCTGCATATGATTTTATTTTGATTTCGTTTTGACTATTTATCAATTAGCAAGGGTATACCTTCAGTTCATAATATACATTTTCTTGTATCCATTCATATATATTACATATTCATGTTGATTTGAAGATCGAGATGAGTTACTATTAAATATTTAGGTTATCTGATTAAGATAGATTTTCATATCTAGTCAATTTTTGGGATACAAAAAAATTCATATTCAAAATTATATATGTATTCACGAGGTTTAAATCCCTTTTGATTAGTCTACAGATCACGTCAAATCTCTTGAGCATATTAGATATTATATATCATGAGCTAGAATCCAGGAACAATATAAATTAATTTTTGCACTCCAGTTACTTCATTCAAGCTTGCTTCATTCTGTGTTCTTAATTTAGAAAAATAAATTTTGTTTATACTCCAATAGAAACATAAAGTTTGGTTAAAACTATCATGTAACTTCATTAGTCGTTGCATTCTTTCAAATTTTTTGATAGCATAATTTTGGCGCAGTGACACATAGTCCAAAATATATTAACATGGCTTGCTCCTTGGTTTCTCTCCTCTTTTGAAGAATTTTGCAGTCTATAAAGCTCTCTGTTGTGGTGATCTCTCTCAGCTGAACTAGGCATAAGAGGGTGAGGGATGAAGGTTCTCGAGAAGATCAGGGAGGCAGTTGATGGCGAACGGAGGACGGTGTTCTCCTTCGAGTTCTTCCCGCCTAAGACGGAGGAAGGCGTGGAGAATCTCTTCGAACGGATGGATCGGATGGTCGCTCACAATCCGACCTTCTGCGATATCACCTGGGGTGCTGGCGGCTCTACGGCTGACGTAACCCTTGATATCGCCAATCGGATGCAGAATATGGTATGTGGATCCTCATTCTTCTTCTTCTTCCTTGGTTGTTATTGATACTTTTATGTTCTTACTTGCATTATCTTGGAGCTTCTAGATCTGTGATTCCGTGCTTATTATCATGTAGCTTGTTTTGTTTTTCTATTGATTGAGGAGAGGTTGAGATCTTCCTGTTTGCTTCCGTTCAGGTGCTATATCCGGTGGTTTCACTACTTCTAGTGGTTATCCTGTTGAATTCTCTTGCTTGGATAAACTTGATTATGCGTTCACTGTGGTTGATGAGTTATTATGTGTTTATTCCTGATTTTTAGTGGATTTGTTGACCATTGAAATTGATATGTACAATACCGTGGAGGCCCTCTGAGTGCGTTGGGGCTTTAGCTTCAGATTTAGAAAGAACTGAGATCAATGAATGTTTTTGTCTTGTTTGAAGTTAAAGAGCACGTTTCTATAAATAAAGATTAGTTTTCTGATCTATTGTTGTCTTGCAGATCTCTGTGGAGACAATGATGCATTTGACATGTACAAACATGCCTGTTGAGAAGATTGACCATGCTCTAGATACCATCAAGGCCAACGGAATTCAAAATGTTCTGGCACTTAGAGGGGATCCGCCTCATGGACAGGACAAATTTGTTCAAGTTGAAGACGGATTTTCCTGTGCTCTTGATCTGGTATGGCCAGCTGGCAACTTCCCGAGCTCTTGCGACTCATGCCATGAAATGTTTTCACAGTTGTTTCTTTGTTCACTTATGAATACATATTTCATCTTTGTACCTTATTTACTTGTCGAATTTTTCCCCTGCGATATTGTCTAACTCATATTTTGAATGCCGCCGCTAATTTGCAGGTGAAGCACATTCGAGCTAAATATGGTGACTATTTTGGCATAACTGTTGCTGGCTATCCAGGTTTGTGATATGTATTTTTCTTACATAATTCATGTAATTGATGCTTGAATTTTTACATAATCTCATTCTGTTCAGTAGTTAGAGGACCATTATAATAAACAATCTATAATATAAAAATGAAACAACAAATTATGAAATGAGAAGATCCACTAAACGTAATGGTTACATCAATATAAATGCTTGTCCCTGAATAATAGTTTGTATCTAGTCGTTTTGCTGCTCGCTTTGATTACTCCCCCTCCAACTAAATCAACTCTTATGTTTTCTCCCAAAGTTCCAGTGTTCCTTATTTGCCACACTACAAGGATATTTCTTCATCCAGTCATCATAGACTAGTCGCGTACCATGCACAAGACAAATTTACAAGAGCATGCACAAATATGAAACAATTGAGTGTTATGAAAATTGAATGTGTCACTACGAATTCTGTATAATCGAATGGAAATACAAACACTGTATGCAGTGACGACAAATGCAAGATCGTCTTACTCGATGTCTATCAATTGAATTGAAGCCTTAATGCGGGATTAAAATTTTCTAATTAATTAATAAAATCAAGAGCACGCAATAAAATATAACACGAATGTATGGTATACAACTGAAGTATTGAAATTTAATGTATACCATTTGTCGAGTCCAAGTTCGTGCTTCGTCATGGTGGCTATCCTCAACAGCCGTCAGGTATTTTGTCTTTGAAAGTCAAAGGAAGAAATAAAGTGTATGTTGTAGATCGGCCACACTGAAAGTAGAGGTCCTGATCATCGACTAGTTTTTTAAGAAACGACAGTGAAACACTTCCTTATGATTTAGTGTTAACCAACACATTCTTGATGACTTCTTTCTAAAACAATGTAAGGAGGAGGGTGTTGATTGTTGACCATTTTCCAATTCCTTCGAGAGCCTGCATAATTAAAGAGATAAACTCACCGTGCCTATCTTTTTCCCTTTATACTTCTCAAGTGAATCATCGTGCCTATCACGAGACTTCATCCTCTATAGTATCTCTAATTAGACATCTCTTTAATGAGTTGCGTATTTTTAAATAAATTTGATATGAATCCTAAGATGATTTGACTTTTATCAAGGTTTTGTATAGGGTTAAATGTTGAAGCTAAAAATGACCTCTGTGAAGTTCGGGGTCCCTAGAAAGGGGTGACCTCGCACCTACTACACTCAAGAGAACGTCACAGACCAAAGGATCAAGAAGCTAGAAACAGACCTCCGGCTCTAGCGCGGAGGTCCCACCTCACACTCGGAAGACCTTTGAGGTCTCCCACTCCCTAGCCAATGCTGAGCTAGGTGCCTTGGAGGAAGCGAGAGCAAGGGGATATTTGTGGCTCTGAATGCAATGATCTCCAAGGCACCCTTAAGGGTCTATTTATAGTTTTTCCAACACCATGGACCAAAAAGTCAACAATAACCCTACGCCAAATATGTCTCGGGCCAATAGAAAAAGAGCCACACTGGGGGGTAAAGAGGTAATTCCACCCCGAGGGTAAAACGGTAACAACACGGTCAAAAGAGGTCCACGGGCGGGAGGAGCCATGCCCCCCTCCTCCCTGGGCACCCGAGACGAGCAGGTGACCCCCAAAGAACTGGGGAGTAGGGGCAAGACCTCGGCCTCCGGCCGGTCTCGCCCCGCCAGGCCGCCGATAGGGGCGAGACCCCCAGCCTCTGGCCGGTCTCGCCCCGCCAGGCCGCGGGCAGGGGCGAGACCCCCGGTCTCTGGCAGGTCTCGCCCCGCCAGGCCGCGGGCAGGGGCGAGACCCCCGGCCTCCGGCCGGTCTCGCCCCTCCAGGCCGTGGGCAGGGGCGAGACCCCCGTCCACTGGCCGGTCTCGCCCCGCCAGGCCGCGGGCAGGGGCGAGACCCCCGGCCTCTGGCCGGTCTCGCCCCGCCAGGCCGCGGGCAGGAACTCGAACTGATCAAAAGCTTACAAAACTCATCTGGTCTTGCGCCTGCCGGGAGGACCCCCACTCTGCGAATACGGAGTTGTACACAATCCCCGCTCTTTGCGAGGTTGACACAAGCTCGGAAAGAAACATCCAACCCAACGTATTCGCTGAGTGACCTTCTCAAAGCCGGACATACTCGGCCTCCCCGAGGAGTCAACCTGTCAAGCCAGCTAATGAGAGCCTGGGTGACGAGACAACCTCGGGGTAAAAACACTCGGCCTCCCCGCGGGGTCAACCTCTCAAGCCAGCTAATGGGAGCCTGGGTGATGAGACGACCTCAGAGTAAAAAACTCTCGGCCTCCCCGAGGGGTAAACCTGTCAAGTCAGCTAATGGGAGCCTGAGTGACGAGACGACCTCGGGGTAAAAAAGTCTCGGCCTCCCCGAGGGGTCAATCTGTCAAGTCAGCTAATGGGAGCCTGGGTGACGAGATGACCTCGGGGTAAAAAAGACTTAAGGTCCTCGAGAGGTACCACCGACCCTGCCAGTTAGTGAGAGCCTGACAGCTGGACCGTCTCGGAGCAAAGAGGAATGGGGGCATCCACGAGAGGTACCGCCGGCCCTGCCAGCTAGTGAGAGCCTGACAGCGGGACCGTCTCGGAGCAAAGAGGAACGGGGGCTTCCACAAGAGGTACGCCTGCCCTGCCAGCTAGGGAGAGCCTGACAGCGGGACCATCATCGGAGCGGAGGGACTTGGGCTTCCACGAGAGGTACGCCTGCCCTGCCAGCTAGTGAGAGCCTGACAGCGGGACCATCATCGGAGCAAAGGGTACCTGACCTCTACGAGTGGTCAACCTACCCTGCCAGCTAGTGGGAGCCTGGTCAGCGGTACCATCTCGGAGCAAAAAGTACTTGGCCTTCACGAGAGGTCAACCTTCCTTGCCAGCTAGTGGGAGCCTGGTCAGCGGAACCATCTCGGAGCAAAAAGTACTTGGCCTGCACGAGAGGTCAACCTGCCCTGCCAGCTAGTGGGAGCCTGGTCAGCGGAACCATCTCGGAGCAAAAAGTACTTGGCCTCCACGAGAGGTCAACCTGCCCTGCCAGCTAGTGGGAGCCTGCTCAGCGGAACCATCTCGGAACAAAAAGTACCTGACCTCCACGAGAGGTCAACCTGCCCTGCCAGCTAGTGGGAGCCTGATCAACAGAATCATCTTGGAGAAAAAGTACTTGGCCTTCACGAGAGGTCAACCTGCCCTGCCAGCTAGTGGGAGCCTGGTCAGCGGAACTATCTCGGAGCAAAAAGCACCTGACCTTCACGAGAGGTCAACCTGCCCTGCCAGCTAGTGGGAGCTTGACAGCGGAACCATCTCGGAGCAAAAAGTACTTGGCCTCCACGAGAGGTCAACCTGCCCTGCCAGCTAGTGGGAGCCTGACAGCGGAACCATCTCGGAGCAAAAAGTACCTGACCTCCACGAGTGGTCAACCTGCCTTGCCCGCTAGTGGGAGCCTGACAGCGGAACCATCTCAGAGCAAAAGAACAAGAGCATCCACGAGAGGTACCACCGGCCCTGCCAGCTAGTGAGAGCCTGACAACGGGACTGTCTCGGGGGTGGGGCTTGCTTTCCCTGAGGCACATTCAACCCAACCAGCTAGTGGGAGCCTGGATGAGGAGATCCTCTCGGGGGTGGGACTTGATCTCTCCGAGGCACATTCGACCCATCCAGCTAGTGGGAGCCTGGATGAGGAGATCCTCTCGGGGCTGGGGCTTGCTCTCCCCGAGGCACATTCGACCCACCCAGCTAGTGGGAGCCTGGATGAGGAGATCCTCTCGGGGGTGGGACTTGATCTCTCCGAGGCACATTCGACCCATCCAGCTAGTGGGAGCCTGGATGAGGAGATCCTCTCGGGGGTGGGGCTTGCTCTCCCCGAGGCACATTCGACCCATCCAGCTAGTGGGAGCCTGGATGAGGAGATCCTCTCGGGGGTGGGGCTTGCTCTCCGCGAGACACATTCGACCCATCCAGCTAGTGGGAGCCTGGATGAGGAGATCCTCTCGGGGGTGGGTCTTGCTCTCCCCGAGGCACATTCGACCCATCCAGCTAGTGGGAGCCTGGATGAGATCCTCTCGGGGGTGGGGCTTGCTCTCCCCGAGACACATTCGACCCATCCAGCTAGTGGGAGCCTGGATGAGGAGATCCTCTCGGGGGTGGGGCTTGCTCTCCCCGATGCACATTCGACCCCAGTGGGAGCCTGGATGAGGAGATCCTCTCGGGGGTGGGGCTTGATCTCTCCGAGACACATTCGACCCATCCAGCTAGTGGGAGCCTGAGTGAGGAGATCCTCTCGGAGGTGGGACTTGATCTCCACGAGGCACATTCGACCCATCCAGCTAGTGGGAGCCTGGATGAGGAGATCCTCTCGGAGGTGGGACTTGATCTCCCCGAGGCACATTCGACCCATCCAGCTAGTGGGAGCCTGGTCAGCGGAACCATCTCAGAGCAAAAAGTACTTGGCCTCCATGAGAGGTCAACCTGCCCTACCAGCTAGTGAGAGCCTGACAACGGAACCATCTCGGAGCAAAAAGTACCCGACCTCCACGAGAGGTCAACCTGCCCTGCAAGCTAGTGAGAGCCTGACAGCGGAACCATCTCGGAGCAAAAAGTACTTGGCCTGCACGAGAGGTCAACCTGCCCTGCCAGCTAGTGGGAGCCTGACAGCGGAACCATCTCGGAGCAAAAAGTACCTGACCTCCACGAGAGATCAACCTGCCCTGCCAGCTAGTGAGAGCCTGACAGCGGAACCATCTCGGAGCAAAAAGTACTTGGCCTACACGAGAGGTCAACCTGCCCTGCCAGCTAGTGAGAGCCTGACAGCGGAACCATCTCAGAGCAAAAAGTACCTGACCTCCACGAGAGGTCAACCTGCCCTGCCAGCTAGTGAGAGCCTGGCAGCAGAACCATCTCGGAGCAAAAAGTACTTGGCCTCCACGAGAGGTCAACCTGCCCTACCAGCTAGTGGGAGCCTGGTCTGCGGAATCATCTCGGAGCAAAAAGTACTTGGCCTCCACGAGAGGTCAACCTGCCCTGCCAGCTAGTGGGAGCCTGGTCAGCGGAACCATCTCGGAGTAAAAAGTACTTGGCCTCCACGAGAGGTCAACCTGCCCTGCCAGCTAGTGAGTGTCTGACAGCGGAACCATCTCGGAGCAAAAAGTACTTGGCCTCCACGAGAGGTCAACCTGCCCTGCCAGCTAGTGAGAGCCTGACAGCGGAACCATCTCGGAGCAAAAAGTACTTGGCCTCCACGAGAGGTCAACCTGCCCTGCCAGCTAGTGGGAGCCTGGCAGCGGAACCATCTCGGAGCAAAAAGTGCTTGACCTCCACGAGAGGTCAACCTGCCCCGCTAGCTAGTGAGAGCCTGGCAGCAGAACCATCTCGGAGCAAAAAGTACTTGGCCTCCACGAGAGGTCAACTTGCACTACCAGCTAGTGGGAGTCTGGTCAGCGGAACCATCTCGGAGCAAAAAGTACTTGACCTCCACGAGAGGTCAACCTGCCCTGCCAGCTAGTGGGAGCCTGGTCAGCGGAACCATCTCGGAGCAAAAATTACTTGACCTCCACGAGAGGTCAACCTGCCCTGCCAACTAGTGGGAGCCTGATCAGCGGAACTATCTCGATGCAAAAAGTACTTGGCCTCCACGAGAGGTCAACCTGCCCTGCCAGCTAGTGAGAGCTTGACAGCGGAACCATCTCGGAGCAAAAAGTACCTGACCTCCACGAGAGGTCAACCTGCCCTGCCAGCTAGTGGGAACCTGCCAGCGGAACCATCTCGGAGCAAAAAGTACTTGGCCTCCACGAGAGGTCAACCTGCCCTGCGAGCTAGTGGCAGCCTGGTCAGCGGAATCATCTCGGAGCAAAAAGTACTTGACCTACACGAGAGGTCAAACTGCCCTGCCAGCTAGTGGGAGCCTGGTCAGCGGAACCATCTCGAAGCAAAAAGTACTTGACCTCCACGAGAGGTCAACCTGCCCTGCCAGTTAGTGGGAGCCTGGTCAGCGGAACCATCTCGGAGCAAAAAGTACCGGACCTCCACGAGAAGTCAACCTGCCCTGCCAGCTAGTGGGAGCCTGACAGCGGAACCATCTCGGAGCAAAAAGTGCCTGACCTCCACGAGAGGTCAACCTGCCCTACCAGCTAGTGGGAGCCTGGCAGCGGAACCATCTCGGAACAAAAAGTACCTGACCTCCACGAGAGGTCAACCTGCCCTGCCAGCTAGTGGGAGCCCGACAGCGGAACCATCTCGGAGCAAAAATTACTTGGTAAAGAAAAAAGACATTACATACAACCTACCCGGACCTAACCTGGCAGGGGATACTCATTACAAGGAAAATACATATGGAACTCGGGGCGAGTTAGGGTGAGATCTCTCCACTCACTCCCTATTCCTTGGGGCCTCTTTTGGTAGTCTCTCATTGTATTTGAACATTTGATTTGACATTATTATTGGTTGGTTATCATGCTTTGCTTAAATTCATGCTTGTAGAAATTTGTTGCGATACGATTATAATTTGCAGGTTCATCCCCCCTGAGTGATTTCTCCTTCGCCTTTTTCTCCCTTGGCCGACCGCCAAAACTTGATGTGGTGGAGATAGGAGTTGCATGGGTGCCTGCCTCCCTGGGGCACTCTCGCCTAACCACCTTGGGGCTGCCTCGCCGAGATCCCTGAAAACTGTCTTGCTGAGATCCCTTGAAGCTGTCTCGCCGAGAAGGGGGGGAGCTAGCTCCTGGGGGGTCGGGGTGGAGCTACCACCCTGAGGAACAATGTTTCGCATCATCTCCATGATGCCCTGGATGGAGGGCATGAACTCTTGCCTCCCCACAAAGGGTCCTGGGCTGGGGAGCTCGTCGAGATCATCACTACCTCCCTGACCTCCAGCCATGACACTCTCCCAAGATCTTCTGTGCTGGTCACTCTCCACGCTCACCGCACCAAAAGTGTTGAAGCCAAAAATGACCTATGTGGAGTTCGGGGTCCCTAGAAAGGGGTGACCTCGCACCTACTACACTCAGGAGAACGTCACGGACCAAAGGATTAAGAAGCTAGAAACAGACCCTCGGCTCTAGCGCGGAGGTCCCACCTCACACCCGGAAGACCTTTGAGGTCTCCCCCTCCCTAGCCAATGCTGAGGTAGGTGCCTTGGAGGAAGAGAGAGCAATGGGATTTTTGTGGCTCTGAATGCAATGCTCTCCAAGGCACCCTTAAGGGTCTATTTATAGTTTTTCCAACCCCATGGACCAAAAAGTCAACAATACCCCTAGCCAATGCTGAGGTAGGTGCCTTGGAGGAAGAGAGAGCAAGGGGATTTTTGTGGCTCTGAATGCAATGCTCTCCAAGGCACCCTTAAGGGTCTATTTATAGTTTTTCCAACCCCATGGACCAAAAAGTCAACAATACCCCTACGCCAAATATGCCTCAGGCCAATAGAAAACAGCCACATCGGGGGGTAAAGAGGTAATTCCACCCCGAGGGTAAAACGGTAACAACATGGTCAAAAGAGGTCCACGGGCGGAGGAGCCATGCCCCCCTCCTCCCTGGGCACCCGAGACGAGCAGGTGACCCCCGAAGAACTGGGGAGCAAGGGGTAGGGGCGAGACCCCCGGCCTCTGGCCGGTCTCGCCCCGCCAGGCCGCGGGCAGGGGCGAGACCCCCGGCCTCTGGCCGGTCTCGCCCCGCCAGGCCGCGGGCAGGGGAGAGACCCCCGACCACTGGCCGGTCTCGCCCCGCCAGGGCGCGGGCAGGGGCGAGACCCCCGGCCTCTGGCCGGTCTCGCCCCGCCACGCCGCGGGCAGGGGCGAGACCCCCGGCCACTGGCCGGTCTCGCCCTGCCAGGCCGCGGGCAGGGGCGAGACCCCCGACCACTGGCCGGTCTCGCCCCGCCTGGCCGCGGGCAGGGGCGAGACCCCTGGCATCTGGCGGTCTCGCCCCGCCAGACCGCGGGCAGGAACTCGAACTGCTCAAAAGCTTGCAAAACTCATCTGGTCCTGCGCCTGCCGGGAGGACCCCCACTCTGCGAATACGGAGTTGTACATTGGAGTTGTACATTAAAGATGATTCAAGTGAGCATAAAGAAAAATCTATGAATTAAATGTGGTAAAATACATAAAGACTCAAAATATTATAATTCTTTGCTTGGTATGATACCTATTTCCAAATCCCTTACTCAGCCATGTTCATAAAAGAGAAAGAAACTCCATCCATCTAAAATAAAACATGAACTCCACAATTTCTGAAAAAGTGAAGTTTTCTCCCAATTTCTCCCAGCCCCAACATGCCTAGAAATTTAGTAAAACATTATTAGGGCAGCCGACCATATTATAGTAATCCAACTCCTACAAAGATAATTATGCATCGGAAGTCCTGTACAATCCCTCCCAGAACATTCAGCCCACTGAACTTAAACCAATTCCATCACCATAAACATAAACGCAGTCAGCTCACTTCTTCTTGGAAACAACAAAAAGAGATTCAAATAAATATTTGGTGGAAAACAGCCCATGTATCTACAGCCAGTCTCACATGTGCATAAATTTAATTTTAGGAAATAAAGAAAAGGGAGGAAGAAGAGGTTGAAGTAGAAGTAGAGAAAAAACCAAATTCTCATAACCCATCAAATAAGTCCCCATAACAATATATAATGTTTAACACAACCGGATAATTTAGAGAGGCCTTAATTCAAAAAATGAAGGAGAGAAGAATAAGAGAGGGAGAGGGAAAAACATAATCTGATTTCATCTTTCAAATTATATTCAAGCCATCTACCAAAATCTAGAATAATGAGATGTAAAGAAGAAATGGGAGGAGAGTTGAAGAACTTACAGTGGGGAAGGAGAAGAGAAGAAACATTCAATCAGTTTCTGCCACGTCACACTCAGCTAGCCCGACTCCAAGGAGGATTCCCAGGTCGAAATCAAAGAGAAAGATCATGGAGAATACCACTGTCGTTGTTCCCAGCTGAGAACTCGTCGAGCCCTAGTGGAAACAACGAAGAAAAAATGTCGAGCGCGGGAATGGCGGGGTTGAGGAGGCCAAGGTACATATATATCTTAGAAATAGTGCGGTCAGTCGATTTAGAACGACATTGATTTTAATTCAGAGATAGCCAACTTATAGTTATCACTACACTTGCAAGTCCATGTGTTTAAATTCTAAGTTCTTCACTCTTGTAACTAGCCCGCACACCAAAAATTGCCCCTTGAACCTCCCAAGTGTCAGCCGACTAATCCAAAGGCTTGGGTTAGCCTATCAAATGATTCAAATCGGCTATATTAATTTAATTGGCTCTTATTTATGCAAATGAAATAATCTAGCTATTATTCTTATTAAATCCACCCTTTAATTTATTCAACCAATCTTGGATTAAAGCAAATCTCCAAAATACTTGCATGGACATATTAATGACCTCTCGTAAAAAAAAATTGTCAGCAAAACAATTACTTAAAATTTAAATATAAATTTCAGCACAAATTTCATTTACTCATCATCGAGGATATTATTTAATTATTTTAATTTCATTTTAATTTGTGTTAAATTTGTGGGGCGATTTGTGTCGTTACAAATTCTTCCTCTCTTTTTGTCCTAAAATTTTTTCATTCATTTACATTGTTTCAATCCTACGATTATTCGTCAGGTAGACTAATCTACCTATGTTAAAATCTACTCAACGTTTAGTTTATTTGTTTTCTTTGGTTCGTTTAGTCTCCTTACTTACCTTTTCTCAAAATCACTAAATTTTGGTCGTCACTTAGCCGTTTTACAATTTATTACAATTTATTTCAACCTGCATTATTAACTTAATAATATGATTGTTTAAGGATTTTAATATATTCTTGAACATAAAATATACATGTATCATCTGCTTTCATCTCTTAACCGCCCCAAGTTAAAAGCATGAGATTGAATGCGTCCTTCTTACAGAGCCTCTCCCCGTGCTGGTGCAAAGGCTAACAAGTCAGTACCCATCTGATACAACTTTCGTTGTGGGGGTACTAGAGGCCCTGTCGAACTACCTTCTTTGGTTTGGTAAAACTTTGGGTACTTGTTCCATCGATGTTCGAATTGATGACAGAGGAAACAAACACTTGTCAGGACCCTCTTGCTAGGCACTTTGCGTGTTTCACTGGGGTTGTCTACGAAACATTGTTACTAATCACCGGTGCAAAATAAGTCAAATTCTTCTCTTCCCACTGAGGTTCACTTGTCTTCTCCTAGACTTCCTTGCTCAGAAAGCCCCCTTCTCTTCCAAATCAATTTCAATCATTTGAGTCTTCTATACTTTCTATACTCAGTGATATCCAAGGGAACCAAGTATGCACAAATAACATTACAAAGTCCTTGCTGGAATTGGAGGCACCTATCTACTTCTGTTGCTACTACTGATCCATCATAATACGCTAATTTGGAAAATTCTACTTTATACTGCAACACAGACTTGTTCCTTTGAACTATCCTCAGAAATTGATCATGTAACAATATCTTCTCTGATGTGTGTACAAACCATGTTGTGAACTCATGTATACATTTTTTCCTGTTGATTTCAGACTCGCAGTTACACCTCTTGTTGTAGGCTTCATTTGCATTATATTATCCCACCAATGTTTTACTTCGTCTTCTAGAAGAAACACAACTAATCCTACTTTTCAGTTCTTTGGGCATTTCATTACTTGGAAAATCGTTTCTATTCGTAGTATCCAATCTTTTGTTTCTAGTGGGGATAATCCTCCTTTAAACATTGGTGGTTTAAATTAAAGAAATTGCTTCAATTTCACATTTACTTGTCGATTCTGTGGTAGCACTGCTGGAGCTATATGCGTCACCAGTGGAACCACCGATGGTGGTGCAGGGTCGGCTTGAGGGGCAGCCTATTGCAACTATCATCGGTAACACCATCATCAGTGCTCGAATCATTACTTGAGCAATATCGGCCACTGGAAGCTGTGACTGATGTCCTTTGGCGCTTTCGACAAACAATGTGTCTTTATTCACTTTCTGCTCTTCTCACCCTCTTGCTTGAATATATTTTGTTGGATCCCTGATGAACAAAGATTTGATCAACTTTTAATGTCGGATATTCTTAAGTTCGTATTATATGTAATTACTAAGTACTTACTATTGCCAAACTCATCAAAAACCTTCATCTTATACCAACTATTGTGAGGTCCTCTTTCGGGTCCCGTAATTAATTCTGTATCTAAACTCATTTTCAATTCATTCGTATCAGCACAATGCAGAAGCGTGCACAATGAATACAAAGTAAAACACATAATAAAACTTTTAATTTCATTAAAAGCTTTAATCATAGGGATCTTACAGAAGCATCAAGACATAACTACAACTTCTTTTATTCTAGCACTACAACATACCATTGACTCAAAACTATTCGGTCATCTATTTGGCTACATACAACACACTGTAAATTCTCACACATCTCCATATGCCTCTCTATAACTTCCTCTATTCCAATAAATATTTTAACTCATGCCTTAGCCCGTTCCTCTGCCCTCTTTCGTGTTTCTTCGCCAGTCATCTTTACCTTCTTAGGAGTAGGTGTGCCTAGGCAAACATATGTTTCCTTAAAATTTAGACTGCGAGATTAGTCATAAAAATATGACGGAGTATTTTACATCTTTAACTCCTGCACAAGCAAACAAGAAAAGTGAGTAACAATATGCATAATCATTTTAAAGTGCAGCAAAATAAAAGAAGAGTAAAAGGAGTGAGATACTATATAAATATTTTATAGATTGCAATAAGGTTCTAAATCTTTGTATTTTTTGTTATTTTGTTCGTAAAGTTCAAGTTTTTTCTGTCTTCAGTTTTGTTTTGTTTTCTTGTCTCTTATATTTATTAAAGTTCATTGTTCGTTTTTTTTAATTTCATTCATCCTAATCTTTGTTTAAATCCAATCTTCTGAATCAGTGTATTTATCTTTCTCATTTTTTTTAATTTCGTTCAATCATGAAGTGTTAAGGCTATTTGCCGATTCATTTTTCTTTTATAATTCTTCGGCCCACCCCTTCTGGGTTATCTCAAACTCATATGTCTACCCAAAATGATCTTCACACGCAATAGGCCTTCTGGCCCTTTTGTTAGTCATAAACTTCCAATCTAAGACGATCATCAAAAGCAATAGGTCTTCTGGCCCCCATAGACTAGAAGATTCTTCTTTCGTAGGCGATTCACATCCTCCTACGCGGGCTAACCCTTAACATTTCCTGTACATCGATGAATTCTTTGTATTCTTATTCCGTTGTTCCTTCTCCTGAAGTTCGCGATGAACTTCAGATCACTACTATCTCACTCAGCGGGAAACAAAATTTTGTGCAATGGGTGCATTCTGTTTGTCGCGTTTTCCAGACCAAAGGTCTCCTTCATCATCTTACTCGGGATGCTCCCACTGTTCTCATTGATGAGTGGCTCCGTGATGACGGTCGGGTCCAATCCTGGATCCTCAATTCCATGGATACCGATCCATATCGCATGACCATGTATCATGAGACTGCTAAGACGATGTGGGAGTAACTTCACTCTCTCTGCTCTGGCAAAGATATTTTGTTACATCTGTTTGATATCATCTCCGTGCTTCAAACTCTGGATCCCGGCAAAACATGTGATTTGACCTCTTTTTTGCTAAGGACAAAACTCTGGTGGAGGCCTGGATACAACATTAGCCCCCCTCAATGGATCTTGCTACACAACAGGCACAAAAGAAAACAGTTAGGATTGAGATGATGATGTCCCGAGTTCCTCCCCACCTCCACAGTGTCCGTGCTCAAATTCTTTCCTCCTCTACAACGCGCTCACTGTCTGATGTCTGCTCTATGATGCTCAAGGTTACACCTCCCTCTGAGGTTCCAGCAAATTTCTCTCCAGCTCTCCTTCAGCAGCCTCTCATACCTACTCCCGCTCCAGCTCGTGGCTCTTCAGCTCGGAGAGGCCGCCACACGTCTCGGGGACGAGGACACGCTCTGTCTTCAAATGTACTTACTGTAGTCGAGAGGGTCATTTTGAAGCTACATGTAACCGTACGGTCTGCCTCCACACCTTGCTGCCTCTACTACAACTGCTCCTATGCTCATTGGTGCTCCTCCACATGATTTTGATTCCTCTAACCGACAAGATATCAACGCTTTCCGCACCCAGCTTCAACCGCTCCAAGACGTTATTAGTCGCTCGTCTGGCTCGGTTGCGTCTTTCTTCACTGAAGGTATATCCTGTCTATCCCATAGCCCCCACTGGATCGTGGACTCGGGTGCACCTCACCACATTACCTCCCAGAAACCACCACATTACCTCCCAGAAACCACCACATTATATACAGTCAGCTTATCCCAAGTTCATTACTGTCGTAAATGGCGACACCGCGACACAACTACTGACTTTGGCGCGACTGATCTTCGGCTAACCCTCACTCTCCCTCTATCCTCAGTTCTTCATGTGTCAGGATCCTCCTTCAATCTGCTATCAGTTAGTCGTCTTACTCAGGAACTTGACTGCTGTATAACATTTTCTCCCGCCTCTTTTGTTGTGCAGGATCGCCACACGCGGAGTACCATTGGTAAAGGGCGACTGTCAAATGGGCTGTATCTCTTGGACGTTCCGACCACCATTCTCTCTACTGTCTCCACTAATGATTGACATCGCCGCCTTGTGTATGCTTCCCTCTCGATTCTCAATAAGTCTCTTCCTGATTTCTCATTGCGAGTGTTTACTTGTGAATCATGTGTCTACAGCAAACAACATCATTCTTCTTTTCCTCCTACATGTATCTGGAGTGATACTCCGTTCTCTTTTGTTTATTCTGATGTCTGGGGACCCTACAAAGCCCCTAGTATTTTTGAATGTCGATATTTTGTCACCTTTATTAATGATTCTCAATAAGTCTCTTCCTGATTTCTCATTGCGAGTGTTTACTTGTGAATCATGCATCTACAACAAACAACATCATTCTTCTTTTCCTCCTACATGTACCTGGAGTGATACTCCGTTCTCTTTTGTTTATTCTGATGTCTGGGGACCCTACAAAGCCCCTAGTATTTTTGAATATCGATATTTTGTCACCTTTATTAATGATTACTCACGTCTCACCTAAGTTATCAAAGACGCAAGGCGCACCGAGGCGCAAAGGGCCCCTGGAGCCTAGGCGCAAGGCGCAAGGCGCAAGGCGCAGGCGCGCGCTCGAGGCACGTGAGGCGCAAAAATGAGGGAAAAGGAAATTGTGCGAATTGGGCGCCCAATTCGCTGAAATTGTGCGAATTGGGCGCCCAATTCGCTGAATTTGAGCGAATTGGGCTCCCAATTCGCTGAAATTGAGCGGATTTGGGGAATTTCAGCGAATTGGGAGCCAAATTCGCACAATTTCAGCGAATTGGGCGCCCAATTCGCACAATTTCAGCGAATTGGGCGCCCAATTCGCTCAATTTCAGCGAATTGGGCGCCCAATTCGCTCAATTTCAGCGAATTGGGCGCCCAATTCGCTCAATTTCAGCGAATTGGGCGCCCAATTCGCTCAATTTCAGCGAATTGGGCGCCCAATTCGCTCAATTTCAGCGAATTGGGCGCCCAAGTGCGCCTAGGGGTGCCTCGGGTGTGTCTAAGATCATGTTTTTGCCTATATCAAAAAAAAATTTAAAAAAATACCTTGAAAGGCCCGGGCGCGCCTTTGGCGCGCCTGGGAGCCTGTAAGGCGCGCGCCTAGGCGCGCCTGGGCGCGCCTGATGTGCGCCTGGGGCACATCGCCCGCCTCAGCTGTGCTGAGGCGCGGCGGGCTGCGCCTGGTGCGCCCGGCGCCTCAGCCTAGGCGCGCGCCTTGACAACTATGCGTCTCACTTGGTTATATCTACTTTGTGATCGTACTGAACTGACATTTGTTTTTCGTACTTTTCTTACTGAGACGCGTACGCAGTTATCCACTACGTTAAAAATAATTCGCACCGACAGTGCTCGCGAATATACCGGTCGCACCGTCTCAAATTTATGCACCGAGTTTGACATTATACATCAAATCTCGTGTGCTTATACCCCTCAACAAAATGGTGTGGCAGAGCGAAAAAATCGCCACCTCCTTGATGTCACCCGGTCACTCATGTTTCAGATGCAGGTTCCTACCGAATACTGGAACTTTGCGGTTTCTACTGCCTGTCATCTTATCAATCACATGCCTTCTTTTGTAATCGACTTCGCCTCTCCATGTAGTCTCCTCTTTCCTTTCAAGTCTCCTTTCTCTCTCACAAGTCACACCTCGTGTCTTCGACTTTGTGTTATGTTCACCTTCTTGGTCCTCCTGACAAGCTCGCTGTTCGCGCCACTAAATGTATGTTTGTTGGCTACTACAGCACTTAGAAAAGTTATGTTTGTTACTCTCTTCCCGACTACAAGTTAATTGTTTCAGCTGATGTAACCATTTTGGAGGATTAACCATTCCACTCCTCTCATTCCACCCCGTCTCCGCCTTCCACTACAGCTCGTCCTGTTGTCCTGGTCACGACTCCGTCTCTCCCACCTCTTTTCTCTTCACTACCGGTGCCTTCTTTACCTCCACCACCTCTCCGTGTCTATACTCATCGTAAGTCAAAGAATACTTCCCTAAAGCAGCTCCCTTCTACCGATGGCATCCCGCGGGCTTCTGATCCAACATCCACCTCTACGGCTCTTCCCTTGGCGAATTATGTCTCTACATCGCCTCTCTCCACCCCTCCACCAATTTACCATTTCTCTTTCCTCCATTTCTTTCCCTATTTCTGTGCAGAAAGCGCTTTAGCACCCGGGGTGACGAGTGGCTATGGATGATAAAATAACTGCTCTCTGGGCTAATCAGACCTGATATCTGGTTCCTCTTCCTCCCGACCAATCCTGTGGCAGCTGCAAGTGGGTATTTGTTATCCAACATGCTGCAGATGGGACTGTTGACCGCCTAAAAGCTCGTTTCGTGGCCTGGAGTTTCACTCAGCAGCAAAGCCTTGATTATGATGAAACTTTCTCCCCGGTTGCCAAGTTGAATACCGTTCGAGTCCTGATCTCCTTAGCTGTCCATCGTCAGTGGCCTCTATATCAGTTGGATATCAAAAACGCCTTTCTCAATGGCGATCTGCAAGAAACTGTTTATATGCACCAACCTCCCGGGTTTGAGACCATGAGAGAGTCTCTTGTATGCCATCTCCGGAAATCTATATATGGTCTCAAACAGTCCCCGTGTGCTTGGTTTGAGAAATTCAGTAAGGTGGTTCGTGATGTTGGTTTTACACGAAGCTCGACTGACTTCTCTCTCTTTAGCCGTCATCAGCCAACAAGTACTGTGATTCTTCTCGTGTACGTTGATGATATTTTAATTACTAGCGATGATTATACAAGGATACAACAATTCAAGTAACATTTGAACTTAGCATTTTAGACGAAAGATCTGAGAAATCTTCGATACTTCCATGGGCTTGAAGTTGCAAGACGATCTGATGGTCTCGTCTTATCCCAACGGAAGTACTGTATTGACCTCCTACAAGATGCTGACTACTCAGGGTGAAAATATGCGGACACCCCTATGGATGTAAATCACAGTCTTTCTCCACTGTTCTGATTCTGACAAACTGCTTACAAATTCAGAATACTATCAAAGCTTGGTGGGGAAGCTGATTTATCTTACAGTTACTCGACCTGATATCTCGTTTGCTGTGGGAGTTGTGAGTCATTTTATGCATGCTCCTCAGATATCTCATCTCTAGGCTGTTGAGCGCATTCTCAGATATCTAAATACTGCTCCGAGACAAGGACTCGTCTACAAACCATCCACCTCTCTTGTTGCGTATTCTGACGCTGACTATGCTGGTTCTCTTGATGATAGGCGTTCCACAACTGATTTTTGTATATACTTTGGTGGACACCTTATTACCTGGCGGCTGACGTAGCAAGAAACATACAGTTGTTGCTTGCTCCTCTGCTGAGGCCGAGTACCAGGCTATGACTGCGGTTGTATCCGAGTTAACCTGGCTTGAAAGTCTTCTTAATGATTTGAGACTCAAACTCTCATCTCCGGTGACCTTATTTTGTGACATTCAAGCAACGATACATATTGCGAAGAATCCCGTCTTCCATGAACGAATAAAGCATATGGAAGTTGACTGTCACTTCATTTGAGAAAAAATTCAATCAAAGAAGATAGATTTGGAACATGTTCCTGCTACATGACAAGTTGCTGATATTCTGATTAAAGCCCTCTCTCGACCGTTATACTATCAGTTCTTATCCAATCTTGGTGCCTACGACTTGTACGCTCCAGCTTGCGGGGGAGTGTCAGAAAATGTTAGAAAACAATCTTGTAAAGGTCCATTTAGTGATTATAACCATTATTCTTCCTCATATAACAGTCCCACATCTTGAAAATGGGATCACTCTCTCTATCTCTCTTCTCCCTATATATTTGTACTCATATTTGTATTTTAAAATTCAAGAAGTATATACAACGTTCACACCATTCTTCTACATATGTGTTGTGTCTTTTTAAATAAATGCGATATGATTTCTAAAATGATTTGACTTTTATTAAGGGTTTGTCTAGAGACAAAGATGATTCAGGTGATCTTAAATAAAAACCTATGACTCAAATTCAATAAAATACGTAAAGACTCAAAATGTTGTAATTCTTCGTTTGAGATGATACTTATTTACAAACCCCTTACTCAGCCATGTTCATAAAAAGAGAAGGAAATTCATCCATTTATAAAAAAACATGAACTCCACGAATACTAAAAAAGAGAAGTTTTCTCGCAATTCCTCCCAACCCTAACATGCCTAGAAATTTAACAATATTTTGGTGTTTATTGTTTGCAGATGATATCGTTTTGGTCGATGAGACATGCGTGGGTGTAAATGCGAATCTTGAATTTTGGTGACACTTTAGAAAAGAAAGGTTTTAGGTTGAGCATGACAAAGACAGAGTATATGAAGCTTAATTTTAGCAGGGGCAAGGATAAATGACTTCGTTATTAAGTTGAGTGATTAAGATATTTCCCGCAATGAGTGCTATAAGTATCTTGGATCGATAGTTCAAAAAGATGGAGATGTTGATAAAGTGTGACCCAGAATCCAAGCAGGTTGGTTGAAGTGGAGAGACGCGTCAGGGATCTTGTGTGATCGTAAATTATGATTAAAACTTAAAGGCAAGTTTTCCCGTACTGCAATTAGACCAGCGATGCTGATGGGGATCCATCAAATCATGCATCTGGAGGGGTTCGCCGCAAGGCGGGACCCACGTTCATTTATTAGCGCGGGAGGGCTTGATCAGATCGCCGATCCGACTCCGCGGTTGCGTCCGACACTTCGCCGCGAGTCAAAAACATATATTAGTTTATTTTTTTTATTTTATTTTCATGTATTTTGTGGCCGATCCCACCACCCAATCATAGCCGTTGATGGGGATGTCCTAATTGCTCTTTTCTTATTAATAGATGTGTAGGGGCTGGAAAGAGGCTATTGCAGAATTTGGAGAACTTCATTTCCGGATTCCAGTGATCCCTCCCCGGTGCCGACGCCGTGGAACTCTAGGTGACGACTCTTAGGTGCTCGTTCTTCCCCCCAAGGTACCTCCTACCCTTTCCTTCGTTTTCCACCCTTCAAACCCCCGTTCCCACCGCTGCAGCCCCATCAAACCCGCGCCCAAACACAGCCGGTCGGCTGTTTTCCTGCAGGCCGACAACCGCCCACCGCCACCCCGCCGCCCCCCCTTACCGCCACCCCTCCTCCTTGCTACAGGATGCCACCCCCACTACAACCCTCCAACCATCAGCCGCCCCCTACTCTCTTGCCGCACCTCCATCCAAGTCTCCTTTCACCCTAGGCGGCAACCACCTCCATCCCCTTCCATGGATCCATTACCAAACAACCCCTATTCTCAAGATCAATCTAAGTCTGAGAATTTCAGCACCTGATCCGTCGTTTCTCTCCACTCTTATTAACATATTAGCCCGGATCCGATTTTACACATCGGATCTACCCTTCCCCAGCCCGGATCCACTTATACGTGGCCGGATCCACCGTTTTCTTGCCCGATCTCACCGTTAACCGCCAAGGACAACCACCGCCATCGTTGTCTCGCCGTCGGTTCCACCTTCGATCGCCGATCTACACTTCCAGATTCAAATTCTTCAGTGTCTCGGTTCATCCCTCTACTTTGTGAGTTATTGTGGTATTGGATTATTTGAATTGACATTTTCATTTAGTGAATTATTATATTTTGCTGCGATTCTTGCTAGTAGACATTTTCTTTAGTACGTTAATAATTTGCAGGAGGAGATATTCGCTGCGCGCTTTGGTTTGACCCTCCGAGCGGAGGAAGCCATTATAAATTGCCAAAATTAATCAACTGTTTTCAATTTCAAATATTTGCGTACAGTTAGAATTCTCATTGCTCAAATTTATTTGTCGAGATATCGACGATTTCATTGCATTTAGGTTCAAATTAACGTGCCACCCTTGCACTACCACCTAGTGTCGTAGGTTTTGTGCACCCGTAGTCTACCCCTACATCATTTTGGTACCAGAGGCAAGGTTAGGCCATTTGCATGCTCCGTAGTGGTAGGATCTTTAGAGGAAACATGGTAGAGCCGCAAGCCACCGACGACCGAACGACGAGCTCGAATTCAGGCACCGTTTTTGCTGAGTTTCAGCGCCTTATCCTCGACCGTTTTGACGCTTTATGTGCCCAGTTCAATGATGTGCGTCATGATATTGCCGAGGTGAATCTTCGTGTAGACCACTTAGAAAATGCCAGGGACACTCCAACACGACGTGACGAGTCACTTGAGGACGACCCTGATACTCCTCCACGTCATGACCAGCGTCCGAGAGATTGTCAGCCTTCAGCAGACCGCTACCATCGTGATATTCCTCATCGAGCCCCAATGCCGCCGATATGGCGAAATCCTGACTTTGTGATGGAGCATAGGTGAGCTCGCTCCGACGCGGGATAAGCTTCCCCATCAGCGTGATGAGTACCGTATGCCACGCTAGCCTCAGCTTGACCCCAAAGATCGTGTGCCCCCGCACGGTCGCCTTGATCATCACCACGATGAATATTATCCCCCGGGTCGGAGAGACCGTGGTCCCCTACCTACTCAATACGACTACATTCATGACGAGTACCCCGAGAATTATCCCGACCCTCGGAGGGGAGGCCACCACCACGACATCACCCGTCGTATTCGACTCGACACCCCTTCGTTCGATTGTCACCTAGATCCGAAAGCCTTCAACGATTGGCTATTGGACATGGACCACTATTTCGAGTGCTATGAGATCAGTGACGAGCGTTGCGTTCGCTTCGGAAAAATAAAGTTGGTCGGGCAGGCTAAGGTATTCTGGATTAGCGTAGAGAGAACCTTGCAGCGAGTTGGTTATTACCCCATCACTAGGTGGGATGAGATGAAGCAAAGGTTGAGCGAGAAGTACCCACCCGCTTCCTACCGAGACCAGTTATTTGAGCAGTTACAGAACTTACGCAGGGGTCACTTACTGTCGCTGTGTATATGGCTCGCTTCGACGATCTAGTCGTTAGGAGTGACGTCTCGGAGGAGCCTATCGCCACTACCTCCCGTTTCAAGGTGGGCCTTCGTTCTGAGATTCAAAGAGAGTTGATTCCACATCGTTTAGAGACGGTCGATCAGATATTTCAGCTCGCTCTCGAGTTCGAGCAGTACCTCCGATCTTTTAGCACGAGACAGTTCACTTCTCGGACTGAGTTCTCGACTTTTAGGAAACCCGCTCCGCCCCAGTCCACCACAGCTGCACCCTTATGTATCCCCGCGGATGCGAAGGGCAAAGCCATAGCCACTGATGGTCCGCGATCTGGGGGTATTGTGTGCTATCGATATTCTGGCAGGGGACACGTGGCGGCGCAGTGACCCATGCGGAACCTGCTAGTTTAGGGTGAGGAGCAGGATTTGGAGGAAGATGAGGAGGGTATGGAAGAAGTTATGGCCACTGTCGAGCAAGGCTGGGAGAGTGACGCCGAGAGATCTTTAGAGGTGGGAGTGATTAGACGCTTCCTACACACCCCTCGTGTAGATGAGGAATGGCGATACACCGCCATCTTTTACACATACTTTCCTAGTGCACACGGTCCCTGTAAGTTGGCTATCGACAATGAGAGTTGCGTGAACATCGTGGCCCAGAAGGGGCTTGACCATATGCAGGTGAAGGCAGAGCCTCACCCCCACCCATATCGTGTCGTCTGGGTAGATAAGACGGCGATTCAGGTCACCCAGCGCCGCCTTGTCCCGATCACCATTGCCTCATTTCAGGACAAGGTCTGGTGCGATGCCATTCCCATAGACGTCGCTCATGTGCTTCTTGGCCGCCCCTGGCTGTTTGATCGTGACGTCACGTGTTTCGGCCGCTCGAACGCGTGTGTCCTTTACGACAAGGGGAGAAAGATCACATTGACGCCCTCCCAACCCCGAGATAGATCCAAGGGTGTGGTCGAGCTATCTGTTAGTACGAGTGCCTCGAGGCCCTTGCATATTTTGAGGCGAGGCGAGTTTCTGTGAGATAGTGCTGATTCGAATATCATCTACGTTGTGGCTGCCACCCAGGCATCTGAGGATACCCCAGTTGACCACACACTAGCGGTGCGTCCCCTTTTAGATGAGTTTGCAGATATTATGCCGGACGAGCTCCCCGATGAGTTGCCCCCTCCACGGGACATTCAACATGCTATTGACTTGGTTCCGGGGGCTTCCCTCCCGAACTTGCCCCATTATCGTATGCATCTGGATGAGCACACTAAGCTCAAGAGGCAGGTCGACGAGCTTCTTCGGAAGCAGTTCGTTCGTGAGAGTATGAGTCCATGTGCGGTTCCCGCCCTTCTGACCCCTAGGAAGGACGGTTGTTGGCGTATGTGCATTGACAGCCGCGCCATTAACAAGATCACGGTCAAGTATCGCTTCCCGATCCCACGACTCGACGATTTACTGGATACTATGTGCGGTGCCCAGATCTTTTCCAAGATCGATCTCCGTAGTGAGTACCATCAGATACAAGTTTGTGGGGGCGATGAGTGGAAGACCGCATTCAAAACCAAAGACGGTCTTTATGAGTGGTTAGTCATGCTATTTGGGCTATCCAACGCCCCGAGCACATTCATGAGAGTTATGAAAAAGGTGTTGCGGCCCTAGATGGGCACGTTTCTGGTCGTGTTTTTCAATGACATACTGATTTATAGCCAGACTCAGACTGCTCTTCTCGAGCACTTGAGGCTTCTCTTTGGCACCCTCCGCCAAGCGAAACTGTATTTCAATCTGAAGAAATGCTCATTCCTCTCTGAGTCTGTTCACTTCTTAGGATTTATTATATCCTCGACTGGAGTATCTGTTGACCCTGAGAAGGTCAAATCCATTCGCGACTGGCCCGTACCAGCAAACATCCACGAGGAGCGCAGTTTTCACGGATTTGCCACCTTCTATAGGAGGTTTGTCCAGGGGTTTGATAAAATCATGACCCCCTTCACGAGCTGTCTCAAGAAGGGAGAGTTCCAGTGGACCCCCTCAGTCACTCGAGCCTTCGAGGAGATTAAGGAGAGACTGACGACGACGCCTGTTCTGAGATTGCCGGACTTTAGCCGTGCTTTTGAGGTCGCGTGCGATGTGTCTGGTGTAGGTATCGGCGGCGTTTTGAGACAGGAGGGACAATCAGTTTCTTACTTTAGTGAGAAGCTGAACGAGGCCAAGCAGAAATACTCGAACTATGATCGAGAATTTTATGCTATTGTCCAGTCTCTGCGCTACTGGAGACACTATCTCTTTTCTCGGGAGTTTGTGTTGTATTCCGACCACCATGCCTTACATTATCTCGATTCGCAGCGCAAGCTGGGACACCGACATGCTAAATGGGTTGAGTATGACTTCCATTATGTTCTTAAGCACCGAGCTGGTGTTGAGAACAAACCGACCGATGCGTTGAGTCGTCGCGTTTCCCTGTTGCAGACAATGACCGCTAGCGTAGATGGGCTTGAGAGATTGATTCTGGATTATCCGACATGCCCAGACTTTGGCTAGATTTATACCGCTTTGTCCCGAGATCCACCAGACCCTGTTGAGGGATATCAAATTTTTGAAGGATATCTGTACTGGGGCTCCCGCCTGTGCATTCCCCAGACATCTTACCGTGACTATTTGATTTGGGAATTGCACGCGGGCGGAGCCGCAGGGCACTTTGGGCGAGATAAGTCCATCGCCATTGTTGAGGACCGTCTTTATTGGCCTAGCCATAAGAAGGTCGTGCCCTGCATTGTCCGCCACTGCCGTATCTGCCAAACGACGAAGGGTACCAAATAGAACTTGGGTTTGTACACCCCTTTATCTGTTCCCCACCGCCCTTTGGAGGACATTAACATGGATTTTGTTCTCGGACTTTCTCGCACTCTACGAAAACATGACTCCATCTTCGTGGTGGTCGATTGTTTTTCGAAGATGACGCTTTATCGCTTGCCGTAAGACGGTAGATGCGACCCACGTTGCATCTATCTACATGAGGGATGTTTTTCGTTTGCATGGCCTAACCAAGTCGATCGTGTCAGAATGTGATGTCAGGTTTAGGAGTTACTTCTGGAAGATCCTATGGCATAAGACTGACACCCTTCTTAGGTTCTCCTCGGCATATCATCCCCAGACGGACGGGTAGATCGAAGTAGTGAACAAGACCTTAGGAAATCTTTTGCGGTGTCTAGTTGGCGAGCATGTGGGTAGTTGAGACTTAGATTTTCCGATTGCAGAGTTCGCCTACAATAGCTTTGTCAATAGGTCCACCGGGTTGAGTTCATTTCATGTAGTATCAGGATACGACCCTAGGAAGCCCATAGACCTCGTCCCGAGTTCTTTAGAGTCGCTCCCTAGTTAGTCTGCTGAGTCATTTGCACAACATTTGCATGAATTACATGAGTTGGTTCGCCGACGAATAATAATGAGTAATGAAAATTATAAAACCCATGCAGATAAGCGAAGGTGAGAACAATCATTTAATAAAGGCGAATGAGTCCGTACTCTGTTATTAGTCGTATTGGGACAAATGCCTACCAGCTCGATATCCCGGCTAGTATGAGAATTCACCCGATGTTTAATGTCGAGGATCTGACGCCGTATTACGAGACTCACGAGTATGTGGACCCGAGCGTGTAGATGCCCAGCCGCCACCACCCCCGCTTTTGTTGCCTTACCACTCTCTGACCCCACCTACGTCTGCTGGCCACCACAGCCCACCCCGTACTACCACCCACCCACCTGTGGACTCGTCTTCTCTGGTTTCACCACCGGCACCACCGATCGCACCGGGATCCACCTTTCGAGAGATGAAATATGAGTGCATCACGGAGATCATATCCCATCAGTTTGTTCCCACCACGGACGAACCGCGATGACGCTACTTAGTACATTGGCAGGGCCACCCCGATGCAGGCGACACTTGGATATTACCGGCAAAGCTTGACGGACTTGCCCCTGGACTTCGACCTCAGTACGATCATCTCCATTCATCGAAGATGAAGACTTTTCAGTCGTGGGGAGTTGATGGAGATTCATCAAATCATTGCACCTGAAGGGGTTCGCCGTAAGGAGGGACCCACGTTCATTTATTCGCACAGGAGGGCTTGATCGGATCGCCGATCCGACTCCGCGGTTGCGTCCGGCACGTCGCTGCGAGTTAAAAACATATATTAGTTTATTTTTTTGGTTTTATTTTCATGTATTTTGTGGCCGATCCCACCGGCCAATCATAGCCGTTGATGAGGATGCCCTAGTTGCTCTTTTCTTATAAATAGATGTGTAGGGGCTGAAAAGAGGCTATTGCAGAATTTGGAGAATTTCATTCCATGATTCCAGCGATCCCTCCCCGTGCCGACGCCGTGGAACCCTATGTGACTACTCCTAGGTGCTCGTTCTTCCCCCCAAGGTATCCCCTACCCTTGCCTTCGTTTTCCACCCTTCAAACCCCCATTCACACCGCTGGAGCCCCCTCAAACCAGCTGCCAAACATAGCCGGTCGGCTGTTTTCCTGCAGGCCGACAACTGCCCACCGCCAGCCCGCCGTCACTCCTTATCGCCGCCCCTCCTTGCTCTAGGACGTCACCCCCTACAGCCCTCCAACCATCAGCCGCCCCTCCTGTAACGGCCCGTAGTCCGCCACAGTTAACAAATTCATCCTATCTATTTTTCCATGAAACCATATGCAGTATTCCTTTATTCAACATTTTCACAATGAGCACATACATACATATAAGTCCAAATAAAAGTATGTACATCAAAGTCAAACTACAATATTACAATATTTAACTTCTAACAAAGTCTTTACCAAGTAAATGCATAAAACTAGCTAAGCTAAGCCTACAACAGAAAGAGCGAAGCATCTGTCTAGCTACATAGATATAGATAAAATGCCCCAATCCTATCTTTAGCGTTGTCCCGTTTGCGATTGGCCTGTACCTAAAATGTTAACATTTGAAACCATTAGTCTTTCTTAAAGACTAAGCGAGACAATATCTCCTTAACCTGCTATACATGCAACAAGTGAGAGATATATGTATGACAAAATGAATAGTATTTTTACCATAAATGTGAATCAGGTATAAAATGAGAGCATCATAAAAGAGAGGTAAGAACATATACACTTAAGTTTCATGAGTTTCATCAGTAGGTACTATTAGTTGCGAGTGAATCTATATTCATTCATATACAATTTTCATCATGTTTCCTGTTTTGAGCCGACCTCGTAGGGTCATCATGTTCCAAAACCAGTACGGTCAACCCGCGTTTATGCCTTTCGGCTCGACTGGTTTGACAATTCAACCTATTCATATCATTCATTCATGTGCATGCCGTTCATTCACCCGTAATAGAACCTCGTGTCGACACGTTAATAGAACAATGTTTAAATATTAGTGGATCCCCTCAGACTTTCATTCGCCTGTTTGCCTTATACCAAGGCCATACATCTTAGCGAGAATTATTTGGTTTTTCAGTGATATAAAATATATTCATGCTGACACATATCATATAAATCTCATTTCCATCTTTGAAGCACAACGCAAATAAGTTAAATACGTGAAATAAGCATAAATTAAACAGACAAGTCTCACCATTACTTTTTACTTTCCAGCGCCACGCTCCATGTCATTGCTATTTCTATGGTGGGATGCCATCCTTCGCGATATCTGTTTAGAGATCGTATTAGTAGAGAGATTTCTATCGGGGTTACACCTTACTATAGTGATGACATTGACACGTACGGGTTGACCAGACTTTCTAGGGAATGAAATAACCTAAAGTGCCAGATTACAAGTGCAACCACTCAGACTAAAACCCACTTAGTCCTCTCCAACATCCAATCTTCTCAGGTTCAGAAATTCAGAATAGCATGCCTGCTACTAGGCCAAGAAAGCTTTAATCCCAAATTTAACCATAGGAACTATCTGCATAAGTAAGCTAACTGTAAGGAGGAGCCACAACAGCACATCCGGCTACCCAATACTTACTCATACAGTACTCTGCTTGACATCAAAACCTCCAAATTACCACGAGTAGGTTCATACAAGCAACCATCCACACTAACACCAACATCCCCCTTTTAAAGCTCGGCCAGAATTAGAAAAAATCATCACCGGCCAAAACATATGCAAGAACTAAAAAGTAAAACCTTAATCCCAAGAAAATTAGAAAACCCTAACAATAGGAGAATTAAAAGCCGAAATCACAGCACCATGATCATCAATAAAGAAAGAGAAGAAGGTAAGGGAGAATAAAGCTCACAGTGAGAGGTTTGGGAGCAAAGATATGCTGATCTACAATCAAATCTCCACCACAAAAGCCACAATAGCACCACACAAACCACCCACACAGGCTCGTGTTAAACTTTTCCGTCGAGCTGAACACAACTCGGCACACAGAAGAGGAAAGACGAGGCGTTTGCGTCCCCTAGCCCTAACTTCCTCCTCCCAGTTAAGCTCCAGGCGATAAGAACAAGAATGAGAGGTGAGAATGAACGATAACAAAAGTAGAACAATCCTCTTGATATGTCCGCCCCCACCACTTCCCATCTTATCAAACGCCATAAGATGCCAAAATAACCCATTAACATATACCCGGTCCAACAAGCTAACAAGTTACCCTAAGCCCATACTTTAAACATAGCAGGAAGATAAAACCATCAAGATGGGCCACTAGTTAACAAACAGCTCCAACTGTAAGCACGACATTACGACGCTACCAGAAGCAGTTCTATATCATAAAATTACATTACGACAAGAAAAATAAATAAATTCACAACCCAAGGAAACTGAGATATCGGCACCGACACTGCTTTGTTCTCGTTTTCAGCGTCATCATCGGGGACATGGAGTTCTATTAATGCTTCATGATATTCATAATATGACGAAAAAGTAAGTATACCCACAAAAGATGTCGAACGTCACAATTCTTCCCTCCTTAGAAATTTTCGTCCTTGAAAATGTTAAGCTGTAGGCACGTCAAATAGTAGAGGGAAGAGATCTCGCATAGTGTCTTCTCGTTCCCATGTCGCTTTATCTCGTGTGTGACCCTTCCACCATACATGTACAAAGTGCACATTTCGATTGCGTAATTTCTTGGTTTGTCGGTCAATGATTTGATATGGTTTCGTCGGGCTTGACAAATCATCTTCAATTTGTATATTCTCAGTTGGGATGATCTTTTTAGGATCCTGGACATATTTACGAAGTGCCGATACATGAAAAACATCATGTAAGCGTTGTAAGTCCTTCGATAATGCCAAGCGGTACGCGACTTCGCCCACTCTTTCTGTAACAGGGTATGGTCCTACATAACGTGGACTTAATTTTCCAAGACGTCGAAGTCGTGTAACTCCTTTAAATGGTTTAATCTTTAAACACACGAGATCACCAACTTGAAACTCCACGAGGCGATGTTTCGCATTATAGTACTTTTGTTGTCGATCCTGGGTTACCTTCATTCTTTGTTGGATAAGTACAATTTTCTCATGCCACTTATCCACTTTCTCTTTATTGTATAATTGTCTTTCCCCGTCTTCAACCCAACTTAAAGGTGTACGACAGCGACGACCATATAGTGCTTCAAAAGGCGCCATCTGAATGGAAGACTGATAACTGTTATTATAAGTAAACTCAACAATTGCCAAGTATTTCTCCCAGGAACCCTTTAGATCAAGCGCTACCATACGTAATAGATCCTCTAATAATTGGATAGCTCGCTCTGACTGTCCATCAGTTTGGGGGTGAAACGTAGTACTGAATAGTAATTTCGTTCCCAAGCGTTTATGAATCTGTCTCCAGTTTCCCAATGTGAATCGACCATCACGATCAGATATAATTGTTCGGGGAATTCCGTGTAGCTTCACAATAACATCAATATATAATTCATTTAATTTTTCAGGTGGTGTATGGCTATAAAGTGTGCCCTTTTTATTAATCGATCTATGATAACCCATATACCATCATGACCCAACTTACTACGAGGCAAACCAAAGACGAAGTCCATGGCAATGTCTTTCCACTTCCATTCTGGTATGGGTAACGAACGTAAATAACCTCCGGGCTTTTGATGTTCAGCCTTTACCACTTGGCAAGTATGACAGGAGGCGATGTATGTACTTACATCCTTCTTCAATACAGGCCACCAGAAGTCTTCTTTTAGATTTTGATACATTTTAGTTCGGCCAGGATGAATTGACAATGAAGTGTTATGAGCTTCATACAAAATATCGTTTCGTAAACTATCTGCATCTGGAACACATACCCTTTCATTCATCAGTAACAACCCATTCTGTTCTGTAAAACTTGTAGATTCCCCTGTTTTTACTTTTTCCATCAAAGCCATCAAAGAGACATCTTTCGGGAAGACTTCTCGGATTCTATCCTTTAATGTATAACGAATTTGCATTTGACATAATTGATACTGCTTCTCTTCGGTCGTAAAAACTGGAATTATTTCCATCTTCTCAAGTTCACATATTAACTGTGGGTTATAAATTTTCAAGGCTGCCAATCCAGCAATACTTTTGCGACTTAACGCGTCAGCAACCACATTGGCCTTCCCGGGATGATACTGAATATCCACATCATAATCTTTGATAAACTTTAACCAACGTCGTTGGCGAATGTTTAATTCCTTCTGCGTAAAGATGTACTTCAAACTTTTGTGATCGGTGAAAATTTCACATCTTACTCCATACAAATAGTGGCGCCAGATCTTTAAAGCAAAGATGACTGCTGCTAATTCCAGATCATGAGTTAGATAGTTCCTTTCAGCATCCTTTAATTGACGTGACGCATAGGCGATTACCTTCCCATGTTGCATTAATACACAACCCAAATCATTAAACGAAGCGTCACTATAGATTTGAAATCCTTCTGTGCCTGATGGAAGTATTAATACATGGGCAGTAGTTAATCTTTCCTTTAATACTTCAAACGCGATTTGACAGTTTTCGTTCCAGTGAAAAGGAACATTTTTCCGAGTTAACTGTGTTAATGACAATGAGATTTTTGAGAAATCTTTGACAAATCTCCGGTAATATCCTGCTAATCCAAGAAAACTTCGTATTTCTGTCACATTTGTGGGTTGTGGCCAGTTGAGAATCGCATCAATTTTGGTAGGATCAACTGATAAACCTTGTTCCGTAATTACATGTCCCAAAAACGACATTTCCTTTAACCAAAACTGGCATTTCAAAAATTTTGCATATAGTTGGTTTTCCTTCAATCGCTGTAATGTCAGTTGTAAATGTCGAGTGTGTTCTTCCTTAAATGCTGAATAGATTAGAATATCATCAATAAACACAATAACAAATTTGTCTATGCAATCCCTGAAAATTCGATTCATCATATCTATGAAAGCTGCAGGAGCATTTGTTAATCCGAACGGCATTACCACAAACTCATAATGTCCATACCTTGTGCTAAAGACAGTTTTAAAAATATCTTCTTCTTTAATTCGCAGTTGGTGATATCCTGATCTTAAGTCCATTTTTGAAAACACTTTTGAATTCACTAGTTGATCGAATAGATCATCGATGCGTGGTAGAGGATATTTATTCTTCACAGTTAATTTATTCAGTTCTCGATAGTCCACACATAATCTTAATGTCCCCTCTTTCTTCTTTACAAATAACACGAGCGCTCCCCACGGAGATGTGCTAGGACGAATAATATTTTTATCAATTAAGTCCTGTAATTGACATTTCAACTCCGCTAACTCTTTAGGAGCCATACGATACAGCGTCTTTGCAACTGGTCGCGCTCCCTTTTCCAGGTTAATTTCAAACTCCACTTCTCTTCTAGGAGGGAGCCCTGACAATTCCTCAGGAAAAAGCTCCTGAAAGTCACATACAACTGGAACAGTGTTAATATCCTTCTTGTTCTCTGACATGCCTTTTATCAACACCAACACTGCTTCACATCCCTTTCGTATCTTCTTTGATGCCTTCATTGGTGATATTATCAGTTTGGATACTTCGCCCAAACCACAGAACACAACAACACTTTGGTCTACACAATGAACTGTAACTTCCTTCCGCTTACAATCAATTATTGCGGCATGTTGAATTAGCCAATCCATTCCCAGTATAATATCAAATTCAGTAAGTGGTAAAACCACTAAATCCACTGTAAAGGGTTTATCGTTTAACTCAAACGAAACTATAATTCGTTGTTGCGTTGATATTACTTGATTATTTGGTAGAGTGACATGCAGAATATCCCATGTGGAATAGGGTTTTTCCGAAATAATACTCAATATAGTCGAAGAAATAAACGGATGGCTAGCATCAGTATCAAATAAAACTTTCATCAATTTGCCGCAAACATAAAGCATACCTGTCACCACCGTGTCATCTGCCTTCGCCTCTTGCTGATTCAAATTAAACACACGAGGCTGTACATGACGTTCTTCCACTGTAGTTCCACCAGGGGCTGAAGTGGAGGCAAGAGATTCACTTTCTCTAAAAATACCCATCTGATACATTTTTGGGCCCTGCTGAGCTGGGAACCTCCTGGAAATGTTTTCTCCTTCCTTCCTCTTTGGGCATTCCCTTTGATGATGCCCAGGCTGATGACACAAATAACATACATTACTTCCAGCTAAACACTGCCCCTTATGGTTTCTCCCACACTTTCCACACTTTTGCTCCTGTACTTGCGACTGCCCTACACTGCGACTCTCTGTCGGACGAGGTCGCTTTCCAGAATCACCAGACTTCCAAGACGTACCAGATTTAGTTGAGGACTCCTTACTTTGAGTCCACTGCAATCTCTTTTTCCCAAACTCCCTTTTTCGTTGAGTCTTCTCAGCATCGATTTCCATCAAACGAGCTTTCTGAACTAATGCTCCATAGTCTCGAATTTCAAGTGGCACCAAAATTGACCGGATACTATCCCGCAATCCTTCCTGAAACCTGCGACACCTTTCTGTTTCATGTGGCACAAACGCTTCGGCATAGAATGCCAGATTGGCAAACTCTGTCTCGTACTCAAGGACGGAGCGGGGACCCTGTACTAGACGTAGGAACTTATCCTGTAACAGTTTCTTTTCTGACTCAGGTACAAACCATCCTGTAAACTCCTGCACAAACGTGGTCCAAGGGATGCTGACTTGTCCTCGACCAGCCAAACGACCACGAACATTGACCCACCATCGTTTAGCCTCCCCTTCAAGGAGAAAAGTAGCTAAGCTCACTTTTCGGTCATCTGGGCAAAGCATCACTTCGAATATTGTCTCGATACGTGAAATCCAGTCCTCTGTCTCCAAAGGGGGAAGACCACCTCGAAATATAGGCGGCTTCAACTCTAAAAACTGCTTCAAGTCTACATCAAGATGTCTTTGTTGTACTGATTCAGTCGGCTCTGTAGAAGAAACAACAGGAGGAACATCTCGCACCATCTTAATAGCTTCTGCTAACATACGAGCAAGGTCTGTCAATTGAGGTTGGGCCTGCTGTTCAACCGGTGTACGTACAGATTGCTCTATTGACAAAGGTTCCTGCTGCAGATGTTCTTGGTGTGCCGCGTCACCACCTGCTGACATAGTTTCTCGCACCAATGATGAAGGAGCCTAACCAAATTAAACCACAATATAATCAATTGACATGTTTACAAAAGATGTCAAAGAAATGTTGGACTTGGACGTATGTACACACTCATTGTGGCCAGGCTTTGGGGAAACCTGGCTCTGATACCACTAAATTGTAACGGCCTGTAGTCCGCCACAGTTAACAAATTCATCCTATCTATTTTTCCATGAAACCATATGCAGTATTCCTTTATTCAACATTTTCACAATGAGCACATACATACATATAAGTCCAAATAAAAGTATGTACATCAAAGTCAAACTACACTATTACAATATTTAACTTCTAACAAAGTCTTTACCAAGTAAATGCATAAAACTAGCTAAGCTAAGCCTACAACAGAAAGAGCGAATCATCTGTCTAGCTATATAGATATAGATAAAATGCCACAATCCTATCTTCAGCGTTGTCCCGTTTGCGATTGGCCTGTACCTAAAATGTTAACATTTGAAACCATTAGTCTTTTTTAAAGACTAAGCGAGACAATATCTCCTTAACCTGCTATACATGCAACAAGTGAGAGATATATGTATAACAAAATGCATAGTATTTTTACCATAAATGTGAATCAGGTATAAAATGAGAGCATCATAAAAGAGAGATAAGAACATATACACTTAAGTTTCATGAGTTTCATCAGTAGGTACTATTAGGGGCGAGTGAATCTATATTCATTCATATACAATTTTCATCATGTTTCCTGTTTTGAGCCGACCTCGTAGGGTCATCATGTTCCAAAACCAGTACGGTTAACCCGCGTTTATGCCTTTCGGCTCGACTGGTTTGACAATTCAACCTATTCATATCATTCATTCATGTGCATGCCGTTCATTCGCCCGTAATAGAACCTCGTGTCGACACGTTAATAGAACAATGTTTAAATATTAGTGGATCCCCTCAGACTTTCATTCGCCTGTTTGCCTTATACCAAGGCCATACATCTTAGCGAGAATTATTTGGTTTTTCAGTGATATACAATATATTCATGCTGTCACATATCATATAAATCTCATTTCCATCTTTGAAGCACAACGCAAATAAGTTAAATACGTGAAATAAGCATAAATTAAACAGACAAGTCTCACCATTACTTTTTCCTTTCCAGCGCCACGCTCCATGTCATTGCCATTTCTATGGTGGGATGCCATCCTTCGCGATATCTGTTTAGAGATCGTATTAGTAGAGGGATTTCTATCGGGGTTACACCTCGCTATAGTGATGACATTGACACGTACGGGTTGACCAAACTTTCTATTGAATGAAATAACCTAAAGTTCCAGATTACAAGTGCAACCACTTAGACTAAAACCCAGTTAGTCCTCTCCAACATCCAATCTTCTCAGGTTCAGAAATTCAGAATAGCATGCCTGCTACTAGGCCAAGAAAGCTTTAATCCCAAATTTAACCATAGGAACTATCTGCATAAGTAAGCTAACTGTAAGGAGGAGCCACAACAACACATCCGGCTACCCAATACTTACTCATAGTACTCTGCTTGACATCAAAACCTCCAAATTACCACGAGTAGGTTCATACAAGCAACCATCCACACTAACACCAACATCCCCCTTTTAAAGCTCGGCCAGAATTAGAAAAAATCATCACCGGCCAAAACATATGCAAGAACTAAAAAGTAAAACCTTAATCCCAAGAAAATTAGAAAACCCTAACAATAGGAGAATTAAAAGCCGAAATCACAGCACCATGATCATCAATAAAGAAAGAGAAGAAGGTAAGGGAGAATAAAGCTCACAGTGAGAGGTTTGGGAGTAAAGATATGCTGATCTACAATCAAATCTCCACCACAAAAGCCACAATAGCACCACACAAACCACCCGCACAGGCTCGTGTTAAACTTTTCCGGCGAGCTGAACACAACTCGGCACATAGAAGAGGAAAGACGAGGCGTTTGCGTCCCCTAGCCCTAACTTCCTCCTCCCAGTTAAGCTCCAGGCGATAAGAACAAGAATGAGAGGTGAGAATGAACGATAACAAAAGTAGAACAATCCTCTTGATATGTCCGCCCCCACCGCTTCCCATCTTATCAAACGCCATAAGATGCCAAAATAACCCACTAACATATACCCGGTCCAACAAGCTAACAAGTTACCCTAAGCCCATACTCCAAACATAGCAGGAAGATAAAACCATCAAGATGGGCCACTAGTTAACAAACAGCTCCAACTGTAAGCACGACATTGCGACGCTACCAGAAGCAGTTCTATATCATAAAATTATATTACGACAAGAAAAATAAATAAATTCACAACCCAAGGAAACTGAGATATCGGCACCGACACTGCTTTGTTCTCGTTTTCACCGTCATCATCGGGGACATGAAGTTCTATTAATGCTTCATGATATTCATAATATGACGAAAAAATAAGTATACCCACAAAAGATGTCGAACGTCACACCTCCTCTCTTGCCGCACCTCCATCCTAGTCTCCTTTCACCTTAGCCGACAACCACCTCCATCCCCTTCCGTGGATCCACAACCAAACAACCCCTATTCTCAAGATCAATCTAGATCTGAGAATTTCAGCCCCTGATTTGTCGTTTCCCTCGACTCTTATTACCATATGATGCAACCTGAAATGCATCGCTAATTTATCTTATCGCATTTTAATAAAATATTTTGTAGCGCATGTCGTCGCGCAAATTTGTCTTTTATTTCATGTATTTGTGTGTTTTACGCCATGTTTGCGCAATCTTCGTGCGACTTATTGGTGTGACCGGTCAATAGGATCTTAAATATATTGGTCCGTCAAATTAAGACGAGTTATTTTGAGCAAGCAAGCAGACAACAAAATTAAATTTTATAAATCTGAAATTAATATTTTTTTGTACTAATTTTGTCCAATTTCAGCTCTTGTATCATAACCTTGACATTCCCTTTTATTTAATACCTCTTTAACCTTTGGAATCTCAAAACATCCGGCCCTCCCTAACACCTCCCATTTATTATTAATGAAACTTGAAAATGCTGGCTGATTGTAACTGCTGCCATTTTCTCATTATAGCCGGTCATTTATAACCTTTCTTTGAAACCGCTGCCTATAACATTCAAAGCCTTAAAATTATTGAAAACTCCTAATTTTATTTAAGCCAACCTCCTCCTTCACGCCAAGGTGGGTGGAGTCGGAATCAGGAAACAGAGATAACACTCCTGTTTCCCGGTATTACCCACTGTAGCTCCTCCATTTCCTCCCGTCGCTCATCGCAGGCCCTCCTTGCTCCGTTGCCGCCACCTGACACCACAGAAGTTCCCGGCGGCAAGTTCTGGGACCATCGCCAGTCCCGTCGGCGAGTCCAGGTCCGCCCCTACCTCCGTCTTCCCGTCCCAAATCTCCAACTCCCGTCGATTCCTGCCAAGTCCGCGACTAAACTCCAGAGCTCTTTTCCCTGTTTTCCGGCCTGAGCACCCCTCGTCCGCCGTTTACCACCCTTCCCGTCCATATCCAGCTCGAGAAACCTCATTCACGAGCACTGTTGTGGCCCTCCGGGCCCGGATCTCCCTGCCGGTGCTGTCCAGAGCCAATCCATAGGCCCTCTGCCTTTACTCCACTCCTACACATTGGGATTCGTCATTGACGCGTGCTGTTGGTATACTTATCACCTCATCTCGCCCCTCCATTGATTTTAGTCCATTTTCATGAATGTCCGCAAAAGATTAATAATTTCAAAGCTTTCTGCCCAAATTAATCGTGTTCTTTTTGTCGTTAATTTGCTACTCCATTAGTTGTTCTCTCACAAAGTGTCGCTTGTGGATGAGTTGATTTTATTGCTGATTACGAGCAAGAGTTAGACGCTTACGGGGGTTTTACAGAACTTTTGAGTAAACTATTGCGTGTCAAAGCTCACGTAGTCGTAATTTCACCACCTACTTTTAAATTGAGCACAAAAATTAACATTTTAAAATTAATTGCAGAATTCGGTATGCATTAGTTTGGTATCAGAGGTCGGTTCGATTCACTCCTATTGTGAATCGAACGATCCTTTTTTTTAAATTGTTTTCAAAAAAGAGGAAACTTTTTATTTATTTTTTTTAAAAATATCTGTCAAATTTTTTATCGTGAGTCCTACTTAAAAAAAATTTGAGTCCACTTTTTTTTAATTATCTAAAAAAATGGAAAATTTTGACGTAGGTTTAAAAAGGTTAGCAAAAAACATTGAGATTCTCTCCGTTAATATTCAACATGAAGTGAAAGAAATGTGGACTACAGTAAAAAGACTTGATGCGAGAATACCCAAACCTTATGTTTTCCCTGATTACTACCTAACTCCGTATCAACAAGTGGGAACCGAGTTTATGTCTATTAATAGTCTTCCTGGTTTCGATGTTTTCCCCACGAGCACATTGACCCCACTTGTTTCCACTGAATCACTCTCTTCAGTCCAGGAGGTTCTTCCCGAGTCCCAACTCCAGGAAGAAAACTTCGTCCTCTTCAAACCCTCATCTCAATTGGAATGACGCTTTCACTCGCTCACACTGAAGCACAACCTCTAGTGCCCGAGCTAATTCCCGAGGTTCCGCTTCAGAAAGAAGAACTTACTAGTAATGTGTCACTCGCCTCAGATGAGACAACTTCAATCTCACTTCTCCTAGAGGAGTTGACTAATGATGAGCCCCTCATCTTAGGTGACATAGACTCAAACTTCATATATCCTATTTCTCATAGATCACTGCAGTCGTAAACCCTTGGGGCCAAAAACATTATGCTCGGTGGCCACTTGCTAGTGGCATCCAAGTCCTCACCATATATCGGCCTTGTATTTGGGGATCACTCTTTTATTCCCAATCCTACGAGTCTAGGCATGTACGCTAAAATTAATCCAACTTATAAATTTTGTCTTTGGTGAACACACTTTTGGCTCACCTCACTTTGTTACGATTATGCGTGAGATTGATTTCAAACTTTCTAGGCTAAGTCGTCGTAGGAGAAATGATTCAGTCCCTAGACTTTTCTTTCCTGCTAGGGACGCCCGTTTTAAAGGATTTCTGTGATTGGTTTTAAATGAAGAAATTGTGCTCGGTTTAAAAATTTGTTGTGTTAGTCAGATGTCTGTGGGTGACGATATGTCGATAGTTGATCTTGGTTTTGTGGACTTTCGTAGGTGTCGAGCACTAGTGCGTATGATACAATATATTCTAATAAATCCATGTGCGAACAGAAAACAAGTAGATCAAAAATTTGGAGTAACAAAATTTTTATTATCCAAAAAGGAATATATTACAAAGGTATGACCTCCCTTTTATAAAATGAAGGAGAGAAAAAAAATTACAAATAAGCAATGTGAGACTAATAATTACAAAAACAAACAGCTATACAAGCCGCATAAGCCGAGCGGTTAGACTAACCGCCCGGCAACCATAATGTGCAGAAGATAACCCGACAATATCTTCAAGCTCCATAACAAGCCGCTGAGAGAAGTCGCCAGACCGCCAGACACCAATCATCAACAGCCCGACTACCAAGCCTCTGGGAGAAGCCGCTAGACCGCCAGCCACCAATCATCAACAGCCCGGCTACCAAGCCGCTGGGAGAAGCCGCAAGACCGCCAGACAAACCGCCAGACCGCCTGATCTCCATACTGCAACACTCCCCTTCAAGCTGGAACATAGATATCAATCATGACCAGCTTGTCGCAAATGTGAAACAAAGAAGCGAACAACGGCTTGGTGAAGATATCTGCCAACTGATTGTCTGAAGTGACGAATGAAGTACAAATATGTTTCTTCAAAATCTCTTCTCGAATAAAATGACAGTCGACTTCTATGTGTTTTGTTCTCTCATGAAAGATCGAATTTTTGGAAATGTATATCGCGGCCTTGTTGTCGCAGAACATATGAAGAAGATAGTTGTAGATCTCTCCTAAGTCAAGCATGAGAGCCCGTAACCACTTTAACTCATATGTGGTTGACGCCATACTACAATATTCCGCTTCTGCACTAGACCTTGAGACAACAGACTGCTTCTTGCTCTTCCAGCTCGCAATATTCCCTCCAACAAATGTGCAAAAACCCGATGTTGACTTGCGGTCTCCTTTATCATCTACATAGCTCGAATCTGAGTACGCTTCAACCATCAAGTGATCATTCTTCTGAAAAAGCAATCCTTTCCCTGGTGCTGCTTTGGCATATTCCAATATGCTCAGGGCAGACTGTACATGACACTCCCTAGGTGTACAACCCCGTGTTCGCCGAGCGGGTCCTCCAAGCCAGGAGAGCGGACCGGGCTGCCTGGACCGCACCAGAATAACATGCGAGGGGCAGGAGGCAGGAGGCCAACTCGCTCTCGCCCAAGTCGGGCAGGAGGCCAGTTCGCTCTCGCCCAGGTCGGGCGGGCGAGCCACGCGAGTCGCACCTTCACCCCTCTCGCTCGCTCAGAATTCGTCGAGCAGAGTTTGGGTCGCCATTCGTCGAGAAGAGTTTGGGTCGCCATTCGTCGAGCAGAGTTTGGGTCGCCACTCGTCGAGCAGAGTTTGGGTCGCCGTTCGTCGAGCAGAGTTTGGGTCGCCATTCGTCGAGCAGAGTCTGGGTCGCCGTTCGTCGAGCAGAGTTTGGGTCGCCATTCGTCGTACAGAGCTTTTCGGTCGGCATTCAACGAACTGGTATTCGGGGATGGGTTCGATGAGTCCAAATTGGCGAGCCCTCCTCTGAGGCTCCCATGGTTGCAGTTGGAAGCCTGGCCGCTAGCCTGCTCTCCTATGCGCGACTCGGCTGCCGGCCCGCCTTGGCACGGGTATTGGCGGGCCGCGGCGGCCCGACTCGCGCTCGCCCAAGGAGAGTAGGCGAGCCGCGGGAGCCAGGCCGCACCCGCCTCCCGCGAGGGGAGAGCAGTGGCGTGCCGACCTTCATATCCCTGGGGTGTGCCCAGTAGAGGCCTAGAGGTAAAATTACCTGGATGCCCTCCCCATGGGTGCAAATAGCTAGTTGGAACAGCGGAGATACGCTGTTGGCAGACCAAGATGGGCTGCACATAGCTGTTCAAAACAGCGGAGGTTGGCTATTTGCAGGCTGTTTTCAGAATTCTATAAATAGAACCCAAGGGACACCTCAGAAGGCACGCTTTGATACTCACAAGCTCCTTAATTCCCGAGTGCTTTCTAAGGTTGCCTTAGCTCGGTCTGTGGCTAAGGAGGGGAAGTACTCTCAGGTCTTCCGGGTGTGTGGTGGGTCCTCCCCGCCGAGCCCTTGGGTCGGTTCTTCCCTTGTCTCTTTTGTTGTTTTGTTTGCAGGAGCGAAGTAGGTGCGCGATCACCTCTTCCCCAAGGGTGAACTCCACAGGAGACTGAGATTTCAGTTTCAACATTTTGGTGCGGTGAGCGTGGAACGTGGTCAGTACAGAAAAACTTCAGTGAGCTCAATGAAAGGCGGACAGGGATCTGACAGGCCGGACTCGCCGCCCCCCACCTCTGGCCACGGTGGGGATGTTTGAAGATTTCAGGAACGAGGTGCTGGGCCTCGTCAAGTTCGCACTCGGCACGCGAGCCGAGTGCTCGACTCCGGCAGTCCAGATCGCAGCCGCCCCCTCTCTGGGCGAGGACGCCCCCGACAGGCGAGCTGGGAAGGAAATTGCCGAGGAGGGCCGTGGGTGCGAGCTCCCCGCGCGCGAGCTCTTCCCCGGCTCGGCAGGCCGAGGCCGGTTCGGCGAGCTGGGCTCGCGAGACTCGCCAGCTCGCCCAGTAGGGGGAGGCAGCCCATTCAGCGAGTTGGTCTCTTCAGCTCCAGTTCCAGAGGGGTTCAGGGAACCCGAGATGTCCTATTACACCGGGAAGGGAGACCCGATCCAACACGTCCAGTGGTTTGAGGACGTGATCTCGATCCGGCAGATGTCGGATGGGTTCAAGTGCCGACTCTTCGCCATCACCCTCAAGGAGAAGGCGAGGGAGTGGTTCGATCAGCTGCCGGCCAGCTCCATCTACTGTTTCGAGGACTTGCGTCGGGGGTTCATACTGAGATTCACTACCTCAAAGAGGAGGAAGGAGTCAGAGTCCCTGTTCCACATCAAGTAGGGAGTGAATGAGACGCTGGGGAGCTACGTGGATCGGTTCCAGGAGGAGGTCACCAAGTCCAGGAGATGCCGAGCCATAGTCTGATGATGACTTTCACTCTGGGCCTGCAGCAGGGTTTCTTCAGGATGGAGTTGAAGAGAATACCCCCCCACTCCTATGAGGAGCTGATGGAGAGGGCGGCGAGAGAAGTTGACGGGGAGGCGTCAAATCCGGAGTTCGCCCGGAAGCTGGCCAGGTGGGCCACAGAGGAAGAGAAGGAACCAAGAGGAGGAAGAGGACAGGAGGAGAGGAGAGGAGAGCCTCGACAGAGGGAGCAGAGGCAGCTTCAGGGGCAGCAACAACCAAGGTGGGGGCGTCAGGAGCCTGACCGTCGGCTGGGCTGAAGGCCCGGGTGGCAAGGGCAGGGGCCACAGAGAGGGTATCAAGGAAGGGACCACCACCGGGGGGGGGGGGGAGATCAATTCCACCCCCCTGGTTGGAGGCAGACCCAGAGACCTCGACTCCCCGATCAGGAAGAGGCTATGACCATAGCCATGGGGGAAAGGAGGAGAGTAGTAAGGAGAAGGAGGAGAGAGGTTAGGGTGGAGTTGCCTTACTGCGACTTCCATCAAGAGAAAGGGCACGCCACAGCCACGTGCCCGAAGTTCCTTGAAATGAGAGGGAACAGGGAGCAGCAGCAGCAGGGGCGTTAGGAAGTGAGGATCGAGGAGGTCCTGCCTCGGGCGGAGGAGGACCGTTGCGAAGACCGGGTGGATGTCGGGACCCGAGGAGGGATCAGAGTGATCCACGGGGGGGGGGGGGGGGGGTTGAGGCTTCCCGGAAGGCAAGCCTACACACCATGTATCGCCGGAGCGTTGGCTCCACATCCCAGACTCCGCCCCCAGAGGAGAGGATCACGTTCTCGAGGAGCGATATGACGGATCATGAGGATCCTTTTTGCGATGCGCTGGTCATCCAGACAACCATTGAAAATTTTACCGTCTCCAGGATCCTCGTCGACAACGGAAGCTCCGTCAACGTCGTCTTTAAGAAGGCGTTTGACGCGATGAAGGTGGATGCGAAGAGGGTGCTGGCCTCGGATGGGCCCTTGTTTGGATTTTCGGGGGAGAGGAAGGAGGTCGAAGGAGGGGTGGGCCTCCATGTCACCCTGGGGGGGGGGCAGTCCAGGAACTGCAGGTTCGTCATCGTGGATGCCCCCAGCAGCTACAATGCCATCTTCGGGAGGCCCCTTATCAGCGCCTTCCGCTGCGTCCCCTCATCGTTCCATCAGTGCTTGAAGTTCAATGCCGAGGGGATTCAGGTCAGGGTCAGGGGGGACCACAAGGTGGCGCGAGAATGCTACGTCACTGCCGTGAACTCCATCTCTTGGCAAGAGGGAGCCGAGGAGATGGAGCGAAGGATGGAGGAGGCGGAGCAGGAAGCTGACAGGGAGGAGCTGGAGGCGGAGAGCTGCGTTGTGGTAGAGACAACAGAAGGAGATCAGGAGGAGTCGGCCGAGGCGATGGCCGTGGAAGAAGAGGTGGAGGCGGAGGCCCTCGTACCGGAGGAGAGGGGTGTTGAAGAATGGGGGGAGCAGTCCCGGTTGGAAGCTGTGGAAGAGGTGGTGGAGCTGGAGGTCCACACCCGTGAAGGCAGGGTGGAGAAGGTCCGCGTCAGCGGAGGGCTGACCCCGGATGACCAAGGCCGGATGCTGGAGTGCATCCAGAAGAATGTGGACATCTTCGCATGGAGCGCCGCGGAGATGCCAGAGGTTGACGCGGATGTGGCTTGCCACCGCCTCAACTTGGACCCGGGAACACGCCCCGTCCAACAGAAGAAGAGGTCCACCGCGGACAAGCTGACGGAGCTCATCAGAGAGGAGGTGGCGAAGCTTCTCAAGGCCGGCTTCATATCCGAGATCCAATACCCCCGGCTGGGTCTCAAATGTAGTCATGGTAAAAAAAGGGGACGACCGGTTGCGAATGTGTATCGACTTCTACTTGCTTAATAAATCTTGTCCTAAGGACTGTTATCCCTTGCCTCAGATCGACGTGCTAGTTGACTCAGCCGTCGGTTTTTCTATAATAAGTTTTCTAGATGCATTTTCAGGTTATCATCAAATCAGAATGCACCCCCCGGACGTCAAAGATGTCTCGTTCATCACGGGGGATGGATGCTACTGTTACAAGATGATGCCCTTCGGGCTAAAGAACGCAGGGGCGACCTATCAAAAGATGATGGACGGGGTTTTCAAAGAACAGAAGGGGAGGAACCTGGAAGTGTACGTGGACGTTCTCATGATCAAGAGTCAGGATGTGGACTCACCTCCAAGACCTGGAGGAGACCTTTGCTACCCTGCGCAGGTACAAGATGCGGTTGAACCTCCCGAAGTGTGTCTTCGGGGCCAGCATGGGAAAGTTCTTGGGGCACCTCCTCACCCCTGCAGGGGTCGAGCCGAATCCGGATAAGGTCAAGACCATCTTAGAGCTGGGATCGCCACGGAACACTAAGGAGGTGCAACGGCTGACAGGGAAGATGACAGGACTAAGTAGGTTCCTCTCTCGGGCTGGGGAGAAGTGCTCCCCCTTCTTCAAAACGTTAGGGGGGGGGTCAGAAATTCGAGTGGACCAAGGAGTGCGTGGAGGCATTCCAGACCCTCAAGGTGCAGTTGACTCGGGCTCCATTGCTTCAAGGGCCGAAGGAAGGGGAAGACCTATTTCTATACCTCGGGGTCGGGGCGGAGGCCTTAAGCTCCGTCCTAGTTCGTGAAGAGGGGAAGAAGCAGCTCCCTATATATTACGTGAGCCGGGTCCTGAGAAAGGCCGAGCTCCGATATCCAATTTTGGAGAAGCTGGCCTTCGCCCTGGTCATCTCAGCCCGAAGGCTGCGACCATATTTCCAGGCACACTCAATCCGAGTGATGACTGACCATCCCCTCCGCAACATCTTTGAGGGGGTGGAACATTCTGGCAGGCTGACCAAGTGGTCGGTGGAGTTGAGTGAGTTCGACGTTTCCTTTGTCCCCCGCCTCTCGATCAAAGCTCAAGCAATGACCGACTTCTTGGCCGATTATGTGATTGAGGTGGCGGAGGAAGATCTCACTCGTCCGACTCCTTGGAAGGTGAAGGTGGATGGCGCCTCGGGGAGGCATTTCCTAGGAGTAGGGGTGATCTTGGAGAGCCCTCAAGGGACTAGAATTGTGCAGATGGTGGTGGTGCACTTTCCCATCACCAACAATCAGGCCGAATATGAGGCCGTGATAGCGGGTCTGCTCCTGGCCAGGGAGCTGGGGGTGTTGGACGTGGAGGTCCTTACTGACTCCGTGGTAGTAGCTTCTCAGATCAACGAGGAATTCGAGGCGAGAGAGCCTACCCTGCGGCTATACTTAGCCAAAGTAAAGGGGGTCATCGACATGTTCCAAACTTTTTCCATCAAACACGTGCCCCAGGAGGAGAACGAGCAGGCCGATCAGCTAGCGAAGCATGGTCCCCGGGTGGGGGGTGCCATCACCGACTTGTTCCGCCCTTCCATCGAAGAGGGGGAGTTTATGGAGATAGACCAGCGGCCTTCATGGATGGACCCGGTCGTAACTTTCCTTTCCACGGGGGAGTATCCGGAGGGGGTAGACAAGAAGAAGCTCAGGCACAAGTCGACGTCCTACCTCCTCCAGGACGGGCAGTTGTACAGGAAGACTCTCTCGGGGATGTTGGCTCGATGCGTGGCCGAGGGGGAAGTACAAAGAATCTTGGAAGAAGTCCACGCCGGGGAGTGTGGGAGCCACTCCGGGAGTCGGACCCTGGAAGGGAGAATTGTCAGGCAGGGGTACTTCTGACCCACCCCGGGCCGTGATGCAACGGAGTACGCAAGAAGGTGCCATAAATGCCAGCTGTTTGCTCCCCTCCAGCTACAGCCGGCTCAGCGACTCAAAAGTATCACGGCCCCCTGGCCCTTTGCCATTTGGGGAATGGATTTGGTTGGACCATTCCCCCAGGCCAGTGGGCAGAGGAGGTTCCTACTGGTGATGATCGATTATTTCTCCAAGTGGCTGGAAGTGAAGGCGCTGGCCAAGGTGACTTCCCAGGTCATCAGGAACTTCGTGTGGGGGGAGATCATCTGCCGCCATGGGCTGCCTCAGGCCATTGTCACGGACAATGGACCCCAGTTCGCCAGCGCGGAGTTTACCAGCTTCTGCGAGCAGCTTGGGATCGACCTCAGGTTCGCCTCGGTCCACCACCCCAGAAGCAACGGGCAGGTGGAGGCCGCGAACAAGATCATTGTCAACCTCCTAAAGAAGAAAGTGGAAAATCTGAAGGGAGCTGGGTGGAGCAGCTTCCCTCGGTTCTCTGGGCTTTGAGGACTACCCCCAACACAGCTACCGGAGAGACCCCCTTCAAGCTCTCTCATGAGTGCGAGGCAGTGCTCCCAGTGGAATTTGAAGTTCAAACGCCTCGAGTTGTAGCGGCCGAAGAAGGTAGGGAAGAATGGCTGGTTGAGAACGAGGAAGAGCTGCGACTCTCCCTTGACATGGTGGAGGAATTGCGGGACCTTTCCGTCGTCCGGCAGGAAGAGGTGAAGAGGAGCATGGCCAAGTACTTTGACAAGCACGTCAGAGTCAAGCAATTTGTGGAGAGAGACTTGGTGCTGAAGAAGGTGGATGCAGCAGAGAGGTCGGCAACCATGGGGAAGCTCAACCCCAGCTGGGAAGGTCCATTTATTGTAAAAGAAGCTTTAAGATCAGGGGGGTATCAACTCCAAAATGTGGAGGGCGAGACCCTAAGTCTCACCTGGAGTTGTGACGACTTAAAACGCTTTTTCCCTTCAAACATGTAAGTGGTGTTTGTTTTTTAATGAAAGTTCTTTAACACGCCAATGCTGTCACAATGAGTTTGCATGAAAAAGTGAAGTGTATTTGGACCCCGAGCAGATCCCGCTGTCAGGCTCTCACCTAGCTGGCAGGGCTGGAAGTCACTCGGTGTCATCCTTAGACCTCGAGCAGATCCTGCTATCAGACTCTCACCTAGCTGGCAGGGCTGGAAGTCACTCGATGACGTTAGCCTTGGACCCCGAGCAGATCTCGCTGTCAGGCTCTCACCTAGCTGACAGGGCTGTAAGTCACTCGGTGTCATCCTTAGACCTCGAGCAGATCCCGCTGACAGGCTCTCACCTAGCTGGCAGGGCTGGAAGTCACTCGATGGAATTAGCCGTGGACCCCGAGCAGATCCCGCTGTCAGGCTCTCACCTAGCTGACAGAGATGGAAGTCACTCGGTGTCATCCTTAGACCTCGAGCAGATCCCACTGTCAGGCTCTCACCTATCTGGCAGAGCTGGAAGTCACTCAATGGAATCAACCGTGGACCCCGAGCTGATCCCGCTGTCAGGCTCTCACCTAGCTGACAGGGCTGGAAGTCACTTGGTGTCATCCTTAGAACTCGAGCAGATCCCGCTGTCAGGCTCTCACTTAGCTGGCAGGGCTGGAAGCCACTCGGTGGCGTTAGCCTTGGACTCCGAGCAGATCCCGCTGTCAGGCTCTCACCTAGCTGGCAGGGCTGGAAGTCACTCGGTATCATCCTTAGATCTCGAGCAGGTCTCGCTGTCAGAATCTTACCTAGCTGGCATGGCTGTATGTCACTCATCGGAGAAAGACATCAACTACTCGCCAGCTAACGGGGGAGATCTTGATGCGCAAAGCAGTGTCAGAAGTCGGGGAACCAGATGTCCAAATGATGAGTAATTGGAGTCACGAAGTTAACCAAAGGGGGGGGGGTGCTAACGTAGTCGCCCCCGCGCCCAAAATGACGGCCAAAAGGGGGCAAGAACCCAGGCCACATTGCAAGAGGGTCAGCCCGCAAGAAATCCGATGGCTCAGGCGAGCGACGAACCGGCTCGCCTCTCCTGGTGAGCGAGTAGTCACCTCAGCGGGACCAGGCTGCAGAGGCAGGTCGCCGCTAGCGGGACGACCGGTTGGGTCTCCAATGACTCCTAAGCCAAATCCGTAGGCGTGCGACCTCGTCGACATAACGCGAGATGAACGACCGCGAGTACGGAAAGGGAGAATTTACATCGCGCAATAATAACAAACATACGTATAACGCGGGCGAGGAAGCATTTATAAGAGCGGGAATATACAAAAATCGCAAAGTTGTGGCACGGCTCGCGCTTACTTTTCAAACAACCAAAGATATACAGATATACATATAACAGGCGAGTCGCAGGGGCGAGGGCGACACAAGATCCTGGGCGAGAAGCCTTAGAGGCGCTGGTAGGACTTATCCCCGGGGTCCGACACAGGAAGGAACAGCGCCTGCACCACCTCGCTCGCCGAGAGTCCCACACCCTCGCTCTTGAGGAGGTCGGCACGCCGCAACATCTGCATTGTATACTTCGCGGCGCTGGCGGCGTTCTTCTGCATCAACACCTCCAGTTCGTAGTCAGAGTGATGTTCAAGCGGGCAGCTGCTATTGGCTGGCGGAGGGGCGGCTGCGGCAGCCTCCAGCTCGCGCACCCGCGCCTCCAGCGCCAGCTTGTCCTGGCCGAGGGTGGCGATCTCGGCACCCATCCGGCTGGCCGTCGCCGCATCCTGCGAAAAGGAAGAAGGTCGGAAGATGGATTCGAGAAAGGAGACGACAACTAGAAGTAAGTGCGGGCTGAAAGATATACCACCCCTCCCAAGTACTGAGCGAGGGTCTCCTCGGCCGCGTCGGCCCGCTTCCTCTGGAGATCCGCCTCCCCCTGAGCAAGTTTGCGGGCCTCCTCCTTCTCGTCCGCCAACTTCTTAAGAGAGGCGGCGTTCCGCTCCAACTGGGTGCAGCGCCGCCCAACTATATGGGCCAGCTCCAGGCCACGGAGTTGGGCCCGCGCGCTTTCGTGCACCAACACTCGCGTCGCCTCCTTGTCGTAAATGACGGCGTCCTCCCGCGAGTAAAGGCCAAACGAGAAGTTATAGGCCTCCCCGCCGATAGTGTCCTGCTCCAACCAACTCGGCAGCAGGGTCGAAACCACCGCGCGATTTGACTCTTTGTCCCATAACAGAAGCGGGACGCCGAGCTCGTCCAGGTATTTCTCGCCGTAGCCGAAATTACGGTGCCCTCTCGGCACCGGCTTCGCGGCAGCATGCGCCCCGTCCGGCGGCCCAGAAGTGCCCGCCACCTCGCCGGGGGTTTCGCAGGTCGAAGCGGTCAAGGGGGCGGGACCCTCGGCCGATTGATCCGCCGGGGCCTTGCCTTTTCTTTGGCGCACGGCGGATAGCTCCCCCGCAGTCTTCGCCTTCTTGGGCGGGGGCGTAGGCTGTTCGCGGCCCGACCGCTTCTTAGCAGGGACCGCCGGGATGTCGCGCTGAGCGGTGTCAGCGACCTGATTGCGGGCGAGGACGCTGGAGGCGACCCTGGTACTCTCATAAGGGGGGTGAAGGGGAACGTCCCGCTCGCCTGCCAATGAGAGAAAGGGTGAAGCGAGAGTACAAAACAGCGAAGCAGAGTAATGACGAGTAGCTAACCTCCCCCAGGCGGGACAACGGCGAGGTTATCCAGGTTGCGGCACAAGTACGAGACCTCGAAGTTCTTCCCAGTGAAGAACCCCCACAGGTCGGCTTCATGGCCCCCCAGGCTGGGCGGGCGGTAACTCGCTGTTGGAGTTACCATTGTGATCTAGAAGTGGTCAAACATGTAACCTCACTGCCAACGCGATATGAGCATGCAGGGTCGCACATAAGAGATGTGGAGAAGTTGGATGATTGACTGTGTTGGTAAAAGTTACCAATCACCTACCTGAATGGGGTTGTGGGCAAAATGTTGCCTTAAAAGAGAGTCGAGTTGGGCAAGGTGTTGCCTTGGTGGATTGGTGCTCGGATTCTCGTCGATCGACGAGAATCGATGAGTAGTGTACTCTGATTCTCGCCGATCGACGAGAATCGTCGAACCTGTTCGACGTGTATCGTCGGTGATTCTCGACGATCGACAAGAATCGTCAACCTACGATTCGACGTGAATCATCGGGCATTCTCGCCGATTGATTCTCGCCGAATCTGCTGGTGATTCTCGCCGACCGACTCTCGCTGACTTGTTCTCGCCGATCCTAGCCGATACTCGCCGATCCTTAGTGATTCTCGACGATCGATTCTCACCGATCGGCTGGTGATTCTCGCCGATTCTGGAACCCTTATTCTTGGGTGGTCTGCGGATAGCGACACTCATAAGTCTATTTTATACTTTAGGTATAAATAGAACACTTAGGGTTTTTCGGGATAGCTCTCGATCATCGGCTGATAGAAACCCGCGACGGAAGAGTTCCGTTCCGCGATCGTTCCGCCGATCCCGAATCCCGCCGCCGACGGAAGTGTTCCGCCGCCGCCGTGTTCGCTCCGTTGGCCTCTTTCTCTCCGGCGATCGTCGCTGGTGTTGCAATCCCTGTCGCGGACCTAGCAGTCCGTGGGAAAGCAAGGTGCGGTCTTTCTCCTTCCCGATCTTCCGTGCGACGGAAAGTTCGGCGTTCTCCCGCTCGTGTGGATTTCTGCAGAGACGTGGACATTATTCCACGTAGAACTCGCCACCAGCAGGAATACTAAGTTTGGAGCATCTCCGTTGAGTTGTGACTCAACGCCACCGAGGTAATTTTTGTCTAGTTGTTTGTTAACTTCTTGATTCAACTATCATGACCCGATCCCATTTCTTTTGGGTTTTCTTGATGTTTTATTCTTCCGCTGCGTGCACAAGTGTTGTGCCATCCTCATAGAGAAACCCAACAGTGGTATCAGAGGCAGGTTCGGCCATGATTGTTGTATTGGAAGTTATGTTATTCCAGTGCGTGTAAACCTAGGGATTTAGAAGTGTTCTAAATGTCTAGATTTAGTCTTGGTTCCCCGCTAAGAACGTCTGGAATTTCGTGGTAATTTCTAATTGTTAGAAATTGTTGTCTCCTTAGCAGTAACCATCCCTCGAGTATGTTTTGGATTTTGAATCCAACATAGAGAGATGAGCTTGTCTACTGCTTTAAGTTGAGTTGTCTTTGCTTTTGTCCAATGCATGTAAATCTGAGGATTTGGAAATTTCCGGATGTTCAGATTTAGCCCTTCCTTCTATCAAATGTTGATGGTGTCAGGATGTGCACATAAGGGATGCATGTGGTTTTAGAAGAATTGTTTTTCTTTGGATGTGCATATTGATCAAATGTTGATCATGGTTAATTGTTAACCTATAATTAAAATCCCTTCATCAAATATTAAGTGTTCGGATGCCTTCCGATGGATGACACTCTTCCTGCCTCGATCGATGAAGTGTGGGCTTGCCAAAGCAAGGTGCATTAATCTATCTTGGTAAGGGTGCGAGCGGATAATTGTGATATCCCACTGTCGACATCGGGTCCAACTTAACTAGGTGACCTCAAAGGTTGAGTGCCTAGAGGCATAGAGTTGGCATGCACCATATGATAGATGCGAGTAAGAAGTTATTCACCAATCATACAAGAATTGCATGAGGATGCAATTGGCAAGCGTTGCCTACATAAATAACCGCATCGTGAGAGGAAAGCCAAAGCTGACTCATTGTGTTGGTGAAATACGGATCTTGTCCACTAATAGAGTAGCTCGCATGAACTCTTCGAATTGTTAGTGAGGGCTATCATTTCGAATAAAATAGTGGGAGTGTTTTAATTGAAGTCCAAATTAAAATAAATTGTATTTGAAATTTTGGTACTGATTTTATTCTGCATAAATTCTTGTAGAATTCCATGGCAAGTGTTTCACACTGCACATTGTCTCTGAGAGCCATCCTTGAGAAGGATAAGCTCAGTGGGACTAATTACATGGACTGGTATAGGAACCTGAGAATTGTTCTCAGGCAAGAGCGAAAGCTCTATGTCTTGGAAGAAGAAGCCCCCGAGGTGCCGACCGGGAACTCTTCCCGTGCTGAGAAGGATACTTATAAGAAGTATACTGACGATACTTTAGATGTCGAATGCCTTATGCTTGCCACTATGAACTCTGAGCTTCAGAAGCAACATGAAAACATGGGGTGCAAGGAGATTGACGAGCATCTCAAGAAAATGTTTCAAGGGCAGGCTCGTCAAGAGAGGTTTGACATCACAAAAGCGTTGTTTCAGTGCAAGATGTGAGTTCGAGACTCAGTAGGGACTCACGTACTCAAGATGATTGGGTATATAGAGAACCTTGAAAGGCTGAGTTTTCCTCTTGGTCAAGAGTTGGCCACAGATCTGATCCTGCAATCGTTGCCGGACAGTTATGAGCAGTTCGTCTTGAACTACAACATGAATGAAATAGACAAGACACTGCCCGAACTCCTAGACATGTTGAGAACTGCCGAAATCAATATGAAAAAGGACAAGCCTGCCAGCCCCATACTGATGGTGCATAAGGGCAAGGGCAAGGCCAAGGGCTCTAAGAAGACGAAGGTGGGACCTAAGTCATATCTTGAGCCCAAGTCTTCTGCACTGATGAAAAAGAAAAGCACGGTGAAGGAAGGGAAATGCCACCACTGTGGCAAGACTGGTCATTGGCGGAGGAACTGTCCTTCGTACATCGAGGGTCTGCAGAAATTTAAGGGAGGTATGACTTCCGCTTCTAATGTTTACGTTATAGAGATAAACCTTTCTGCTCCTTCATCATGGGTATTGGATACCGGATGTGGTTCTCACATTTGTACAAATGTGCAGGAACTGGGAAGGAGAAGATTGCTGAGTAAAGGGGAGGTGGACCTCCGCGTCGGCAATGGAGCAAGAGTTGTTGCTGTAGCCGTAGGAGTTTACCGTCTTTCTTTGCCCAGTGGGCTTGTAATAGAACTTGATAATTGTTATTTTGTTCCGGCCATAACTAGAAACATTATATCTATTTCATGTTTGGACATGATTGGATTTTCTTTTATAATTAAGAACAATTGTTGTTCTATATTTAAGAATGATGTTTGTTATGCTGTAGCCCAATTGTTTAATGGTCTTTATGTTTTGAACTTGGACCATCTGATCTGTAATGTAGAAAATAATAAAAGACTAAGAACAAATGACTCGAACCCTACTTTTCTCTGACATTGTCGTTTGGGCCATATCAACGAGAAACGCATATCCAAGCTCCATAGAGATGGACTTTTGGACTCATTTGATTATGAATCATTTGAGCGATACGAATCTTGTTTGTTAGGCAAGATGACTAAAGCTCCTTTCACTGGTTATAATGAGAGGGCTGAGGATCTCTTGGGTGTTGTACATAGTGATGTATGCGGACCCATGAGTTCCATGGCTAGAGGTGGGTATTTCTACTTTGTTACATTTACTGATGATTTCAGTAGATACGAATATGTGTATCTTATGAAGTGCAAATCCGAGACCTTTGAAAAGTTCAAAGAGTTCAAGAATGAAGTAGAAAACCAGTTGGGTAAAAGGGTTAAAGCACTCCGATCTGATCGAGGTGGCGAATACCTGAGTCATGAGTTTCGTGATCATCTGAAAGAGTGTGGTATTGTATCACAGCTCACTCCACCTAGAACACCACAACATAATGATGTGTCTGAGAGGAGAAATCGTACTCTGTTAGACATGGTACGTTCGATGATGAGTCATGCATACTTGCCTGTTTCCTTTTGGGGTTTTGCTTTAGAGACTGTTGCAATGACATTGAATCGCGCTCCAACAAAAACGGTTCTGAAGACTCCATATGAGATATGAACTGGGAAGCGTCCTAGTATGTCGTTCATTAAAATTTGGGGCTGTGAGGCATACGTGAGACGTCAAATGCCTGACAAGCTGGAACCCAAATCGGATAAATGTTATCTGGTGGGATATCCTAAGGAAACAAAATGGTATTACTTTTACCTACCGTCTGAGGGCAAAGTGTTTGTCGCAAGAACTGGTGTCTTTTTGGAGAAAGAGTTCTTATCAAGAAAGACTGAAAATGTAGAGCTTGAAGAAGTTCAAGAACCACATGTAGTGAATGAACCGGAATTGGATTCTGAGTCAGGACTACAAGATCTTGTAGCTAGAGAACCTGCTCAGGGAACACAAGTCCTACATAGATCTGGTAGACCGAGGTTTGAGCCGGAGAGATATGAATTTCTCGTGTCTCAAATAGGTAATGTGTTGCTTATGGATCATGATGATGAGCCAGCAACCTACCAAGAGGCTATGAATGGACCGGACTCCGACAAATGGCTTGAGGCTATGAAATCCGAAATGGACTCCATGTAAACCAAGTTTGGAACTTGGTGGAACCATCTGAAGGGGTACGACCCATAGGGTGCAAGTGGGTCTTCAAGAAGAAGACCGACATGGATGGGAATGTACAGACATTCAAAGGGCGACTTGTGGCTAAGGGTTTCAAGCAAATTCATGGTATTGACTATAATGAGACTTTTTCCCCTGTTGCCATGGTAAAGTCCATAAGGATATTGCTTGCTATTGCTGCGTATTATGACTACGAGATCTGGCAGATGGATGTCAAAACGGCTTTCCTTAATGAAAACCTCCTTGAAGAAGTGTATATGACACAACCCGAGGGTTTTGTATCCCCAGATGAAGCCACTAAAATATGCAAGCTGAATAAGTCCATATATGGACTGAAACAAGCCTCTCGAAGTTGGAATCTTCGTTTTGATGAGAAAATCAAAGAGTTTGGTTTCATCCAGAATGAAGATGAGCCTTGTGTTTACAAGCGAATCAGTGGGAGCATTGTTGTCTTCCTGATATTGTATGTAGATGACATACTGTTGATTGGGAATGACATTCCTACCCTGAAAGTTGTTAAGAACAACCTAGGGAACTGCTTTTCAATGAAGGATTTGGGTGAAGCGACTTATATACTCGGTATTAAGATCTATAGAGATAGATCGAAGAAGTTGCTGGGTTTGACCCAGAGTACGTACATCGAAAAGGTGTTGAAGCGGTTCAACATGCTTGAGTCCAAGAAAGGATTTTTGCCCATGTCTCATGGTGTGAATCTCTCTAAGGACCAGTGTCCAAAGTCTTGTGAAGATAAGGACCGCATGAAGTTGATTCCATATGCTTCGGCAATTGGATCAATCATGTACGCGATGTTATGTACTCGACCCGATATCTCCTTTGCTTTGAGCATGACTAGCAGGTATCAGTCAGACCCCGGTGAGTGTCACTGGATTGCAGTCAAGAATGTCCTGAAGTACTTAAGAAGGATTAAGGACGTGTTCTTGGTGTATGGTGGAGAGGAAGAGCTCGTTGTAAGTGGTTACACGGATGCTAGCTTGCAAACTGATAGAGACGACTCCAAGTCTCAGTCAGGTTTTGTGTTTTGCCTGAATGGAGGAGCTGTGAGCTGGAAGAGTTCCAAGCAAGAGACAGTTGCTGATTCTACAACAGAGACCGAGTATATCGCCGCAGCTAATGCAGCGAAGGAGGCTGTATGGATTAGGAAATTCATCGGCGAGCTTGATGTAGTTCCTAGCATTGTTGGTCCCGTAGTTCTCTACTGTGATAACAATGGTGCAATTGCACAATCTAAGGAACCTAGATCCTATCAGCGCTCCAAGCACATACTTCGGCGGTTTCATCTTATTCGTGAGATTGTCGAACGAGGAGATGTCAACATTTGCAGAGTGCCGACTGAGGAAAATATTGCGGATCCGCTGACAAAGCCTCTCGCGCAGAGAAAACATGATGGTCATACTAGATCGATGGGTATACGATATCTAAATGATCAACTCTAGCGAGAATCTTGTGGACTGCATGTAAATATGTATTTTGTTGGCTATTTGTTCATATGATGAACATTGTACCTTATTTTTCTCTTACAATTAATGACAAGTTCTTTTATTATGAGTTTTTCTATTTGATAGTTAAATGTTAACATAATAAATGCCCTTAGAATGTTCGCTTCCATGGGACGTCAAGTACATGACTTGAATGTGAGAGCCTGTGATTTATTTGAAGCTTCATTCTTAAAAGGTCCCTGGTCGAGTATCATCATAGAAACTAAGGGTGATGATGATACATGAAGGCTAACACGTGCGTTGACTGATGACCGGTTCTCACAGGTCATGATATTGTGATATCAAGTCATCACGTGGGTACTTGTTAGTGAACAAGTTGTACTGGACAGACCCAACCTGAGACTACTCTGTGGATTGTCATCCAATCGTGTCACGAGTAGGTCTCAATTGACAATGGTGTTGTGGTCCTTTGACCTGAAGTCACAGCATTCATCAAGTGAGGAAGAGCGTGCTTTGATGCCATCTAAAGTCTTCCTTGAGAAAGGTTGATGATAAGGGTGATTGTTGGGCATGTTACGAATCATTTGGGTGTTTGTGTGTGAGCAGATATGAGATTTGTCCTCCTGTATGACAGGAGTTGCATCCATGGGCCCCTTGATGGAACTGGACTGAGAAATGCATGACCATGCTTGGTTGAGTCAATATGTGATACTGGACTCACCATTCTCTGGAAGTCCGTACTGGATCAAGAAAACTTGGATTGAGCTATTACGAGGGTGACACGGTCCATGCCTCTAGTTCTTTCCGGATGTAAGGGACAAAGGGACAAAGACAACGCTGATACATTGGTCATAAAGGCTTATGAGTTATAAACTCTTATTGCTTGGGGAGCAATGATGCATTGCTAGATGCCGTTCATTGTTTGTGAGGTTTTTGATTTGATACTCTCAAGATCAAGTGAGAATCTGTTGGAGTTACCATTGTGATCTAGAAGTGGTCAAACATGTAACCTCACTGCCAACGCGATATGAGCCTGCAGGGTCGCACATAAGAGATGTGGAGAAATTGGATGATTGACTGTGTTGGTAAAAGTTACCAATCACCTACCTGAATAGGGTTGTGGGCAAAGTGTTGCCTTAAAGGAGAGTCGAGTTGGGCAAGGTGTTGCCTTGGTGGATTGGTGCTCGGATTCTCGTCGATCGACGAGAATCGAAGAGTAGTGTACTCTGATTCTCGCCGATCGATGAGAATCGTCGACCCTGTTCGACGTGTATCGTCGGTGATTCTCGACGATCGACGAGAATCGTCAACCTACGATTCGACGTGAATCATCGGGCATTCTCGCCGATTGATTCTCGCCGAATCTGCTGGTGATTCTCGCCGACCGACTCTCGCTGACTTGTTCTCGCCGATCCTAGCCGATACTCGCCGATCCTTAGTTATTCTCGACGATCGATTCTCACCGATCGGCTGGTGATTCTCGCCGATTCTGGAACCCTTATTCTTGGGTGGTCTGCAGATAGCGACACTCCTAAGTCTATTTTATACTTTAGGTATAAATAGAACACTTAGGGTTTTTCGGGATAGCTCTCGATCATCGGCTGATAGAAACCCGCGACGGAAGAGTTCCGTTCCGCGATCGTTCCGCCGATCCCGAATCCCGCCGCCGACGGAAGTGTTCCGCCGCCGCCGTGTTCGCTCCGTTGGCCTCTTTCTCTCCGGCGATCGTCGCTGGTGTTGCAATCCCTGTCGCGGACCTAGCAGTCCGTGGGAAAGCAAGGTGCGGTCTTTCTCCTTCCCGATCTTCCGTGCGACGGAAAGTTCGGCGTTCTCCCGCTCGTGTGGATTTTTGCAGAGACGTGGACATTATTCCACGTAGAACTCGCCACCAGCAGGAATACTAAGTTTGGAGCATCTCCGTTGAGTTGTGACTCAACGCCACCGAGGTAATTTTTGCCTAGTTGTTTGTTAAATTTTTGATTCAACTATCATGGCCCGATCCCATTTCTTTTGGGTTTTCTTGATGTTTTATTCTTCCGCTGCGTGCACAAGTGTTGTGCCATCCTCATAGAGAAACCCAACACTCGCCTCGCTGAGCTGCACCGGCGAGAAAGGGACGTTGCCGAAGTCTCCCTTGACGAACAAAAATTTCTTGAGCCAGTTGTGGCTCTTACTGACGGTCTCCCGCACCTTGAGGTGGGCGCTGGAAAAGTAGGCGGTCCCGTCCCGGTTCGCGTGGAAGGAGAACAATTTGCGGAAAACCGCAAGGCTGAACTCGACCCGCTCCTCTCGCAAAAAGCAGGCGAACCCTACCATGACCGCCACAGAGTTCGGGGTCATCTAGCCTATGACGACCCTGAAGTACTTCAGCACTTGACAAACCTCCGACCACAGAGGAAGCCGAAGACCCACCTCAAAGTGAGCCAGCGGAATGGCGAGCTCATCCCTGGAGAGATCGTTGATCTTCTCCCCTTCACCGGGCCGTCTCGCCGAGAATCCATGCGGGACGTGATCGCCGAGAGCGTCTAAGTACTCGCGCTCAGAGATAACGGCGTGGGGGAAGTCATGCTCCGAGAATGTCCTGGCGCATTTACTTCGCCCGTCCGCGTCGCCGCTGCCGCCACCCATTCCACAGGACGATTGCCGAGCGAGCGAGAAAACCTCAGAAGGGGGGGCACGCGAGTCGGGCTTCGCGAGGAGCAGGAGAGGAGAAAATGCTTAAGTGCGGTGGAAGGATGAGAACCGACAAGGCCTATTTATAGAGAGAAAAAAGAGCGGGAAAATTTTTCGCCGGCGGGAAAAGTGCGTATAGAAAAAATCAGGCCTGACGGTTCAACTTCCCGGCCCGCAACCGCGCCGCCGAGACCATTCAGCAGCGAGTCACGCCCGCACGCATCCGCACGAAAAGCGGGCGGGCGAGCTGCGGCCCGCAGCCGCCCAGAACTCAGAGCGAGCCGGAGAGACTCTCAGCCGGCGAGCCCCTGGCCCGCTCCCGCTAAGATCAGGTTGGCAGGCTGGGCAAGTCCATCCTATGGCCTCGCACTCGTCCGAATGAGCGGCGAGCGGATGATGCGGGTGCATCCATACCCACCTCAGAGAGGATCAAGCAACAACACGATAAAAACGACATACACCAGAAATCAGAAACCAGACCCGTGGACGGGCGAGAAGAGTCGCAAATTATTACAGACATTGAATGAGTTTTTGAAGTAATAATAACCCCCCCCGAAGCGAGTCGCCTCGAAGCGCAGATGCGGCATGACCCGACGATAGGCCGCGAACAAAGGGGAAGAGAAGGTGGATCAGTACTGGATCCACTTCCACCTGCCCCGCCGTTGCGTTCCGGTTCGCGGCGGCACGCGAGGATAGTGGTAATCGCGCACCGCCACCAACTCCTGCTGGGCCAGGCCAACTTGTTCCGTGACACTCTTTAGACGCTCCTCGGCCCGCATAATATGCACGCCAGGTGAGGTGACCTCACCACCTTCTGCTGCGCGCGGAGCCCCCTCCAAAGCCGCGAGCCGAGCATCGGTCTCGGCCTTGTCCCGGTCGACTCTCTTGACGATCTCCTGAAGCAACATCGTGTGTTTCTGGAACAGCCGCGTCACTTGCCTCTTCATCCCCACCGCGTCAGCCTGGTCGCCCAGGTAATCCGAAACACCCTCCACGTCAGGAGGAGGCGAGTACCCTTCGCTCATCTCAGTTTCAGAGGAGATCGCGTTGTAGTCTGCAAAGAAGAGATTCAGAGGGGACGGGCGAGAACAAAACAAGCGCCAAGTGCGAGCTTACCAGGGGTTGGCACGCCGTCCATACCGGTGGATGGTCGGGAGGAACCCGGCCGACCCTGAAAAGGTTCTCCTTCGAAGGCTGCGAGAGATTTCCCTAGTCCCAGGGGGAATCGACGATCGAGGGATGTTCGGGGGGGGGGGGGGGGGCGGCCCAGGCCCGAAGGGCTGGCGACCCGCTCAGTTGACGGAGGAGGGGAGCGATCCTCCCCCCCACCGCCCTCATCTTCACGCGGCAGTACCTACGAGAGAAAAGGTCAGAAATGAAACAACCAATCGGGAGGGAGGTGCACATACCTCTGGGACAACCTCGGTGCCAGCTGCCGAGCTGGAACCCGGGAAGTTATTCGCCGGGGACCGCCTGCCAATCCTTCCTTTTACCGGCCTGAAGAGAGGGCCGGGAGACCCACGCGCCAACCAAGGGGCGGCCTCGAGGGACTCCTCCCGAGTCTTCTAGCCCGCGGCTGCCAGAAGGGCTCGCACCTCCTTGCTGACTGGCATAGAGCAGCTACAGTTCGCTTGGAAAGACGAAATGGGGTGAGGATCCGTCTAAGGGCTCAGTGGCGTATTTATAGCCAGGGAGTGAGACCCACCAGAAGATTCCATGACAGCTCAACACAACACTAGCCGAACACGCGGGTTGGATGATTCTTTTCGAGCTTGGTCAAGCTCAAAAAGAGCGGGGATTGTGTACAACCCCGTGTTCGCCGAGCGGGTCCGCCAAGCCAGGCGTGCGGACCGGGCTGCCCGGCCCGCACCAGAATAACATGCGAGGGGCAGGAGGCAGGAGGCCAGCTCGCTCTTGCCCAAGTCGGGCAGGAGGCCAGTTTGCTCTCGCCCAGGTCGGGCGGGCGAGCCACGCGAGTCGCCCCTTCACCCCTCTCGCTCGCTCAGAATTCGTCGAGCAGAGTTTGAGTCCCCATTCGTCGAGCAGAGTTTGAGTCGCCATTCGTCGAGCAGAGTTTGGGTCGCCACTCGTCGAGCAGAGTTTGGGTCGCCGTTCGTCGAGCAAAGTTTGGGTCGCCATTCGTCGAGCAGAGTTTGGGTCTCCGTTCGTCGAGCAGAGTCTGGGTCGCCATTCGTCGTATAGAGCTTTTCGGTCGGCATTCAACGAACTGGTATTCGGGGATGGGTTTGATGAGTCCAAATTGGCGAGCCGTCCTCTGAGGCTCCCATGGTTGCAGTTGGAAGCCTGGCCGCCAGCCTGCTCTCCTATGCGCGACTCGGCTGCCGGCCCGCCTCGGCACGGGTATTGGCGGGCCGCGGCGGCCCTGCTCGCGCTCGCCCAATGAGAGTAAGCGAGCCGCAGGAGCCAGGCCGCACCCGCCTCCCGCGAGGGGAGAGCAGTGGCGAGCTGACCTTCATATCCCTGGGGTGGGCCCAGTAGAGGCCCAGAGGTAAAATTACCTGGATGCCCTCCCCATGGGTGCAAATAGCTAGTTGGAACAGTGGAGCTACGCTGTTTGCAGACCAAGCTGAGCTGCACATAGCTGTTCAAAACAGCGGAGGTTGGCTATTTGCAGGCCGTTTTCAGAATTTTATAAATAAAACCCAAGAGGCACCTCAGAAGGCACGCTTTGATACTCACTAGCTCCTTAATTCCCGAGTGCTTTCTGAGGTTGCCTTAGCTCGGTCTGTGACTAAGGAGGGGAAGTACTCTCAGGTCTTCCGGGTGTGTGGTGGGTCCTCCCCGCCGAGCCCTTTGGTTGGTTCTTCCCTTGTCTCTTTTGTTGTTTTGTTTGCAGGAGCGAAGTAGGTGCGCGATCACCCCTTTCCCAAGGGTGAACTCCACATGAGACCGAGATTTCGGTTTCAACACTAGGAGCTTGCATGAATTGGCTCACCTTGCCTACAACATAGGAGATGTCGGGTTTGGTCACCGTGAGATAAATTAGTTTGCCCACCAGACGTCGATACCTCGTAGTATCAGATAGAGGAGGCGAGTCATCTGTCCAAGTTTTGTCTTCTCCAATAGCCATGAGACATCGGACAGGTTTAGCACCAGTCAACCCTGCCTCTTTTAGTAAATCAAGAGCATACTTCCGTTGGGAGAGGACCAAAGAGTTAGACTTCTGAGAGATTTCAATCCCTAGAAAGTACTTAGGGGAGCTCATATCCTTCATGACCAGGTGTTGACGGAGGTGTTTCTTGCTCAAAGCTACCCCAGCCTGATCATCGCCAGTTAGAAAAATGTCATCGACATATACAACAAGAACCACCATACCAGAGGAGGTTTTGCGGATGAATAAGGAGCGATCGAATGAACTTCTTACAAAACCAATGACCGCAACAATGCCGCTAAACTTGTCAAACCAAGTTCGAGGGCTTTGCTTTAGGCCATAGATGACCTTCTTCAGCCGGTATACTCATGTCTCCCCCGGGGCAACATACCCAGGTGGTTGCTCCATGTAAACGTCCTCCTGAAGATCACCATAGAAAGACATTCTTGACATCCAGTTGGGAAATGAGCCAATCCCTGTTGACAGCCACAAAGAGAAGAACCCAAATGGTGCTGAGACGAGCAACGGGAGAGAAAGTGTCAAAGTAATCAACCCATAAGTCTGAGTAAAGCCTTTGACCACCAGGCGGGCCTTGTATCGATCCACGCTGCCGTCCGGACGGAACTTCACAACAAAGACGCAACGACATCCAACTACATCAGTGCCCAAAGGGGGAGGAATAAGGGTCCATGTACCCCTTTCAGTGAGAATAACAATTTTCTCATCCATGGCAGTCTTACAATGAGGAATAGTAAGAGCTTCCTGGTAGGTGCGGAGAGTGGCAGTGTTAGAGATAGCCAAGGCAAACGCCCTGCGAGAAGGAGTGAGACGATCATAGGAAACAACGGCAGCTAGCGGGTGTTGGGTACACTTCCACACTCCTTTGCGAAGAGCAATGGGAAGATCCAGGTCGGCGTGTTCTCAGTTTCCGGAGCATCCGTGATGGAGAGAGCTGGCCCGGGAGTTAAGAGAGATGGTTGCGGAGAGGAGGGAGATATCTATGGAGGTGGACACGGTGGAGTAGACTGTGGAGACGGTGGATGAATCTCGTCAGGTGTAGAGGGGACGGAAGGGGTGATATGAGAAGTAGGAACATCCTGAGGAGAAGAGGAGTCGTGAGAGAAGTAGGATGCATTTTCAAAGAAGGTGACGTCCGCAGAGACGAACTGCTTGCGGGCAACCGAGTCAAAGCAACAATAACCTTTCTGAGTGGTAGAGTACCCAAGAAAGACACATTTGGTGGCCCGTGGTGCGAGTTTGTCACGAGTGGCTGAGGGAGAGCGCATAGAGGCTGTGCACCCAGAGACACGCAGAGGGAGAGGAAACGGATCCTTCGCCGGATGGAGAATGAAGAAGGAGGTTTTGCTGTGGAGAACGGTGGAGGGAATGTGATTGATAATATAGCAGAAGATGAGAACAACATAATCCCAATAGGAGTGAGAAACCTGCATTTGAGTTAGCAGGGTGCGCGCAACATTAAGTAGGTGACGTTTTTTGCGTTCTGCCACGCCATTTTGCTGTTCGGTATATACACAGCTAGTTTGATGAACAATAACATGTGTTATACAGAAAGAGGAAAAATCACGACTCAGATATTTTTTTCCATTATTAGAGCGAAAGATTTTAATGGAGACATCAAATTGATTCTTAATCATAAAATAAAAAGATGTCCATACATTGAATAATTCAGAGCGATCTTTTAAGAGATACACCCAAGTGCAGCGGGAGAAATCGTCAATAGAGGTTACAAAATATGAACTACCCCGACCGACGGTGAGGGTAGGAGCAGGACCTCAGATATCGTAGTGAACTAGATCAAACGGTCGAGAAGATCCATGACCTTGCTTTGGTGGGAAGGAGGAGCGGTGATGCTTGCCAAGCTGACATGCGTTACAGTTAAGAGGAGGACTTTGCTGAGGAAGGTGGGGAAGAAGCTGACAAATAAGTTGTGGAGGAGCATGACCAAGACGAAGGTGCCACTGGAGAAGATCAGTAGAAGAGGAGTAGAAGGCGGATAGCGCGGAAACGTTGTCGAGGAAGTAGAGGCCGCCGCTCTCAGTCCCAGTACAATCATCCGTTTGGAGCCTGGATCCTGAAAAGAACAAAGAGTAGGAGTGAATGTGACAGAGCACTGTAGTTGTTTGCAAAGAGAAGTAACAAATAACAAATTGCAAGGAAACTTGGGCACGTAGAGGGTGTCCGCCAAGCGAAGAGACGGAGTGACTTGAACCACTCCTGTTCCATTGACTGGTGAGGGAGAGCCGTCCGCAATGAAGACCGGGGGCAACCGATCATGCTGTTCTAGGAGAGAAAAACACTGCGGATTGCCGGTCATATGATTGGTAGCTCCAGAGTCGATCAGCTATTTACCTTCAGTATCGACGTGAGCACTACCTGAAGACGTGACCACCGAGGTGAACGACTTCGAAGAGAAGGTTGCCATAGAAGAGAGCATAGGGCAGCAAGAAGAACAGGTCGCGCCGATTTAAAAACAGGTCGCGACGACTTAAGAACAAGAATGGCTAGAAAGGGAGTGCGCGTGTTCTAAGCACAAGTCGCGGCAAGAAGAACAGGTCGCAGCGACTTAAGAACACGTCGCGACGACTTAGGAACTAGAGCGACTAGAAAAGGAGTGCACGACGATTAAGAACAGGTCGCGGCGACTTAGGAACAAGAGCGGCTAGAAAAGGGGTGCGCGGCGACTAAGCACAGGTTGCGGCAAGAAGAACAGGTGAATCAGAGAGGTCGCGCATACAAAAGAGCAACAACAAGGATAAAAAGAAGCCGCGCGAACAGGGTGCAAACCGGTGGTAGAAACAAGTCGCGAAGACAGGTCACGAGAAGAAGGATCAAGCCGCGCGGACAGGTCGTGCAGACAAAGAGAGCTTACAGAATCAGGAGGAAAAGATCGAATCCTCTGATATCATGTGCGAACAGAAAACAAGTAGATCGAAAATTTGGAGCCACAAAATTTTTATTATCCAAAAAAGTATATATTACAAATGTATGACCTCGCTTTTATAGAATGGAGGAGAAAAAAAAATTACAAATAAACAATGTTGGACTAATAATTACAAGAACAAACATCTATACAAGCCGCATAAGCCGCGCGGTTAGACAAACCGCCCGACAACCACAATGTGCAGAAAACAACCCGACAATATCTTCAAGCGCCATAGCAATCCACTGGGAGAAGCCGCCAGACCGCCAGACATCAATCATCAACAGCCCGGCTACCAAGCCGCTGGGAGAAGCCGCCAGACCGCCAGACACCAATCATCAACAGCCCGGCTACCAAGCCGCTGGGAGAAGCCGCCGGACCGCCAGACAAACCGCCAGACCTCCTGGTCTCCATACTGCAACAATCCACAAGTTGATCATGCCTCCTTTTGGCCTTGTATCCTTTTCTGTTTTATTGGCTCACTTTCTTTCTCACTTTATCGTACTCACCTCCTTCCAGCTCTGATTTTTATTAAGCAATTGCATGTCATGCATGATTTTTTGACTAACAGTTTTCGAGAAATTTTGTAAAACTATAACTCCGCGGTTGATTTCATCGCCTGGAGTTATATTTTTCTAATGGAGATGAGTTGTCTATTCCTTTCAGGAAAGAGGGTTTGCCAAAAGTTCTTGTGCTGCGATTATGGGTTCTACCATGATGAGGCAGAGGCAGTGCATGATCCAGATTGTTGTTTGAAAGTTTCAGTGACAGGTTTCATCACAGTCTTGGCGGGGTCGAGCTCCTTCAACCCCGGGAGAATTGATGCAACATGAAGTGCATTGCTAATTTATTTTATCGCATTTTAATTAAATATTTTGTAGCGCATGTCGTCGCGCAAATTTGTCTTTTATTTCATGTATTTGTGTGTTTTACGCCGTGTTTGCGCAATCTTCATGCGACTTATTGGTGTGACCGGCCAATAGGATCTTAAATATATTGGTCCGTCAAATTATGACTACGGTTATTTTGAGCAAGCAAGCATGCAACAAAATTAAATTTTATAAATCTGAAATTAATATTTTTGGTACCAATTTTGACCAATTTCAGCTCTTGTATCGTACCCTTGACATTCCCTTTTATTTAATAACTCTTTAACCTTTGGAGTCTCAAAACATCTGGCCCTCCCTAAACACCCCCCATTTATTATTAATGAAACTTGAAAAAGCTGGCTGATTGTAACTGCTGCCATTTTCTCATTATAATCGAACATTTATAACCTTTCTTTGAAACCGCTGCCTATAACATTCAAAGCCTTAAAATTATTGAAAACCCCTAATTTTATTTAAGCCAACCTCCTCCTTCACGCCAAGGTGGGTGGAGTCAGAATCGGGAAATGGAGATAACACTCCTGTTTCCCGGTATTACCCACTGTAGCTCCTCCATTTCCTCCCGTCGCTCGTCGCCGGCCCGCCTTGCTCCGTTGCCGCCACCTGACACCACAGAAGTCCCCGACGGCCAGTTCTAGGCCCATCACCAGTCCCGTCGGCGAGTTCAGGTCCGCCCCTACCTCCGTCTTCCCGTCCCAAATCGCCAGCTCCCGTCGATTCCTGCCAAGCCCGCGACTAAACTCCAGAGCTCTTTTCCCCTGTTTTCCGGCCTAAGCACCCTTCCTGTCCATATCCATCCCGAGAAACCTCATTCACGAGCACTGTTGTGGCCCCTCCGGGCCTGGATCTCCCTGCCGGTGCTGTCGAGAGCCAATCCATAGGCCCTCTGCCTTCACTCCACCCCTACACATCGAGATTCGTCATTGACGCTTGCTGTTGGTATACTTCTCACCTCATTTTGTACCTCCTTTGCTTTTAGTCCATTTTCATGAATGTCCGCGAAAGATTAATAATTTCAGAGCTTGTTGCCCAAATTAATGGTGTTCTTTTTGTCGTTAATTTGTTACTCCATTAGTTGCTCTCTCACAAAGTGTTGCTTGTGGATGAGTTGATTTTATTGCTGATTACAAGCAAGAGCTAGACGCTTACGGGGGTTTACAGAACTTTTGAGTAAACTATTGCATGTCAAAGATCACGCAGTCGTAATTTCACCACCTACTTTTAAATTAAGCACAAAAAATTAACATTTTAAAATTAATTGCAGAATTCGGTATGCATCACCATATTAGCCCGGATCCGCTCTTACACATCAGATCTACCCTTCCCCGACCTGAATCTACTTATACGTGGCCGGATCCATCGTTTTCTTGCCCGATCTCAGAGTTTACCGCCAAGGACAGCCACCACCATCGTTGTCTCGCCGCCGGTTCCACCTCCGATCGCCGATCTACACTTCCGAATCCAAATTCTTCAGTGTCTCGGTTCATCACTCTACTTTGTGAGTTATTGTGGTATTGGATTATTTGAATTGACATTTTCATTTAGTGGATTACTATATTTTGCTGCGATTTTTGTTTGTAGAAATTGTCTTTAGTACGCTAATAATTTACTGGAGGAGACATTCGCCGCGCACTTTGCTTTGCCCCTCCGAACAGAGGAAGGCATTATAAATTGTCAAAATTAATTAACTGTTTTCAATTTCAAATATTTGCGTGGAGTTAGAATTCTCGTTGCTCAAATTTATTTGTCGAGATATCTACGATTACATTGCATTTAGGTTCAGATTAGCATGTCACCCTTGCACTACTACCTAGCGTCGTAGGTTTGCCTACCCCTACATCAAATGCTCTATGGTTCTGAGTGTTGGGCTGTGACTTGTGCACATGAGCAAAAAATGGGAGTTGCAGATATGAGAATGCTTAGATGGATGTGTGGACACACGAGATTGAATATAATTAATAATGAATGTATCAGAGATAAGACAGGAGTGACACCAATTTCAGAGAAGATGCGAGAAGCCTAACTAAGATGGTTTGGGCATGTACAAAGGAGACCATTAGAGACACCCGTTAGGCGTTGTGTTAGTTTAGTCACTAGGCATGTTAAACGGGAGAGGGGTAGACCAATAAAGATTTGGAATGAAATTATAAGGAAAGATATGTTAAGTTGTATTCAAGTCGTATTATGTAATGCCTTTTTGTTTTGTTTTGGTCTTACCCGCATAAGGGTATTTTGGGTCTGTGTATGTTTTTCTCCCTTCCTCTATATATATGCGTAAAGGGAGCTCATAATAATAACTTGGTTTTATTCTCAACTTGGTATCAGAGGAATTTAACCTAATCCGACCTAATCCGCGTCGTTTCCTTCCGCCGCTCACCTCTTCCCGTCCTCGCTCGCCCGCATCCGCCTCGCATCCCTCCTCCGCTGGTTTGACGTCGCCTCCATGGTGAACCACGACTCTCTCGCCGGCGGTAGTGCGCACTGAAGGAGACCGCCGCCTCTCCCCATGATTCGCGTCGTGTTACCGATGTTTCTCGTTCTTATCTCTGCGTTCGACGACTGGATCTGAGCCAGTCGTTCGCTACGCTGCTGCGCCGTGCTGCTGCTGCGTCTTGATACGCTGCTGCTTTGACGATCGATGACTGATTCTGCCGTGCCATCATCTCCATGCTGCGCCGTGATTCTGCCGTGCCATCATCTCCCACGATCGATCGACGACTGATTCTGCTGCGCCGTTATACGCTGCTGCGCCGTGCCATCATCTCCCTGCTGCTATTTGCGATCCGCGGCTTCCAGATTCGCTGCCCTCCCAGATCCGCTTGTGCCGCTGATTTCTCTTATGACTGGAGTCTGCATAGAGATGTTCCAGTGCCAGATCTGCTATCTGCCCAGTGTCTGCATTGCCGAGGTTGATATTTTTTGATCCTATCCTTTTTTTCTCATGGATTATTCTTCGGCGGCCGTTGATTCTGCATCGCCGAGTGTTGTGACACCCCGGATAGGTGACCCTCAGCGGTTTTCGGTCACGTTGGCTCCCTGAAGATCACCACGGTGCCCTTAGATTAGACGAATTACCTTGAGTGGTCTCGGGCAGCACAACATGTCATCCGCAGTCACCAGCTATTTGGATATATTGATGGGACCATTGTGGCGCCTCCTTCGGGTGATCCTTCTTTGAAGAGATGGGATTCCAAAAATTCTCTGGTAGTATCCGGGCTCTTACATTCCATGACCCCGAATGTGTACCGAAGTTACATGTTGATGGGTTCTTCCTATGAGATCTGGACTAGGGCACGTGAGACGTATTCCCAGATCGGTAAGTCCACTCAGATATATGAGCTAACGCGTCGGATGCTGGAGTTACGTCAAGGAACCATGACAGTATCGTCTTACTTCTCTGAGTTCGAGCGTATCTCTCAGGAATTGGATTATTTTGAGCAATTTACTCCCGTCTGTACTGCCGATGCAGTGTTGTTACAGAAAAAGGACGAATGATTTCATCTTCATTTGTTTCTGATGGGCTTGAACATGGAAATGGATTTGGTTCGAACAAATATTCTACACCGATCTCCTCTTCCATCTCTCCGTGAGGCCTTTAGCATGGTCCTTGGTGATGAAGACCGTTAGAGATCCTTTAGCACGACTGCTCCTCACTCTGATCGCTCGACCCTTACTACTGTTAGGCGAGGTGGCTACCACCGTACCCCCACGATTCCTACTTGTGATTACTGTGGTCGTCGGGGCCACACTAGGGACGTGTGTTTCAAGATCCATCCCCATCTTGCTCCACCTGGATCCGGCCGTTGTCGTGGATGTGGTCTTTGCCCGGGACGAGGACGTGGTCGTGGACCTTGTGATGCTGCTTACTCCACTGAGGTTCACGACGACATACATGGTCTTCCCTCAGGACATTTTACTATCTCAGAATTGGATGCTCTCCGCCGCCTCCTACACTCCCAGTCTGCCACTCCTTAGAGCAATACCTCTACTTCCTTTGCTACAACTGCTATACCCAGTGCCAATGCTGCTGCTACTCGCTCGTCTGAATGGATCATTGAATCGGGAGCTACAGATCACATGATCGGCTCCTCCTCAGGTTTCACTTCCTACTCTCCCTTGTCTGGTAAGGATAAGGTTGTCTCTGCAAATGATACCTTGTCTCCCATTGCGGGCAAGGGCAATATTTCATGTTCCCCGCCTCTTTCCCTTTCTTCTGTTTTGCATGTTCCTTCATTTCCTTGCAGCCTTCTTTCAATTAGCAATCTCACTCGGTCACTTAATTGTTCGGTAACCTTTTTTCCTGATTCTTGTGTTTTTCAGGAACTGGGTACGAAGCCGATCATCGACAGTAATAGGAATCGTGGTGGCCTGTATTTTCTGGATACTACCTCATCGACCCTTGATCTCTCTTCTACCGCTATTACTGCTGCTGATGCTCAACGCTGGCACTTGCGTCTTGGTCATCTGTCTCCAGTCCATCTTCAAAAACTATTTCCTACTTTATCCCCTTTTGTTAAAACTTTAAAATGTGATGTTTGTGAACAATCTAAACATGTTAAACATTCCTCGTCGCATTTATCTTCCCCTAGCACTACTTTTGCTCTCATACATTCTGATGTTTCGGGTCCTTCCCCGGTTGTATCTTTAACTGGTTATCGTTGGTTTGTTTTTTTTATCGATTGTTTTTCTCGTACTGCTTGAGTTTATCTCTTAAAGAAAAAAAATGAGGTGTTTTCTGTTTTTCAAACCTTTTGTAAAATGGTGCAAACTCAATTCAATGGTAATATCCGTGTTCTCCGTAGTGATAATGGGGGGAATACGATGATCGTGGAGCTTTTGGCTCCTACCTCGCTAATCATGACATCATTCATCAAACCACTTGCGTTTACACTTCCACCCAAAACGGTGTTGCTGAACGGAAAAACCAGCATCTCCTTGATGTTGCCCGGTGCCTTCTCACTACCATGCATCTCCCTAAATCATATTGGGGTGACGCCATCCTTACCGCTACTCATCTTATCAATCGTCTTCCTTCACAGGCTCTTAACTACACCACTCCTCTCACCCGTCTTTGCTCTACTTTTGTGGTTTATACCTCTCATCTTCCGCCATGCATTTTTGGGTGCATATGTTTTGTTCATATCCATCTGCCGCATCGTGACAAGCCTTATGCACGAGCTCTCTGGTGTGTTTTTCTGGGCTACTCCATCACTAAAAAAGAGTATCGGTGTTACCACCCCCCTTCCAGACGTTTTTTTCTGTACCTTGGGCGTGACCTTCCGGGAGGAGGAATCTTACTACTTGGATTCATCTCACTCCACTCGTCAGGGGGAGAGTAGTAATGATGGCATCGAGTCAGTGCCACTTCCTCTGATCACCCCTACACCTAACATGCCTTCCACCGTAGCTACTCCTACTATCATGCCTTCCACCGTAGCTACTCCTACTACACCCCCTTCGTCTCCTACAACTATCTCACCTACACCTATGTCGCCTTCTGCCATATATCACCATCCGTCCCTCATCTCGCCGTTTCCTCATATATATTATCGCCGCGAAACAGGTAAACAGTCCTCTGTTGATCCGCAGCTGCCAGTGCCGCCTTCAGACTCTGATTCTGATGTTGATCTGCATGTTCCCATTGCGGGGCTAAGAGGTAAGGCTATGTGTACTGCACACCCTATCTCTAATCATGTAGCTTATGATCATCTCTCTCAGCTTCATCAAGGTTTTATATCTTCCCTGTCCGTCATTACTATCCCAAAGACGTGGCAGGAGGCAGTTCACATTCCGACATGGACTCGAGCAATGCAAGAGGAAATGTCCGCCTTGGATAAGAATCACACATGGGATGTCTCTTCTCTTCCACCTGACATGAAAAACATTGGTTCTAGGTGGGTCTTCTCCGTTAAGCAAAATCAGGATGGTAAAGTTGAGCTATATAAAGCCCTTCTGGTGGCTCGTGGTTATTCCCAGACTCAGGGGGTCGATTACCAGGAGACCTTTGCCCCTGTAGCAAAAATGGACTGTGCGTGTGATCCTGTCTTGTGCGGCATGTTTGGGCTGGGACCTACATCAACTGAATGTCAAAAATGCGTTCCTGCACGGTGATCTCGATGAAGAGGTGTACATGACCTTTTCCCCAGGTTTTGTGAAAAAGGGACAAGAGGGTCTGGTCTGCCGTCTAAGTAAGTCTTTGTACGGGCTCAAGCAGTCTCCCAGAGCTTGGTTTGAAAAATTCCACAAAGCCATGATCAAGTTTGGCTACAAACAGGGTCATTCTGATCATATTTTGTTTGTCAGGAAGAATGAGGGAAAAGTAGTTGTCCTTATTGTTTACGTTGACGACATTGTGAACACCGGAGATGACTTATAGGAGATCTCAAACCTGAAGACTCTTCTGTCAGCTGAGTTTGAAGTTAAAGATTTGGGAAGGCTTTGTTACTTCCTAGGTATTGAAGTGACCCGTTCTGATCGAGGTATCTTCGTATCGCAATGCAAGTATGTTTTAGATTTGTTAACAGAGACTGAGATGCTGGGTTGTGTTCCTGCGAACATCCCTATGGAGGAGAATCATAAGATTGATGAAGACAGTGATGGGGATCGTACAGATGTTTTAAGCTATCAGAGATTGGTTGGAAAGTTGTTATACCTCTCACACACTCGTCCTGACATCACATATGCTGTTGGGATCTTGAGTAGGTATATGCATGCCCCAAGGATCAGACATCAGGATGCTGCTTATCGCGTCCTACGGTACTTAAAGAAGACTCTGGGTTGGGGGCTGATGTTCTTAAAGAACATGCATTTAAAGATTGATGTATTTACTGACGAGGATTGGGCCGGAAGCCGTGATGATAGGAAATCTACGTGGTATTGCACATTTGTTGGTGGAAATTTGGTCACGTCACGTAGCAAGAAGCAGAATGTGGTGACCAGATCTAGTGCTGAAGCCGAGTACCGGTCTATGTCTCAAGGCTTCTGTGAAGGTCTATGGTTGCGCAATTTATTGCAAGACCTGAGCCTCCAGGAGGATGCCCCCATTTCCCTATTCTGTGACAACAAAGCTGCTATCAGTATAGCTCACAATCTGGTCCAACATGACAGAACTAAGTATGTCGAGGTTGATCGCCATTTCATCAAAGACCATCTTGAAAAAGGAAACGTCGTTACACCTTTCGTTAACTCTAGAGACCAGTTGACCGACGTCTTCACCAATAGCTTAGGGTGTGATGTCTTTATTGATGATATCCAAAGACTCAGAATGACGGATATTTACCATTCGACTTGAGGGGGAGAGTTGTATTCAGGTCGTATTATGTAATGCCTTTTTGTTTTGTTTTGGTCTTACCCGAATAATGGTATTTTGGGTCTGTGTATGTTTTTCTCCCTTCCTCTATATATATGAGTAAAGAGAGTTCATAATAATAACTTGGTTTTATTCTCAACTGTACTTAGGCATTAGAGAGATTATGACTAAAGATAGAGCACAATGGGGACAAACTATCCATATAGCCGACCCCACTATAGTGAGATAAATGTTTGAGTGTTGTTGTAGCATATTTTCTTATTTCATACTACAAAAAATGTGAAAAAGTTCCATATAATTAATAATTGTTATTTATATGGTTCTAACATAAACTTTCTAAGCATGAAAATCTTTATAATCAATCTAGGATATTTAGCTTTTAAATCTTCTTTATTTGATATAAAACTTAGTGCTAAAAAAATAAAATTCATATATAATATTAAATACATTGTATTGATTTGTACTTGTTATAATAATGGGGAAGTAAATCATTACTCTTATTCAATAAGTGGAAATCATGGTTCTAATTGTTAATGCTATAAAACAGGAATTAGTTAGCTGTTTTTGGATCTAAGTATTGGGTAACAAAGCACTAATAGTTATGTTTATTGTGACAAATAAAAATGTTAAGAGAGTGCTTGGAAAAAAAACTGAAAAGATCAATTAATGAAATGATTATACCAATTGTTGGAGCTAATTGAAGACATGATGATTGAAAATAGTCAGTAGGCTGTTCGTCATGTACAATGAAGAATAAAATGCACCCATTAGACAAGTGGTATTTTGGTGGAGGATTAAGAACGAAAACTGTTTAAGGTAACAACTATTATGAATAGAAGTTGTTCAAAATGATTTTGTTACGTGCCTATGAATGTGTAGAGAGGTGGCGGGGATACAGGGGGTAAAATCCTAGAATGAGGGAGGAGATGAGAAAAAATTAGAGAGAGAACGAGAGAAGCTTGAGAGAGAAGAGAACTTGATTAATACTTTTCATATCCATTACATGACCCCAAGGGTCTATTATATAGAACCTAGATGACACATGTGTAAATTCCTGATACCATGAAACTAAGCGAAATAATAAAAACACATAAAAGACTACATGACTTGACTTGACTCATACAATATTAAAACACCTAATACACTTAATAAAATAAAACTCCTAATACTAGATAACCAACGACGTGAGCTCCATAACACTCCACCCGTCCTTGACATCGAGCTTGACCCCAAGCTCGAACTCCATCTGGAAGCTTGAACTCCCGCCAGAACATGACCCGATAGTGCGTAGCGGCGGAGGCGGTGTCGGCAAGTAGCGGCGACGCCGTGGGAAAGACGCGCGATGAAAGTAATAGCTTCCGCACGGCCGGTGGAGCGATGGTGAGCAACAACAACAGGGAGGGCATAAAGACGACAGCCGGTAGCAAAAACGTGTCCGTCGGGGTCACCGGAGCACGTGCCGGCAGAAGAGGCAGCATTGTGGCCGGTCGGAGCGGCAAGGCGGGTGACAGCAGGAAAAGTGCCGGTAAAAGAGTCGGGGAGAGGCCCGGAAGGGGCGACAATGTCGGGGCCGGTGGAGGAAGAGCTGGTGAAGGAGGCGGCGAGATTACCGGAGGCGATGGTGCGGGTGACCTGAGAGGTGACAGAGGCGGTGGAAGGACAAGCACCGTGGAGAGAGGTGGTATTTCGCCGGCTGGAGGCCGCGGCGAGAACAGCGGTGGCGGCGGTGATGACGACGACGACGACGACGGCGACGGTGGCGACGACGACGGCGGTCGCGGCGACTGCATGAGTCGAGTCGGTGGCGGCGGCGATGACGACGGCGTGTCTGGAACGAAGGAGGATGGTGGTGGCACTATCATTGGAGGAGGCAACGAGTCCAGCTCCGGTGGTGGTGGTGACAGAAAAACCACCAACGAGTCGCGAGACATGCGGAGGGCATCGAGCGTGAGGTCGAGCTGAGCATCGGCGTGGCCGAGTCGAGCCTCATGATATGCAATACGACGATTTAGCCTGGCGAGGGTGGCGAGAAGCTCAATGCAGTCTGCAACGCTAAGTGATGCGTCGACAAGTGCACCAGTCGCTGTCAAGTAATAATTTTGGGAATAGCTTCCCCGAATGTCGATCTCATGGGAATGCAGGTTGGGTATCGTGATAGCGTCGCAGAAAGATCGTTACTAAGAGTTAAACAAAACATCAAAGGAGGTTGGTTTTCGATTCCTAATGCTAAAAAACAAAAAGAGAACTAATGCGGGTCGTAAGCACCTCTTCGCTTTGTGGATGGAACTAGTGCAGGCCGCTATGCCGTGCTTCGTGAGGCGAATGGACGAAGAGCAAGCGGATGGAATGAACACGTGCGGAGAGTGAGGGTCGCAATCACCTCTTCAACTACCAACACTAGCCTTTGCTAGAGTGGTTCTAGTGCGCGAGTGGAGTGGATGTGAATGGAGGCGAGTGCATCACAGCTAACAAAGAAGATGTAACTATCCCAAACAAACTTCATTCATAGACAAACAAGCAGTCGTGCACGGGGGACCCCGTGCGGCGGGGCGACATTGGTCGGGGCGGCGACATTGGTCGGGGCGACGACATTGGTCGTGGACGACGACATTGGTCATGAGAGACGATATTTGACGTGGATGGCAGGATAGGTCGTGGGGGCTGACATTGGTTGTGGGGGAGACATTGGTCGGGGGGGATATTGGTCGTGGATGACGACATCGGTCATGGGTGTCGACAGCGGTCGAGGGAGGCGACATCGGTCGGGGTGGCGACATCGGTCAAGGGGCGGCAACATCGGGTGTGGGCGGCGACATCGGTCAGGGGCGGCGATATCGGTCAGGGGATGGAAACAACAGGTGTGGACGGCGACATCAGTTGTGGGAGGCAACATCGATCGCGGGTGGGGACATCAATCGTGGGACGACGACATTAGGTGGGCGGCGACATTCGACGGGTAGCATTCAGTGGGCGGCATCATTCGACGGGCGACAACATTCGGTGGGCGACAAAATTTGGCGAGCCGCAACATTCGACAGACTGCATCTTTCGACGACAGCTTATAGGATCATGTGGCGATGATAGGCAGTGAAGGGAAGCAAGCTAGGCTTGGTTGCATTGATATCGGGAGTTTCACGGGCTTGATTTGGACGGAAAACGAAGTGAGGAGTCTTCACTCGTTGCTCTCTTGCGAGGTCTATTGTCATGATATTTACATGGACATAAATCAAGTTATTGAACTCATGGGCTAATCTAAGTAATACCTTTTGGCTATGACTTGGTAATCCAATCTGCTTCATTAAGTTCAACACAGTCTAAATTATTAGGAAGACGCGTGGGTGACATCGATCGTGGCCGAGCGACAACATTCAACGGATTGCAATTAGATTGTGGGTGACATCGATCGTTGGCGGCGACATTGATCGTGATCGGCGACATCGGTCGTGGGCAAGAACATCAGTTGAGGGCATGGACATCGATCGTCGGCGGGGAAAGCGGATAGCTAGAATAATTTGCATAATTATGCTCCTATAATAAATTAATAACAAATATTCATTGCCCGTCATGTTGGCAGGGACACCTCTAAAACACAATAAATGAAGAACATTGTGTAAGATCCGCAGCCACTATTGAAATTGAGCAAACAATAAATAACATCAAATAAAATTCAAAACAAATTGAATACATTGTTGAATCATGAAATTCTAAGCACAATTTATTAACATACCTACAACTTTTGTGCTGTTTATATCTCTTGCAGAAATCAATCACTTTGCTCATGCCAAGATAATAATGAGAAGCAATGGACATTCATGCCGAGATAATAAAATTAATTAGATTCTAATTGGTTGGTATTCAAACTAAATGAACAAACAAATCTGTTCAGAAGAATAATCGCACGTGAATCGATGCAAATACTCTGTTCATAATATTGCAATGACAGAAAGGCCGATCATGCCCTGCATCACAGAAGCCATCCTGGAGGTGGTCTTTGATGCTGCAGAAGGACTCCATGCAATATTTGTTAGCTATGTATGAGGTGTATTTAACGGGCTTGCAAAACTTGCTATGTATGAGGTATTTTTGAAACTAAAAAAAGATTGTCAACCCCCATTGAGCTATTTCTTTAGTGACCAATGGGCCTTGACACTACTCAAACAAAGCTCCAGTAAACATCATAATTAAGGATGTGTAAAGAAATCTATCAAATAAGCTATATATGAACTCATAAAAATTCAAGTGGTAGAATGTGCAGATGAACCGCAAAAACTCAAAATGAAAATCGGCCCTGAAAACGGTGCAAACGAACGGGACCTAAAAGAATTTGGCAGAGAAATACTAAAGATTGAAATCTTCAATTTCACAAATTGATTCAATAAGCACAGCAACAACTAAAAGAATTTGACAGAGAAATACTAAAGATTGAAAACGTCAATTTCACGGATGAGTAAATCAAATCTAATAAACTTTTGGGCAAAAAAAGAAGGAAAATGACAAAGGTAATATCTTATTTAGCTCCATTATCAGGGATTTGCAACAAAGAAAGTGATCAAAACTTTTACCGCAACCTCATCCACCCAGCACACATCTTCCTGTAGAAAAAATAGACAAAAATCATAGAGTTGGCCGACAATACTGTGTATATTAAGCAGTTGAGGAGAAAGGAACATAGCAAAAAATTGTTGGTAGGGCTTCAGAGTTGTTAACAACACAGGTTTGGTACGAACCTGAGAAAACCTTTTTAGATGGAGCTGAAAGGCATCAGTCAGAAGGTGTGATGCCATGCATTTACTACTGTCCACCTTTGTAGAGCCTGCGAAGGAGCTAAGCAGAACCTATGAGAGGGAAGTCGTCAATCACTATGGGCGTATTTTTAGGGTTTAGGGTGGTCGAACCTTGAATGGTGCAGGAGCGACGAAGCCGAAAAATGGCGAAGCGACGGAGCGGGAGAGGATTCGGGGCCGCCATTGTTGTTGCTTCGGCTGGAGGGATCTTCGATTTCCCTTTGCTGGACGAAGAATCCCTTTTGGTGGAAGTTGCTTGGAGAAGGATATGGCGGAAGGAGTGTGCCGTTCTTGGCATTGTGAAGTCGACGGAGGCATGAAGAGGCGGATCGTGAGGAGGCGGATCCAGATCGTGAGCACGGGAGTCGCAGAGGAAGAAATCGCGAGTCGTAGAAGCACGCGAGCCCTAGCCCTGCGCAGAAGAAGAAGAAAACGATTCGATCCTTCCATTAACGGAGCCCTTCTCGCGGGGGCTGCGGCTGGCGATGGCTGCTGCTTCTCTAAGCACGCGAGCCCTAGCCCTGCGGCCTGCGCAGAAGAAGAAGAAAACGGGGTGTCGGGTTTTTGAGTTGGGGGAACAGTTCCGATAGCTTTTAATTAAGTAATAATTCAGCCGAATGACCGAAATACCCTTCAATTAATCCACAAAATCTGAATTTTTGAGGGCATATTAGGATGTAAATGTTACACCATGCCCTCATTAGGGGTTTCCTTATATAATAAAGATAAAAGTAAGTTCAGGTTCATTACAAGCTTAAGAATACACTTCACTATGAGAAGAGGTAGAATAAACCGATAGGGGGAAATCCTAGCCGTGGTTCTTGGCCGGAATGGTGGGTTGTCAGTCCACTTCTCGGCTCAGACCGTGGGTTACGTCCGGAGGTAAATGGGTTGTCAATCCACTTGTCTTCCTCCGTCTTCTTCCATTTCCTTCAATTTTTTCTCCCTTTTTGCCCAAATGAGTAGTACCGAAAGATCTCTGTAGCACACTGCTGGTGGCCGGAAACTCTCCGAATGGTTGAAGATGGCTTCAGATCGCCGGAGAAAGCTTCCCGGAGGGTGGAGATGAGTGGAGCACATGTGGGGGTGAAAAACGGCGCTTCGCGCGCAGCAGCGGGGCAGAAAAATGAAAAGCGTTGCCCTAATTCACGTAGCACGGGTTTAAATACGACATCAGAAAATTAGAGCGCACGATCAGTGGCGCACGACCAGAGGTCGTGCGCACTGGATCCCATGATCGTGCGATTAGCAATGACAGAACTCCAGAAAAATGGAATGAACACGCACGAGCCTGGTCGTGTGCACCATGTCCAATGATCGTGTGATTGCCCCAGACAGAACTTGGAAAAATGGAGAATAGTGCGCACGATCAGTGACTCATAACCAGTGGTCGTGCCCTATAGATCCAATGATCGTGCGTAGTATTTCTGTACCGTTTGGGGTTCGATGAACTGACTGCGCACGACCAGCGGTCGTGCGCTAAGGAGTCCACTGACCGCGCGCGTGTAAAAACACATGATTAGTGGCCCTTAGGCGAAAAACATTCCCAAACAATCCCGGAACACACACACGACCTTTGTTCCTGCAACAAAAACAAAAGAGCCACCGAAATGGGCATTCCACATTCTCCAGACACAGAAAAACACCAAGTAGGGCAAAAGTATAATAACTACGAAATCACATTGAAAACGGGCCAAAAGTGCACTTAACATGAAATGAACATAATAACAAATATGAACAATTATGGCTCTAAAGTGTAGTGCATCAACGAGAAAATTTGCCCAGATGAGTCCAAAATATGTATATAACTGAGACTCATCACTAAGGAACATGATGGAAACCTTAAATAATTAATTAGTTGTTAATTAAATAATAACTTAGATTAAGTTATTACTTTGATTAATATAATAACTAATTTATTAATAAGGCACGATGTGTTGGAACTTGGAAGCGGATATGTGAAATAGAATAAAAAAGAGAAGAGAGAGTGGCGTGGGTAGGGATGTAAGTGTTCAGAGAAAGGAATAAAATAATAAGAAGAAAAAACAGAGTTGGTGGGGGGGGGGGAGAAAAAGAGGAGGGAATGGAGGGCGCTGGGCTCGAGTAGGCGCTGGGCTCGAGGAGGCGCGGGTTGTGATACGCAGGCGGGCGCGACTTGAGACTTGAGGAGTGGGGGTTGACGACGTCGTCGGCTTCGGAGGAAGAAGGTGCAGTTGTTGGAGGAAGACGATCAGACGCGAGAAGGGTTGGGACTGGAGTATGAAAAAGCGCTCAGATGGAGTTGTCGACGACAGTTTCTGGAGGCGCGGTGGATGTGGCTGAAGTCGCTCTGGCTCTCGCCGGGGGAAGGAAGACGATCAGACGCGCCGGAGGTCGAGGAAGGAGTGGCGTCCGCTGGAGTTGAGGAAGCAGAGAGGTGCGGGCGTGCTGGGAGCAGGCGGAGCAGGGAACGAATAGCTCAAGAAAGGGAAAAAAGGGGGATGGTGCGCTCAGGGAAGAAGATGAAGGGCGTTGTTGAAGTCGACTGGCGCCTGCTGAACTCGCCAGAGGAAGGAACCATGGTGCTGGAGGAGACGATTGTAGGTGAGCTGCAGGAGCTTGCTGGAGGTGCTGGGAAGGGGAAACAATGGCTGACCGTAGGGTACGGCGACCGGAGGGGAGGAAAGTCCTCTGATACCAAGTTGTTTTGTGCCTATGAATGTGTAGAGAGGAGGCGAGGATACGGGGGTAAAACCCTAGAATGGGGGAGGAGATGAGAAGAAATTAGAGAGAGAAAGAGAGGAGTTTGAGAGAGAAGATAACTTGATTAATACTTTTCATATCCATTACATGACCCCAATGGTCTATTATATAGAACCTAGATGGCACAAGTGTAAATTCCTGATACCATGAAACTAAGCGAAATAATAAAAACACATAAAAGATTACATGACTTGACTTGACTCATACGATATTAAAACACCTAATACACTCAATAAAATAAAACTCCTAATACTAAAAAACCAACGGCGTGAGCTCCATAATAGATTTGTTAAGAATAAGTTTATTACCTTGGGTAATAAGTAGGCGGACAAAATGAAAGATGAGGATTAATAAAGTTGATCCCAATTTGTTTGTATACGGCTGTAGCTTCTTTTGGTGGCAATATACTTTTAGTCAAGACCATGTTGTGGGAATCAGTACTCTTTGTTATATATGGATGATTTAGTGCAATAGTGCCAACCAAAATAATACTAGCATGTCCCACTATTAATTATGTAGCAATATACTTTAATGTGTATGGTTCATTTTTGTATCTTACCCTTGCAACCTGTTTATTGGCTAGTAATTATACAAAGAGAAATTTCATTCATCTCTACAGTTTCAAGTCTTTTTTGTATCTGTTTTGTTCATTACAGAGGCACATCCAGATATGATCCAAGGGGAAGTAGGTGCTACCTTAGAAGCATACAGTAATGATCTTGCTTATGTAAAGAGAAAGGTATGCTTACATGTTTTCTATATATTGCTTATATGATGCAGCAGTCATTTCTTTCGATGTTAATTGTTGCTGAAAATTTCTCGATCTAAGTATTCAGCATCATATGCTATCAATTGTTATGAAGAGGTTGAAAATGGCTATTTTTATAACCTTGATTTTTAAATGAAAGAAATGCTCTTTTTATAAGGAATCTCCTCTGTGAAGGCGCTGGATGCATATTAATGATTAAATTAGAAAACTTAATTACTACATAAGAGAATATTATGTTTCTAAGAATGAATAGGTGAGAAGTAGAGAAAGTTGGGTAATAAAGTAGTTGTGGTCAGTTTACCGGTAGAGTAATTGTGATAAATAGGATATCCTTTTGTTTTCTTTTTAGATAGTTGAAACAACAAGTGATTCAATGTCACGCCATGTTTTCAGGAAAGCATAAAGCCAACTTCATGATGATCATGTGTGTTTATCTTTCTGTCATCATTCAGATTTTTTCTTGCATTTTTACTTTTATCTTTTTAGTCCATTGAATTGGAATTGAGAGGCTCAATTCCAATTGAAGCATTCAATTACTTAAATAAATTTGGAATTTGAATTTTAGCTAATTCTGTGAGAAATAAAATTAGGCCACAAACTTAATTTATCAATTCTTTCCTCGAAAAGGTGGAATTAGATAATTTTGTTTGTTATTAAGATCTCGTGAATTGAGAAAGATAATTGTTTAGAGATGCATTTATAGAGAAATAATCTTAATGTAATTTTTTTATAAATTATCTGGAGAGAAAATATTTAAATAGGAGAATTCAAGTGAGATAAAATTGTTGATGCATAGATTTCTAGAAAGAGAAATATTGTGGGATTTTTAGAGATAAAAGTAATTGAGAGAAAATTTTAGTGAAATAAACTAGTGAAAAAGAATTCTTAGGTGATGTGTGGACACACGAGACTGTATAAAATTAAGAATCAATGTGTCGGGGATAAGGCAAGAGTGGCACGAATTGTATAGAAGATGCGAGAAGTTTGACTAAGATGGTTTAGACACACACAAAGAAGACCATCAGAGGCACCTGCTAGGCGTTGTGAGAGTTTAGTCACTAGGGATGTTAAACGGGGGAAAGATAGACCAATATAGACTTGAAATGAAACTATAAGGAAAGACACGAGACTCTTAGACATTAGAGAGATTATGACTAAAGATAGTGCACAATGGAGACAAAGGATCCATAGAGACGACCACACTATAGTGGGATAAAGGCTTGAGTGTTATTGTAAACTTGTGCCAAGGAACCTTTAAAAATAAATATTTAGTGAGAAAATTTAATGAAATTCTATAGATAAGCTATCTAGAGAGTTTTTAGAGTGGGGAAATTTTTAAGAGGAGAATCGTAGGAGGATAAAAATTTTAAGTAACAAATTTTGAGAAAGAATTTTTATAGAGAACTTTTCTCTAGTGAAAAATATCTGAGTTAGATAATTCTAGTGAGGTAGAAAATCTTGAGAGAGATTTCTCTAGAAATACTATCTTTGAGATTTCTCGAGGGAATATTACTAGTGAAAAAGTGAAGTAGAAAATTCTAATTAGATAGAAGTTTAAGAGAAAATCATAGTAAGTTTTCTAAAGGAAGCAATTTCTAGAGAGATTTTAGAGAAAGGATTATAGTTATATTTTCCGAGAGATAAAATTAGGTGGACGTGTGATATAGTATGAATCATTTTTAGTGTTAGGCATTTAATTAGTAGACATAGTCTTATAAGATATGTTATGAGTGTCATTTTTAACAAAATCAGTAATTCTTATCATTGAATTTTATGTTATGAGTGTCATTTTTAACAAAATCAGTAATTCTTATCATTGAATTTTTCTTGAAACTAAACAACAAAATTGATCAATTTCATTTTATTCATATTCAATTCTATTGTCTGACGGAATTTAAGAATTGAAATTTACCACAATTTCAATTATGTTAGGAATTGGAATTTAACCCAATACCCGCATTCAATTCCAATTCCAATTCCGTCCAACGAGCGAACCTAATGATTTTAAAATTGATCAATGGAGGATAGAATATTGTTAGTTTTGATTGTCATCTCTCATGGTCCACACCTTGGCTTCCATGCGATTGATATTTATTAGATTCATCAATGCTCTGAGTGCTGATATTATATCTTTATAAGGTTGACTTTACTTTTTTGTAATCAGTTGTTACGGGACAAGACTAACATGCTAATTGATTGCCGGAGAGATACTCGGAGGTAGCAAGTGACGATGATGTTAGAAATACAACGAGGCTGTCCAAAAGGGCTCAATCACATCCTACGAGTTATGACGAGGGAGCCATTCTCAACCTCATGATCCCTTAGATGTGAGGATCTGTTAGGGTAAGTGAGGAGGGAGAGAAGAGGGAACTAAGGACAGGAAAATCAGATTACTCCTTTATATTTCGATGACCCAAGTGTCTTTAAATAGATTTACAAGAATCACATAGTTGTATTAATAAAAAAATACCCTTACGTGAAAATGAAAGTCGTAGCATGCATAAAACCACGACATTTGCGATATTAATTAAACAGACACAAAAATAATGTATAGCTGGCATAAAAGACTAAATGTTTGTTACCTTGTGAGCGCTAGATTCGTCGTAGCATTTTCCTATTTTGTCATGGCTTCCAAATATTATACTAGGCAACCTCTGCCGACATCATGGATGTGTATTGACGCACACTCGACTTCTTTAAGAAACCAACATCATGGATTTCTTGTGCCACAAGCAGGTGAAGCCAGTTTAGACAATTGATGGTTGTTGCACCTTTTTTAGATAATTAATTTCTCAAAAAGGAAGGGTGTGCGACCATAAGCACAATTCAGTTAGTGCAGGAGTAGAGTGACGTTTGCACTCTGAGATGTGTGATTGGGGCATGAAAAGGAAATCATTGTTTGGAAGGTTTACTCGGTTGGTCTTGAGAGATTGGGACGATGATTAGGAGGAAGCTACTTTGAGATGTTTCAAGTTCTTCAATTGTTTGCAGACATGACCCACATGAAAGAGAGAATGTTGTACGTGGTCGTCTGCAGGGAGTTATGTTGCAGTTTTTGGAGACAATCAACGAGGTGGATAAAGATTGGAATTGGAGGATAGTAGGCGTCACAAGCTTCCTTTGACTGGAGAGTGATTGCCGGGCTTGCGTGAAGGGCATGCATTGAAAGGATGGAGTCAATCCGTATGTTGTTTTTGCATTTCTGAGAGGCCTGTCGGTCGAAAATGGCCATCACGATGGCGCCACACTTCACAAAGGGGGTTTCATCCTCCTGTTTGTGCATTTCTGCGTTTCTGTCAGACACGTGTGTCAATGAATTGCTGTGCTTGGATATGAGAGCGGTCGGCCTTAAGTGTTACTGGTGGAAATGGAGGATCATTGCTTTGATACTAAGTCGTTATGTACCAAAGTGTAATGTTTAGGTAGCTTGCTGGAGAGGTGGTCAGAGGTAACATGAGTTATAGAGATGTCAAAGATACAGTGGAGTTGTCCGAAGGGAGCCAAACTCAACCTAGAAGATGTGACGAGGGAGTCGAGCTACAAGCTCAACCTACAAGATGTTATGATGAGTCGAGCTCATCCTTAGGATGCCCTAGATGTGGTGATCGATTGGGTTAGGGAAGTGGGAGAGAAGAGGGACTAAGGAGATGAAAATGATATTACTTCTTATGACCCAACTGGTCTTTAGATTGATTTACAAGTACCACACACCCGAACTAATTATATGTTACCCGGGAAATCTCAAAATTAATTTTAAAGGTAGTTTATATGCAGCGCAAGCGAGACGTTCTTGAATACCGTCAAGCGACAATCGACTTATGGCTTGTGAACGCGCATAATGAGCCAATATTTGAACGTCGAATAAATATGAATTAAAATTCTACATGCATGCAATTAGAGAAATAAAAATGCGAGAATGTGAAAATTGACAACAAACAGGTATTATGATAATTTGTGGCAAGCTCTTAAATTTTAAGGATCAAATAAATAAATAAACATCATATTGGTCTAACAAAATTAAAGCAAAAGAAAGGAAGAGATATACCCATACATTCACAGATGCAGGGACAAAACAGATCGAATTCAGTGGATTCTTGGGGAAAATCGTGTAGTTTTTTAGACGTAGATTCAGGATCAGGGTGTCTTGTGAGTGCGTGGACTGCTCAAAATGGAAGAAGGCTAGATGGGATTTGGTAGAGGTTGCAAGGGGACTGGGAGGCGATAAGTTGGCTAGCTACGGGTGATAATCCCTCATGGTCTGGGGCCTCGACCGAACCACATCATGCTCGTCCTGAGCTTGCCCAATATGGGGATCAACATCTCCCCTTTGATCATTTAGACATGTCATATTACCTTCCATCAGTTGGGTTAATCGACGACGCTCGTGCATCGTTTGCTCGATTTCAGGATCGAAAGCAGCTAAATCACCGGGGTTTCTCCCCTGCATACAAAACTTACAAAACAAAAACAGAATAAAAAACAATTAAATCCTTACAACTATTTCTCTAACAATAGAAATAATCATGCGTCTGCATTCCCCGATAACGGTGTCAAAAACTCGATGCGTACTCAACAAGTGCATCGGTCGTTCAAGTAATATAAAATAGGAATGAATCCCAAGTATCGATCTCTCAAGTAATGTAGAAAAGCTAATTTTCTCTTGCTAGGAAAATTAATTGCAAGGTTAAAGAAAAGATGATCTTAATTTGGTGGTGGTGGTGAGTGCTTAAAGGGAAAGGGTTGCGGGTCGCTTTCACCGTTTCGCTTACGGCTTCACAAACCAATCTCAACTAATTTGAGTGCAGATCGCCTTCACCGTTTTGCCAACATGTGAGGTTTTGCGGGTCGCAAACACCGCTTCGTTAGTGCGAATGAAAGTGAGCATGAGAGGGAAAGTGAAATTGAGGGTCGCAAGCACCTCTTCGCTTAACTAACAATCTTACAAAACTCGATTGAATCTTGCTTCATTCAACATCACTCACAAGCTGGAATTTCTAAGTCCAATCATGAACACAAACATCGCATGAAAATCACAATAAAATCACATTGCATTGAATCACAAATGTTCATCACGGTCTAGCATCAAATAATAATGAAAATCTATCTCGAAATCCTAGATTTTCTAAAGAGAAGGTGAGAGATACAAACAACAAACGAGTCTTTGTCGTAGACGTGGGAGGATGCACTGGGTTGTCAATCCATATCCTGCAGGTCACTCATCGGTTGCGCCCGGGGTCATGGAAAGCTCTCACTGCTTCCTAAGCGTCCGTCTTCTCGTTGGTGCACGCTGTCCACATCAAACCCTAGCTTCTACTTTGCTTGGAGGAGATCGAGGAGTAGAAACTCACTTCAGGTTGGCTTGGATGTGAGGAAATACCATAGGTACTTGAGCCCTAGCTTGGAGGATGATGAATGGGTGCTGGAGCTCCACCCCGAAGGGTTTTCACGGAAGAACCCGTCAAAAGATGGAAGATGACAAATCCACCTGAAAATGCGGCTTAAATACTAAATTAGTCAGATTTTGGTTGCGCACGGTTCATCACACAATCGTGCGTGCGAATCGTGTGTCGACCTGTGTCGTTAAGCTTCTTGATTTAGAAAACATTGTGCCAGTGCGTTTTACTCATGCACAGTGAAAACAAACCGTGCGAGAAGGAATCGCACGGGCGGTGACAGATCAACTATTATACGTTGAACAAGATCTACTTGTGCAATTTTGTTCACGCACGACTAAAACCAACAGTGCGAGGCAAAATCACACAGGTAGCGGTAGATCACCATTTTTTAGTGTTTTGATAGCGCACGACATAGAGAAATCGTGCGCGAAGGAATTCACAAGATTGTGCCATAATGGATTTGTGCATCCCGATGAATGCGTGATCTCGCACGGGCAAAACACCCGTGTGCGAAGGAAAATCGCTCGGTCGTTCGAATAATACGGGTTTTATTTATCAAGTTGGGGATTTTCCCGTGTTCGACATGAGATTTCCGGGGTCAATTGCCACCGACATGTGTAGGCATTTGCCAAAGTGCAGAGATACATATGATGGGGGAAACGATGTGCTCACCCCAATAACAATTAAGTGCGCAATTTCACACCAACCTAAGCAAATCGTGCACTTCGTGTGTTAATTTTGTTTTTATAAAATTTGAATGATAATGCAACAAAAGTGAAGCGATTAGCTTTGAAAGCATGCCAAGATGAGTGTAAAAAATGTTATATAAAATACTAATCAGAATGCAAACAACGCGGAAAGGAAGAAGTTTGATTGGGACTTGGTGGAGGTTGCATGGGGACTATGAGGCAGTAGGCAGGATGGCTTCATGTGGTGGAAGGCGCATGGTAGAGATCTAGAATCGAATCAATCGACATGAAGTAGATTTGTCAGACCGAGCCTGGACATGAGAAAACGGATGTCGACGGGAATGGATATTGGATGTTTGGGGCTGTCAGAGGTGTGCTGAGGATGGTTCGTCAGAGATTGTCATGCCCATAAGAGGCGGTGTTGTGGTCGAGTGTTAGGAGATGAAAGGGAGAGAGATAGAGATCTAAGAGAAGATTAGAAACTAGGGTTGAGAGGGAAAAAGAAGTGAAAAACCCGGAATTATTCTTGCTTGCCCACTGTTAGAAACGAACAAACAACAAACATAAATGGTTTTAATCTCAAACTTTATTATCTGAAAAAGGTCTTTATTACAAAGGTATGCCCTCCCTTATATAGAATGGAGGAGAGATGAGAGAATACAAATAAGAGATGTGGGACTAAAAATTTACAGGACTAAGCAGACTATACAAAACAAACCGCACAAGCCGCGCGGTTAGACAGAGGAAGGGCTAACCGCACGGCTACCACAAGAGAAGAAGAGAGATGTCAGGGGAGACCGTTAGACCGCCCGGTCTCCAAGCCGGCTGAGACAAACCGCCAGACCGCGCGGTCTTCAACCCGTCAAGATAGACCGCCAGACCGCCCGGTCACCAACTTCAACACTCCCCCTCAAGCTGGAGCATATATATCGATCATGCCCAGCTTGTCGCAAATATGAAGAAACGAGGCGGAAACTGGCTTGATGAAGATGTCAGCCAGCTCTTTATCAGATGTGACAAAGGGAGTGCAAATTTGTTCCTTTAAGATCTCTTCACGAATGAAATGACAGTCGACCTCAATGTGCTTTGTTCTCTCATGGAAGACAGGATTTTTGGAGATGTATATGGCGACCTTGTTATCACAGAACATAGGTAGAGGATGGTTGTAGACCTCTCCTAAATCTAGCATGAGAGCCCGCAGCCATTTTAACTCACAAGTGGTCGACGCCATACTGCGATACTCAGCTTCTGCACTGGACCTGGAGACAACACACTGCTTCTTGCTCTTCCAGCTCACCAGATTTCCCCCAACAAAGGTGCAAAAACCTGAGGTTGACTTGCGATCCCCTTTGTCATCAGCATAACTTGCATCTGAGTAGGATTCAATACTCAGATGACCATTCTTCTGAAAAAGTAATGCTTTCCCCGGCGCTGCTTTGACATACTCCAAGATCCGCAAGACGGACTGTAGATGACACTCCCTAGGTGCTTGCATGAATTGACTCACCTTGCCCACATCATAGGAAATGTCGGGCCTGGTCACTGTGAGATATATGAGCTTACCAACCAGACGCCTGTACCGCGAACTATCTGAAAGAGGAGGCGAATCATCTGTCCAGGTTTTGTCTTCTCCAGTTGCCATGGGGCATCGAGCAGGTTTTGCTCCAGTCAATCCTGCCTCTTTTAAAAGATCAAGGGCATACTTACGCTGAGAGAGAACTAATGAGTCGGGCTTCCGAGAGATTTCAATCCTCAGAAAGTATTTTGGGGAGCCCATATCCTTTGTGACCAGATGTTGACGGAGATGTTTCTTGGTCATTAATACCCCATCCTGATCATCGCCAGTAAGAAGAATGTCATCAACATACACTGCAAGAACAACAAGACCAGAGGCTGTTTTCCGAACAAACAAGGAGTGATCTGCTGAGCTTCGTGTAAAACCAATGGCCGAAACAATGCCACTGAACTTGTCAAACCAGGCACGAGGACTCTGCTTGAGGCCATAGATAGCCTTCTTGAGCCGGCATACCCGTGGCTCCCCCTGAGCAACATACCCCGGAGGTTGCTCCATGTAAACATCTTCTTGCAGATCACCATAGAGGAAAGCATTCTTAACATCAAGCTGCGAGATGGGCCAATCCCTGTTGACAGCCACAGAGAGAAGAACCCGAATAGTGCTGAGACGAGCCACTGGAGAGAAAGTGTCAAAGTAATCAACGCCATAAGTTTGGGTAAAACCCTTGGCAACCAGGCGAGCCTTATAACGGTCCACACTGCCATCTGGGAGAAACTTCACCACGAAGACCCATCGACAACCAACAACATCCGTGCTGAAAGGAGGAGGAACAAGGGTCCAGGTACCCCGTTCAGTGAGAGTAGCAATCTCCTCATCCATGACAGCTTTCCAATGAGGAATAGTAAGGGCCTCCTGGTAGGAACGGGGGGTGGCAGTGGCCGAGATAGCCAGAGCAAAAGCTCTGCGAGAAGGGGTAATACGATCGTAGGAAACAACTGCAGCAAGCGGGTGTTGAGTACATGCCCGAACCCCTTTGCGAAGAGCAATGGGGAGATCCAGGTCAGCAGGTGCCTCAGTATCCGGAGTATCCGTGGTGGAGAGAGCTGGCCCGGGAGTAGAGAGAGATGGCAAAGGAGTGGAGGGAGAAAGCGGAGGAGATGGTGGAGGAGGTGGAGATGGTGGAGATGGTGGAGATGGTGGAACAGCCGTGGGAGCAGAGGGAATGAATGGGTCGGTATGAGCAGTAGGATCAAGAGGAGAGGAGGAAGCAGGAGAGAAGTAAGATGCATTGTCAAAGAAGGTGACATCCGCAGAGACAAATTGCTTGCGGGTAACGGGGTCAAAGCAACAGTAACCTTTCTGAGTGGGAGAATACCCCAAAAAGACACATTTAGTGGCACGAGGTGAGAGTTTGTCACGGGTGGCAGCGGGAGAGTGCACAAAGGCGGTGCACCCAAAGATGTGCAGGGGAAGAGGAAAGGGATCCTTGTTCGGATAAAGAAGGGAGAAGGGGGTAGCACCGTGGAGAACTGTGGAGGGAAGACGATTGATGAGATAGCAGGAGAGGAGGATAGCATAGCCCCAATAGGATCGAGTAACATGCATTTGAGTCAGCAGAGTGCGAGCGACATCAAGGAGGTGACGGTTTTTACGTTCTGCCACCCCATTTTGTTGGGAGGTGTAGACACAGCTTGTCTGACGAATAACACCATGGTGAATACAAAAGGAGGAGAAGTCGTGGCTAAGATACTCCTTAGCATTGTCAGAACGAAGGATTTTAATAGAGGTATCAAACTGAGTCTTAACCATAGAGTAAAATGAGGTCCAAACAGAGAACAGCTCGGAGCGATCCTTGAGAAGATACACCCACGTACACCGAGAGAAATCATCAATGAATGTGACAAAATAGGAACTACCCCGCCCGATGGTGAGGGTAAGAGCGGGACGCCAAATGTCAGAGTGAATGAGGTCGAACGGACGGGAAGAGCCCCGACTTTGCGTTGGTGGGAAGGACGAGCGGTGATGTTTGCCAAGTTGACAGACATCACAATTGAGAGGAGGATGATGAGGAGGGAGGTGGGTCAGGAGCTGGCGTAGAATGCGGGGAGGAGCATGCCCAAGGTGAAGATGCCATTGGAGAAGATCTGTAGAGGAGGTGGAGAAGGCGGAGAGAGCAGAAACATTGTCGAGGAAGTAGAGGCCACCACTCTCAGTCCCGGTAGCAATCGTCCGTTGGGAGTCCGCATCCTGAAAGGCACAAGAGGTAGGGGTGAATATGACAGAACACCGTAGTTGCTTGCATAAAGAAGTAACCGATAATAAATTGCACGGAAACTTGTGCACATAGAGGGTATCAGCTAGGCAGAGAGATGGAGTGACTTGAACCATGCCCGTCCCATGGACGGGTGAGGGAGACCCATCCGCAACAATGACCGGGGGCAACTGTGCATGTGTGTCAAGAAGAGAGAAACACTGAGGATTGCCCGTCATATGATTTGTAGCACCAGAGTCAATGAGCCATCGTCCGCGAGTAACAACATGAGCACTACCAGAAGAGGTCACCACCGAGGCGGACAGTCTGGAGGAGGGGGAAGCCATGGAAGCAAGAGGGGAGCAAACCGCGGCGACAAGAACAAACCGCGAGGAGGAGAAAGAAGCCGAACGGTTAAGCGAAGAGGAGAAGAGAAAACCAAGGCGGGCGAACAGAGAACAGGTCGTGCGGCTAGGAAGGCCACGACCAAGAAGTAGAGCAAAGCAAAGGGAAAGAAGTTGCACGGCTTGAAAAAGGCGGGCGAACAGAGGAGAACAAGTCGCACGGCTAAAGATGGAGCCGGAGCAACTAGCAAGCAGGAGCGGGTAGAAGGCAACAGGCGCGGCGACTTAGAAGAAATCACGGCGAATAGAGGAGATCGCGAAAACAGGCCGCGAAAAGAAGGAGAAAGCCGCGGGGAGAGGAAGAGAGCAACCCGTGCGAAACCGCAGCGGCAGGAAGCAGACCAAGGCACAACGGGGAAGAGGTCGCGCGTACTGAAAAGTCCGTGCGAACAGAAGAGAAGAGGAAGCAAGAAGCAGCGACAACAACAAGTCGCAATCCGGACGAACAGAAGCAGGCCGCACAGCTAGGGAACAAACAGGCGGCTAGAAGGAAGCAGGTCGCGGCGACAACTAAAAAGGTCGCGGCGAAGAAGAGCAGCTAGAGAAAAGAAGCAACAAGCCGCGCGAACAGAGCAGCGGGCGGAAGAGAGGACAAGCCGCAAAGACAGGTCGCAAGAAGCAGAAACAAGCGGCGAGAATCAGAGGGCGCACACAATCAGAAGGAAATGACCGTGTCCTCTGATACCATGTTAGAAACGAACAAACAACAAGCAGAAATGGTTTTAATCTCAAACTTCATTATCTGAAAAAGGTCTCTATTACAAAGGTATGCCCTCCCTTATATAGAATGGAGGAGAGATGAGAGAATACAAATAAGAGATGTGAAACTAAAAATTTACAGGACTAAGCGGACTATACAAAACAAACCGCACAAGCCGCGCGGTTAGACAGAGGAAGGGCTAACCGCACGGCTACCACAAGAGAAGAAGAGAGATGTCAGGGGAGACCGTTAGACCGCCCGGTCTCCAAGCCGGCTGAGACAAACCGCCAGACCGCGCGGTCTTCAACCCGTCAAGACAGACCGCCCGGTCACCAACTTCAACACCCACCAGGGGGGGGGGGGGGTCCGGGTATATTTATACCCGGACCCAGGGCCGGCCGGCCCCAATAGGGGCAGAAACGGGTTGGTTCAGCCCCCGAGGGCCGATTCTTCAGAGAATGGGGGCTGAACCAGTTGGTTCAGCCACGTTGTCGCCTCCGTATCTCCCCCGCCGTCTCGTGTACTGACGCCCAAATAGCCGGGCTCCGTCCGGGGGCGTAACATTCCCTTCTCCATCAAGAACCAGCGTGTCCTCAAGGTGGTAATCGGGGTAGAGCTCCCAAAACTTCAACAAGTCGACCCAGGTGTTGTGCTCTGCTGTCAGATTCTTCCACTTAATCGGGGTAGAGCTCCCTGAAGACATCCTGTTGATCAAGTGGAATGTCCACACGACCCCGATACTACAGCCTGTCATTCTGGAGATGGTAGCCCGGAGCAGTCGCTCGCCCCTGACGCAGATCCTCCACAATAGTCTGCAACTTGCGATTACGCTGCACCTCATCCTGGATCTCGTCAATGGAATCTAACAATGGTGTAGAAATCTGGGCAAGAGCACCCTCAGGCAAGCGGGACAACGCATCAGCAACCTGATTGTCCTTCCCTTGCCGGTAGACAATCTCGTAACCGTAGCCCAGAAGCTTGGTCACCCACTTCTGTTGGAGAGGTGAAGAGACCCGCTGCTCCAAGAAGTGTTTGAGACTCTGATGATCCGTCCGGATCTTGAAGTGTCATCCCAACAGGTAAGGCCGCCACAACGCCACAGCATGAATCACCACTAACATCTCCTTCTCGTACGTGGACAAACCTAGTGTACGGGGGGCTAACGCCTTGCTGTAGAAGGCTATGAGGCGCCCCTCCTGCATCAGCACCGCCCCAAGCCCCACTCCGGAAGCATCAGTCTCCACGACAAACTCCTTGTTGAAATCTGGAAGTGCGAGGACCGGTGTCGTCATTATCGCCCTCTTGAGTGCCTAGAAGGCCTCCTCAGCCTCCTCCTGCCAAAGGAAGGCGTCTTTTTGCAGCAATTGAGTAAGAGGCCTGACAATCTTGCCATAGTCTCTCACAAAGCGACGATAGTAGCCTGTGAGTCCTAAGAAGCCCCGCAGTGCCCGAATAGTCTGGGGACACGGCCAAGTAAGCATACTTTCAATCTTTCGGGGGTCGGCCTTGATGCCTTGAGCTGAAACGACATGTCCCAAGTGCTCCACCTCCTCTTGACCAAAGGAACACTTGGACCGTTTGGCATAAAGCTGATTCTGGCAGAGAATGGAAAAGACTTCTTCAACATGAGCCAAGTGTTCCTCCCAACTGGCGCTGTAGATGAGAATGTCATCAAAAAAGATCAGCACAAAGCGCCGTAGGAGCTCCCAAAAGATCTCGTTCATGTTGGCCTGAAAAGTGGACAGCCCCCCCGGTCAGTCCGTTGGCCATCATCAGGAACTCGTAGTGACCATCGTGTGTTCGGAAGGCCGTTTTGTGGATATCTTCCTCCCGCATCAAGATCTGATAATAATCGGATCATAAGTTTGGTGAACCACTGTGCGCCGTGTAGCTCATCCAACAACTCTTCAATCAGAGGAATGAGGAACTTATCCTTCACAGTAGCACTGTGCAGTGCGCGGTAGTCGACACAAAACCGCCACGAACCATCCTTCTTCTTAAGCAAGATAATCGGGGAGGAGAAAGAACTCGTACTGGGGCGGTTGGTCCCCGCAGCTAACATTTCCCGGACACTGCGCTCGATCTCAACCTTCTGCATGTGCGAATATCTGTATGGCCGGATGTTGGTAGGCTCCACCCCCCCTGAGCACGATCTTATGGTCCCGAAAGCGCGGTGGTGGGAGAGCACGGGGCTCCTGAAATATGTCAATATACCGATCGAGAAGAGACTGCATCTGGACGGGTACCTCAGATGCCCCCGTGTCCGCCTCCTTTATTCCCAATAGCACCGCCATCATGCTTCCTTCCTCGTCAAGCCGCCAAAGACTTCGAACAAATATCTCCTTAACCGGAGATGCTTTGATGCCCTTCAAACAAAATTGCTTCCCGAGCTGTGAGAACTCCATGGTCATGTGATCCCAGTCAAAGTGACTCGCCGTAGCTAACGCAGCCAATGCACTCCCAAGACCATATTGGAACCTCTGATCGGAGGATGGTAGACATCGGTTCGTCCCGTGTAGCCCTGTATGCTGAGCTCCACCTGCCTCAATACGCCCTCACACTGCAACTTGCTACCATCGACCACCATAACCTGAAAGGACGCCCCTTGATCAACCACGTGTCGCACTCTGCGTGCCACCTCAGGATGGATGAAATTGTGGGGACTCCCACTGTCTAGTAAGATCGTCATGTTTTTCCTCCGGGTCTTGCCTGCCATGCGCATAGTGAGGGGGGCGGGGGGGGGGGGGGGGGGGGGGGTGGGTGCACCCCTCCAACGCCTGTAGCGAAACTCCATACTCGGTCACTGCCAACTCCTCTGTCAGCTCCGGCTCAGGACCCTCGTCCATCTCTTCTTCCCCATCCTCATATAACATGAACACCTGAACCTTCTGACATTTATGCCCAGGGACGAACTTCTCGTCACAATTGAAACACAACCCTTTGTCCTTCCGCCCCTGAAGTTCTGCCCAAGTCAGCCGTGTGACAACCGGCTTGCTTGGGCCTTGCGGTTCCTTCCTGACCATAGCCGTGGTGGTCATGGTCGTAGTACGTGCTGTGCTGCGGGCACGTTGCCTGTTGTAGCGTTCTTCCTGTATCCGAGCGAGACTGATCGCATGGTTCAAGCTGCGGGGCATGGTAGACTGGATCTCATCCCGCATATAGTGCTTGAGACCCGACACAAAACAACTGAGCAGCGTCTTCTCTTCCCACTGAACTCGGTTCGCCAACTTTTCAAACTCAGTACGTTATTCCATCACGGTACCCTTCCGACGAAGCTTCTGCAGGAGTGCCTCAAAGTCCTTGTACTCCAACGACCCAAAGCGAGCGGTGAACCCGTCCACAAAGTCCGTCCATGGCACATAATCCTTGCCCCTCAAAAACCACTGCACCCACTGGAATGCAACATCTTCTAGATGGAACGATGCTAACTGCACCCACTGTCCTTCGGGAACCTCCTGATAACTGAAGAACAGTTCTGCCTTCTGCAACCACTCCAAAGCGTCGCCGCCGTGGAACTTCGAAAAATTCTTGCGTGTCATTTTTGGCGGCATGTACGACCGCTGGCCGACCTGTCCACGCCATCCCGCCTCCTGTCCATATCCCCCCGGCCTTCTTGGCTCTTCGTGTTCAAAAGACATGCCCGGAAAGCCTTGGCGAAACGGTCCCGCCGCCGGAGCACCACCCCACTGCATGCCTCCTCTTGCCGGGTGAGGTAGCAGTCCCTCCCCCCTCCATATGGGAGAATCAGCCACCCGCCACCTCTAGAGCGCAAACCGCCCGAGCCTCCCCCACCGATGCCGAAACCGGTTGTATCGAACCCACTGGAGCCAATCCCGGCTGCTCCGAACCCGCTGGAGCCACCCCCGCCCGTGCCGAACCCGCCGGAGCCAATCCCGGCCGCTCCGACCCCTCCGGGGCCATCCCCGCCTGCGCCGAACCCGCCGGGCCCAAACTCGCTTGCGCCGACCCCGCTGGAGCCGATCCAGCCTGCGCCGATCCCTACCGTGCTCGATCCGGCCCCCGCTGCGATGCTTGAGCCGGCCTGCCCTCCGTTTGCGCCGGTCCGGTGCGGATCGACCCGTGCAGCGGAAGATCCGTCCGGATCCTCCTCCGACACCACCTTACCCTTCAGTTTTTGTGCCAACAATGCCATCATCTCCTCCATTCGGGTGTCGATCCGTTCTTCTAGCCTTTGGGTGGAAGTTTTCACGTTTTCCTCGATTGCGGCTACCGAATCCGTCAATCCCACGAGATTTTCTTCTAGGGTTTCCAAGCGGCCGATTTCCTCTTGCGTTCGAGTAGTTAACATGGTGGAGAAAAGAATCTCTGATACCAATTGTTAGGAGATGGAAGGGAGAGAGATAGAGATCTAAGAGAAGATTAGAAACTAGGGTTGAGAGAGATAAAGAAGAGAAAAACCTGGAATTATTCTTGCTTGCCCACCAAGGGGGGGTTCCGGGTATATTTATACCCGGACCCAAGGCCGGCCGGCCCCAATAGGGGCTGAACCGGGTTGGTTCAACCCCCGAGGGCTGGTTCTTCAGAGAATGGGGGTTGAACCAGTTGGTTCAACACCATTGTCGCCTCCGTATCTCCCCCGTCGTCTCGTATACTGACGCCCAAATAGCCGGGCTCCGTCCGGGGCCGTAACATCGAGTCATCAGGCGATAGGTTTTGGTGGAGAGGATAAAACTAACAGGAGCGGGGTTAGGGTATCAGTTGGCTTTTGAAAAAAACAAAGTGAGTTTTTTTTTCTGATTTCTCAATTTTGCCAAACAGATCAACCAAAGGAGCCCGTTTCTTTTAATAATGAAAAGGATGTTGGTTATGATTTTTTTTTTGAAAGGAACTAGGGATTTTTCAGAGTAATTAAAGATTTAATTAGGAGGATTCCATAATCTACTCATTGAGTATTTCTAAAATTAAAGAAAAAAATATTTTTTATATTTATTTCTTTAATTTCAAAATTTATATGAAATACTTAATTTGATAATTTAATTTAATAATTGCTTCCTTAATTAATGTACATGAGCAAAAAATGGGAGTTGTGGTGATGAGAATGCTTAGGTGGATGTGCGGACACACAAGACTGAATAAAATTAGGAATGAATGTATTATGTATAAGACATGAGCGGCATCAATTGCAAAGAAGATGCTAGAAATTTGACTAAGATGGTTTGAACGCGTACTAAGGACACCATTAGAGGCACTTGTTAGGTATTGTGAGAGTTTAGTCACTAGGCATGTTAAACGGGGGAAGGGTAGACCGATAAATAAAGACTTGGAATGAAACTATAAGGAAATAGATGATGTACTTAAGCATTAGTGTGATTATGACTAAAGATAGGACACAATGACGACAAAGGATCCATATAGCCGACCCCATTTTGGTGGGATAAAGGCTTGAGTGTTGTTGTTTGTTATTACTTTTTTAAATTACCATATTATCTAATTTGACGAATCTTTTTATCATGGGCTTACTGGACGATCACCCTAATAAACTGTAATAATGAGTGCGAGCAATGTTGTTACTTTCTTTAACTAGCATATTATCTAATTTGACAAATCTTTTGTTACGGTCCCGCATGGGTCGCGCATGTCGCGAACTAATTATCTAGTCTACTTTATAATTTTGTATGCGTAATCGATCCTCCATGTCTAAGCCCAGGGAGGGGGCACTTTTATGAACTCTATATATATGTGTGTGTGTGGCCAAGACAAGCAAGCAAGAAGTAATTTTCATTTTATTTTCTAACTCTCTAGTTCTCTCTCTCTAACCTTCCCGACATCTCCCCCCCGGTTCGCCCTAGCCGCAAATCGAGAAACCCTTGATCTCTTGCGCCGTCCCTCGCGATTCACAAATCCCGCAGGCCACCTCCACGCTCACCGCACACCGCAAGCCGCCGCCATCATAGCTCGCCGAAATCTCTCCGCCTCCTCCCTTGAGGACTTCCCTCCTTTCGCCCGGTGCACACGCTCGCAATCCCGAGCACATAACAACTTGGTATCAGAGGGAACGCTCCTCACCATAGCCAAACCACCGGATCTGCCCCGACAAAGCTCCGCCGCCGCCGACTCCGGCTCGCACAACACCGCCCGAGCTCCTCCAGCCCGCACGCCCTCTCGCCGACCTCCTGCGGCTCGCACAGCGCGGATCCGCCATTCTCTGGCCCGCACAGCCTTTCTCCGACATGATGTAGCCCTTCCGGTCCCTCCGCGACCTCCTCCGGCCCGCACGACTCCTCCACGCAGTCAACCACTCAGCAACTGGCTTCGCACCGACCGCTCATCGCTGACCCCTCTTCCCCGCGAATCCTTCTCGGCCCCTCCCTCGACGGGGCCCCCTTGCTCGCTGCCTCTACCGGGCTACTTCCGTTGCCGGCCCCTTCTTGCTCCGCTCTCGCCGACGCCGACAACCCACCGTTTTCGTCCTCCACAATGGCTGACCAGCCCTCCCTCTCGCAAATTTTCGAGTCTCTCGCCAAGCTCCTCACGGATAACAACAACGCTCTCATTGCAGCCGTCACCACCCAACTCGCAGCTAACCGACCGGCTCACCCGACAGTGGGCTCCTCTAGTGAAGTGCCAATTCCGCCAACTCTATCGGAATTGTTTCCCCCGTGACACGAGGGCAACTTTGGTTTTCTCAACTACAACGAGAGAAACCGCTACTCTCTTGGGTAGACTTCGTGGTCAACTGCACCCTCCGCTTCGGTCCACCTCTCCACAACAATCCCTTAGGGGATCTCATTTCCTTCCGACAGACCGGTCCGATCGACGGGTACCTGGAACAGTTTCAAGTCCTCCTGGCCCGCACTTCCACCATTCTTCCGACATAGCAGATGTCTGATAACTCTAATTTTATCCATATTTTTATATATTTTTTATTTAATAATCAATTAGTTTATAAATATATTTTATGAAATTATTGTCTAATTTCTTTAATTTCTTATTTTAGGTTCAATCTGGGCTGCCAATTTCAATATAGAGTTTTCAGGATTGATCAGGAGACAAAACTGGACAAAGCTAAAAAAATGCAAAGTACACGCCCCGGTTACGGGCGTGACCGCCAGGTCACGCGCGTGACAGACAGGCGTGACCCCGGCTCGTGCTCCATAGTTCATTGCCATGTCAATTAAAATTGCACGCCCATTGGTCACAGACGTGACCATTCTGACCCGGGCGTGTCAACCAGGCGTTACATGCAGATGACGATCCAGGCCTCCACTCCACGGCGGATTAAATTTACACGCCCGGTCACGGGCATGACCTATTGGTCACGGGCGTGACTGTGAGCCGTGACATCCAGGCGTGACTGTGAGCCGTGACATCCAGGCGTGCCAAGTTTAATGCATCAGTTTCAAGGCCTGTCGGTTTTTGCCTTACACGCCCTTGGTCACGGGCGTGACCACGTGCGTGACCCTCCAACAACGGCAAGAATTACTCCCGCCGTTTTTGCTTCCCGCCGTTTCCAGCAACCGACTTGACACGCCCTAGATCACGGGCGTGCCCTAGGGGCATGACCCGCCATTTAATGATTTTTGGCGGTTTCGCTCAAACGTTCCCTGGACTTGAAGACGACGGTTCCGAACCTTACACGCCCTAGGTCAAGGTCGTGACCTAGGGGCGTTACCATCCAACAAACTTGCCTATAAATTCCAGACAATTCCAGAAGCTGAGGAGAGGATTTTGGGGAGCTTTAGTTCTGTTTTCTGTGCTTTATTTCTTGCATTTTCAATTCATAGTGTAACTTTTATTTTTGTTATTTCAAGTACTTTTTATAATCATGTCTCTCTTCAACCTTTCATGTAATTCTCCCATCATGATCAGTAGCTAGTTTTCAATTAGCACTTGATCATGATGAACTTTGGAATGGAATAAATTTCTTCTTTTTGTCTCAAATTATCAAACACTCTATTTTTATTTACTTCGGTTTATCTTTGATTTTAATTTCATTGAATTCATAAGTTGCAAATTATGTTTATTCGATCTTAGATCCGTATCCTAGATTTACCGAGAGGTTGTGGATACGAGTAGATTACTCAAGGATAAAAAGAGTTTCATGCACCTCTCGAGTGAGGAAGACATAATTCTTCCGGATTGGAGTCAATTCCATTAGTGAGGTTCACCACTTAAAGCAAGCTTAGGTTTGTCGACTGGCCGAGGTCTTAATCGATCAACCTAAGGTTAGTCAAATGCGTATTCTCGAGAGAGGCACTTCGTAGCTATGGAACCTCCACGGTCGAAGTTAATAATTTAGATGCTTGTATTTTATAATTTCATGGAAATTTATTCTAACCCAAAGAGATTATAGATCAAGTGCTAGCTTTCCTATCATCGTATTTCTCCTTTTAGTTTAACGTTTTCTTTACCAAAATCACAAAACCAATTTTCATTTGATAAAATAATAGCTCTTTCTTGTGAGTACAAGTACTCAATGGTTCCCGAGTTTAAATACGACATTTCCTATACTATATTTCGATAGGTGCACTTGCCTAGTTTGAGATATTAGTTTGGATTTATTTTAAAACTATAAATTCTCCATCAGTGTCTATTTTCACGGCGGGACTCCATGAGCGCCTTTGCATGGACGTAGAATTTCTGGCACCTGCAGATCTGACCACGACAATGAGTTTGGCTCGCATATGCTAGAAGCGTTTGCTTTTGGACCGCCCGCATCTACATCAGCAGAACACCGAGGGGTCCAAGCGTCCTCCGCGGCCTATGTCATCGACCACAGCCAGTCCCCTCGCTCTAGATTGCGACGCCGACCGCCCAATTGTTATTCGACGACTGTCGCCGCAGGAGATGAATGACCGCCGTGCCAAGGGCCTCTGTTACAACTACGACGAGCCCTATTTCCGTGGACATCACTGCAAACGCCTCTTCTGGTTGGAGATCGACGACTCGGCATATGAACGAGATGCTGACACTGACACGGGAGGTCCGACGCCCACCGTCACTACAGACCAAGCTTGAGGGCAAGCTTGTCATCGGGCAGGGTGGGGATGTTACGGTCCCGCCTTGGTCCCTCCTGGGTCGCGCATGTCGCGAACTAATTATCTAGTCTACTTTATAATTTTGTATGCGTAATCGATCCTCCATGTCTAAGCCCAAGGAGGGGCACTTTTATGAACTCTATATATATGTGTGTGTGTGGCCAAGACAAGCAAGCAAGAAGTAATTTTCATTTTATTTTCTAACTCTCTCTCTAGTTCTCTCTCTCTCTCAAACCTTCCCGACATCTCCCCCCGGTTCGCCCTAGCCGCAAATTGCGAAACCCGTGATCTCCTGTGCCGTCCCTCCCGATTCGCAAATCCCGCAGGCCGCCTCCATGCTCACCGCACACTGCAAGTCGCCGCCGCCATAGCTCGCCGGAATCTCTCCGCCACCTCTCTTGAGGATTTCCCTCCTCTCCCCCGGTGCACACACTCGCAATCCTGAGCACGTAACATCTTTTTATCATGGGCTTACTGGACGATAACCCTAATAAACTGTAATAACGAGTGCGAGCAATGTGCACCATTCAAATTAAACCAATACATGTGTGATACAAAGTAAACGAGTACACGCGTGATATAAAATATGTGTGCGCTAAAACATGCGCTAAATAAAGAAGTGTGATACATGTGCGAAAAAAATGCGATGATGCGACCCAACTTGCATTGTCAAAATACCCTTAAATGAAAATAAAAGACGTGACATACATAACATCCTCTAGGCAATGAGACAATGTTTATTAGATGTACACAAAATTAATGAATAACGCATCGTGTGGGCTCATAACATCAGTCAGGAATTATGTTTCATGATTTCATTACCAATAAAATGTGAGTTTTTAGTTATTGCCGTTTTTTTTTTACCATTTTGTTTGTTTGCTAGTTGTTAAAGCCCTGCATCCAATATAAAGCCAGTTGGTTGTAGGTGTGGAGTTTTAGGGTCTATATTAAGTGCACAAATATGATTTTCCTGATGTGATATTGTATTCTCAACACGCCCCATCATGTGTAAGATCTTTACCCGTTAACGCATGGATTTTTGTTTAAATTGGATGATGTTGGAGTGGGTCAATGAGCTTAATCTGCGCTCATATCATCTTAAAACTCATGCATCCAACCTAAAACCAATAAATTATAGGTAGAGGGGCAGATATATTTTAGTGCCGAAATATGAGTTTCTTGTTGTGGGGATATATTATAAACACATGTAATGCCTGTCCACTTTTGAATCATCAAAAAATGAAAAATTGTTTTATAAAGCCTGTGATTGAATTGTATTATAAACTATTATTTCACAGATTTACATTTCAAAAGCTCTTTCGAACATATATTGTTTATTTTTACCCTTCTCTTAGATCATTTTAATGATACAAGATTTGAAATTGTCATGTCAGGTAGATGCGGGTGCAGATTTGATAGTCACTCAGTTGTTTTATGATACTGACATCTTTCTCAAGTTTGTCAGCGACTGTCGTCAGATTGGAATAACTTGTCCAATTGTTCCAGGCATTATGCCTATAAATAACTACAAGGGCTTCATACGTATGACAAGATTTTGCAAGACAAAGGTATGATTTCTTTTGTCAGTATGCAAAAGCAAACTTATAGTACTAGACTACTAGGTTTTTATAAGAATTCCTCACAGGGATCATTCTGGTTTTAAAGGCATCTTGATAGCATTTATAATTTTTTACTGTTAGATGGGCAGAATTTGCGTTCATTTTTAGTTATGCAAATGGCAATACTTCAATATGACCAGTATTATGTGCTACTGAGAACTGTCGCATTCAATAAATGTTGTTCTCTATGATTGAAATTGGTTCAATAATCTTGTAACTTTGTTTTGCATATCCATGGTATCCTAAATATTACATAATTTCTCAGATTCCATCTGAGATTTCTGCTACTTTGGAACCGATTAAAGACAATGAGGAGGCTGTGAAGGCATATGGAATCCACTTAGGAACAGAGATGTGCAAGAAAATTTTGGCTCATGGGATCAAAACATTACATCTCTACACGCTAAACATGGAAAAGTCCGCACTGGCCATACTAGTGGTACACAACCTTGACTTTGTGTTTGAGTCATCTTATGTTCAAGGGAATATTATTAACAAATTCATTTTTACAGAATCTTGGACTGATTGAAGAGTCTAAGATCACAAGATCCTTGCCTTGGAGGCGCCCTACTAATGTTTTCCGAGCTAGAGAAGATGTTCGGCCAATCTTTTGGTACTGTTTGAAATCTTCATACTCTCGAAAACTGTGAACCGGGTTGTGTAGTTTTACGTATTCTCTGCATGCATGTGATATTATTTCAATGATCATTCAGGGCCAATCGTCCGAAGAGTTACATTTTAAGGACTGTAGGCTGGGAACAGTACCCACATGGTAGATGGGGTGATTCTCAAAACCCTTCATATGGAGCACTTACAGATTATCAGGTAATTTTGCCTCTATTAATAAAAATGTCACACAAGAAAGTTAATTTCACATTTTTTCTATTTTGTATTATTTTTAGGATATTGTTTAGTTTTATTTTTTATCTCAAATTATCTTTACTTTGAATTGGATAATAAATTTTTATGAGTTATATATATATATCTTTACAATATTAAAAGGGAAAAGTTGTCTCTCGTGAAACATTTTAAATGACTAAATATACTTTTATTATTTTAATTTAATGACTTAACATATATTTTAATCTATTTAAAATAAAATTAAAATATTATGCCCATTCAATTAATTACACCATATTCTCAAATAAAAAGTAATGATGGAAATTCATAAAATTTAAAAAGTTTTTAGCAGAGCTCCTACTATGAGAGGATGTTCTTTGGCATGTCAATGGTCTTTTCGAGGAAGACTATCATTAGACATGTCAGTGGTATTTTCGAGAAACTACCATTAAGTTTCTCAACTTTATTAAAGTTGATTTGACATGATATATGCATAGGGATGATTTTTTTTAATCAAAAAAATGAAAAGTGGTGTGAAACTATTTTCCGCATCAATTAATTGATAGTGTTTTTATTTTAATATAAACAACACTACAACACTCAAGACTTTATCCCACTATAGTGGGGTCGGCTATATGGATCCTTTGTCGCCATTGTGCCCTATCTTTTGTCATAATCTCACTAATGCTCAAGTACATCATGTCTTTCCTTACAGTTTCATTCCAAGTCTTTATTGGTCCACCCCTCCCTCGTTTAACACGTCTAGTGACTAGAATCTCACAATGCCTAACAAGTGCCTCTAATGGTCTCCTTTGTACGTGTCCAAACCATCTTAGACGAGCTTCTCGCATCTTCTCTGCAATTGGTGCTACTCCTTTCTTATCCCTGGTACATTCATTCCTAATTTTATCCGATCTCGTGTGTCCACACATCCACCTAAGCATTCTCATCTCCGCAACTCCCATTTTTTGCTCATGTACACAGTTCACTGCCCCACACTCAAAACCATAGAGCATCGCAGGTCTAATTGCATTACGGTAAAACTTCCCTTTATGTTTTAGTGGTACTTTACGATCATATAAGATCCCTCACGCGTCTCTCCACTTCAACTAACCCGCTTGGATTCTATGTGTCACATCTTTATCAATACCTGTCTTTTTGAACTATTGATCCAAGATATTTAAAACACTCACTACGGGAAATATCTTGATCACCCAACTTAATAACGAAATCGTCTGTCCCTTTTGTACTGCTAAATTTAAGTGTTTATTTTAATATGCACTAACTAATTAATAGGGACAGTGCCCCGTGTTTGTCGTGATCGGGGTATTGTCGTGGTTGTCCGTAGGGGCGGAGCCTCTTGCCTATCAAGATAAGGGTACTGTCGGGTTGGTCGTAGGGGCGGAGCCCTGTGCCTGCACACACACATGTACTCCCACACGTCCCTTGTCGAAGAAGACCCGACATCTTGGCAACCACACTTGACAATTTCGAGCGCCATCTTCTGTTCCGGAACCACTGCCATTTCAATCCAACAGTCGTGCCCTTCTGCATGAAGGATCGTCCTCCCCCTTCTTGCCAAGCATCATTCTTCCACCGTTCCAACAACAAATACCACATCCTCTTCAATCCAGCAGTCACCAATGCTTTCCTGACCCCTCCTGTCTTCTTCCCCAGCGCCAGCTCCATCGATAGAGCCAAGGCTTCCCCTGCGCACAGTCGACGAAGCATCCAGACGCGATCAACTGCGTCTCTCCATCTGTCCTACGTAGTCGAAGTAGCAGCAGGGAGGACTCACATGCTGTGTCGACGCCTCCCCATTGATACTTCATACCTGTGGTACCTTTGGCGAAACTCCCGCTCGCATTCCACCAGCGCTTCCCTTTCCTGGAATTTCCCTCTACCGTGAATTCTACAACCGGGACTTGCTACTCTCCCGCCTCCCGTAAGTGACGATCAGCCCCTTGACTGCAAGATGCTCATCGAGGCTCCCAGGCCAACCCCTCAATCACAGCGAGCCTCAGTACCATCCGTCGCGCCACCCTTACCTCCTCGAGTCCATCTCGCAAGAGGCCTATTCATAGCTAGGGCGTTTCTTAATTGATTGATTATTTTAAAAATAATTCTTATATTGAATTAATTAAGTGATTAATTAATTAAGATGTTTGTTCCACTCAACGCTACCAACAACGACCTCCTCGCACAATCCAGATCCCCACCATACGATTCAGAGACCACTTGTCTCGTTTACGAATCTCATCGTATCGTCTCCGCCGTCATCACCCTTCTCGCCGACATGATCATCGCCTGCCAAAGTAAACAATTACTCGCTATTCCACCGCTGCCCGTAGCCCACGCTGTCGTCACCTCGCCGCCTCTTCTCAGGCCACTTGCTCTACTTGCCCTCTGGATCCATTTCTTCAGTTGTCCGCCCCAAAGCCAACACTACCATTTCTGATCGATACAACTCTTTCTCCGCCCAAACCATAGTCTCTTTTCCCTGTCAGCAATTGTCGGGATCCCTGTTCAGTTCGTTCATCGCCATCTCTTTTGCCTCCTCTACAACAATACAATACTAGAGTTGTTCTCGCGGGAAATCAAAGAGCCCGATGATCAAGGGATACAAGCCTCTTTCGAACTTGAGGACAAGCTCGATTTGAAGGATGAAGATGTTATGGTCATCACGCCTACCGTTAGGGGTTCACTTTTATTTCATCTTGATATTCTTTTATTCCTTCTTAAAGTCACGTCCTTATATGTTCGTCGTTATTTATGTCATGCCTTTATGTGGTATCCTGTTTTAATCGCATGTCCAAATCTATCATTTATTTTCATTAAAAGTCTGTTGTGAGTCCTATTTAAAGGACATTTGGGGTCTTGTATAATCAAGCAATGAAATAGTCTATTTCCCGCCTTTGAATGAGATTTTGGAAGCTCTATCGAGCACGCCACGCTTAGGCAGCCGCGTTGTATCCCGCACCGTCATCTCCACCTTCGGCCACTCCTCCAGTAATCACCGAGGAGGCGAGTAGGCCCATAACAGTTTTTTTTACAATCTTTTAAGATCTGATATTATAGTATTAATAGTTTTCAAAAACGAAAAAATTATATATTATTTTAGGAATATAGAAAAATATTCCAACAAATATGAGATGACAAATAATAATCTGTACTTCCGTTTGAGCATTAACCATCATTTTGGCTTATTTTTAATTGAACGTAAATATTTTCATTGTGAGATAGCATTAAATTTATGCTGTCAGTCAGAAATGACTATCTTTTTAATTGCTGCCTTCAAGTTGCTTTATTGTTATTTCCTGCCATTAACATGTTCATCTAACAGTTCATGCGCCCAAGATCCCGTGATAAGAAACTTCAAGAAGAATGGGCTACATCATTAAGATCTCTGGAAGATATCCATGAGGTAATTCTCCGGGGTCAGTTAAGTAAATTTGTTTTAATTAATAGTCAAAAGTTCTAATTTTATTTATTGCGTTCATAGATATTTAAGAACTACTGTCTTGGGAAACTTAAAAGCAGTCCATGGTCTGAACTGGACGGGCTACAACCAGAAACAAAGGTAATAGATGAGCAGTTGGGACAAATAAACTTGAAGGGTTTTCTTACTATAAACAGCCAACCTGCAGTCAGCGGAGTGAAATCCACCTCCCCCACTGTTGGTAAGTGAATATAAAATATATATTTGTATAGAATTACTAGCTCCGGGAGGCGCGATGTTCCTGGTGCACATATTTAGTGAAGATATCTGTTACAGGTCTTTTTTTGGCGTTATTTATTATTAATTATTTTTAATATGCATTTATTCTGTCTTATATTCGTGTCCTTATACGACGCCGTTATTTATGTCGTATCTTTATGCGGCGTTCTTTTTAGTCATATGTCCAAGTTTGTTTCGTATTTTCATTTAAGATCTGTTGGAAGTCTTATTTAAAGGATCCATCAGGTCTTATATTGGTGTGAATAAAGAATGTCTATTTCCCCAAAACCCTAAAAGAGATCTTGGAAGCTCTCTTTCTCGAGCACGCCCCGCTTAGGCAGCCACGGTCATGACACCGTAGTATCTTCACCACCGCCATCTCCGCCTCCGGCCACTGCTCCAGAAACCACTGAGTTGACCCTTAACAACTTGGTATTAGAGCCACTCGTTCCTCCCCCGCAACAACCACTGTTGAAGCCCTCTCCGAACAACCCACAGTTTCGAGACAACAAGTAGTCAATGACACGCCTCTGTCGACTTCTTCCGCAACCAGTTGAGGACATCTCCCACAACAGTGCATCTTCCTCGACCCCAAACCCCTCTGCTCTCCTCAACGCTGATCTCCGTCTGCATGCGGGATCATCTCCCGCTGATCGTAACACAGAAAGATTGTTCCTACCGATCGACGCAATACCATAGCGCGCAGATTTATCGGCGTTTCCGCGTGTATTCCCTCCAACTGAGGATAGCACAACCCGTCGATCTTCTGTCCTTCCCAGTTGGCGGCCTGCAAACGCTGAACATCGTCGACACTTGCACATTCTTTTTTCCATCGGCATCCTGCAATGACGCTGCACACGCAACCACAAAAGGTAATGTCCCCACCATCTCGGTTTTTTTCTGATGTGCGCCTTCTGGTTTGGATCGTCCCTTAACCGTGGGGCTGCATAGGAATTCATTTCTTCCTATTTTGGCCAGGCTAGTCAATTAAACCCTTTTTCCTATTCTGGCCTGCTGCAACCTTCCATCTAAAGCCTCATCGAGCCCAGCCCCTCTGTTTATTGTTGAGAAAGGAAATGCCTGCCTTTCCTTCTTGAGCCCGGTGCAGCGACGTATCATTTATGGCTTTAATTTCTAATTAATTAATCTTTTTTTGATTAATTAAATAATTAATTAATTATCATGGATCACATGCCTAGTGTCACAGAGATTGCTGCCCATTGTTCGATAGAAGAAATCATGATCTCCTGGGTCACACGCTTTTGAGAAGCCGAAGCACATCGTCGGAACGCTATGAACACACTCCACAAACTTGATAATTTGATAACTGGTTTTCCGCTGAAGACTTCAGCTTCGCTGCCACCACCAGTTCCTGCAGTCGTCCTTCTACAGCTTCCAACGCTGGCCGCAGCCGCACCACTACTCTCAATTGTGGCTGTCTGTCCACAACCAACTCCCACAAGCTCCACCTCGCAGTCTTCTCCATTGGCATTGTCGCCTCGTCTGCATCCACGTACATTGTCAGCCCCTCCAGATCCATTTCTTCAGCTGACTGTCTCCAAGTCGACACCGTCATTGCCGATCAACGCCACTCCTCCGCCTGGGCTACCATCGCCTTCACTTATCTTCAACCGTCAGGGACCCTCGTTCAGCCCGTTCATCGACATCTTTTATGCCCCCGCTAAAACAACATGACATCGAGAGTTGTTCTAGCGGAAAATCAATGAGCCAGATGATCAAGCAGTGCAAGCCTCGTTCGAGCTTGACGACAAACTCGATTTGAAGGACAAAGATGTTACAGGTTCTTTTATGGCATTATTTATTATTAATTATTTTTTAATATGCATTTATTTTGCCATATAATCACGTCCTTATATGATGTCTTTATTTATGTCGTGTCTTTATGTGTTGGCCTTTTTAGTCGCATGTTCAAGTTTATTTTGTATTTCCATTTAAGGTCTGTTGCAAGTCTTATTTAAAATACTCATTGAGTCTTGTATTGGTATGAATAAAGAAAGACTATTTTTCGCAAAACCCTAAAAGAGATCTTGGAAGCTCTTTCTCGTGCACGCCACGCTAAGGTAGCCGCGGTCATGTCTCCGTAGTATCTCCACCACCGCCATCTCCACCTCCGGCCACTCCTCCGACAACCACCAAGCTTTTTTCTGCATAATGTATATCTTAGAACTTTATGAGGTTTTTTGTTTTATTTCTCCTATTGTATACCCTCTATATATAGAAGACTATTATTATTCAAGATATTGAATATAATTTCCCGGTTTAACATGATATCAGAGCTATCCTGTAGGCCCTAGCCGATCGCCCCCTCCGCTTGATCCCGCAGCCTCGTCGTCGGCCTCCCACTTTTATTCCCTCCACCTCTCTTCTCTCCCCGCAGCCCCGCATCCCTCCACCGCCGTTCGCAACGCTGAGGGTGCGGTAGTCTGTCGATCAGCGCACATGACTATCAACGCGCTCCAGATGGCTGCTCCTCCAACAACCGTCTGATGTGCCCCATTTTTTCTAGAAAAGTTTCGCTTTTCCTTCCCCTACCTCCTACTAGAGGGATCAATTAATCGCTCCACTAGATCTCGCTGCATCGTTGATTTAGGGATCTACCTCTCCATTTACTTTCTCTCATTAAAAAACGCTCTACCTCCTTCAAGCCTCCTTTAACTTCAACACTCAAGGATCGATTGCTCTAGGATAATGACCCTTTTCCAGCGATCTTCTGGTGGTTGTTTTTGACCTAATCCGAAATTCTTCGGCATTTCTTTGTTCTCTAAGTTCATTATGTCTGACGTGGTCGATTCTCTTGACGTATCACAACCCGCTGGATCTACCCGGGTTGGGCACGATCATACGACGTCTCAGATTACAACAATTCGTCTTGATACAACATATTACTTAGCCTGGTCTCAGTGTATTGCATTTGCCCTTAAGAGTCGCCGATTGTTTGACTATGTTAACAAGATTATTAAGGAAACAGAGAAGACTACATCTATGTGGGCATAATGAGAATTAGGGAACTCTTTGATTATGCCATGGTTGATTAATTCCATGCAAGATTCTACTGCAAGAAATTATTTATTCTTGGATACTGTTGCAGATATTTGGAGTCTTGTCGAATCTACATTTTCCCAGAAAGGGAACAATGTTCAGATCCTTCAGCTACAAAGGAAGATCTTTCTCCTTCGATAGAGTGATCGACCACCGTCCGCCTATTATTTGGAGTTCACCCAATTATATTAGGAGTATGACTGTTTTACCTCCATCGACCTTGTCTGCACTGCTGATGCAATCCATGTTCATGCGCATGAAGATCGGAACATAGTGTTTGTGTTTCTACATGGTTTACACCGGGACTTTAATTAGATTCAGATCCTTGGTCGTATTTTTATCCCTTCGTTGTCAGAGGCTTGTAGTATTGTCCAGCATGAATATGACCTCCATCAGTCTTGGAGTTCAGAGGTTCTGCTCTTGCTGCTTCTCATTCTGGAGGCACAAATACTCGAGACTTTAAGTCCAGGCCCACATACAATGACTATTTTATGTGTGATTACCGTGATCGTAGTCGGTATACTCGTGACACTTGCTTCAAATTACCTGGACTCCCTCCATCGAGAGGTGGAATGGTTCCTCACGTGGGTTGTGGTGGACGTGGTCATGACCGCTCTAATTTCAGCTCTCCTCGCTCTGCTCACCTGACAGAGTTCATTGAAGATAATTGAAAGTCTTTGTTTTCAAGGATAGCTAAATCACCTAGGGGGTGAATATGTTTTTTAGTCTCTTGTGACTATCTTTAATTTCTCTTCTTTAAGTGCTTAGGCTGTTAGTAATTTACTGCTTTCAAGATACACACAACTTGCAATCAAAGAAACAACACAAAAAGCACACACATGATGTATAATGGTTACCCAGATTATGAGTACACCCACTTTCCCTCACATCTTTCTAACTTATAGTTAGGCAAGACACTTTTCTAATCTCAGCTCAAAGAGCTTACAACACAATACCGCAAGACCAGTCGATCTCCTCCAAGACCTACAACTCAGGCACAAGACCCTACAGCTCAGTGATCCAAAGATCACTTACCTCAGACTGTTAAGCCCTACAACTCAGGATGGGAGGACAACCCTACCTTAGATCCACAAGGGATCCTACCTCAGAGAGAATGACTCTCCTACCTCAGGCACAAAGACCCTACAACTCAGTGATCCAATTATCACCTACCTCAGGCACAAGTGCCTTACAACTCAGTGAGAATGACTCACCTACCTCAGACCCAAAGGCTCTACAGCTCAGTGATCAAATGATCACCTAACTCAGATCCAAACTAGATCCTACCTCAGATTCACAAATGAATCCTACAATTCAGGCCAAAGTCCTACTCTCTGATTCTCAACAAAATCCTATCTCAGAGCAAATTTTCTCCTACCACAAAGATCCAAAAGAATCCTACAAGGTGGAAATGGGTTGTTGGGTTAGTTGAACACAAGAGAAATTTCTCTGTGCCAACCCTCCTGGACTGAGATAAACTCAGACCAACTTTGACTCCAGGAATATATTTCCTGAGTCTACTTTTCTGAACTGAGATATACTCAGTCCTAACTAATTCTTCTCAGCACCAGGAGGTGTTCCCGTTGGAATTGAGAAGTTACTGCAACTAGTAGCTGCTACCTGAGATGAGAGAATCTCAGTCCTAACTTCTTCTTAACAACAAGGATGCAGATCTTGCTTTGGCTTGTGCTGGAAGTAACTTGCAGAACAACTCTGCTTCTTCTTGAACTGACCCACAAGATCAGTTCTATCTTCTTCTCAGCTCCAGAGATTTATCTTCAGGAAAAGGCTTGCTGGAACTGTGAAGTAACTGCTGTTAGGGCTTTTTCCCTTAACAACCTGAACTGTTAAATACTCGGCTCTATCTTCTTGACTGCAGAAACCAGATGACTCTGTCTCTTCTTCTTCCTCAGAAAGAACACTTTCTGAACTTGCTGGTGCTGGTGAGAATGACACCAGCTATCTTTTGATAGCTTTAGATCCCAGATCTTGCACCTAGAGTTTCTCCCTTAGCTGCTACCTTTTCTCAGAGACAATGTCTCTGACCTTGCTAGTTCAGATGATGACACCAACTATCTTGCTGTTGATGTCGATGAAGAAAACAACAACCAACTTTTGTTGAGGTTTTAGATCCGCTGATTTGAACTTGGTTCTGCTGTCTCTGCAACAATGAGGAGTAAGAAGATGATGACCAACTGTCTTTTCCAAAAGCTATCTTCTCTTCCTCGATCTCCGTCTTTTATTATTAGCCTATCAACGACTCTCTTGACCCGTGTGCCCCATTGAAATTGACAGCTGCAACATTTCTTTTGCATTAATTGCAGTACTGTAGGGAAGATGCTACATTTGACGCGTACTGCAACTTTCTCGCAACAAATTTGAATTTTGTTGACTTGTTGACTTTGCTGACGTCACCATCTGTGAACTTAGCCAAATTCAAGCATCAGTAGTATAGACGTTGAGTGAGTAAACATACTCAACGCTAAAACACTTAGACAGAATTCTGTCTTTTTCGGGCATTGAGTAAACAAAGCTCACTCAACGCATTTGACCTTAGCCAATCATTCTGTCACTAGGCTTTGAGTGAGCAACCTTCACTCAACGCCAAAACACTTAGAAAGTTTTTCTGCCATTAGGCGTTGAGTGAACAATCTTCACTCAACGCCAAAACACTTAGTAAAATCTTTCTGTCTCTAGACGTTGAGAACGTTGAGTCCACTCAACACTTTTTGCCTCTAGGCGTTGAGAGCGTTGACTCCACTCAACGCTTTTTGCCTTGGAAAATATTGCTGCTTCTCTGACGTTGAGAGCTTAGAGTCCACTCAACGCTTTTTGTCTTGGCGTTGAGAGCGTTGAGTGTGTCTTCATCACTCAAATTTTTTTTGCATTAGCCAACTTTCTGTTACTAGGCGTTGAGTGAGCCTTCATCACTCAACGTCATAATACTTAACAAATATTATTCTGTTATCTGGCGTTGAGTAAGTAACCTACACTCAACGCATTTGGACTTAGACAAATTTCTGTGAAATCACACTCTCTGACTGACAAAGGTTCAGTCAACGCTTTTTATCACATGTCGTTGAGTGAGTAAGCTTCACTCAACGCGTGTGGACTTAGTCAAATATTTACACAGATTTTCTGTGGCTTTGACTGACTGAACAATACTCAATGATTTTGATGTTATGACGTTGAGTGAGTGAACTCCACTCAACGCCTGTGAACTTAGCCACATTCTTGCTGTTTCTTTTTAGGCTTTGCCTGTCTCATAACTTTTAGCTGTATGACGTTGAGTGAGTAGACTACACTCAACGCCCGTGTACTTAGCCACATTATTGCTTTTTCTTCTTAGGCTTTGCCCGACTCACAACTTTTAGCTGTATGACGTTGAGTGAGTAGACTACACTCAACGTCTGTGGAGTTAGCCACTTTTCTGTCTCGCCAATAGTTACGCTTCGATTAACCAAGCTATACTCAACGCTTTTACCTACCTGGCGTTGAGTGAATAGACTTCACTCAATGCCCGTGGACTTGAGTGATTTCCAGCCTATTCAACATCTTCCATTGCATCTGGCGTTGAATGAGCTTGCTTCACTCAACGCCTGTGTACTTAACCGAATTCCTGCACCTGACGTTGAGTGAGTAAGCTTCACTCAACGCCTGTGGACTTAGGCAAATCCTGCCTATCCTGCATCTATCTTTGTGTCCACCTCTCTGCCTTGTGATCACCTGTCACAAACTTGGAATACCTGTCCTATCAATGTTATACAGACTAACATGCATGTATGAACTTGAGCTTACGTCAAATACAACTATGCTCTTAGTGTTGATGGTGATGTCTCTTCAAATTCAATTTAGGAAACATTGTGGGCAATGAACCCAACAATCTCCTCATATTTGAAAAAGACAGAACACCCAGCAATACTAAGAAGCATTAATATAATAAGCAGATTAATTTCATGTAGCTGTAGGTTATATCTGCTACATCTGCTAGCTTATGCTATATGAATTTTAGTATATCAATCCAATGTACTCCATTTAACTGCATTGACGCAACAAGTCAAGTCAATGCATCCTCATACCACTTGAACAATTGCTCAAGTAATATGCACTCTCCTTTATACCACTTAATACTTAAATGAAGCACCACTAGAAGCACTGACTCAACATGACCTGGTCATGTCAAGTATTGCTTCCACATATCCCCCTTATGTATTGCCACACATTTCCCCCTTTCTAGCTTCTTCAATAAGTATATCTATTGAGGGAGGGGATGAGATCAAGGGAGAATTTGTCTCTTGATCCTAGCCAAAGTCTAATGTTGATAGCACTAAGAAAATTAGCATAGAGATCAAATCAGTTGATTAGGAGTCATACCTTTTGTGTTGATACCAGAGATTGTAGTCCACTTGCTGATGTTGTATCTACAGAATTAACATCCACTTGTGATGATATCATTGATACACCACATCACTGCAGCCCCTTGACACTTGAGTGGACCATTGATCCACTTGAGCTAGCTGCTAGCTGTTCCTCTTATCCTGCAGCAACACTGTTTTCTCAGGAGCAACAGTCCATCTCAGACTCAGAGAAGATTATGACTATGTCATAAATAATCTCCACCTAGTCTGTGCATTATCTTTATGACAAACTGATCAGCAATGAAGGTCTTTGATCCACTGCAGTAGCTGCTTGTTCCTTCTCAACAGGAGATTGATCATGTTCCAGCAAGTGCTGGACATGCTCCCCCTTAATAGGAGCATTTTCTGTCATCATTTCTGCAGGAGCTGAGCTTGCTCCCCCTCAACAGGAGTGTTGAAGCCAAAATTGACCTCAACGGGAGTTCAAAAACAGGGGTGCAGCCAACACCTACTTCTCTCAAGCCTCAACCCTCGACTAGCTGCAAAGGACCTAAGACCGACCCAAAGCCTCAGCAGGGAGGTCCCACCTCACACCCGGAAGATCTCTGAGAGCTTCCCCTCCAAAGCCAAAAGCTGGGCTAGGAGCTCCTCAGAAAGCACTGAAAGTTGGAAGATAATGAGCGCTTGCCTTCTAAGGAGCCCTTATGGGTCTATTTATAGACTTTTCTGACCTGAAATTACTGAAATGCCCTTGGTTGATCTGCCAATAGCCAAATCCCGCGATTTATCCTGAGGGTAAATGGGTAATTTTGCCTGAGGGTAGTTAGGTCATTTTACCCAAGGCCCTGGGCCCCACTCGGCGAGAGCTCTGAGCCGAAAGCCTTCTGCCCAGAGCCCGGCGTAAGCGTTCTCGCCTACTTATAGGCGAGAGCTCCTTTGAGATTGGAGCTTAGCACAAGCGCCAGCATTCCCGCGTTGGCTGCGTTCGACGATTTGGCTGCGCCCGTCGATCTGGGTTCGACGATCGTTGAGCGCGGGGCGCTTTGTAGGAGAGAGAGCTTGGCTCTAGCGCAAGCGTTCTCGCCTACTTGGGCGAGATCTTCTTAAGGGCGAGAACTTCTCTGGCTAGCCTAATTGTGACTGTTGGTGCCTCCTGGTCTGACTCAGCGAATATGGGGTTGTACACAATCCCCTCCCTTTTTGAGCTAGCTTTGTGCTCGAAAAGACACGTCCAACCCAAAATATTCGCTGAGTACGTGTCAACATCAGGGAATCTTTCGGTGGGCCGTACGGTGGCTATAAATATATGTGTTGATAGACGGCCATAATTCTGCCTTCGAATCGTCATTCTTCGCCTGTGCTCTCGCCTCCTCACGCGATGCCTTCCAAGTGCGCCGACAAACCGCTCTCGCAGGATCTTCAAGACCGCATCAATGCGGCACAGGCGCGAGCCAAGGCTAACAACGCCTTGGTTGCCCCATGGTTGGCGAGACAGTCGTCAGCCGCTGAGCCTTCTCAGTCCAAGAAGAAAAAGAAGAAGGCGAAGGTGGTTCAACGAGACCTGCCCCACGAGAACACGAGCCCGCCTACCCCGACCCCAAGCCGTGCGGATGATCCCCCTCCGCAGAAGGTATGTCTGATACGCCAATTATTGAAAACATTAGTCGCTTATGTGGGAGAACTTGCAGCTGACGCGATACTTCTCCCAGGAAACGGTTCCCGACGTCGTCAAGTCCCCGCGGGAACCCCTAGACCCATCATCTCGCCCTCTCGAGGACCAACCGCGGGTCTCGGAGGTGGCCCCTCCGCCTGACCCGAGAACTGCATGTAACTTTTTCATCCTCGCTCTTAACTCACATCTCAGAACGCTGAATTGTCTTCCCGCAGCTCCAGCTTCCGCCCAGCCGGGTCTCGCTACCCGGGAGAACTAAGCAAGGGCTGAAAATCAGTCTGCCCTCGCGGTTGATTCCTCCCTATCGGCGGGAGGAATGACTGCCGAATCTTCCGCAGCTCCATTGGATGCCAGCCATCCCGCGGGAGAGGAGACCTCCCCCCGCTTCCGGCCAAGCCGGGATCACCACTCGCAAAATATACCCCCCGGGAAAAGGAAAGCCGATCCACCTACTCTTCGGAACTGGGGGGGGGGGGGGGGCTGGGCCTTCTCGCTTGCCATCGACCGGGGGTTCTCGCCATGCTGCAGGTATGCAGTACGTTTATCCCGATTATCCTTTAGCTCTCGTCATAACTGAAATTCTTGCCAGGGGATCTGGGCTCGCGGACTAGAGCTGACGCAGAGGAAGAAGAAGAAGACAGAGAGGGGGAAGACGGAGAGAGCTCCCCCTTCCCTTCATCTGACGAGATGGAGGAGATCTTTACCAGTGACGGGAGCGCTAGAAGACGGGGGAAGAAGGTTGTCGCCGTCCTGTCGAAGCTCATCCGGCGATAGCGGGCCCACGATTCTGCAGCGAGAGAGTTCCGCCAGTCGGTGGAGAAGAGGCTGGAGGCTCTGGAGCGGAACTACTTTATCGGCGAGACGGATCGGCCAGGCGGGCCTTCCGCCGGGTCCTCTCCCGAAAGGTGGATCACGCGGATCCGAGACCTGTCTCGCCGGATCAACATAGGATGCACCGTCCTATCGTCCTATTTCAACCCGCAAGCGCCACCGAGGACCAGGCTGCGAGAACAAGGACGATGGCGGTGGGAACCTTACTGACTGGCGAGACCTCACCCTTCCTTGCCCCCGACCTTCCCCTTCTCCAATGTACCCCGTTAATTTTATGTCTTAACTGATAACTTTGCTATCAATGTTGCTATTTTCTATTCAGCTCTCGCTTGGCGAGGGTAATAATCATTGCTGTTATTTTATTGTTTCCTGTTTAGTTTTCGCTTGGCGAGAGCAACCTGACCTCCTATTTATTTCATTTTTTCTCTTTTTTTTTATTTAGCTCTTGCGTTAATCACCTGTCCGCCAGTCACTGTCAGACTCGGACGGGAAAACGAAGCGCCGCCGACCTATGGCGTGACGGCTGTACCCCCGCCGCCTTTTTGAAAAGCCATAATGATCACGGCCTTTTATAAATAGAGGGTCCACCTACTACATTTATTTCTCCGATCCGAATCCTCTCCTCTCTTGTCGCTTTCGCGGTTTTCCGAAAGCTCTCGCTTGTTTTCGCCTTTTTCTCCCGTTCTCGCACGGTTCTCGCTCTCGCCTCCCTCTTAAAGACTTCGCCTACAATTTCTTTAACTCGATGCCGGGCGGAAGTGAAGGGCGTTCGAATTGTGCGGAAGCTTTCCAGAAGCACCTGTTTCCTTCCTGCACCCTGACCATGGACGAGTTCCATCTGACCCAAACCCGCTATGTTCCCGCCGGCTTCACCGCGCGGAACCCCGACAACCACGATAAGGTAAACAACGCGGGGGAGGGGGAGCTCGCCATCCCCCTTGAGCACTTTGAGGTGGGCTTCCGCCTCCCGCTATGGCCCGAGATGCGCCAGGCCCTCCGGTACTACGGAGTGGTTCCCGCGCAACTGAATCCAAACTCGGTCGCGATTCTGGTGGCCTTTATCTGTTATATGCGATCCGAGAGGATCGAGTTCAGCCTTCCAATCTTCCGGAAGCTGTTCACCTTCCGCGCCAAGGGAGGGCTGGTCTTCTTTTCAGGACAGCTGCTCAAGACCATCGGTCTCGCCAACAAGCACCACCACTGGGGCGAGAGGTTCATCTTCGTTTCCGGCGACTTCGGGAACGTGCCTCTCGCGCCCATCCAATATGAGGACGCCGCCTACAAGCCGCCTTCCTTGGGCTCGCGCGAGAGCGCCCTCCTTGAGTTCTCGGAACCAAGGACTTCGACGTCCTCTTCCTCCGGCGAGACGTTGATTCACTCCTCCCCGTGCCACCGGGCGAAGGTAAGGTCTCGCCTTCGTCTCGATATTCCCTTCCTTTTTAAGGTTAGAACTGAGTGTTGTCGCTTTCGCAGGAGAGCGTGAGATCCCCCTACGCCAACCCTTTGATGAGGCTCGCGCTGGCGGGAGCCAATCTGCGAAAGACCCGCTGGCTCTCGCAAAGGCCGCGTCGCAAGCCTGCCGGGACGAGCCGGCCCCGCCTCCTTCAACCGGCGCCGGGAAGCGAAAGCCCAGCGTCCCTCTGCCCCCATCGATCAAGAGGCCCAAGATAACGGACGCCGAGAAGGGTAAAGCCGTTGTGGTGCCGCCCACTCAACCTCTCGCTGCGGGCCGCTCTTTTGAAGAGATCCTGCAGGTCGTCAGCGAGATCGCGGCCACCAGAGGCGGCACTGATGCCCCTGCCGAGAACCCCCCGGCCCCTGGTGGAGCGGATGGTGAGGGAACCGCTGCCGGGACCTCTGGCCAGTCTCCGCCTGGAGAGGTACCGCGGGGCCACCGCAATTTTGGTCTCGGCATGAAATGCCTGGACGCGGAAAACAAGCCGCTGCTACAGTGGGACCCTGACATCAACAGGGTCTCAATCTCATCTCTTCTGCCCAGCTGGGCGGAGCGAGATGAGGTCACCGGCGAGGCCTTCGCCTTGGGCTACTGCCTCTACAGCCGGGAGAACGCCAGCGTCTATGACAGGATGACCACCAGGCTCCTGGCTTATGACTCCACCCGTGCTTTGATGCGCGGGTTGGAGCTTGCGCATATGTGTGCTCGCCGGAGCATCACCATCGACCGCAACTTCCAGGAAATGTTCAAGGCCAGGGAGGGCGCGGTGGCTGAGGCGGCTTCCCTGAAGAAGGAGCTAGAAGACGCCAAGCAACAGCTGTCTTCTCGCCGGGCGGAAGAGGTAAGCGAGACCTTTCTCGACACTCGCTCTCGCCACTACAAATTTCGACTTTATTCTTTTCCTTTCCCGCTAACTTCTCGCCATACAGGATTCCGCTCAAGCCGCGGCGCTCCGCGCGGATCTGGCCCAGGCGCGATACGAGAACGTCCGGTTGAGGGACCAGATCCAGCGCCTGGAGGCGAATGCGCCCCCTCCCATAGACGAAAGGTTGAAGAGCCGCTACTACTCCGTCTATGACGTCGACAAGCTCCTCCAGGCCAACGCGCAAGCCATCGTCAAGCTGACCCTGGAGACACTGCGAGATGTCGGATGCTTGGATGGGACGGGCAAAATCATCACCGCTCAACAGCTCGTCCCCTGGCTCTTCGAGCCTGTCCCGAAGCCCCCAGGCGCGCCTGATACCCCGCCCTTGGATGTCCCGAAATCCCCTGCTGCGGGTGGCGAGACATCCGGGGAGAGCTCAGGCGAGAGCTCCAGCGGGAGTTTAAGCGAGAGCTCCGAGGGGTACAACTTGTCTCCCTGATGGCCCCCCCTTTCTTCCTTTCCTTTTGTTGTACTGAGCGAGAACGCTCTAGGTCTGTAACTAAGTAAAATACATTGTAAATATTACATTGCAAATATTGTATGTCTTTTTTGTTACAAATGTGCTTGATACAATTGTTCTGACTGAGTGCTTCTCAAGCATGCTTCCGCCGAGGCCCTTGGCCTCCCTAGGGTAGTCTCCCTTAGTGATGGATAGGCGGGAACCTGCCGAAAGAGCCCTGAGCTTTAGACGTTTCGCTTCCGCGCTCTGCCGAACGCCGTCTGCCGAGAACATTGCTCGTGGGCCCTTCGAGTCGAGGCCGTTCCCCCTTAGCTTGCGCAAACCGTTCAAAGCTTTCGCATGACGCTTCCCCCTGTGTTTTAAGAATATTATGAGCCTTCCCGCCGAGGACCTCCTTCGGCGAGATCTCCTTGGCGGGGGCCTCCCTGCCGAGATCAATTCTCGTCGAGACCTCTCCTATCTTTTCCTCTTTCCATTTCGTGTTCCGGGTGCGTTTCCCGCCTTGCTCAAAACAAACCTATTCCCCACAGGCGAGCCTTCGGACCTACCAGCTAGATGAGAGCCTGCGCAGCTGGTCTACCTGGGGCCGAGCCGAGCTCGGGGTGCCTATGAAGTTCTTAAACCAACCAAACCTATCCCCCACAGGCGATCCTTCGGACCTGCCAGCTAGATGAGAGCCTGCGCAGCGGGTCTACCTGGGGCCGAGCCGAGCTCGGGGTGCCTATGAAGTTCTCAAACCAACCAAACCTATCCCCCACAGGCGATCCTTCGGACCTGCCAGCTAGATGAGAGCCTGCGCAGCGGAGCCGAGCTCGGGGTGCCGATGACGTTCCCAAACCAAACCTATCCCCCACAGGCGAGCCTTCGGACCTGCCAGCTAGATGAGAGCCTGCGCAGCGGGTCTACCTGGGGCCGAGCCGAGCTCGGGGTGCCGATGAAGTTCTCAAACCAAACCTATCCCCCACAGGCGAGCCTTCGGACCTGCCATCTAGATGAGAGCCTGTGCAGCGGGTCTACCTGGGGCCGAGCCGAGCTCGGGGTGACGATGACGTTCCCAAATCAAACCTATCCCCCACAGGCGAGCCTTCGGACCTGCCAGCTAGATGAGAGCGTGCGCAGCGGGTCTACCTGGGGCCGAGCCGAGCTCGGGGTGCCGATGTCGTTTCCTCAAACCAAATCTATCCCCCACAGGCGAGTCTTCGGTCCCGCCAGCTAGATGAGAGCCTGCGCAGCTGGTCTACCTGGGGCCGAGCCGAGCTCGGGGTGCCGATGTTGTTTCCTCAAACCAAACCTATCCCCCACAAGCGAGCCTTCGGACCTGCCAGCTAGATGAGAGCCTGCGCAGCGGGTCTACCTGGGGCCGAGCCGAGCTCGGGGTGCCGATGTCGTTTCCTCAAACCAAACCTATCCCCCACAGACGAGCCTTCGGACCTGCCAGCTAGATGAGAGCCTGCGCAGCGGGTCTACCTGGGGCCGAGCCGAGCTCGGGGTGCCGATGTCGTTTCCTCAAACCAAACCTATCCCCCACAGGCGAGCCTTCGGACCTGCCAGCTAGATGAGAGCCTGCGCAGCGGGTCTACCGGGGGCCGAGCCGAGCTCGGGGTGCCGATGTCGTTTCCTCAAACCAAACCTATCCCCCACAGGCGAGCCTTCAGACCTTCCAGCTAGATGAGAGCCTGCGCAGCGGGTCTTCCTGGGGCCAAGCCGAGCCGAGCTCGGGGTGCCGATGACGTTCTCAAACCAAACCTATCCCCCACAGGCGAGCCTTCGGACCTGCCAGCTAGATGAGAGCTTGCGCAGCGGGTCTACCTGGGGCCGAGCCAAGCTCGGGGTTCCGATGTCGTTCTCAAACCAAACCTATCCCCCACAGACGAGTCTTCGGACCTGCCAGCTAGATGAGAGCCTGCGCAGCGGGTCTACCTGAGGCCGAGCCGAGCTCGGGGTGCCGATGATGTTCTCAAACCAAACCTATCCCCCACAGGCGAGCCTTCGGACCTGCCAGCTAGATGAGAGCCTGCGCAGCGGGTCTACCTGGGGCCGAGCCGAGCTCGGGGTATTCAGAAAACACATAATTATATCATAATATAAAAATTTCACGATAGTCAAGAGAAAATCAACTGGTGTAGTATAATAAGTTTATTTTTGAGACACATGGTTACATCCTTCACCCTTCATGGGTAGAAGCGTTTTAGGTCATCACCGCTCCAGGTGTGACTTAAGGCCCTCCCCTCCACGTCCTGGAGGTAGTAACCTCCTGTTCCGAGGACTTCCTTCACTATGTTTGGTCCTTCCCAGTTTGGGTTGAGCTTGCCCACCGGAGCCGACCTTCCTGCCGCGTCAACCTTTCTCAGCACCAGATCCCCTTCAGTAAACTGCTTGACCCTGACATGCTTATCAAAATATTTGGCCATCCGCCGCTTGATCTCTTCTTGCCTGATAGCTGCCACGTCCCGCAGTTCTTCCACCATATTTAGCGAGAGGCGTTGCGCCTCTTCATTTTCCAACCTCCAAGTCTCATCTCCTTCGCCCGCGGCTATGACCCGCGGGGACCGAACCTTGAACTCCACTAGTAGGACTGCCTCACACCCATGAGAGAGCTTAAAGGGGGTCTCACTGGTGGCCGTGTTCGGGGTCGTTCGCAAGGCCCACGGGACCGAGGGGAGCTGTTCCACCCAATTTCCCTTTAAGTTCTCCACCTTTTTCTTTAGTAGGTTTACAATGATTTTGTTTGCCGCTTCCACCTGGCCGTTGCTCCGGGGGTGGTGGACAGAGGGGAATCTGAGGTCTATCCCCAATTGGGCGCAGAAGCTGATGAACTCTTCACTGACAAATTGGGGGCCGTTATCTGTCACTATTTCTTGAGGCAACCCGTGTCGGCATATGACCTCCCCCCAGATGAAGTTCCTTATGACTTGCGAGGTGACCTTAGCCAAGGCTTTAACCTCCAGCCACTTTGAGAAATAATCGACTATGACCAAGAGGAACCTCCTCTGTCCACTAGCCGGAGGAAAAAGTACAACTAAATCCATGCCCCAGATGGCGAACGACCACGGTGTCGTGATGCTTCGGAGTCTTTGGGCCGCCAAGAGCTGAAGGGGGGCGCAGAGCTGACACTTTTGACATCTTCTTGCGAACTCCGCGACATCCTTTCTTAGGGTGGGCCAGAAGTACCCCTGTTTGACCACCCTTGCCTCCAACATCCTCCCTCCAGAATGACTGTCGCACTCGCCCGAGTGCACCTCCCCCAAGATCCTCGGGATCTCTTCTTCGGTCACGCATCTGGGTAGGAGCCCTGACAACATCTTACGATGCTGGCCCCCTTCTATCATCAGGTATTGAGCTGCCTTTCGCCTGAAGCTTTTCCCGTGCTTGGTCCCCTCAGGAAGTTCGCCGGTGGTTAGGAAGGTCACCAATGGATTCATCCACGAGGGTCGCCGATCCACCACCATCAACTCTCCTTCCTCGATAGCCGGTCGAAATAGCTCCGTCAAGGTCCCTCCTCCCCGAGGTCCAAACTTAGCCAATCGATCGGCAGCTATACTCTCTTCCCTTGGAACATGTTGGATGGAGAACGACCGGAACCCACCGATGATCGCCCTTATCTTGGAGAGGTATTTTATGAGGGTAGGCTCCCGAGCTTCAAATTCTCCTCGGATCTGCGACGCTACTACCTTTGAATCAGTGAAAGCCTCCACATCCTGAATCTCAAGCTCCTTTGCCAAGCGAAGGCCGGCGATCACGGCCTCATACTCCGCTTGGTTGTTGGTTACCGGAAAATGGTAGGTCACCGCCTGCTCTATCGCGACTCCCTGGGGGCTGATCAACACCACTCCTCCCTCGAGGGAATGCTTTCCCGAGGCCCCGTCGACCATCATCTTCCATGCTTCCCGTGGCTGCTGCTCTCCCTCCTCGACTTCAACAACATAATCTGTTAGGAAGTCCGCCACTGCCTGCGCCTTGATGGAGAGTCTCGGGACGAAAGAGATGTCGAATTCGCTTAGCTCGATAGACCACTTAGCAAGTCTTCCCGAGTGCTCCACTCCTTCAAAGATCTTGCGAAGAGGATAGTCGGTTACCACCCTAATCGAATGTGCTTGAAAGTATGACCGGAGTTTCCTTGCAGAGATGACCAAGGCGTAAGCTAGCTTTTCGAGGATGGGGTAGCGGAGCTCTGCTTTCTTCAATATCCGGCTGACGTAGTAGATGGGCAGTTGTTTCTTTCCTTCTTCCCTTACTAGGACGGAGCTCACCGCCTCCGCTCCTACTCCAAGGTACAAGGTCAGGTCCTCCCCTTCTTTTGGGCTTTGAAGCAGAGGAGCCTGAGAGAGCTGTCTCTTCAGCCCTTGGAAGGCTTCTTCGCACTCGGCGGTCCACTCAAACCTTTGATTCCCTCTCAGCACCTTGAAGAACGAAGAACACTTGTCCCCTGACCTGGAGAGGAACCTGCTCAGCCCTGCCAGCCTGCCTGTCAAACGCTGGACCTCCTTGGCATCGCGAGGTGATTCCAAATCCAGGATGACCTTTACCTTGTCTGGGTTAGGCTCCACCCCTGCCGGAGTCAAGAGATGCCCAAGGAACTTCCCGCGGCTGGCCCCGAAGACACACTTCAAGGGGTTCAGCCTCATCTTAAACCTCCTCAGGGTGGCAAACGTCTCCTCTAGATCTTTTAGGTGCGAATCCACGCACTTGCTCTTGATCATTAGGTCGTCGACATAGACCTCCAAGTTTCTCCCCCTCTGATCTCGGAAGACCCGATCCATCATGCGTTGGTAGGTAGCCCCTGCGTTCTTCAACACAAAGGACATCATTTTGTAACTGAAGCACCCCTCCCTCGTGATGAAGGAAACATCCTTGACATCGGGAGGGTGCATCCGGATCTGGTGGTAACCTGAAAAAGCATCCAAAAAGCTCATGATAGAAAAACCGACGGCTGAATCAACCAGCGCGTCGATCCGAGGCAGGTGGTAGCAATCCTTAGGGCATGATTTATTTAACAAATAAAAGTCAATACACATTCTCCATTTACCACTCCCTTTCTTAACCATTACCACATTCGAGATCCAGCCTCGATACTGGATCTCTGAGATGAAGCCGGCCTCCAGGAGCTTCCTGACCTCTTCGCGGATGGGCTCCTCCAGCTTGGTGACAATGACTCTCATCTTTTGGCGTATGAGGCGAGTGCGGGGGTCCAGGTTCAGGAGATGGCAGACCACGTCCACGTCGATGCCCGACATGTCTGCCGCTCTCCAAGCGAAGATGTCGATGTTGCTTTGCACCTGCCCTGCGCTGGTGAAGACCTCCATCTCCACCACTTCTTCGGCCGGCTCCAATCGCGACTGCTCCCAGCCGACCCTCGCCTCTTCCTCCGGCTCCAGCTCCTCTCTTCCTTTCTCTTCAATCTCCATCGCCTCTTCCGGCCCCTCCTGCTGCTGCTCGACTTCCACGCCCCTCGGGGCCTCTCCCTCAGCTCCTCCTGCTCCCTGCTCTTCCACCTCCATCGCCCCTTCCGGACTCTCCTGCTCCTCGTCCCCCTGGACCTCCTGCACATATCTTCCATGCTGCTCTTCCTCAGTCTCCTCTCCTCCGACTTCCTCCTCAGCTATCTCCCTCGCCTCCTCTAGGCTCATCTCCTCTTTCTCAACAACCTCTTCATGTGCCGCCATCTCCATCTCCAACTCCTCTGCCTTTGCCATCAACGATATGGTGTTGACTGCCGTAACGTAGCATTGTCTTGCTACCTTCGGGTCCCCTCTTACCCTGACCTGCACCCCTCCATTGTTGAACTTGAGGCACTGATGAAACGAGGAGGGGACGCAGCGAAAGGCGCTGATGAGGGGGAGCCCGAAGATGGCGTTATAGCTGCTTGGGGCGTCCACGATCACGAACCTGCAGTTCCGTGACACGCCCCCCCCAACTTCACGTGCAACCCTACTCCTCCTACTTCTTTCCTCTCTCCGGAGAACCCGAACAATGGTCCATCTGAAGCCAAGACCCTCTTCCCTTCAACCCTCATCTCATCGAAGGCCTTCTTGAAGATGACATTCACCGAGCTCCCGTTGTCTACTAGTATCCTTGAGACCGTACAATTCTCCACCGCCGTCTGGATTATCAGGGCGTCATAGAATGGATCTTCGTAGCCTGGCATGTCCGCTGACGAGAAGGTGATTTTTTCTTCCGGTGGGGGAGCCTGGGAGGTAGAGGCGACCCCCCTTCGGTACATGATTTGCAGGCTCCCCTTGCGGGTTGCCTCGATCCCCACTCCTCCATGAATCACCCCGATTCCTCCCCGGGTCCCCACGTCTACCCGATCTTCACACCTATCTTCCATCTCCCCCTGCTGTACTTCTACGATCCTCCCCGGCGGATCCTGCCTTCCTGCTCCTCTTGCTTCCCTCATTTCTAAGAACTCCGGGCAGGTGGCCGTTGCGTGACCTTCCTCCTGGTGGAAGTCACAAAATAGCAACGCCACCCCACCCCTTCTTCCTTCTCCTCCTCCTCTTCTCCCAGCTCCTCGAACTCCTCTCCTCGCTCCTCTCCCTCTGCCTACCTCCATTGCCTCTTGCGGTGGCAGGACTCGACCCCTTGGCTCCGGCCTCCACGTCGGTTGGTCGAACCTCCTGGGTTCCCGTAGATTATCTTTCCCCTGGTAGCCTCCTCCTTGGCCCTAGGGGCGACCCTCCTGGGGCCTACAACCCAACCGGTTGTTTGGCTCCCGGGCCCCCATCCTTGCTGCTGCCCCTGCCTTCGGGGCTCTTCTCTCCTCCTTTCTTCTCTCTACTCCCTCTGCTCCCTCGGCTCCTTCTGCCTTCCCGCTGCAGGTTCCTTCACATCATCCTCCGCTAGCCTGGCCAACTTCCTGGCGAATGCTGAGTTTGCTCTCTCGAAGTCTGTTTCTTTTGCCGCCCTCTCCATGAGCTCCTCAAAGGAGAGGGGGGGCACTCTCTTCAACTCCATACTGAAGAATCCTGGCCTCAGCCCCAGGGTAAAGGCGAGCATCAACGCGTACCCTGGGATCTCCTGGACCAGGAGGATCTCTTCCTGAAATCGGTCGACATAGTGACCCAGCGTCTCATCCGGCTTCTGCCTCACCGCAAACAGGCACTCCGCCTCCTTCTTCCTCTTCTTCGACGTTGAGAACCTCAACAAGAAACTTCTTCGCAGATCTTCAAAGCAGTATATCGACCTTGCTGGCAACTGGAGGAACCAGTCCCGAGCCTTCTCCTTCAACGTGATGGCAAATAGCCGACACTTGAAGGCATCCGTCATCTGCCTTATCGAAACGACATCTTCAAACCATTGCACGTGCTGTACAAGGTCATCCTTTCCTGAGTAGTAGGACATGTCAGGCTCCCGGAACCCCTCCGGTACCAGAGCTGAGATGATAAGCTCGCTGAATGGGCTCTCGCCTCCTGCCTGGCGAGAGGGCACGTCCCGCGGCCTCGGCTGGCTGGCCCGATCCGCGAGACCGTGCCCAGGGAAGAGCTCTCGCACTGTCGCCTCCCTCTCGCCCAGATCTGTCAAAGTCTCCTTGCCCGGGCGCTGACCTGGGAAGAGCTCCCGCGCCGCCACGTCTCTTTCGCCAGCCTCCGCCGGGACCTCCTTCCCCGGGCGCTGTCCAGGGGCGTTCTCGCCCAAGAGCGGGACCTCCTCTATCGGAACCTGAGGGGTGGCCCACTCGCTTCGGGCCGAGAAGGCCAAGCTGATAGTCTGCAGGACTTCTCGCCTGAATTCATCCAGCATCTTCCTCGTCGCTTCCTCTCCTCGGGTGGGGGAGCCTCCAGAACCAGACCCTTCACCTTCACCTACAGCAATGGGACAAAACTCAAGGTTTTCTTGTATCGGCTGCCTTCCACGCTCACCGCACCAGAACTGTTGAAGCCAAAATTGACCTCAACGGGAGTTCAAAAACAGGGGTGCAGCCAACACCTACTTCTCTCAAGCCTCAACCCTCGACTAGCTGCAAAGGACCTAAGACCGACCCAAAGCCTCAGCAGGGAGGTCCCACCTCACACCCGGAAGATCTCTGAGAGCTTCCCCTCCAAAGCCAAAAGCTGGGCTAGGAGCTTTTCAGAAAGCACTGGAAGTTGGAAGATAATGAGCGCTTGCCTTCTAAGGAGCCCTTATGAGACTATTTATAGACTTTTCTGACCTGAAATTACTGAAATGCCCTTGGTTGATCTGCCAATAGCCAAATCCCGCGATTTATCCTGAGGGTAAATGAGTAATTTCGCCTGAGGGTAGTTAGGTCATTTTACCCAAGGCCCTGTGCCCCACTCGGCGAGAGCTCTGAGCCGAGTGCCTTCTGCCCAGAGCCCGGCGTAAGCGTTCTCGCCTACTTATAGGCGAGAGCTCCTTTGAGATTGGAGCTTGGTGCAAGCGCCAACATTCCCGCGTTGGCTGCGTTCGACGATTTGGCTGCGCCCGTCGATCTGGGTTCGACGATCGTTGAGCGCGGGGCGCTTTGTAGGCGAGAGAGCTTGACTCTAGCGCAAGAGTTCCCGCCTACTTGGGCGAGATCTTCTTAAGGGCGAGAACTCCTCTGGCTAGCCTAATTGTGACTGTTGGTGCCTCCTGGTCTGACTCAGCGAATATGAGGTTGTGCAAGGAGCATCACGGTCATTCCCTCTGTTGGACACTTGAGTCCATCTTAGTCTTAATACCACTTAATGGTCTTTATAGTTGATGTCACATCAAGGACTTATGTATCTGCAAGAGAAGTAAATCTTACAACACAAACTAAAATTTGGAGCAACTAAAGCTGTCCCAAGTTCCACATACCCAATCTCAACCTAGAGGGTGTTGAACTTGACTTCATCTAGTGGCTTGATAAACATGTCAACCACTTGTCAGTGAGGACAAACTCAGGATTGAGTTCTTTCATATGCTCCCTAACTAACTGATATTTAATCTACATATGCATAGTGTTGGTATAAAAGACAGGATTCGTAGCAATTTAGATTACATTAGTAGAATGTCAATATAAAGAAGTTCTACTTATCAGGAGGATGTGGTCTTGATACCATGAAGCTGATATTGCAAGACTGGTTTCTTTCTTGCAGCTCCAAGTAGTCAGTCTTCTTCATAGGGTTTGATAGGTTTCATCTTTGCTTATCCTATCTACCTTGCACCCTGTGGTGGAGGTGCTTCTTCTCACCTGTTCTACTTCCATCTGACTGGGCAGTCAGCTCTGACATGCCCAATCTTGCTACAACAACAACATATTATGTTAGAGAAATATGTTCTTTGGGTTTATGATCATTACCTGTCTCCTTTGGAGAGCATCATCCCAGATTTGTTGTGTTCTTCCTTGTACTGTGAAGAGGTGGAAGAATTGTTCTTTCACTGCTTTCACTTCTTCAGCAACAGATTTGCATCTGGCCTATGTACCTGACTGTTTGAGTTGGCTGAATACCACTTGGACAGTTTTGGTAGGGTTTTGTGTACCATCTCTGCTTGCACAACATACTCTCATTTTATCATGACGATCTTGTGTTAATACCTCTCCAATAGTGATCTTACCACTTGAGTAGATGCCACTTGAACCTTGAATAATCTTTCCTTGAACCATCCTTTCATTCTGGTACCAAATATTTCTTTACACTGCTATTCCCATAGGAATATGCTGACTTGTATCAACAATGGCTGGAGCAATCCAGCTGTTCTTGTGAACTTGCTCACTTACAGCAGTTGCAATCATCTGGATAGTCTCCCTCTCTGCATTGTCCATAGGGACAATCTGAACTTTAGAAGTATTCTTCTGATCTCTTTGGAGCTGGAGATTCTCAGACACCAATTCTTTAGACTAAACTTTAAGCTTTCCAGACTGAACTAGACTGTATTGGCTTCCCTTTAATAATTGCACAGATTCAGTCCACACTGCCCACTGACTTGGACAACCTTTGCTACAGGTTCAGATGATGCTGAAACCTGAGCATACTTCTTTTCAAGTTTCCTCTAAAGAGTCTACCAGAGGATACCACTTGAGAAACTTTTCAGCTGAGCATTGTGTGCTCCTTTCTTGTTGCTCTCAAAAGAGCTACTTCTAATGCTTTCCTCAGTGAGTACACCCTGCTTTTCCTTCACTGATTTGCTGGTGTGGCAGCAAAACTTTGTCCAACCAGACATTCCTGCTGGCTGGATCCACCTGGCCTTTGCCTAAGACTTATGCAACACTTTGTTTGCTGAGGAGGCAACTTTGATACCAAAACACTTTGTCCCACCACTCAGGCATCTTGACCTTTAATGGATGGATTCAGCTGGTCTTTATCCATGAGTGTGCACTTGTCCTTATTTAGGATTTCACTCACATTCTCTTCCTCTTGGGCAGTAAGAGGAGTTTCCTAGATGGTCAATATATATCACCAACTTCCCAACTGTAGATCTTAGGTCTTTCCCTCACTGGAGTATGATCCATAAGATGACTTTCTTGTTCCAGTCCAAGTTCTGGAACATTCTCTGGCCAAGTACCACATGGGGGAATGAACACTTGGACTAACTTGCAAAAGCAGAGTTTATCCTACCTTAGAACCCCAATATGAATTGGGTCCTATGTTCCTGTTAGCAAAAACATGCACATGTCTACCTACAACAGTCATGTCAGGAAGACTTACTCTTGCTCTTGGCACACTAGGGTTGTGCCAACAATCTATGACAAAGTAGCACACTCTACCACAACACCAACACTCATGAATATTATATCTTCTCTTCTGAGCAGATCTGGCAGCATGGTTGACTGCAGACTGGACAGAAGGAAGAGCTGTTTTCTTATTCCTATTTCTCTCAGCCACATTCTGACTGAAGGTAGGTCTGGCAGTAGAAGAGCTTGGTTTTTCATGAGGTCTACCAGCAGCAGTCTTCTTTTGCAGAAGTCACACTGTTATGGCCTTAGAATTACACAATTCTAACTTACTGGCAGATTTGCCCTTGGTCAGAGTGTGTGCAGGGAGATCTTGAGAAAAGGCCACTGCCTTACTCATGAGTGAGGGAGCTGGTGCACTAAATACAAAAGGTCCATGATGGGTCTTTTGGATTTCTTTATGGGAAACCTGATGAGTTCGATAGGGTTTTTCGGACTCATCTGGGTTTGTTTTCTTGCATTTGCGCTTCATTTTTAGTTGTTACTGCTTAAATTTCACTTATACACCATTATCACATGAAGTGCACATTTTGCCTCATTGTGGTGTGCAATTGCGCACTATTCTATTGGGGGTAAGCACATGGTGCTCCCCAAGTCTCTCTTATAGTTTTTTTTTTCTGTTTTGTATGTTGGTGGCTTGTGCCCCCATTGTGAGGTTTGCTGTGTAGGTGGTCAGAAAGCCCAGCCTACAGATTGTTTCCTGTGTAAAACGCACGGTCGTTCGTTTTCTTCGCGCACTGTTTCAGTGTAATCGTGCATTTTACTCAGTGGTTTCCTGGGATTTCTGATCCGCCCGTGCGTTTGGTTCCCGCACGGTTTGTTCCAAACCGTGCGAGAAGGAATCGCACGTCCTGCCTGTTTTGGCCTTGTTCTGGGTGCTCTGTGGTTACCCATGCGTTTTGGCCTTGCACGGTTGATTCCAACCGTGCGTGACCATTTTTGCACGCTTTTAGTACTTATTCCTCTGATCGCACGGTCGTGCGTTTGTTTCACGCACGTTTCGGGCCGGTGGTGCGCAATCATTTCACAAAATACTTATGTTATTGCCCGTGCGTTTTTTCTTCACGCACGGTCTGCGCCCGTGCGTTTTGCCCGTGTGTTAAGAAAATTCTGCGCGATTTCTATTTAAACCACTGTTTTCCAGGGTTTCGGGGACCAGATTTTGCAGCCGTTTTCTTCCGCCGGAAGGGGGTTTTTCCCCGTTCTTCATCCTCAAAGCTAGGGCTTTGCTCCCTATGAAGTTCCCTTGCATCCATGGTGTAAAGAAGTGAGTTTCCACTCTACGATCTCCGCAAAGGAAGAAGTGAAGGTTTGACGTGGACAACGTAGACCAACGAGAAGACGGGCGCTTAGGAAGCGGTGGCAGCCTTCCCCGACCCCGGACGCAACCGATGAGTGGCTCGCTGGACACGGATTGACAACCCGGTGCTTCCTCCCACGTCTACGGCAAAGTCTCGTTCGTTGTTTGAATCTCTACCTTTCTCTTCCACATTTCTAGGTTTTTGTATTGGATTTTCATTATTATTTGATGCAAGAACTTTGATGAACCTTGGGCTTAATGCTATTTACTATTGTTCATGCTTGTGAGCGATGCAGTGGTTTGTTGGCTAAGTTACTTGTGGTGTGAATTATTGTGTTTGCTACACTAGCAAGTGCTAGGTGTGAGCGTAGTGATGAGGTGATTACGACCCTCAATTCCGCAAGCCTTCTCGGCCATCCTTGTTGCGAAGCGGTGCATAGTGGCCCGTGTAATCCACTCACCTTGAGAAGCGGTGTCGGTGACCCGCAATGGTTAAGTTAGATTGTTTTATTTTCTTTTACGCAAGTCATAACCATTCTCCCATCGTAACCTCGACCTAAGGACTTCATTCTCAAGTCCTCCTCAAAAGTAACTCCACCTTACTTTGTTCCTTGAAGAGATCGATACTTGGGGAAATTCACTCATTTTATATTACTTGTGCGACCGGTACACTTGCCGTCCAACACATCAAGGTTTTGGTTCCGTTGCTGGGGAACACAGCCGTGTTAGTTGCTGGAGAGGGAGACGTGAGATTGCTTTCGTTTTCCTTTGTAAATCGCTTTTGTTTTGTTCTATTTTTGTCTATCTTGTTTTTTTTCTTGTTTGTTAGTCAACTGTAGTGATATATTGTTGGATTTAGTAATTTGAACAATTTATTTTGAATCTGCAATTTCGACACCATGTGTGGTTATTCGTATGCCCGATATCATTGGTGTGGAATTTCCTCCCACGCTAGTCATGAATGCCCTACGAGAGATATTGAGCATAAGCCTCAACGCACAATGCATGAGATGCTGTTTTCGTACATCCCTTCAAACACTGTCCCCCGAGCTTATGGATATTCATCCTCGCCACATACACCGTTCTCTTATTCCTCTCCGGCCCCACAAGGACCGCAGAGTACTGGGTGAAAGTGTTTGTATTGTCGTAGAACAGATCATGTCCTGAAGAATTGTGCCGAGTACCTCCGTGTTATGGAAGAGGATGATGAGCCGGACATCCGGATCATCCCGACTCCTACCCTCGGTGGCACACCTTCATCGTCTGGTTATGTGACCCTGTCACCTTCATTTTTTGAAGGGAATGATGCGGACACAACCACCAGATGTGTGGCTGATCTAGGCTTCGATGTGGCTGAGCCCATCTCTCCTGTGCATACATCTCCAAGCGTGGAGTCGATTCTTTGTGAGGAACCTGTGCTTGACTTTTATCCAAGCAATGTTCTTCCTCTTTTTGTGTATTCTACTACGGTCGTTTCTCACGACATTTTCAACGATGCATCGCAAGTTGAGGTTTGTGATACATGGATTGTTTCCACCCCCGTGGAGGAGGACAACCTTCCTGGTGTCGAGGATTCTCCCTCAACACCAGTGGAGGAAGTCCAAGTCTTGGTGGAGGCCTCTATGGATCCTGCCGAGCCTTGTTGCATTGTCGACAATGTCGACGATATTTTTATACCTCAGCCTTTGGGGAGTGAGACCAGGATCACTTCCCCGATTAGTTCCTTATGTTCTTCATCTCTTTTATTTCTTGATCCCCCTTCTCTATCTGAGCCTGTGCAGGTTGAGTCTCCACATGTACTTCAGGAGGACTTGGAGCACTCTGCTCAAGTCAATGATCACAGCATCCTTATATGCGAGGAGGTTGATCCCTCCTCCATTGAGGAAGCCTCATTCGTTGTCTTCTCCTCCTGCAGACCTGCTGTGGATGATACCTTGCAGGGCAAGGATTTTTTGTGTGAGATTAGTGAGGACCAGGCCTCCTCCTCATCTTACATTCTGTTTCCTCTACTTGCAGTTTGCAGGTATTATTATTCAGGTAGAGGGGTTACTGTTCTATCACCGTATCGGTACCCATTACTGACACGGATATTAGGACAGTTGCCTGTTCATTTTTTATTTCATAGGCCCATTAGCTAGAACTGTATGTTAGTCAAATAAGTCGTGCTGGGATGACAGTAACCCCAATAGTTATCTTACTTCTATTGCGTTTTCATTTTCGTAGTTAGAGTAGTTAATTACTTTTTATTCAGTTTTAGTATATCTATTTTCTTTTGTTTTTGTGAAGCTCACCCCTGCAAGTATACATTACACCTTCAAATGTCGGGTTCGCTTCAGATTTTCATGCGTCTTCTGGTATGCTCACTTGCTGAGCATTGGGTAACTTCTCCCCTAGCTTTCCGTTTTGATTTTCACTGTCATATCATTATGTTGTGATGCTTAGATTAAGTCTGGGGGAGAGCCACGCGTTGTTACCCACTCACGTGCACGTCTCATTTGCATTCTAGAAGCTTTTGTTGTAATATTTTGATATGTTAATCTACATCGCACACCACAGGACCAACTTGAGCGTGTGCTTAAATTTTTGCACGTACCGAGCTCATTTATTTCTTGTGCGCAAAGTAAAGAATTCTATGTTGGCTTAGGATTGTGTGACGGAGTAAAATGTTGACTCCATGAGTGTTCCTAGGCGTGCACTCATGCTCACTTAGAGTTTTGTGTAGACTAAAATTCTTTGTATGCTTTTAGTTTCTAGTTTTTCTATTAGCGTAGATTTTGTTTAATGTACTCTAGTTTTGAGTCCGGTTGTGAATCAAATGGTGGCGTAGAATTGTGTGTCGGCGTTCAGTAGCCTCGTATTGCTCGAGTCGGGAGGATGGTTGATCTTTCTCGGTGACTAAGAACTTGCCCCTAGCTATTCTCGAAGCATGGGTACATGGTTAGTTAAGTGCGCGCGTGATGTAGGCCGTCACTTTGTTCTTGTTTGAGACTTGTACCATTCCCGACATCTTTCTGTTGTAATCACCGTTGAGCCTATCCCTTTGCCAACCCTACGCCTCGCTACCAAAGCCATATAGCCTCTCCTACTCGCACACCTGAATGTGATCTCTCGGTTGTTTTTCAGTTTTGTGGTTTTGTTGCGTGCTGTGTGGTTGTTGTGCGGATGCTTCGTACCGCTTGTGGTGTTGCCTTGTTTTCGGCTTGTTTTAGTTGTTTGGTTAAAAAAAAATAGAGATGAAATTTTTTTTTCCCGATGTGGAATATAAAAAAAAGATACGAAAAAATAAATAAATAAATATATTTATAAATTTGTTGAGTTGGTTTTATAGTTGTGAAATTTTGATATATTGTTTTCGTTGTGGGCGTGCACACACCATTAAGAGTCCAAGTATGGTAGTGCGGTGCATGTGGTTGTCGTTGTGTAGCTATGTGTATTTTCGAGCGGTTTCATTTTGGGTGTGCGTATCCATCGTGTCTATCTTTGTATACCCCGCCTACCCCTAAGCCTTCATTGTACTCCAAGTCCTACGGATTCACGCTTGAGTCAAACTAGTGTCGTTGAGAGTGTGAACGGGAGAGCTTATGGTACTCGACATTGGTGGATTCTTTTGGAGATCCTCTCGAGACCCAGTCTTTGACAATGCTCATCTCACTGCCCGTCTACTTTCGTTTTACGCGCAACCGGATGATTCGCCGTGATTCACATTAGGAGTATAAGTAATATCTTCTTTACGCTTCTGGAAATTAGAAATTATTGTGTATATTTAGAATTTTCTTCTATTATTTCTCTTTGTGCATGAGAGTTCGACTTCCCTTGGTACTCTGTTCGTGCAGTTGCTAAGCCAACTAGTTTTCTTTCTCTCTGCCTAGTGATAATTTGCTCGGGACGAGCAAATATTTAAGTGTGGGGGTGTGATGAGTCCGATTTATATATGATTTTTCGGGCTCATCTGAGCTTGTTTTCTTGCATTTGCGCTTCACTTTTATTATGTTACTGCTTAAATTTCACTTATACACCATTATCACATGAAGTGCACATTTTGGCTCATTGTGGTGTGCAATTACGCACTATTCTGTTGGGGGTAAGCACATGGTGCTCCCCAAGTCTCTCTTATAGTTTTTTCTTTCTGTTCTGTATGTTGGTGGCTTGTGCCCCCATTGTGAGGTTTGCTGTGAAGGTGGTCAGAAAGCCCAGCCTACAGATTGTTTCCTGTGTAGAACGCACGGTCGTGCGTTTTCTTCGCGCACTGTTTCAGTGTAATCGTGCATTTTACTCAGTGGTTTCCTGGGATTTCTGATCCACCCGTGCGTTTGGTTCCCGCACGGTTTGGCAAACCGAAACCGTGCGAGAAGGAATCACACGTCATGCCTGTTTTGGCCTTGTTCTGGGTGCTCTGTGGTTACCCGTGCGTTTTGGCCTCGCACGGTTGATTCCAACCGTGCGTGACCATTTTTGCACGCTTTTATTACTTATTCCTGATCGCACGGTCGTGCGTTTGCTTCACTCACGTTTCGGGCCGGTCATGCGCGATCATTTCACAAAATACTCAGTTCTGTTATTGCCCGTGCGTTTTTCTTCACGCACGGTCTGCGCCCGTGCGTTTTGCCCGTGTGTTAAGAAAATTCTGCGCAATTTCTATTTAAACCGCTGTTTTTCAGGGTTTCGGGGACCGGATTTTGCAGCCGTTTTCTTCCGCCGGAAGGGGGTTTTGCCCCGTTCTTCATCCTCAAAGCTAGGGCTTTGCCCCCTATGAAGTTCCCTTGCATCCATGGCGTAAAGAAGTGAGTTTCCACTCTACGATCTCCGCAAATTAAGGAAGAAGTGAAGGTTTGACGTGGACAACGTAGACCAACGAGAAGACGGACGCTTAGGAAGCGGTGACAGCCTTCCCCGACCCCGGACGCAACCGATGAGTGGCTCGCTGGACACGGATTGACAACCCGGTGCTTCCTCCCACGTCTACGGCAAAGTCTCGTTCGTTGTTTGTATCTCTATCTTTCTCTTCCACAATTCTAGGTTTTTGTATTGGATTTTCATTATTATTTGATGCAAGAACTTTGATGAACCTTGGACTTAATGTTATTTACTATTGTTCATGCTTGTGAGCGATGCGGCGGTTTGTTGGCTTAAGTTACTTGTGGTGTGAATTATTGTGTTTGCTACACTAGCAAGTGCTAGGTGTGAGCGTAGTGATGAGGTGATTACGACACTCAATTCCGCAAGCCTTCTTGGTCGTCCTTGTTGCGAAGCGGTGCATAGCGGCCCGTGTAATCCACTCACCTTGAGAAGCGGTGTCGGCGACCCGCAATGGTTAAGTTAGATTGTTTTATTTTCTTTTACGCAAGTCATAACCATTCTCCCATCGTAACCTCGACCTAAGGACTTCAATCTCAAGTTCTTCTCAAAATTAACTCCACCTTACTGTGTTTCTTGAAGAGATCGATACTTGGGGAAATTCACCCATTTTATGTTACTTGTGCGACCGGTACACTTGCCGTCCAACGCATCAGAGCCTTACAGGAATTCATTCCCCTACCCTTTCTTCCTCCATTGAAAAATACATTTGTATTCTTACAAGGAAGATTCTCATCCCTACAGTGACCATACTTGTAGTCATGACCATACCTGTTGGATGAGAGGTTTCCCTTATGAAAGGTTGATTGTGACACTACAAGTGCTTTGCCTTTTCCTTTGGAAAGGACATCTCTCGTTCTTCCCTTGACTGCCAACTCCTTCTTACCCTTTTGAGAGGAGAAGAAATCTATCAAGGGCAACACAATACTTGGCTTAGAAAAACTAGCCACTATCCTTCTCTCCTTAAGGAGCTCCTCTTCAAGATCCAAAATGATCTTGTCCTTTTGGCTTATGGTCTCAATCTGGAGATTTGAGATAGCCTTTACTTGGCTGACTTCCCTTGCCTTCTGTTTCAGCAAGGTTGCTGTCTCAGCATGCTGTGAAGCAGCTAGCTGAAGAGAAGCAATCTCCCCAGCCTGCCTTTTGGCCAACTTCTTGCATCTTCTCAAAGCATACAACATTTTACCATACTTGTCAATCAATTGATTGACATCTACCTCAGATTCAGAGTCATCTTCATCACTGCATGAGGATGCATCAGAATCTGGACTGGTCACATGACCTGAGCAATAAGAAGAACTAGGCAGAGATTGTGCCTGATCTGGACCAGGCTGATCCTTGCAGGATTCTTCTTCTTTTATCATGGCTATTAGCCCATAACATATGCAGTCATCTTCCTCTTCATAATCCTCCTCTGAATCACTTTCTGGATATGATAGAGGGGCCCTGATCTTTAGACTAACATCCGGATAGACACTATTTGATGGGCTGATGACATGTTCTTCTTTATCATCCTCCACTTTGCCTTCCATGTGGACAATCAAGGTGTCCCACATTTCTTTGGCAGTCTTGCAATGAACCAAGATCTGGAAGGTGGAGTCATCCATGACACTTACCATGATGTGTTGTGCTCTCGTGTCCATAGCAGTCAGGATGACTTCATCCTCAGTCATTTTTACCATAGCTCTTTGGGGTCTTGATACTTAGCATCTGATGTAGAGACCTTCATGAGAATGAAGGATCCTTCTTGAATTGATGCCAAAACTCTAGGATCAATGACTTCCATGATCTGCCTGATCCTCTCTTTCCATGTCCCAAAGTTCTCCTTGCTGCAGACTTGAAGCTTCATTTATTATGGTTCACTTCTGAATCCACAAACACAACTTTTAGCTATCCTTTGAGGTCTACTCAAATTGCTAAGTCCTTTTTGAGCAACCTCCATCTGATACCACTTGAAAGTCTTAGTTTTCAAGGATAGTTAAATCATCTAGAGGGGGGGGGGGGGGTGAATAGGTTTTTTAGTCTCTTGTGACTATCTTTAATTTCTCTTCTTTAAGTGCTTAGTCTGTTAGTAATTTACTGCTTTCAAGATACACACAACCTGCAATCAAAGAAACAACACAAAACACACACAAGATATATAGTGGTTCCTCAGATTATGGGTACGTCCACTTTCCCTCTCACCTTTCTAACTTATAGTTAGACAAGACACTTCTTCAATCTTAACTCAAAGAGCTTACAACACGATCTCGCAGGACCACTCGGTCTTCTCCAAGACCTACAGCTCAGGCACAAGACCCTACAACTCCGTGATCCAAAGATCACCTACCTTAGGCTGTTAAGCCCTACAACTCAGGATGGGAGGACATCCCTACCTCAGATCCACAAGGGATCTTATCTCAGAGAGAATGGCTTTCCTACCTCAGGCACAAAGACCTTACAACTCAGTGATCCAAAGATCACCTACCTCAGACACAAGTGACCTCAAACTCAGTGAGAATGACTCACCTATCTCAGACCCAAAGGCCCTACAGTTCAGTGATCAAATGATCACCTACCTCAGATCCAAACTGGATCCTACCTCAGATTCACAAATGAATCATACAATTCAGGCCAAAGACCTACTCTCAGATTTTCTATAGAATCCTACCTCAGAGCAAATTTGCTCATACTACTCAGATCCAAAATGATCCTACAAGGTGGAAATGGGTTGTTGGGTTAGTTGAACACAAGAGAAATTTTCCGTGCCAATCCTCCTAGAGTGAGATAAACTCAGTCAAACTTTGACTGCAGGAATATATTTACTGAGTCTACTTTTCTGAACTGAGATATACTCAGTCCTAACTAATTCTTTTCAGCACCAGAAGGTGTTCCTGCTGGAATTGAGAAGTAACTGCAGCTAGTAGCTGCTAGCTAAGCTGAGAGAATTCCAACCCTAACTTCTTCTTAGCAACATGGATGCAGATCTTGTTTGGGCTTGTGCTGGAAGTAACTTGCAAAACAGCTCCGCTTCTTCTTAAACTGACCCACAAGATCAGTTCTATCTTCTTCTCAGCTCCAGAGATTTATCTTCAGGAAAAAGGCTTGCTGGAACTGTGAAGTAACTGTTGTTAGGGCTTTTTCGCTTAACAACAATCTGAGCTGTTAAATACTCAGCTCTATCTTCTTGACTGCAAAAACTAGATGGCTCTGTCTCTTCTTCTTCCTCAGAAAGAACACTTTCTGAACTTGCTGGTGCAAGTGAGAATGACACCCGCTATCTTTTGATAGCTTTAGATCTCAGATCCTGCAGCTAGGGTTTCTCCCTTGGCCGCTACCTTTTCTCAGAGACAATGTCTCTGACCTTGCTGGTGCAGGTGAAGATGCCACCAGCTATCTTGCTATTGATGTCGATGAAGAAAACAACAGCCAACTTTTGTTGAGCTTTTAAACCCGCTGATTTGAACTTGGTTCTTCAACCTCTGCAACAATGGCGAGTAAGAAGATGATGACCAACTGTCTTTTCCAAAAGCTATTTTCTTTTCTTCGATATCCGCCTTTTATTATTAGCCCATCAACGACTCTTTTGACCCGTGGGCCCTACTGAAATTGACAGCTGCAACTTTGCTTTTGCATTAATTGCAGTACTGTAGGCAAGCAACTACATTTGTTGCGTACTGCAGATTTTCCGCAACAAATTTGAATTTTGTTGACTTGTTGACTTTGCTGACGTCACCATCTGTGGATTTAGCCAAAATCAAGCATCAGTAGTATCGATGTTGAGTAAGCATCACTCAATGCCAAAACACTTAGACAGAATTCTGTCTATCTCAGGCGTTGAGAGAACAAGCTTCACTCAACACATTTGGTCTTAGCCAATCATTCTGTCACTAGGCGTTGAGTGAACAACCTTCACTTAACGCCAAAACACTTAGGCTCTGTTTGGCGCAGCTGCAGCGACTGCAAAAGCAGTGGTGGGAAGCAGTGGTGGAATAATCAGCTGTTTTGCATAGTGATGCCAGAATCTGTGAAACTGTTTGGATGAACAACTTTTGTAAAGTTGTTTCAAACAGAGAAGCTGTTTAATCTGTTTGACAAAACAGTTGTGCGGTGCACAGTTCATTTTTTTTGAATTTAAACACAATAAACTATAATATAAAAAGAACAATTTAACTTATTGCATTTTAAGTGCCCATTAACAAAATTGAAAAAAAACAACTGTTTTCAAAAGGTTTATTTCAGTCATGAAAATCATAAACGTGCTCTGTCATGCTGATGAAACATATCCTTCGATCATCGATTGTTAACTACACATCAAAAATAAATGTAATTACTGATTTTTTATATATGTTTATAAATGTAAACATCATTATGGTGTATATCTGTGATACTCAGTGAGTTGATCTGCAATGTAGTCCCTAATATTGGTCATTTCTACAGCTCTCGTTCCCTCAAATGAGCTTGGTGTTGTGTTCAGATTTGAATCGGTGGTTCTCGGACGATTGTTTGGTCGCAACTTATATGCCTCTGGATGAATAAAGATTTCGTTTCCGTCACATACATCAAACTCTGGGTCAGCCCTCGATGGATGTCTTCTAATAAAGTTGTGGAACGACATCGTAACGACCACAACAACACACTGCTTCGAGAATTCAAAATGAGGCTTTTTGCCAAGTATGAGCCACTTTTTCTTCTATACACCAAAGCTCCTTTCGATGATACTACGCAGCGATGAGTATGCTTTATTAAATATTTCACGTCGTCCTTCAATTGACCTATTTCCCCGAGCAAAGTCCGGCAAGTGATATCTCGTTTTCGGAAAAGGTTTCAGGAGCCCCTTTTCCAACGGATAACCATCATCGACGAGATAATATTTACCTTTAGTAGTAAGAAAGAGTTCAAACAGTTGCAGATATGATCAATAAATCAACATAATGTAAAAGCTCGTGATACATACCTTCTGGGGGAAATGGAAATTTACTTTGCGGATCCCGTACTGCACAATGATATATGCGTGTGTCATGTGCAGACCCCTCCCATCCAGATACAACATATGTAAAACACATATTGAAGTCGCAAACAACCATTACGTTTTTAGTCGTGCTAACATGACGACCAATATAAAAAACTTGATTTTCAACAGCTATCCGTGCACCAACATGCGTACCGTCAATTGCACCGATACAATCTTTAAAAAATGACATATATCTTTCATCATTATGTATGTGTGAAGGAATTGAACGAAATTGGGGATCCATCGGAGCAATGTTATGCATGGACAAACTTGTCACAACTTCTAGACTGATCATAAACAACCCACTCAAAGTTTCTTTGGAATGTTGGAATCTTTCACCTGAATTTCTAAATGTTTTATTGTGCCCCAATATATAAATTGTTATTGTCAAAACCTCACTGACATGTGTTCTCTATGTTCCTCTTAAACCGTGATGTTGTTCTAACAATGCTAGCAAGTCAAAATATATGACCTTAGTCATTCAGAACTTATTGTGAAAACGTCCAAGATGTCTTTCAAATAATTCTCGGAGTCATTTATGTCCAGTTTGATATGATGTCATGTAAGGTGTTTTATCACAAAACATACTGACATAATCACTGATTAAACATAAACTCGAGGTAACGAGTTCCACATAGTGAGCGCAATCTTGTTTACGAGTTGCACAATAAGTCAACACCAACTCTTCGTCATCATCTCTATCATCATTTACGTTTGACATTATAGCGTCCTATAAATATAACACAACAATCATTATAACAATGTAAGACACTACATGAGAGATACTAATAAGATTCCAACAATAATTAAGTTTTCAACCAAAATTAAGTGTCATATATATCACTGCATGAAATAAGCCAGTACTTCAACATCATACTAGTTTTAAATAAAAATTCATAAACTAAGGGTCCGTTCGTTTCGCAGGAATTGAGCTGCAGGAATTGGAATTGAATTCAATTCCCATTCCCGCAGGAATTGGAATTGAATTCAATTCCAATGCTGCTGTTCGGCTGAATGCAGGAATTCTGTCGCAGGAATTGGAATTAACAATTCCGATGTTCGGCTGTAGCCTGAAATTCAAAGTACAGAATTCAAATTTGTAGTTTTTATTATAAACTGAATTGAAATTGCTAAACAAAAATCATACTTCAATAATTACACTGAAATAATCTGGAGTGATTTCACAAAGAATTACACTGAAATAATCTGGAGATAATCTGGACTGATTTCAGTCCAGATTTCACAAGAAATTTGGATTGAAATCAGTCCAGAATTCTTGTGAAAACTGGACTGAAATCAGTCCAGAATTCACAAGAAATCTGGACTGATTTCACAAAGAATTACACTGAAATAATCTGGACTGATTTCAGTCCAGATTTCACAAGAAATCTAGACTGAAATCAGTCCAGATTTCTTGTGAAATCTGGAGTGATTTCACAAACAATTACACTGAAATAATCTGGATAAAATCTGGAGTGATTGCAGAAGTAAACAAAACAAATGATTGCAGAAGCAAACAAGTGACTGCAGAAGTAAACAGTACAAGTGACTGCAGAAGTGAACAGTAGAACTGATTGCAGAAGATAAACAGTAAGAAGATACCGCGGTGCGACGGGAGCAGGAGCGGCGCGACGGGAGCTGCAGCAGCGCGCGACGGGAGCAGGAAGAGGAGCGGCGCGACGGGAGCAGGAATCGCGAAATCTGACGTAGTGAGGTCGGAATTAAACATCGCGCGTTTACCTTATACCCAATTCCGACGGATTCCGATTCATTTTCGATTCCCACGGTTTTTTTTGCCATACCAAACAACCCTAATTGGAATTGGTAAATGAATATCAATTCCAACGGCCCAATTCCCGCGTAACAAACGGGCCCTAAGAGTTATTGTATATGTGAATTCATGTAGTGGGTCTTCAGCCATTCCACATATCCTCTGGGATACTCAGGAATGTCACTCGATTCACTGCTGTTTGAAAATGAACCGTGGCAAAATGATACAACCGGTCCTCAAAGATTTCTGGGTACTTCTCGAGTTCTTGAATCGCCTCCCGCGCCCGCTCGCACGCACAAAAATAAAATCACATTTAACAGTGCTACCACAAAAATAAAATCACATATACTAGTGCTAATTCTCTCTTTGCAGGAACAAAAATTTGGAAAAATTTATACCTGGCCGGATGAAACAGCCTGAGAATGAACCGATTCACTGGTGTTGAGGAAGATACTCCTCGCTGTGGTCGTCCGAGAGGAGGGAAGGGGGCGGCACTTGGCTCGATCGCCTGGGGAATGCTCACTAGCGAGTGCAGAAAGATGGAGAAGGAGATCGCCTGGGCAGTGATCAACAGCGACTCTGGAGGAGGAAGGCGAGATACGTCGCCGGAGTGGAGAAGTGCAACGCTCGCCGGAGTGGAGAAGTGCAATCGACAGATTCCTCACCGTAGATGGACGCGACGGAGGAGTTCGGGGTTGACGGAGCGCGGGTTAGGGTGGAAGCAGCAGAATCACGAAATTTCCGCGATCTGGAGTCGTGAGAAATTATCGCGACTCCAGATCGCGTATTTTTCGCGATTATATGGCGACGGCGACGACGACTGCAGAATCCGGGCCCTTTTTTCTGTTTGCCGGAGCGGCACCGGAATTCGCGGCCTGCTACTCCAAAAACATGGAGCCAAACAGAGTCTTAGAATGTTTTTCTGCCATTAGGTGTTGAGTGAGCAGACTTCACTCAATGCCAAAACACTTAGGAAAATCTTTCTGTCTCTAGGCGTTGAGAGTGTTGATTCCACTCAACGCTTTTTGCCTCTAGGCGTTGAGAGCGTTGACTCCACTCAACGCTTTTTGCGTTGGAAAATATTCCCACTTCTCTGGCGTTGAGAGCGTTGAGCCCACTCAACGCTTTTTGCCTTGACATTGATGTTGAGTTTCTCTGGGAGGATGACACAACAGTTGTGCACGCAGCGGAAAAGTAAAACATCAAGAAAACCCAAAAGAGATGGGATCGGACCATGGTAGTTGAATCAAAAAGTTAACATACAACTAGACAAAAAATACCTCGGTGGCGTTGAGTCACAACTCAACGGAGATGCTCCAAGCTTTGTATTCCTGCTGGTGGCGAGTTCTACGTGGAATAATGTCCACGTCTCTGCAGAAATCCACACGAGCGGGAGAACACCGAACTTTCCGTCGCACGGAAAATCGGGAAGGAGAAAGACCGCACCTTGCTTTCCCACGGACTGCTAGGTCCGCGCCAGGGATTGCAACACCAGCGACGATCGCCGGAGAGAAGGAAGACTCCTGTCATACAGGAGGACAAATCTCATATCTGCTCACACACAAACACCCAAATGATTCGTAACATGCCCAACAACCACCCTTATCATCAACCTTTCTCAAGGAAGACTTTAGATGACATCAAAGCACGCTCTTCCTCACTTGATGAATGCTGTGACTTCAGGTCAAAGGACCACAACACCATTGTCAATTGGGACCTACTCGTGACACGATTGGATGACAATCCACAGAGTAGCCTCAGGTTGGGTCTGTCCAGTACAACTTGTTCACTAACAAGTACCCACGTGATGACTTGATATCACAATATCATGACCTGTGAGAACCGGTCATCAGTCAACGCACGTGCTAGCCTTCATGTATCATCATCACCCTTAGCTTCTGTGATGATATTCGACCAGGGACCTTTAAGAATGAAGCTTCAAATAAATCATAGACTCTCACATTCAAGTCACGTACTTGATGTCTCATGAAAGCGAACATTCTAAGGGTATCTATTATGTTAACATTCAACTATCATATAGAAAAATTCATAATAAAAGAACTTGCCATTAATTGTAAAAGAAAAACTAGGTACATTGTTCATCATATGAACAAATAACCAACAAAATACATGTTTACATGCAATCCACAAAATTCTCACTAGAGTTGATCATTTAGGTATCCCATACCCATCGATCTAGTATGACCATCATGTTTTCTCTGCGCGAGAGGCTTTGTCAGTGGATCCGCAATATTCTCCTTAGTCGGCACTCTGCAAATGTTCACATCTGCTCGTTCGACAATCTCACGAATAAGATGAAACCGCCGAAGTATATGCTTGAAGCGCTGATGGGATCTAGGTTCCTTAGATTGTGCAATTGCACCATTGTTATCACAGTAGAGAACTACGAGACCAACAATGCTAGGAATTACATCAAGCTCGCCGATGAATTTCCTAATCCATACAGCCTCCTTCGCCGCATTAGCTGCGGCGATATACTCGGCCTCTGTTGTAGAATCAGCAACTGTCTCTTGCTTGGAACTCTTCCAGCTCACAGCTCCTCCATTCAGGCAAAACACAAAACCTGACTGAGACTTGGAGTCGTCTCTATCAGTTTGGAAACTAGCATCCGTGTAACCACTTACAACGAGCTCTTCCTCTCCACCATACACCAAGAACACGTCCTTAGTTCTTCTCAAGTACTTCAGGATATTCTTGACTGCAATCCAGTGACACTCACCGGGGTCTGACTGATACCTGCTAGTCATGCTCAAAGCAAAGGAGACATCGGGTCGAGTACATAACATCGCGTACATGATTGATCCAATTGCCGAAGCATATGGAATCAACTTCATGCGGTCCTTATCTTCACAAGACTTTGGACACTGGTCCTTAGAGAGATTCACACCATGAGACATGAACAAAAATCTTTTCTTGGACTCAAGCATGTTGAACCGCTTCAACACATTTTTGATGTATGTACTCTGGGTCAAACCCAGCAACTTCTTCGATCTATCTCTATAGATCTTAATACCGAGTATATAAGTCGCTTCACCCAAATCCTTCATTGAAAAGCAGTTCCCTAGGTTGTTCTTAACAACTTTCAGGGTAGGAATGTCATTCTCAATCAACAGTATGTCATCTACATACAATATCAGGAAGACAACAATGCTCCCACTGATTCGCTTGTAAACACAAGGCTCATCTTCATTCTTGATGAAATCAAACTCTTTGATTTTCTCATCAAAACGAAGATTCCAACTTCGAGAGGCCTGTTTCAGTCCATAGATGGACTTATTCAGCTTGCATATTTTAGTGGCTTCATCTGGGGATACAAAACCCTCGGGTTGTGTCATATACACTTCCTCAAGGAGGTTTCCTTTAAGGAAAGCCGTTTTGACATCCATCTGCCAGATCTCGTAGTCATAATACGCAGCAACAGCAAGCAATATCCTTATGGACTTTACCATGACAACAGGGGAAAATGTCTCATCATAGTTAATACCATGAATTTGCTTGAAGCCCTTAGCCACCAGTCGCCCTTTGAATGTCTGTACATTCCCATCCATGTCGGTATTCTTCTTGAAGACCCACTTGCACCCTATGGGTCGTACCCCTTCAGGTGGTTCCACCAAGTTCCAAACTTGGTTTGCATACATGGAGTCCATTTCGGATTTCATAGCCTCAAGCCATTTGTCGGAGTCCGGTCCATTCATAGCCTCTTGGTAGGTTGCTGGTTCATCATCATGATACATAAGCAACACATTACCTATTTGAGACACAAGAAATCCATATCTCTCAGGCTCAAACCTCGGTCTACCAGATCTACGTAGGACTTGTGTTCCTTGAGCAGGTTCTCTAGCTACAACATCTTGTAGTCCTGTCTCAGAATCCAATTCCGGTTCATTCACCACATGTGGTTCTTGAACTTCTTCAAGCTCTACTTTTTCAGTCTTTCTTGATAAGAACTCTTTCTCCAAGAAGACACCAGTACTTGCGACAAACACTTTGCCCTCAGACGGTAGGTAAAAGTAATACCCTTTCGTTTCCTTAGGATATCCCACCAGATAACATTTATCCGATTTGGGTTCCAGCTTGTCAGACATTTGACGTCTCACGTATGCCTCACAGCCCCAAATTTTAATGAACGACATACTAGGACGCTTCCCAGTCCATATCTCATATGGTGTCTTCAGAACCGTTTTCGTTAGAGCGCGATTCAATGTCATTGCAGCAGTCTCTAAAGCAAAACCCCAAAAAGAAACAGGTAAGTCTGCATGACTTATCATCGAACGTACCATGTCTAACAGTGTACGATTTCTCCTCTCAGACACACCATTATGTTGTGGTGTTCTAGGTGGAGTGAGCTGTGATACAATACCACACTCTTTCAGATGATCACGGAACTCATGACTCAGGTATTCGCCACCTCGATCAGATCGGAGTGCTTTAACCCTTTTACCCAACTGGTTTTCTACTTCATTCTTGAACTCTTTGAACTTTTCAAAGGTCTCGGATTTGCACTTCATAAGATACACATATCCGTATCTACTGAAATCATCAGTAAATGTAACAAAGTAGAAATACCCACCTCTAGCCATGGAACTCATGGGTCCGCATACATCACTATGTACAACACCCAAGAGATACTCAGCCCTCTCAGTATAACCAGTAAAAGTAGCTTTAGTCATCTTGCCTAACAAACAAGATTCGCATCGCTCAAATGATTCATAATCAAATGAGTCCAAAAATCCATCTCTATGGAGCTTGGATATGCGCTTCTCGTTGATATGACCCAAACGACAATGCCAGAGAAACGTAGGGTTCGAGTCATTTGTTTTTAGTCTTTTATTATTTTCTACATTACAGATCAGATGGTTCAAGTTCAAAACATAAAGACCATTAAACAATTGGGTTACAGTATAACAAACATCATTCTTAAATATAAAACAACAGTTGTTCTTAATTATAAAAGAAAATCCAATCATGTCCAAACATGAAATAGATATAATGTTTCTAGTTATGGCCGGAACAAAATAACAATTATCTAGTTCTATTACAAGCCCACTGGGCAAAGAAAGACGGTAAACCCCTACGGCTACAGCAGCAACTCTTGCTCCATTGCCGACGCGGAGGTCCACCTCCCCTTTACTCAGCAATCTTCTCCTTCCCAGTTCCTGCACATTTGTACAAATGTGAGAACCACATCCGGTATCCAATACCCAAGATGAATGAGCAGAAAGGTTTATCTCTATAACGTGAATATTTGAAGCGGAAGTCATACGTCCCTTCTTTTTCTGCAGACCTTCAATGTACGAAGGACAGTTCCTCCTCCAATGACCAGCCTTGCCACAGTGGTGGCATTTCCCTTCCTTCACCGTGCTTTTCTTTTTCATCAGTGCAGAAGACTTGGGCTCAAGATATGACTTAGGTCCCACCTTCGTCTTCTTAGAGCCCTTGGCCTTGCCCTTGCCCTTATGCACCATCAGTATGAGACTGGCAGGCTTGACCTTCTTCATATTGATTTCAGCAGTTCTCAACATGCCTAGGAGTTCGGGCAGTGTCTTGTCTATTTCATTCATGTTGTAGTTCAAGACGAACTGCTCATAACTGTCCGGCAACGATTGCAGGATCAGATCTGTGGCCAACTCTTGACCAAGAGGAAAACCCAGCCTTTCAAGGTTCTCTATATACCCAATCATCTTGAGTATGTGAGTCCCTACTGAGTCTCGAACTCCCATCTTGTACTGAAACAACGCTTTTGTGACGTCGAACCTCTCTTGACGAGCCTGCCCTTGAAACATTTTCTTGAGATGCTCGTCAATCTCCTTGCACCCCATGCTCTCATGTTGCTTCTGAAGCTCAGAGTTCATAGTGACAAGCATAAGACATTCGACATCTAAAGCATCATCAGTATACTTCTTATAAGTATCCTTCTCAGCACGGGAAGAGTTCCCGGTCGGCACCTCGGGGGCTTCTTCTTCCAAGACATAGAGCTTTCGCTCTTGCCTGAGAACAATTCTCAGGTTCCTATACCAGTCCATGTAATTTGTCCCACTGAGCTTATCCTTCTCAAGGATGGCTCTCATAGACAAAGTGGAGTGTGAAACACTTGCCATGAAATTCTACAAGAATTTATGCAGAATAAAATCAGTACCAAAATTTCAAATACAATTTATTTTAATTTGGACTTCAATTAAAACACTCCCACTATTTTATTCGAAATGATAGCCCTCACTAACAATTCGGAGAGTTCATGCGAGCTACTCTCTTAGTGGACAAGATCCGTATTTCACCAACACAATGAGTCAGCTTTGGCTTTCCTCTCACGATGCGGTTATTTAGGTAGGCAACACTTGCCAATTGCATCCTCATGCAATTCTTGTATGGTTGGTGAATAACTCCTTACTCGCATCCATCATATGGTGCATGCCAACCCTATGCCTCTAGGCACTCAACCTTTGAGGTCACATAGTTAAGTTGGACCCGATGTCGACAGTGGAATATCACAATTATCCGCTCGCACTCTTACCAAGATAGATTAATGCACCTTGCTTTGGCAAGCCCACACTTCATCGATCGAGGCAGGAAGAGTGTCATCCATCGGAAGCCATCCGAACACTTAATATTTGATGAAGGGATTTTAATTATAGGTTAACAGTTAACCATGATCAACATTTGATCAATGTGCACATCCAAGAAAAAACAATATTTCTAAGACCACATGCATCCCTTATGTGCACAACCTGACACCATCAACATTTGATAGAAGGAAGGGCTAAATCTGAACATCCGGAAACTTCCAAATCCTCAGATTTACATGCATTGGACAAAGGCAAAGACAACTCAACTTAAAGCAGTAGACAATCTCATCTCTCTATGTTGGATTCAAAATCCAAAACAAAACAGAGGGATGGTTACTGCTAAGGAGACTACAATTTCTAACAATTAGAAATTTCCACGAAATCCCAGACGTTCTTGGCGGGGTACCAAGACTAAATCTAGACATTTAGAACACTTCTAAATCCCTAGGTTTACACGCACTGGAATAACAAAACTTCCAATACAACAATCATGGCCGGAACCTGCCTCTGATACCGCTGTTGGGTTTCTCTGGGAGGATTGCACAACAGTTGTGCACGCAGCGGAAAAGTAAAACATCAAGAAAACCCAAAAGAGATGGGATCGGGGCATGGTAGTTGAATCAAGAAGTTAACATACAACTAGGCAAAAATTACCTCGTTGGCGTTGAGTCACAACTCAACGGAGATGCTCCAAGCTTTGTATTCCTGCTGGTGGCGAGTTCTACGTGGAATAATGTCCACGTCTCTGCAGAAATCCACACGAGCGGGAGAACACCGAACTTTCCGTCGCACGGAAAATCGGGAAGGAGAAAGACCGCACCTTGCTTTCCCACGGACTGCTAGGTCCGCGCCAGGGATTGCAACACCAGCGACGATTGCCGGAGAGAAGGAAGTCGACGGAGCGAGCACGGCGGCGGCGGAACACTTCCGTCGGCGGCGGGATTCGGGATCGGCGGAACGAAGGGAACGACGGAACACTTCCGTCGATGGATTCGGTTCGATCGGCTGCCAAAAGCATAATTCCCGAAAACCCTAAGTGTCCCTTTTATACCGAAGGCATAAATAGACTTAGGAATATCGCTATCCGCAGACCACCCAGTAAAATAGGGTCCCAGTTTCGGCGAGTATCAGTCGGCGAGAATCGGCGAGAATCGGAGTACAATACTCGACGATTCTCGTCGATCGTCGAGCCGCTATCGACGACTCTCGACGATTCTCGTCGATCATCGAGCCGCGGTCGACGACACTCGTTGATTCTCGTCGATCGTCGAGCCGGGGTCGACGACACTCGTCGATTCTCGTCGATCGTCGAGCCGGGGTCGACGACACTCGTCGATTCTCGTCGATCGTCGAGCCGGGGTCGACGACACTCGTCGATTCTCGTCGATCGTCGAGACGGGGTCGACGACACTCGTCGATTCTCGTCGATCGTCGAGACGGGGTCGACGACACTCGTCGATTCTGTTCGATCGTCGAGCCGGGGTCGACGACACTCGTCGATTCTCGGTCGACGATCCTTACCAAGACTTCAAGGCAACACTTTGCCCAAAAACCTCATTTGGGTCGGTGATTGGTAACCTTTACCAACACAGTCAATCATCCAACTTCTCCACATCTCTTATGTGCGACCCTGCAGGCTCATATCGCGTTGGCAGTGAGATTACATGTTTGAGCACTTCCAGATCACCATGGTAACTCCAACAGTTGAGAGCATTGAGTGTGTCTTCATCACTCAACGCTTTTTGCCTTATCCAACGTTTTGTTACTAGGCGTTGAGTGAGCCTTCATCACTCAACGCCATAATACTTGTTGGAACCACTGTTTTGATTTGGGCTAGGTTCACTTCTTAGGTTGTGTTGACCCATGTTGTATAGTTAGGGTCACTAGTTTTTCTTTCTAAGTTTTTAGGCCAGTCCCCCAAATCTCAACTCCATGGACCTGCCTGATGTGGACTTCAGATTCAAGACTTAGAAATTTTTCAGTTGTCTGGAATTTAGTTCGACGTTCGCCGAACTCAGCACGACAAACTTAGAGCTCAGATCGACGATATTCATCAGAAGGATATATTCTGTGGTCGACATTTTCTCCCAGACTGGTTCTCAGTTCGACTAATTCTGTTTATTCAAGTTCTGTGGTCGACGATCTTTGAGTGTAGAACAGATTCTCAGGTCGACGTTCTTGGAGCACAGAATCAGTTGTTTATATTCAGCGTTTGCTCCGCAGAGCTCAGGTCGACGAACATGATTTCTCAGGTCGACGTTCTCTATGTACAGGTCGACGAAAACTGTTATCTGGTCGATGAATTCTGCAAGCTGTTTGTTCTTTGTTCTTTCCTTATCTGTTTCCTCTCTATTAATATTCTAAGTCATAAATTCCCTGCGTAATCAATGCTTATATTCCCTATGAATATAGTTGTTTCTGGTAGCATTGATTATGATATTCATCAGAGGATTTATTTGACATATTTCTCGGGACAGTTAGGGAAACGAATAATGACAGTCATGCTAGCCGTTTTCCTTCCCAGTTTTCCAGCAAGACATTAATTGCAGTGATTCAAATTTCGAAGGAAGATTGATTGTCTGAGAGAAGATACAAAGAATAATATTTTTGACAGGAGACAGAGACTGAGAACAACAATAGAATTCTTTCAGAGCAAAAATTGCAGTGAGTCATTCTTCACAAGAGCAGAATATTTTCAAGCAGCTCTCAATCTTAATCTCACTCAGTGCTCTCAAGAAGATAGAAGAGGAACAACAAAAACAGATCAAGTGTCCTCTTCATTTTCTCATCCAAGAACTTGTTGAGACAATTCAGCTCAATCTGTCTAGAGCTCCTGGATCCAGTTTTCTCAAGTTGAAGACCTACTCACTCCTGGACAGAGCTTCTCAATCCTGAACACTCAACATCTCAGGGGGAGCTTTGACAAGATCTTGAATCCACACAAAGTCTTCTCAAAGTGCTTTTGAGAAAAGAGAAGACTAACATCACTTTCTTTCCCACCCCACTGTACAGGGTTTTTAACTCCCTTCAAAAGTTAACCTGATTCACAAGTCACCTTCCAAAAGACTTGAGTTTGGTTTTTGGGCACCTGATCAAAAGCTCAAAGGGTTGCAATATCTCCCTTCAAATAGATATTGTGGTGGCAGTCACCTGATCAAAACATGTAGTGGATTCCTACTAGGGTGGTAGAAGAGTGGATGTACCCAGTTGGGGAACTACTATAAAATTCTTGTGTTGTCTGTGTGTTTGTTGTTTTCTTTTTTCTTGTGCTGTGGTAGCTTAGTTTTCTTTGCTTTTGATTAGCTATTATTATATCACCTATTTTAATCACTTAACCTTATAATTGTAAAAAACTGCAAATGAATTTTTAATTAACTCTATTCACCCCCCTCTAGAGTTAGCCAGAGATTACTCTTCCTTTTCTTTCAATACTTAACATATATTCTTCTGTTATCTGGCGTTGAGTGAGTAAGCTACACTAAACGCATTTGGACTTAGCTAAATTTCTGTGAAATCATACTCTTTGACTAACAAAGGTTCAGTCAACGCTTTTTATCACATGGTGTTGAGTGAGTAAGCTACACTCAACGCCTGTAGAGTTAGTCAAATATTTACACAGATTTTCTGTGGCTTTGACTGACTGAACAATACTTAACGATTTTGATGTTATGGCGTTGAGTGAGTGAACTTCACTCAACGCCTGTGGACTTAACCACATTCTTGCTGTTTCTTCTTAGGCTTTGCCGGTCTCATAGCTTCTAGCTGCATGACGTTGAGTGAGTAGACTACACTCAACGTCTGTGGACTTAGCCACATTCTTGCTGTTTCTTCTTAGGTTTTGCTTGTCTCACAGCTTTTAGCTGTATGACGTCGAGTGAGTAGACTACACTCAATGTCTGTGGACTTAGCCACTTTTCTGTCTAGCCAATAGTTAGGCTTAAACTAACTAAGCTATACTCAACGCTTTTACTTACCTGGCTTTGAGTGAATAGACTTCACTCAACGCTTGTGGACTTGGGCGATTTCCAGCCTATCCAGCATCTTCCCTTGCATCTGGCGTTGAGTGAGCTTGCTTCACTCAACGCCTGTGGACTTAATTGAATTCAGGAATTTGCCTGTGAACCTAGGCAAATTCCTGCCTGTCCTGCATCTATCTTTGTGTCCACCTCTCTGCCTTGTGACCACCTGTCACAAACTTGAAATACCTGTCCTATCAATGTTATAAGGACTAACCTGCATGCATGAACTTAAACATATATCAAATACAACTATGCTCTTAGTGTTGATGATGATGCCTCTTCAAATCCAATCTAGGTAATATTGTGGGCAATGGACCCAACAATAATACCTCAAGTGACTAGATCTCTGAGCCTCTGTCTTTACCCGAGGACTTTTATGCTGATGAGATGATGAACCTCCGTCCTATGATGCAAGGGTTATCTTCAGAGCCCACTTCCGGTCCATCCTCGACCTTTGCTCATTTAGGTACTCCAAGTGCTCACTCTGCTGCTGTATCGCCTGCCACTCATTGGATCATTGAATCTTGAGTCAAAAATCATATGAATGGGTCATCATCAGGTTTTGTTAAGCAGATGGACAAGATCCCAAGTATGATTCTTGTTAAAAGCCACCATTTCCTCCAACATGGCCGTCTTCCATTCACTGTGCTCAAGAGCTTCCTGCCAAGAACGAGGAATATATATGAAAGACAAGGAGGTGACAAATGCTTTATGTGAAAGAGACAAATAGTCATAGGTCACAAAGTGAGAAAGAGGATACTAGGTAGAAACAGAATTACCTTTGTAAGTCCTATGTGTTTGTGCCCCTCCTACGTCGAGTGTAAACCTTTAATGGAGGGGTAATCACTGGGTTCCTAGGGATAGGAGGGTGCACCAGATCACTAGGGACAGGAGGAGGCATCACTGGTTCCCCAGGGATAAGGGACAAGAGGAGAGAATGTAGATGGTGGAAATGAAAGAGAAATAGATGAAGGAACAAAAGGAGGTGAACTCACTTCCCTAGTAGCTCTCTCCCCTGAAGAGAGATCCTATAAAATGCTTCAGATTCTCGGTAGGTGACATTCATAGTAACAAATGTCCGCTTGATGTTGGGATAAAAACACTTATAGCCTTTTTGGGTAGGAGAGTAGCCAATGAAGACACCTCAGAGCCCGGGGGTCGAGTTTGGTCTTGGGATGAATGTGTCCAAAACACACACATTCAAAGATACGAGGCGAGAGAGAAGTGAGACGAACCCCAGAGTGGTCAGAGGAGTATGAAATCCAAGGGCACTAGTAGGAAGACGATTGATGAGGTAGGCAGCAGTGAGAACTGCATCACCCCAATAATATTTAGGGAGATTCATGCAGAGAAGAAGAGATCTGGTAACCTCAAGTAGGTGCCAATTCTTGCGCTCAGCTGCCCCATTCTGAGCTGGGGTGTAAACACAAGAGATTTGATGTATGGTGTCGAGATTACTCAGGTATTTCTCAAAGTGGGAGTCAGTATACTCACGGACATTGTCATTGCACAAGATCTTAATTGTAGCGCACCAAATTGAGTAGTTACCATCTTACGTTGAAAGAGAGAAAATACGTCGCTTTTATGTTTCATCAAATATGCTTAAGTACAATGAAAGTAACAATCAATAAAAGAAACAAAGCATGAGCAACCAAAAATAGACGCAATAAGACTGGGCCCCAAATGTCAGTATGAATAAGAGCAAACAAAACTGAGTTACGTGGAGATATTAGAGGAAGGGTAATACGATGATGTTTAGCAAGCTCACATACATCACAATGGAAAACACTAAACAAAGTAGGAGAAATTATAGGAAGCAAAAGCTTCATAGTAAAGATAGGAGAATGTACAAGGCGACAATGTCAGGAATCCAAATCAGAGGGATGATCTGCATGAAGAGCCTTTGGTGACAGAGTGAGGCTGGTTGAAGTGGAGGATGAGGGATCAATCATATAGAGTCCATTGGAGTCTACCAGAGCCAATCACCGTCTCCATCTTCAGGTTCTGAAAAACACAAGAGGTGGGAAAAAGTTACCGAGCAGTTCATAGAGTTAGTCAAATAAATAATAGACAGGAGATTTCAAAGGAAAGCAGGAACATGAATGGCAGAGGGGACTGTAAGAGAGGAGCATGAAATTGATTTTTTCCCTGCAATGAGAGATAATGATTCATCTGCAATGCTCACTTTTTCTCTGTCGGATAGAGGGGTGTAGGACACAAAACCTGTGGATGACCCAGTCATGTGATCATTGGCTCCAGAATCAATGATCCACTGTGAGGACAGGTGAGTGGAAGCAGAATGAGCACCTACATGTTCTTGGTGGGCATGGGAAGAGGAGGATGAACTGGACTACTCAGTAGGAGGGCCATGCATCATCCGACGAAAAGCCATGTCTTCGGCGGAAAGAACAGGGGGTGCCGCGTTGGAATCCAGAGAGTGATGAACAAATGTGTCCTCCCCAACATCAGATGAGTGTGCAGATCTAGACAGGGATGATCTATTTTGGGAGTGAACAGGGTCACAACCACCACGAGGAGCAAGATCACCCTTGGAGAAGGAAAACCATGGAGCTTGAAGCAAGTATCTCTGGTATGACGAGACTTCCTGCAATAATCACACACGAGGTGATCTTTCTCCGCAGGCTTCGATCTAGTGTCATGATCAGGATGAACCCCGTGGTGAGAGAGTGACAAGAGCAGATCTCTCGGTGGCAGAGTCAGAATGGAGAGTCTGTCAGCGGTCAAATTCCTGCTGTACATGGCTATACACTTCTCGTAAAGAAGGAAGAGCAGTGCGTCCCAGAATCTGAATGCTAATCGAGTCAAAATCCCGATGTAAGCCGTGAATAAATTCGAAGATGTAATTTCGTTCTTCCCTTGCTCTCACCAGCACCTCATCTTCTAGAGACACGAGGTCCAGAGAATCAAAATGATCATACTCTTAATAGATTTTGGTGAACTCCAAGTTGTAGGCAGATGAGGGTCGATCAACCTGTCGCTTGGGAATATCCTATGTCGAAATTGGTTGATATGAGTCGCATTTCCTCTGGATGAGTAGGTGGTCTCTACGCGCTTCCTGATATCTGCAGCAGTATCCAAAAATAAATAATTTCGAGCGATGTGCTCCAATATAGATTTAAGGAACAAGGACATCACATGGGAGTTCTCAGACTCCCACTGAGGCCACTCTAGAGAATCAGAAGAAGGTTCCTTCGTCTAGCCATTGACATAGCCAAGCAACTTAGCTCTGATACTATGTTGGAAATATTGGAAGAGAAATTTTGGAGAAATTTATTCATCCACATAGGGAATATATAAAGATTTTATAAACTCATAACTCTTGACCCATGGTGTGGGATTAAACCCACTCACATTCTAATAAACTCAAATAATAAAATACTAATTCTCCAACATGTTGATCTGCATGTCTCTCTTGCATTGCTGAAAGGTAAAGTTTCTTATAAGCAATACCCTATTTCTAATAATGTGGCTTACCACCATCTTACCCTGACCCATCACGCCTTTGTTTCTTCTCTCTCCTTGGTTGTTATTCCTAAGACGTGACATGAAGCTTTGGGTATACCGGTATGAACTCAGGCTATGAAAGATTAAATATCTTCCTTGGATAAGAATCACACGTGATTTTTCCTCCCTCCTGGCAAGATTGCCATTGGTTCAAGATGCGTCTTTTCTGTTAAGCAAAACCAAGATGATAAGGTGGATTGGTACAAGACACGACTGGTTGCCGAAAGATACACCCAAACTTAGGGAGTAGACTACCCGTAGACCTTTGGTCCCGTGAGAAAGATGGATTCCATTCAGGTGTTGTTATCGCACGCTGCTTGCATGGACTGAGATATTCATCAACTGGATGTTAAAAATGTGTTTCTCTAAGGTGAGCTTGATGAGGAGTTGTACATGAAATTCCCTCCTGGATTTGTGAAGAAAGGAGCTGAAGGGTTTGTCTGCCGCCTAAGGAGATCCTTATGTGGCCTGAAACAGTCATCTAGGGCCTGGTTTGGCAGATTGCTCTCAGCTATACTCATATTTGGGTACAAGTAGGCACAGTTTGACCACACTATGTTTATCCGAAGATGTGATCAAAGGGTTGTGATCCTTATCGTCTACGTGGATGACATTTTGATCATCGGAAACAACACAAACGAGATTGCTAATCTCAAGTCCCACTTATTTGCTGAATTTGAGGTGAAATACTTGGGAAGATTACGATATTTCCTAGGTATCAAGGCGGTTAGATCTACTTAGGGAATCTTCATATCCCAACGTAAGTATATATTAGATCTTTTAAAGGAGACCAAGATGCTTCACTGTGTTCCTGTGAGCACTCCTATGGAAGAAAATCATGCGATCGGAGAAAGATGGTGATTGTGATCGAACTGATGTATCATACTATTAGAGACTGGTTGGGAAACTCATATATCTATCTCACTCACGTCTTGATATTACATATGCGGTTGGAATTCTGAGTAAATACATGCACGCTCTTAGTATCAGACATCAAAAGGCAACATATCGTGTGTTATTGTATTTGATGAAAGCCCCCGGTCATGGCCTTTTGTTCTTCAAAGACAACCATTCGAAGATCGAAGTTTTTACTGATGCTGATTGGACTGAATTACATAATGAACGGAAATCCACAATATGATACTGTTCCTTTGTTGGTGGAAACTTGTTGACTTGGCGTAGTAAGAAGTAGAATGTGGTGGCCAGATCTAGTGCCGAGGCAGAATTCCGTGCTATGCCATAAGGCCTGCGTGAGGGTCTATGGTTGCGTACTGTGTCACAAAATCTGGATTTTTTCGTGACCGCCCCCTTTTTCTTGCTGTGATAATAAAGAAGCTATTAGTATAGCTCATAACCCTGTCAAACATGACATGTCAAAGCACTTTGAGGTTGATCAATACTTTATCAAAGTTCACATGGATAAAAAGACAGTGGTCACACCTTTTGTCCATTCTAAAGATCAACTAGTCCATTCTAAAGATCAAAGGTCATACCTTTTGTCCATTCTAAAAATCAACTCACCCACTCCACCTGATGTTCCCTTTTTGGAAGGACGGGTTGCCCTCCCACCACAAGACGTGCGTGTTAGGAATCGACCACCACAAGAGGCCGCCCCTGCCCCCACATACCGAAGGGGACCTCTTGATTACGTTCGAGTCTGACAACCTGCACCTGCCCCTCCACGACGTCCAGTTCCACAGGATAGAGCTAAGGACAGTTATGACTATGGGCCGGATGATTACTTTGAAGATTATCCAGAGCTACGTCGTGCACCACACGCTGACTAAGATATTACCCGTCACATACACATTAATGCCCCCACCTTCGATGGTCAACTTGACCCGAAGACTTTTAGCGACTGGCTTCAGGAGATGAACCACTACTTTGAGTGGTATGATATGCATGACGAACGTTGTGTTAGGTTCGTGAAAATGAAGCTGGTCGGTCCAGCCAATATTTTTTGGATCAGTCTAGAGAGGTCTCTCCAATGAGACAAATACCGTCCTATTATCTGTTGGGAAGACATGAAATGTCGTCTGAAGGAGAAATACCTTCCCGCCTCCTATCGTGACTAGTTGTTAGATCAGCTTTATGCGTTGCGACAGGGCACACAATCTGTAGCGGAGTACATGTCTCGATTTGATGAGTTATCAGTGAGGATTTATCTGCGAGGGGAGACTAGTGCCACCGCTTCCCGATTTCGTATCAGGTTGAGATCAGAATTATGTAGGGAACTTATTTCCCACCAGTTAGAGACAGTCGAGCAAGTTATCAGATGACCCTCGAGTATGAGCAGTACCTGTGACTCGCTGGCTCCTGTCAGTCTACTTCCAAGACAGACGGATTCATGTTTAAGAGGTCACCATTGACCACTACTACTCCTGCATGGCCCTCTCGTGCTCTCATGGACACAAAGGGCAAGGTTGTCTCCACTGGATCTTCCACGACCCCCAAATCGGGGAACATGCAGTGTTATCGATATTCAGGTAGGGGCCATGTGGCGGCCCAATGCCCTACAAGAAATCTGTTAGTTGACGAAGGCGAATCCAGTGTTGATGCTGAGGATATCGCTGATGAGGAAGTTACCACCATCGAGGATGGTTGGAAGAGTGATTTTGAGCGCTCTTTAGAGTTAAGTGTTATACAACGTCTCCTCTACACCCTCCGTATTGTTGAGGATTGACGCCATACAACGATCTTTTATACATGTTTCCCCAATGCAGGCGGTCCCTGCAAGCTAGCAATAAATAATGTAAGTTGTGTGAATATCGTAGCCCAACGAGCACTAAAGCGGATGCGGGTGATTCCCGAGGCTCATCCACGTCCTTATCGAGTCATTTGGATCGATAAAACTGCGATACAGGTCACCCAGAGGTGCCTAGTTACGATCACTCTCACTTCATTTGAGGACCCTGTTTGGTTCGATGTCATCCCTATGGATGTATAGATGTCGCTCATGTTCTTTTAGGTAGACCCTGGCTATACGACCGTGATGTCATGTGTTTCAGTCATTCGAACACGTTTGTATTCTACGACAAGGTTCGTAAGGTCACGTTGACACCGACCCAACCCAAGGAGAAGTCCTTGGGGAAGGTCATACCCTTTACTAGTACGGGCTCATCGAGGACGTTGCACATCCCGCGTCTCAACGAGTTTATGAGAGAGAGTGCCAGCGCCGATATCTTTTACGTAGTGGCAACCACCATGTCTTCTGAGAGCCCAACGAAGATTCCTGAGCCTCCACCAGAGGTCCAACGACTCCTGGATGATTACGCTGATCTTCCAGATGAGCTACCTGATGAGTTACCCCCGTTACGAGATATTCAACATGTCATAGATTTGATACTAGAGGCTTCACTTCTGAATTTACCCCATTATCGGATGAATCCGGATGAGCATGCTGAGCTCAAGCGACATGTAGATGAGTTGCTGAAAAAACAATTCATTCGAGAGAGTCTGAGCCCGTGCGCAGTTCCTGCCCTCCTCATCCCGAAGATGGACGGGAGTTGGAGAATGTGTATTGATAGTAGGGTTATCAACAAAATTACTATATTGTATTGTTTTCGCATTTCCCGGATGGACGATTTACTTGATACGGTAGCTGGTGCCCAGTTATTTTTGAAAATTGATCTTCGCAGCGGGTACTACCAGATTAGAGTATGTGAGGGAGATGAGCGGAAAATGGATTTTAAGACCAAAGATGGTTTTTACGAGTGGTTGGTGATGCCATTTGGGCTATCCAACGCCCCCGACACCTTCATGCGCGTAATGACTCAAAATTTTCAGCCCTTCATGAGCAAATTCTTGGTCGTATATTTTGACGATATTTTGATCTATAGCCACTCTTCTGACGACTATTTGAGCCATCTGAGGCTCGTATTCGATACTCTCCGTAAGGAGAAACTATATGTGAACTTGAAGAAGTGTTCCTTCCTGACTAATTATGTGCACTTGCTTGGGTTCATCATATCAGCGTCCGACGTGTCTGTTGACCCGGATAAGGTCTGATCCATTCGTGAGTGGCTCATTCCCTCGACTATCACTAAGGCACGTAGCTTCAGCACCATTAGGGCCCCCATCACGAGCTGCCTACGAAAGGGATATTTTCATGGGACGACTGCCTCCACTCGCGCCTTTAATGAGATTAAGGAAAAACTGACGACCACACCTGTGTTGAGATTGCCCGATTTCTCCATGGTGTTTGAAGTAGCCTGCGACGCATCTGACGTTGGTATCAGAGAAGTACTGAGCCAGGAAGGCTATCCAGTTTCTTTTTTTAGTGAGAAGCTGAATGAAGCCCGACAGAAGTACTCAAATTATGATTGAGAGTTTTATGCTGCGGTGCAGTCGCTTCAGTATTAGAGGCACTATGTCCTCCCACGAGAGTTTGTTTTATTCTCCGATCTCCAGGCCCTACACTACCTTGATTCGCAATGCCAATTTGGGCATAAACATGCTAAATGGTTTGAGTATTTGCAGGACTTTCACTATGTTCTCAAACACCATGCGGGTATTGAGAACAAACTTGCCGATGCTCTTAGTCGATGTATCACCTTACTTCGCACATTGAGCGCTAGTGCGACTACTTTTGATCGTTTATCTAGTGATTACCCCACCTGCCCCGGCTTTGGTGAGATTTATCTTGGGTTCTGATCCCCCGAGCCCACTGAGAGATTCGATATTGTCGAGTGTTATTTATATTACGGGTCTTGTCTCTGCATTCTCCAGATTTCATTCCGGGACTTCCTGATTTGGGAGATGCATGATGGTGGTGCCGCTGTCCACTTTGGCATGGACAAGACGATTGCTATGATTGATGATCGCTTTTATTGGCCCACCTTGAGAAATGATGTGGCGCGTGTTGTTTGTCACCGCAGAACATGTCAGACCGCCATGGGTCGATATTAGCATGAATTTTGTATTAGTTCTTCCTCGCACTTTGAGGAAGCATGATTCTATTTTCATGGTGGTAGATCAGTTTTCGAAAATGGCTCATATTATCGCCTGCCATAAGACTGTTGATGCGGCTCACATGTCCTCCCTTTTCATGAGAGACATTTTTCGATTACACGGATTACCCAAGTCCATAGTGTTTGACCGCGACGTTCGATTTCTGAGTTATTTTTGGAAGATGTTATGATATAAAACGGGTACGACATTGAAATTTTCTACCGCCTATCACCCCCAAACTGACGACTAAACTGAGGTCGTCAATATGAGTTTAGGAAATTTATTACGGTGTCTAGTTGGTGATCGCCCGTTAGTTTGGGATTCTGTATTAGCCGTTGCAAAATTTGCATATAATAGTTCCATCAACATGTTTATTGGCTTGAGTCCATTTCATATAGTGTCAGGATATGAGCCTAGGAAACCTATTGGCCTTGCCCCTGTTCCCTTAGAGTCACGCCCTAGTGAGTCTGCCAAGTCTTTCATTCATCACATACATGAAATGCATGAAATGATCCGGAAACAAACTGCTAGCAGTAATGAATATATAAAGCACATGCAGATGAACACATGCGTCAGCAACATTTTTGGGTAGACGAGCACGCCATGATCCAACTTCGCATGGAGAGGCTCCCAAAAGGAGTCGCTAAGAAACTATAACCAAAGAAAATGAGCCCTCGTAGGATTCTAAAGAAAATTGTGACAAATGCCTATGAGGTCGACCTCCCAGCAGATATGGGTATTCATCCCGTATTTAATACTGAAGATTTAACACCCTACTTTGAGCCTCTCGAGTATTGGGATCAATACCTTGATCCACTTTCTACACCGTCCCTAATACAGTCCGACTCTTCCCATGGCCACCTTGGACAAACACCTATTGACACTATGATTCCACTGGTTCTTCTGGATCCACCAACACGAGAGGTAAGGCTTGAGCACATTACTGTTGTTGTGGCGCATGAGTACATTCCTACCGCAGACGGCCCCGCTTACCGTTAACCGGTACATTGGAGTGGACGCCCCATTTGTGTTGATACTTGGATGTCCGCGAGACCGCGACAGAGCTTGATAGACCTGCCCCGATCTTCGACGTCAGTACAATCATCTCCATTCATCAGAGATGAATGCTTTTCAGTCAGGGAGAGTTGATGGAGATCTTCATCAGAGTACGGGTCGCACGTCGGTGAGGCTCACTTTTGTATATTCAAGCAGAAGACAATGATCAGATTAATGATCTGAGACCGTGAGAGCGTCCGACTCGTCACGTTATTATTTTTATGAATTTTATTTTTGAATTTTATTTTTGATGTTTTAGGACCTCGGGTAACGACCAATCATAGTCATTCACGCCCGGTGCACAATTGCCCCCTCTTGTTATAAATAGGGGCGAGTGTTGCTATTTATTTTCATTGCTTGTATTCTGAGAGAATCCAGACTGACAATCATTTGCGGCGCGACGCCGTGAAACCCGGGGTGAGATGACCCCTTTATCTACAATTACTTATGTTTCAATTCCATTCAGTCCATTTCCCTTCAATAACCGCAGGCCCAATCATTTTCTCTCCATGCTAGGGCTTTTCAGTCCCTTCAACCTCTATCGTGGCCATATGTTTCTTCTTCCATCCGTAAATCATCCCACGATTCGTCCGCAACTCCTCAAGCTGTCGTTTCTTCCCTCCAGCCTCGATGGAGCTCCTTTTTCTCAACGACCATCAACGTAGAGCCCATTGAATCCCTCCAACCCGACTCTCTTGCTGTAACTTCCAGTCGGCCTCCCCTCGTCTTCGCCGCCCCATGACAACCTCCATTGCCCTAACACTGTCCTGATTCCGTGGGTTCACCAGTCTAATCATCTTCCCGTCCAGTTCCACCTTTCCCCATCCAGTTTCCCGACAGATTTTTGTCCAGCGTTCACCTCTCTATCATCTCCTAACTTCCTTCTCAACCCTTGTCGTCAACTTCCTTATCCCGCCACGTTTTTTCGCCACCAGCGCCCTCCCTATATCCATATTAATCTGCATCCCGCTCTCCGACGTGGATCCACCAGTCATGGCCGCCATCCCATCTTGTCCGACGCCCCGCAACCACACCCGAAAGTCCAGAGCATTCCAAATTCTCCTACTAACCATGTGTCCACCATTGTTTCCGGTCGTAACCTTCATCTCCACGCCGCAACAGCCCGCCATCAACTCCCGGTCACCGGATCCCGTATATTTGTGAGTATTATTGTATTGTGCTTCTTTGTTTATTAAATATTGGAAAACACTGCATATTTGTTCAGGTGTTTTGAGACATTAGTGTATTTTTGTCGTAATTTTTTATCTTATAAACCCAATTTGTGTGCCCCAAATAAAGAATTTTGGTGGTGGAAAGTGGAAGTGCAAGACAAAATGAGGGCAAAAAGTGTCAGTTATAAATCACTATATGCTTTTAGAAATGATGAAAACATAGACAAGTATAAAGTCGTCAAAAAAGAAGCTAAACAGTCGGTTAGTAAAGCAAGAAGTCAAGCTTATCAAAATTTTTATAAGCAACTAGATCGAGAGCGTGACATGTATAAAATTGCTTGAACTAGAGAAAGAAAAACAAGAGTTTTAAGTCAAGTAAAACGCATAAAGGATGAAACAAATACAATTTTGACGGATAATGTGGATATTAAATAACAATGAAAAAGATACTTTTATGAACTCTATAATGAAACAAAAGACAATGAATTGAACTTGAAGAGAGTAAATCAGAGAAGTATAGTAACATAACGTTTTATCATAAAATTCAAGTATCCGAGGTAAATGATGTTCTAAAAAAGATGAAAAATGGAAAGGCGGTTGAGCCAGACGATGTACCCATTGAAGTATGAAAATGTTTAGGGAATGAAAGAATTTTGCGGCTTACATGTTTTTTCAATAAGATACTGAAGTCAAAGATAATGTCAGACCAATGAAGAGAAAGTGTCTTGGTATCTTTGTATAAGAATAAAATAGATATACAAAATTGTGTTAATTATAGATGAATCAAATTGATGAGTCATACCATGAACTATGAGAACGAGCAATAGAAAGAAAAGTAAGACAAGAGACTAACATCTCAGAGAATCAATTTGGATTCATGCCAGGGCGATCAACCATGGAGTCTATACTTCTCTTGAGAAGACTCATTGACAACTAACGAAAAAGAAAACAAGATTTGCATATGCTGTTTATTGATCTTGAGAAGGATTATGATAGAGTTCCAAGAGAGATCTTATGGAGAGTCAGAAAATAAATGTGTAATTGTATCATATATTGACACAAAGATATGTATACAAATTAAGGCCTCGTTTGGTTGGTGGTTTTTGGCCGGTGCGTTTTATGAAAACACTGAAGAAGAGTAATTTTACGTTTGTTTTTCCGCTGTCCGTTCTAAACGCCGACGTTTCCGTCCTTAAGGAAAAACTTGCTCTGCAAACGACGGCCCCGACCTCCTGGGAGCATCTTTTTTGGCTTCATTTTTTTTTGGATTTCCACCTCTCGTCATGCTCTGCGCAGGAACCGCCTTTCCATATCGGGGATTTTTTTGGATTGCCGCCGACGGCAAGCCCGGAGTCCACCGGCTGGGTCGTCGGGCCCCGGCGAACCCGCCGGCGGTGGCCCTACCGGATCCCCGCCGGGATACCCCAGGCGGGTTCTCCGGGGCCCGGCGACCCCACCGGTGGACTCCATGCCGGCTGGCTGTAGAGCAAGGAGGAGGAATGGCAGAGGCCTGTCGGCGGAATGGCAGAGAAATAGCGGAGGAACAGTGAATAAAATAATTCATAGTTATAATTTTTGAACAGTAATAATATATATATATATATATATATATATATATATATATATATATATATATAAAGACATAAATTAACAATTTAATTTATAAATCTTTAAATTAATTAAAGGTTATAATATCAACAGTAAAATTAATTAATAAAAATAATTAAAAATATAAATATTATTTTCAAAAATTTAATAAAAAATATTTATAAAACAGTGTCGCTGTTTTGCCAAACGCCTCTCCGTTTTGAACAGCTCTGCAAACACAACTACCCAAATAGATCTTCATTTCCAGCAATCAGTTTCTAACAGCTCAATTTACAAACCTGCATTTACAATAGTTTATTTTACAACCGCAACCGCTCTCCCAAATGAAGCCTAAGTGACAAAGGTGAGAACATCTGGAGGATCAACACAGGAATTCTCTATCACTGTTGGCTTACATCAAGGTTCAGTTTTAAGCCCTTATCTCTTTACCCTTATTTTAGAATAGTTCACTGGACATATCCAACAAACAATACCTTGTTGTTTATTGTTAGCATATGATATTGTTTTAGTTGATGAGACACGCGAGGGTGTAAACGCAAAACTTGAATCTTGGCGAGACACTTTAGAAAAGAAGGGTTTTAGGCTGAGCAGGGTAAATACGGAGTATATGAAGCTTAAATTTAGCAAGCACAAGAAGGACGGATGACTTTGTTATTAAGTTGGGTGATCAAGATATTTCCCATAGTGTTTTAATTATCTCGGATCCATAATTCAAAAAGACGGAGATATTGATAAAGATGCGATACATAGAATCCAAGAGGGATGGTTGAAGTGGAGAGGCGCGTCAGGGGTCTTATGTGATCGTAAAGTACCATTAAAACTTAAGCACAAGTTTTATCGTACTGCAATTAGACCAGCGATGTTCTATGATTCTGAGTGTTGGGCAGTGAATTGTGTACATGAGCAGGAGTTGCGGATTACGGCGAAAGATATGGCACAATGACGACAAAGGATACATATAGCTGACCCCACTATAGTGGGATAAATGCTTGAGTGTTGTTGTATAAACCTAATTCATGGAGTTTGTAGTAGAAAGCATTATGTGTATAATTGGATATAATATTGCTTGCCCACTTGAATTTCAAGTTCACCTTACATTTAAATTGCCAAACTTGTATATTTATTACTGCTGAATTTCTTTTCCGGATTAAAATGAACTATTCTATGCATCATTTTGGTTAAATTCATCAAGTCCATTTTGCATTTTCACCTTGGGTTACATTAGCGTCAGCACACCCAAGTCAAACGGCCTACCTTGCGTCACGGGCACCCAAAGATGTCTATATGCAAAACTCAACATGAAATTTTGTTTCAAAAAAATGCTTGATTATAGATCATTTTTATGGTAGTGTGTTTTCAGTTTTTTTGCCTTACGCTTCTACTCATGTGTATGACAGGATGGGGAGGTCCTGGGGGCTATAGATCTAATCATTTTAAAAATCATTGGAATATCTTCTTTGAATGACAGGATGGGGAGGTCCTGGGGGCTATGTTTACCAGAAGGCCTATCTTGAGTTTTTCTGTTCAGCAGAGAATCTAAAGCAGCTGGTTGAAAAGTGCAGTTCACTTCCATCACTCACATACATTGCAGTGAACAAAGAAGGTCATTCTGTCTCCAATGTGGGCCCCACAGCAGTCAACGCGGTGACATGGGGTGTCTTTCCTGCCAAGGAGATTATACAGCCGACTGTCGTCGATCCTGCAAGCTTCATGGTTTGGAAGGATGAGGCATTCGAGATCTGGACAAGAGGCTGGGCGTGCTTGTTCTCTGAGGCTGATCCCTCAAGAGCTTTGCTAGAGCAGGTAATCTCACTGAATCCCCTCGTAGTCATATCTAGACCTTTTCTGGATCATGATCAATTGTATTAATAAAATTATTTGATTGATACTTGGATTGAATGTAGAAAGTTTATGATTTTCTGTGATACACAATATTCTTTTATATTCATAGAACATATTCATGACCTGTAAAGTATACATTAAATGGTTCTTTAATGTTAATATACCCAAGAGAAGTGAAGTTTTCTGGGTATGTACACTCATTCAAACAGACTTATGTTTATCTTAATTACAGGTGCAAAAAAGTTACTATTTAGTGAGCCTGGTGGACAATGATTACATCCACGGTGATCTTTTTGCGGCATTCAAGGACATCTAGTGAGGAGGGTTTCTTACACCTGCCTGCCATCCAGTGTCGAGACCCAACCAAATACGGCATTAGGATGATGCCATACAGTACAAACATTATTTATTATTCATTTTCTGTTGTTTTCAGTTATTCATCTCTGTAATGTTGTGCGGCAACTGTTTATATATATATATATACATGGATCAGTATTTCTATTTCAATTTGTAAGTTTTTTATTATGAATAAGTTGGCATTTTATTCGTGCAATATTGTTTTGGCAATGATTGTGTACTAATGAATCTCTTTTCTTATTATTGAGGGAAAAAGATCTCTTGTTGAAAATTTTACTGAGCTTTGTTTGCTTAATATGAATTTTGTGCCCCCTCAAAAGAAATAATGTAGATTGCATTATTAATGAAAAGAATATGCAAATGCATTAGTTACTAAATGAATTGTACCAATGAGGTTGAATAAAACAACTACAAATGTAATGGTCATGTACGAAAAATTAATAAAAGTAAAAAGTATTAACTGCTCTGCTTTAATCAGGTGCCTCACATCTTCTCTACATATTTTTGCATTTTTACCAACAGAAAATATCATGATGATGTGTGACTTTCCCCAAGTGCGGTGTTTGAGTAATTGTATTGAAACGTAGAATGGGATGCACAAATGAGTTGTTTTTCAAATTTAGCAAATAATGAGTAATCATATAAATGTAATCTGCAACCATACATCAATGATGAATGCTAAAACACAACTATCAAGGTTGGGGCCTTGGGAGGTGTCGCTGCGGAGACGCCAACCCGTTGTGTTGAAATCAAGATTTTTGGTCTCTACGTTCGGACCTCCGTGTGACCAAAGATTTAATTGTCTAGTGATCAACCTGAATGATATATAATGAGAAGAAGCTAGCGAGCACAAGAAACTACCTGAATGATATATAACGAGAAGAGGCTAGCGAGCACAAGAAAGTTTCCTGTAAGGATGAAAAACAAACAGACCAGCGAGTTGCAACGTGGAGGTTTTGCCACACACCCAAAAGATCTAAGAGAGCTCCTCCCAAGTAAATGCTAAGAGCCTGAGACGGGCACCTTGGAGAGCACTTGAGAGCTCCCGACTACACCTAGAAACCACAGTGAGTAGTGAGCCAAAGCTCTTAATAATCAAAGCTAACCAGAGGAGAGAGAAGTGGGGAAGAAGTCCTCTCCCAAGGTGTCCTTATGCGTCAATTTACAGATTTCTTAAAATGATCCGCGGACAACGTAATCCCGCCTTTTGGTTTTACTAAGTGCAACTGAAATAGGTTTGCTAACAGCATAATCCTGCTGTTTGGAAGAGCTAATTGCAGGCTGATGCATTGTTTCTTGAGTTCTCCTCATGACTCGGCGACCTGGCGACCCAGGCAACTTGATGACCCTGGCGACCTAAAGACCCGGCGACCTGGCGGCCTAACGACCCGGCGACCTAACGACCCGGCGACCTGGCGATTTGATGAGTTAAATGATGCCGAGGTCAAGGCGACGAGCCGAATACTGTCAAGGTTAGGCTGACGAGCTGAATGTTGTCGAGGTCAGGTTGATGTGCCGAATTCTGCCGAGTTCAGGCTGAAGAGATGAATTCTGCCGAGGTCAGGCTGACGAGCTAAATTATGCTGAGGTCAAACAGACGAGCTGGTGAGTTGGTCTCCTAAGATGTCTTCCTTAGGCAATTCTGATCTTGACAAGTACGAGATTGTACACAATCCCACTCTTTGCGAGTTCACTTCGAGCTCAGAAAGAAAGTCCAACCCTTATTTGGCGAGTACTGACTCTGGCTGGGGAATTTTTGGTGTGCCACCCTCCCCCTTGCTGAAGGGTGATGCTTTGGAGCTCTACACATTCTTCTCTGGTAAACACATAGGAGTTCTTTGTGAGTTGGCGAACATAATTTTCTTTCAATGTTAATGATGCCTTCTTTTGTTCCCAGGAGAGCACCAAATACCCGAGCACCACCCTATTCAAGTGCTCGACACCCGACACTCACCGGGCCCGAGACCATGCTAGCTGGCGACCTTGAAGCCTTTTCTGGGTGAGGGTGAGCCCTCCCCTGCTCGTGATTTAGGGAGGAGGAAAATCCTGGAGGGCGCAAGCACAACACCACCTAATTCTTGCGTAAAACAGAAGGCTTCCAAGAAGAAAGCCACCCATCCCGCGAGTCCGGTGGAAGACCACACAAAACACCTCAACTGTTGGGTACATTGGTCAAATGTACCTGATTTGAAGAAGCCTCACCTAACTCAATGATATACATCAGAATGTATTTGATGTTTGTTTGAGTTACTTGTGCAGGTTAGTTATACACTGGACTGAAGCTGAAAATTTCTAAGTCCATGTGTCGACACCCAGAGGGAAAGTGTCGACACTTGAGAAAGCTTGTGTCGACACCCAGACAAGCAGTGTCGACACTTGGAGTCATTGTGTCGACACCTGGGAAGAAGTGTCGACACCAGTCAGAAAGTGTCGACACTTGGAGTTGTGTCGACACTCTGTGTAGAAGAATGCAGAAAAGCTGTGTCGACACTTGGCAGAAGTGTCGACACCTAGAAGAGCTGAGTCTACATCAGAAAGTGTCGACACTTGGAGTTGTGTCGACACTCAGCAAAATTCTGCAGAGACTAAGTACAAGTGTCGACACTCAACACAATTTGTCGACACTCAATCAGCAGAGTCAAAATATGAAGAATGTGTCGACACTCAACACAATGTGTCGACACACACTCAAAGGAGTCAACACTTGAAGATTGTGTCGACACTCAGCACAATGTGTCGACACATAACCAGAAGACTCAACACTTGAAGAAAGTGTCGACACAAGGAGCTGTGTCGACACTTAGCAAAGAACAGAAAAGTTGTAAAATATTCTAAGTACAAGTGTCGACACTAAAGGAATGTGTCGACACTCAGCTGAAGAAACAAGATTGAAGACTTGTGTCGACACCAAGAAGCAGTGTCGACACTTGACAGTTTCAACACATGAAGATGTGTCGACACAAAGGAGATGTGTCGACACTTAGAAGAATACAGATAAAGAATGAAGTGCAAGTACTTGTGTCGACACTCAATTTCAGTGTCGACACATGCAGAAGAAACTGTGTCGAGACATACAAGGAATTGTGTCGACACCTTGTAGACTTGTGTCGACACTTACACAACATGTGTCGACACTTGGTCTATAAGTGTCGACACTTAAGAACAGAAAGTCTCGACACTAACTGACAGTTAGTGAGATTTCAAGAAGTGACTGGTTGACATGACAGCTGCCAATCCAGCCGGTCTACAGCAACTGTCAAAGAAGTCAAAAGTCTGTTATAAACCGGATCAGCCGGTTACCATAAAGGAAGCCTATAAATAGGCACCCACAGTTTACAAAAAAGTAGTTAAGTGGTTAAGTTGTTCACAATCATTACTTGTTGTGAGAATAATTGAAGTGGTTGATCAGATTAAATCAAGAAGTGATACATAGAGGATCAACACAAGAAGATCAGGCAGTCCAACTGCAGATCTAAGTAGTTGGAGAGAGAGAGCTCCAACCAAGGATTCAGTCTTTGGAACTAAGGCTGAGAAGAACAATTCAGAGTCATCTGGATTTCAAGAAGCAGAGATCAAGGATCAACTGCAGTAGATTCAGACTAATTCAGTTCTACTCAAGAAGCTTTGAAGAAAGCTAAGTCAGTTTGGATCAAGCTGAGTTCTTCCAAGAACTCTTCAAGAAACTCTCAACTCCTCTCATCCTTTCTGAGTTGTAGAGTTAGCATTTGTAATTTCTATTTTAAACTTGTAAGATCCATTGGATCTGAGTGATTGTAAGCCTATTTTATAAAGGCTGAGGGTAGGGCTTGGTGCCTGAGTGTAGGAGTTGAAGAACTCTGAGTGTAGGCCTTTAATTGGCTGAGTGTAAGACTTGATTGGCTGAGTGTAGGCCTGGGTGGCTGAGTGTAGGCCTTTTGGCTGAGTGTAAGGCTTTGGGCCTGAGGTAGGAACCTTGTTGGGTTCTGAGCTAGTGGAGAAGTTTGGCCGAATCTAGTACACTGCTAGATAGGCGAAGGGGGAAAGTGGATGTACCCAAAGATTGGGGAACCACTATAAAATTAGTGTGTCTTCTGTGCTGTGCTGTGCTGTGAATTGAATGCTTAATTTCTGTATTTGCTGTTAGCTGTAGTAATCAGTGAAAAACTGTTGTGCTGCCAAACAAAAGTCAAAAAAGGTTTAGGTCACCTATTCACCCCCCCTCTAGGTGTTTAGGTACCATATCTTTCAAGTGGTATCAGAGGCAGGTTCCTCAAAATCAGGACTAACTGTCTGAGGAGATCCAGTTTGGCAGATTCAGTATAAGTCAGGAAACAGGAAACAGTTTCAAGAAAATCAAGAACATGGGTTCTTCAGAGAATCATAAGGAGTTGGGTTCAATGAAACTACCTATATGCAGAAAAGAGATCTTTGGGATCTGGAAAGAGAGGGTTAGGCTTTTTATGGAAGCCTCTGACCCTAGGATATACATCACAGTCAAAGAAGGGCCATATGTGCCCATGAAGATTTCAGTATTGGATGCAAATCAGAGGACTCCAAAGGATTTCTCTGAAATGACCAAGGATGAGATTGTCCTAGCAACCATGGACAAAAGAGCACAGAATATAATAGTTAGTGCAATTGATGATGCCACCTTCCAGAACCTTATTCACTGTAAAACTGCAAAAGAAATGTGGGACACCCTCATTGTCTATATGGAAGGTTCTGAAGAAGTAAGGCAAGATAGGAAGTCCTTGCTTAATCAAGAATATGAGAGCTTTAGGCAAGGAAGAGGAGATAGCATCACTGAATGCTACAAGAAATTTTATAGAATTGTAAATGAACTCATGTCATATGGAAGAGAGTTCACAAACTATGAGTTGAATGATAAATTCTTAAGGTCCCTCACCAAAGACTGGGACACCAAGATCTGTGCCATCAGAGAAATGGCAAAGTTGGGAGAAATTCCTCCTCCCACACTTTTTGGCAAGTTGTTATCTTATGAGATGCAATTGTCAGTGAGAAAAGAAGAAGAAAAGTCAACAAGGACTGAATACAGAGAAAAGACTGTTGCCTTTAAGTCAGATGTACCCAGAAAGAGCAGGACCAAGTCATCAACTCCTCCTCCTGAGGTAGTTGAATCAGAATCTGAAGAGTCAGAAAGTACAAAATCTACAAGCAGTGAAAGTGATGAAGACTTTGCTGCATTCACCAGACATTTTCAGAAGTTCCTTAAGAAGAAACAGTGGAGGTCTAGACCTTCATCTTCCAAAGGGAAAGAGGTTCAGTATCAGGAAAAGAAGCCTTCAAAGAAGGACAAGAAAAGGACCAAGACTAGTAAGGCAACTGGATCCAAGATAATTTGTTACTGCTGCAATAGACAGGGCCATGTTATTGCAGACTGTCCTGAAAGAAGGAAAGAATCCAGTGACAAAAAGAAAACACACTTCAAAGGAAAGAAGGAGAAGTCCTTTGTTGCAAAGAATGAGAAGACTCTTTCAGATATGTCTTCTTCAGACACTGAGACAGATGCTGAAGCCTATATTGGGCTATTTGCTGAAGAAGAAGAAGAGTTTATGCAGATCATGGAATCTATCTATGAGCAAGAAGACTGTCAAAGCCAAGGACTGATGGCTTTGACTGAAAGTACCAAAAACCTGGAGCAGCCAGGACCCAGTCAGGTACAAGGTTTAACTCAAAGTTCTGATTTCAGTTCTAGTTCAGAGTCAGATTATTCTTCATCAAGTGATGAGAATATATCTGAGTCTGAGGGAGATATTCATCAACTCCTAGATGAATATCAAGTACTATTGCAAGCCTATAAGAAAAGCAAGACCCTAGCCAAAAATTTGGCCAAGGAAATTGCTGATCTCAAGGCAGCTGCAATAGATTATGAGAAGAATTATGATCAAAAACTGAATGAAGTGGCTAGGCTGAAACACATTACTGTGATTCAGATGGGTACTATTACATTTAAGAATGATCAAATTAAGAAACTGGAGATTAATCTTCAGAAGGAGAAAGAGCTAGTAGCTAGGTTTTCAAAACCTAAATCAGTGCTACCCTTGATTGATGATTTTGTTCATCATAAAGGAAAGACTGGACTGGGATTTGTTAATCCAGCTAGGACTGTTCAGAATCAGTCCAAGTCCAAGGGCAAAGCCCCAACATTCACTAAGACTGCTGTAGTTAAGACAGCCAAGTCTGTACCTAAGCAAAGGTACAACAAATTTGAATGTTGGTGCTGTGGCAAAGTTGGCCACTTTGCTTTGGACTGTTGGCACAATGTTAGTGCCAAAAGTAGTAACAAGATACCTGGTGGAAAGCCAGTAGGTAGCCTTGTTAAGTTGCAAGCTAACAGTTACCAAGGACCCAAGAAACCATTGGGTTCTAAGGTTCATTAATTTGTTTTGCAGGAAAATCCAAGTGGCCATACCCCTACATGGTACTTGGATAGTGGATGTTCCAGACACATGACTGGAACTAGGGGACTACTGAAGGACTACATCCCAATCAAAAATGGTCCAAAGGTGACCTTTGGTGGTTCTGAAAAAGGAATCATCAAAGGGTTTGGTAACATTTCTTCTAACCTTGTTACCATTACTCAAGTGGCTTATGTTAAAGGTTTGAAACATAACCTCATTAGTATAAGTCAATTAAGTGATGTAGGGTATGACATCTCATTTGTTAAAAATGGTTGTCATATCAAGAGGTCAAGTGATCAAAAGATCATTTTGACAGGTTATAGGAAGAGAAATGTCTATTGTTTAGACATTATGGTTGAGAACAATAGTTCTCCAGTTTGTCTTGTAGCTGATGAGACAGTCTCTCAATGTGTCAAGTGGCACAAGAGGCTTGCTCATCTTAATTACAAGACTATTGGCAAACTCTTTAGTAAAGAGTTAGTGAGGAATGGTCCTCAAGTTAAGTGTGTCAAAGATGGCATTTGCTCAGCTTGTCAAAAGGGCAAGCAGACTAAATCCACCTTTAGAAGCATTGACAACAAGGATGCTGTGAGGTGTTTATACCTCTTGCATATGGATCTATTTGGTCCAATGCCAGTTCACAGCTTAGGTAGGAAGGTCTACACCTTTGTAGTTGTTGATGACTACTCAAGGTTTTCCTGGGTGTTCTTCTTAAAGCAGAAATCTGAAACACCTAGTGTCTTCCACAGTTTTGTTAGGCAAATTCAGAATGAATTGAACTGTACAGTGGTCAAAATTAGAAGTGACCATGGTACAGAGTTTCAATCTGAAAGCATGACAAAATTATGTGAAGACTATGGGATATTTCAAGAATTCTCTTCACCTAGAACACCTCAGCAAAATGGCATTGCTGAAAGGAAAAATAGAACCTTGATAGAGGCTGGTAGAACCCTATTAAGTGATTCATCACTGCCAGAATATTTCTGGGCTGAAGCAGTAAACACTGCATGCCATGTGATAAATAGGGCTACCATCACTAAAAGGTTAAACAAGACCCCCTATGAAGTAGTGAAAGGCAGGAAACCAAATCTATCCTATTTCAGGATTTTTGGTTGTAAATGCTTCATACTTAACAATGGGAAGTCTTACTTAACTAAGTTTGCTGCCAAATCCCAAGAGGGAGTGTTTGTTGGGTACAGCAGTAATAGTAAGGCTTATAGAGTCTACAACTTGACTACACAAGTTGTAGAGGAGTCTGTGCATGTAGTTTTTGATGAGACACTTCTTATTAACAATGAGTTGTCTAGTAGTGTGTGCAGCCCCACAGGTCTTTCTAAGAAGATGGACAAGCTAACCATGGAAGATGTACCTGCTGCAAGACAGCAAGTAGAAGAAGATGGCTTATGTCCAGGGGGAGAACTACATGTACCAGGAGCTGAAGAAGTTCAAGGAACTCAGCATGATGAAGATGCTGAAGAAGTACAACCAGAAGTAAGGATGCCTCCAGCCAACAGGCATCTAAGAGATCATCCAGTGGAGCTGATCATTGGAGATCCAAGACAAGGTGTTCAGACAAGGAGCAGAAATCAGAATGCTGCAGTATATTCAAGTTTTCTGTCTCAAATAGAACCAAAGAAATTTGAAGAAGCAATACAAGATCCACAGTGGACTGAAGCTATGCAGGAAGAGCTAAACCAGTTCAAGAGGTGCAAGGTTTGGGACTTAGTTCCTAAGCCTAAAGATCACAATGTGATAGGAACAAAGTGGATCTACAGAAACAAGTTAGATGAACAAGGAGTCATCATTAAGAATAAGGCAAGACTGGTTGCAAAAGGATATAGGCAAGAAGAAGGTATTGATTTTGATCAAACCTTTGCTCCAGTAGCCAGACTGGAAGCCATCAGGATGTTCTTGGCCTATGCAACCTACCAAGGATTCAAAGTATACCAAATGGATGTGAAGTCAGCATTCCTTAATGGTAATTTAAAAGAAGAAGTATATGTGGAGCAGCCTTCAGGTTTTGTTGATCCTACTCTTCCACATTATGTCTATAGACTTAGGAAAGCATTGTATGGGTTAAAGCAAGCTCCTAGAGCTTGGTATGAAACCCTATCTAGTTTCCTCATTGAGAACAAGTTCACAAGGGGGAAAATAGATAAGACTCTATTCCTTAGGGAATCTAGAGGCAAAGTAATACTTGTCCAAATATATGTAGATGACATTATATTTGGGTCTACTGAAAGTAGCCTTTGCAAAAAGTTTGCAAAGCTTATGCAGAGTCAATTTGAAATGAGTAGTATGGGAGAACTGAAGTTTTTCTTGGGTCTCCAAGTTAAACAGACTGAAAATGGTCTATCCATATGTCAGTCTAAGTTCACCCTAGAACTCATAAGGAAATATGGTATGGATTCCTCCAGTACCATGAAGACTCCTATGGGGTCAAGTATGTCTCTAAGCAAGGATGATGCAGGGAAACCTGTAGATGAAACCTTGTATAGAGGGATAGTTGGCTCCCTACTATACTTGACTGCAAGTAGGCCTGACATTATGTATGCTACATGTGTTTGTGCCAGGTATCAAGCCTGCCCCAAAGAATCTCACTTGACTGCAGTCAAGAGAATCTTGAGATATCTAAAGGGCACACCTTATCTAGGCCTCTGGTACCCTAGGAATGGAGATTTTGATCTAACAGGCTATTCAGATGCAGACTTTGCAGGATGCAAAGAAGATAGAAAAAGCACAACTGGATCCTGTCAATTCCTAGGTGGAAGACTCATTTCATGGAGTAGTAAGAAGCAAACCAGTGTGGCCATCTCCACAGCTGAGTCAGAGTATGTAGCTGCAGGAAGTTGCTGTGCTCAACTTCTGTGGATTCAACATCAGCTAGAAGACTATGGATGTCAGGTAAGTAGAACTCCACTTTATTGTGATTCTACAAGTGCTATTTCCATAGCTAATAACCCTGTATCACATAGTAGAACTAAACATATTGAGATTAAATATCACTTTCTTAGGGAGCATGTAGAAAGAAATGATATTGCACTTGAATATGTTAAAACAGATAATCAGATAGCTGATATGTTTACTAAGCCCTTAGAAGAAGCTAAGTTTAATAGGTTCAAAATTGAACTAGGTATGATAAATTTAGACTAAGTATACAGAACAAAAATTGGCTAAGTAAAAAGGTGTCGACACATAGACAAGTCTATGTCGACACAGAATAGTAAGTGTCGACACTTCAGGAAAATGGTGTCGACACATCTAGGAAGTTAGTGTCGACACTTCAGAATGTTAGTGTCGACACATGTCGAGTAGGTGTCGACACATCCAATAAAGTGTCGACACTTAAGTTTTACTCAGAATTTTTCTAAGTAAAGTCTCGACACATGTCGAGTATAGTGGTGTCGACACTTAACCAAGTGTCGACACATAAAATCTGTTGACTAAATTTGTGTCGACACATGAGTGTCGAGACATTATAAGTCAGTGTCGACACTTATTGACAGTGTCGACACATCATTAGAAATTCATCCCGCCTGTTCGTCTTCAAACAAGAAAGGTATAAATAGGGTTCTGTCTTTGATTGTCGACACGCTTTCAAAGTTTCGAGACCTAAACTCTTGTGTCGACATTTCTCTCATCTCAAGACTCATTCTCAAAACCCTAATGGCTCCCAAGCTGGAAGAGAACGTAAACGAAGGCTATGAGCTTGTGCGAGGCGCATTTGACGACAGCGACCAAGAAATCAAATCAGTGCTAACCCTAATTGCCAATTCAGGATTGGAGTTCTTGGTTTCAGAACCAACGAAAATATGGAAGAAGGAAGTCATTGAATTTCTTTCTGGCGCGTCTGTAGATGACTCAGGCTACAGGATTAAGTCAAGGGTGCATGGCACCAAGGTCAAAATTTCACCCAAGTCTTTAAGGAAGGTACTTCAGCTACCTAAAGTTCAAGGTGAAGAGGAAGTAACTGCTTCTAAGACCAGGGAAGCTCTTACTTGGTGTGGACTGGATCCAAAGATGAAGGTGAGATCAGTCTTTAACAGAAAAGGTATGAATAATCAAGGCAAGTTCTGGTCTGAAATAGTGGGCAAGGTAATACTGAGCAAGCCAGGAGGACATGACAGGGTGTCTGCCTCCATGTTTGAAGTCATGATCAGAATCATCTTCACTCTGAAAACAGATTGGTCAATGGTGGTTTATGAGAAAGTAAAAGAAAGCCTGAAGAAGCCCAATCTGGGCAGGATACTAAGTCTCTACCTGGCTGGATCAATTCCAGAGGTAATGAGCACTGCTGCAGGAACTAAGATCAATCATATGAGGAGAATGGACTCAAGGATATTCTCTAGATGGGAAAGGGTGCTGGTGTCAAAGGAATTGACCACCCCTGAAAAGCAAGCTTCTAAGAAAGACTCTCCTCCCAGGAAGAAGAGGAAGACTGCTGCTGTGCCTCAAGAGTCCTCCAGCAGCTCAGGCAGTGAAGAACATGTGGTCTTCACTCCTGAAAGTCCAGTTGATGTGGCTGCAGAGAAGACACCTGCTCCTCAGGAAGCAGCTGACATCCAGGGGGAGCTTCCAGGTGTAGCAGAACCATCTACACTGGAGAGTGAACAAGCCACCCTCCTCATTCAAGAGGTACTTGTTGATCTTAATACTTTGAATTTTTCTATAACAAATTCTGATTTGTCTGATGACCATCAGCCAACTCAGCAAGCACACCAAGAACCAGATGTTGTTCTTCCAGACACATCTGTTGTGATACCTGATAAAGTGGTTGAAGAACCAAGTACATCTCCTGCACAATCTCCACCAGAATATACCATGGAAGATCTATTTCTGAATTTAGAACAGGATGATTTTGATATGGAAAAGAATGATGCTGATACAGTAAAGAATGCTGCTGCTGAGGGGGAGAACATAGAAGTTGTGGAAGAGCCTATAAGGCTAGATACTGAGAAGGCACAAGATGTGCATACTGACAAACAATCCAGCCCTAAGGATAGGGTGGATATAGCCAGTACATCAGACTCTGAAGATGATGAAGCTGAGCAAGCTAAGAAAAAGAAGTTCTTTGTTTTCAAAAGAAGAAGCCAGAGCTATAAGAAGGCTCTCCAAACAGTTGCTCAACATTCCTTAGTTCAACAAGCTCCATCCACTGATTACAGTGCTCTATTGCTTGCCTTGCAAATCAAGATGGATGAACAAAGGAAAGCTTTAGAAACTTATGTTGATGAAGGGCACAAAGCACTACAATCTGATCTGGGCCAGGAAATCAAGTCAATAAGGTTTGAAATGAACCTTAATAAAAGGGAAATGACTGATTGTTTTACCAAGGGTGCTCATGCAGTAGTCTATCTGGCTAAACATCAAGAAACCATCAAAGAGAAAGTGGATGATATAGCACTAAAGCAAGGCTATGTGCTGGAGAATCAGTTAAGGATGAATGATAATTTGACTGCATCTCACAATGCAATAGTCACAGAACTCAAGAATAAATCAGATGAACCTTCCACTTCCTCTGCTGCTGCCAAAGCTGATTTTGATAAACTCTTTCAAGCAGAGATTGCTGCTGTACAGACTGCCATAAAAGATTCCCAGAAGGTCATTTCAGAACAGCTTACAAAGCTTAGACCTTTCTTTAAAGAGGGCATCAGGTATTTGGATAGCCAAATCAGATTCCAGAAAGATGATGTGAGAGATCATGTAGCCCAAGAAGTCATAAAGGGGGAGAGAGTGTTAGTCAAGGCCAGTTCTGAACATGCAAAATGGATATCAAATTCCATCAGGGCTACACTGGGCTATCCTCCCCTTTGTGATGATGACAATGTAGCTGACTCTGGCATTCAAGGCACATATCTTGGAGGTGAGCAACAAGCAGTGGCTGATGTAATCTATCCACCTCCAGACTTTGACATGATTCATGCAGATATAAGCACAATGTATAGTCCACCTGCTGGCAAGCCTAATATTATTCTGGAAAAGGTTGTTCAACCTATCACAGCTGCAATGCAAGAGGCTTTGGACAAGGAAGAAGAAACTAGGCTGTCAAAGAAGAAGTTTAGGGAAATTGCTGAGCAAAAGCCAGATTTTGAACAGTGGAGCCCTACTTCTAGGAACATAATTCTTATAGCCTGGAAAGCAGCCAAGGACAATGCCCATGAGAGGAACAAGTGGTTCTCAGAGGCTGAATGGAGAAAGCATGAGAGTAGGCAGGAAGCAATTGTCCAATATAGAAGGAAGGCTAAGTTAGGAAAGCTACCTCCAACAGCTGTGGAGCCTAGCAAGTACTTTCCTAAGCCCTATCATTATTTTGAAAGACAAAAGATCAAGGCTGAAGAACAGAAGAGGAAGGACTCTAAAGGGAAGAAGACTGCTGAAGCTGAGCCTGCTGCTGCTGCTGCTGTGAAAGCTCAAGTTAAAGCTGGAAAAGGCATTGTTATTAAAGAACCTGATCAGCACTAGATTAGGAATTAACTTGATGCTTGTTGTAATCTGTTAAGTGATAAACATTGTAATACTTCATTGAAAATGTATAAGGAACATTATTGGAACAGTATATGATAAATAAAGTATGAATGTTCTGAAATATGTGTGTTTCTTAATTGTTCTGCAATGTTTAATAAGTATACATGTGTGCTTTATTACATGTTCAAGTTTACCCTGTTGTCATTTATATGTTTTACATCATTTTGTAATTTTTAATTATGAGTGGTGTATATCATTGACTAAGGGTTATGACTTCTCCAAATAGGGGGAGATTGTTGGGTACATTGGTCAAATGTACCTGATTTGAAGAAGCCTCACCTAACTCAATGATATACATCAGAATGTATTTGATGTTTGTTTGAGTTACTTGTGCAGGTTAGTTATACACTGGACTGAAGCTGAAAATTTCTAAGTCCATGTGTCGACACCCAGAGGGAAAGTGTCGACACTTGAGAAAGCTTGTGTCGACACCCAGACAAGCAGTGTCGACACTTGGAGTCATTGTGTCGACACCTGGGAAGAAGTGTCGACACCAGTCAGAAAGTGTCGACACTTGGAGTTGTGTCGACACTCTGTGTAGAAGAATGCAGAAAAGCTGTGTCGACACTTGGCAGAAGTGTCGACACCTAGAAGAGCTGAGTCTACATCAGAAAGTGTCGACACTTGGAGTTGTGTCGACACTCTGCAAAATTCTGCAGAGACTAAGTACAAGTGTCGACACTCAACACAATGTGTCGACACTCAATCAGTAGAGTCAAAATATGAAGAATGTGTCGACACTCAACACGATGTGTCGACACACACTCAAAGGAGTCAACACTTGAAGATTGTGTCGACACTCAGCACAATGTGTCGACACATAACCAGAAGACTCAACACTTGAAGAAAGTGTCGACACAAGGAGCTGTGTCGACACTTAGCAAAGAACAGAAAAGTTGTAAAATATTCTAAGTACAAGTGTCGACACTAAAGGAATGTGTCGACACTCAGCTGAAGAAACAAGATTGAAGACTTGTGTCGACACCAAGAAGCAGTGTCGACACTTGACAGTTTCAACACATGAAGATGTGTCGACACAAAGGAGATGTGTCGACACTTAGAAGAATACAGATAAAGAATGAAGTGCAAGTACTTGTGTCGACACTCAATTTCAGTGTCGACACATGCAGAAGAAACTGTGTCGAGACATACAAGGAATTGTGTCGACACCTTGTAGACTTGTGTCGACACTTACACAACATGTGTCGACACTTGGTCTATAAGTGTCGACACTTAAGAACAGAAAGTCTCGACACTAACTGACAGTTAGTGAGATTTCAAGAAGTGACTGGTTGACATGACAGCTGCCAATCCAGCCGGTCTACAGCAACTGTCAAAGAAGTCAAAAGTCTGTTATAAACCGGATCAGCCGGTTACCATAAAGGAAGCCTATAAATAGGCACCCACAGTTTACAAAAAAGTAGTTAAGTGGTTAAGTTGTTCACAATCATTACTTGTTGTGAGAATAATTGAAGTGGTTGATCAGATTAAATCAAGAAGTGATACATAGAGGATCAACACAAGAAGATCAGGCAGTCCAACTGCAGATCTAAGTAGTTGGAGAGAGAGAGCTCCAACCAAGGATTCAGTCTTTGGAACTAAGGCTGAGAAGAACAATTCAGAGTCATCTGGATTTCAAGAAGCAGAGATCAAGGATCAACTGCAGTAGATTCAGACTAATTCAGTTCTACTCAAGAAGCTTTGAAGAAAGCTAAGTCAGTTTGGATCAAGCTGAGTTCTTCCAAGAACTCTTCAAGAAACTCTCAACTCCTCTCATCCTTTCTGAGTTGTAGAGTTAGCATTTGTAATTTCTATTTTAAACTTGTAAGATCCATTGGATCTGAGTGATTGTAAGCCTATTTTATAAAGGCTGAGGGTAGGGCTTGGTGCCTGAGTGTAGGAGTTGAAGAACTCTGAGTGTAGGCCTTTAATTGGCTGAGTGTAAGCCTTGATTGGCTGAGTGTAGGCCTGGGTGGCTGAGTGTAGGCCTTTTGGCTGAGTGTAAGGCTTTGGGCCTGAGGTAGGAACCTTGTTGGGTTCTGAGCTAGTGGAGAAGTTTGGCCGAATCTAGTACACTGCTAGATAGGCGAAGGGGGAAAGTGGATGTACCCAAAGATTGGGGAACCACTATAAAATTAGTGTGTCTTCTGTGCTGTGCTGTGCTGTGAATTGAATGCTTAATTTCTGTATTTGCTGTTAGCTGTAGTAATCAGTGAAAAACTGTTGTGCTGCCAAACAAAAGTCAAAAAAGGTTTAGGTCACCTATTCACCCCCCCCCCCTCTAGGTGTTTAGGTACCATATCTTTCATCAACTATAGGAAAGGCATGGTCGCCGCCGACGTTGAACTACCTGGCCGCGAGGTGGGCCATTATTTTTAGTATGCTGCTACTCACCACCCATAAATATCTGGAAGAGTCCGAGGAGCGGATTCACAATTTTGAGGCTTAGAAGGTTGAGCTTAATGCCAAGGTGCCTGCCCACGATTCAAAAAGTTCGGTTTTTATGTGCTTCCTTTATTATCACTTCGCGATGTGGTTAAGTCCTAAAATTACATTCTTCGCAGGTCTTTAAGCTCCAACTGGTAGAGCAAATCTCTGAGCTTGCCTTGCTTAGTTTTGAGGTTGCGAGTCTGTGAGCGACTAGGGTTTGTAAAACCCCCCTCCCGGAACACAAGATACGACCAATGAGAGTTTATGTCCAGAAAAGCCGTCTTGTGGTAGCATCAGCACACGAGCTAATCTGTTACAGAAGCCGCCTATTCTGTCGGCTATTCCGATATCACAAATGCCAACCCAACCAAAAGAAGAATACAGAAGTCATAATCCGCAGTAGGTAAATGCCCAAAACAGTACATCAATAATAAGAATCTACATCAGCTCTTTTAATATCAGAGTACACAAAACTACCTGAAGGCTACATCATAACAATCACAACTAACATCAGTCACAGAAGGAAGAGAGGCTATCGTCGTATCAGGCCCTGCCCCCTGCCCTGACTGTTGATGCTAAAGATCACGACAGTGAACCGGTCGCACAAGTAATATAAAATGAGGGTTTTCCCAAGTATCGATCTCACATGGAACACAGTAAGGTGGAGTTAGTTTCGAGGAGGACTTGAGATTGAAGTCCTCAGGTCGGAGCTAACTAAGGGGGGTTTGGATTGTTGCGATAAAAAGAAAGTAAAAATCTAACAACTACTCCTATGCAACGCCGCTATGCGATGCTTCATCAGGCGGGATGGAAGACTAGTCGGGCCGCTATGCACCAAATCGCTAGGCGGATGGACAAGAAGGCTAGCGGATGAGGTGGTTAGAACGGCGGAATGAGGGTCGTGAGCACCTCTTCGCAATGCACACCACTAGCAATTGCTAGTGCGGCAAGGGTGGATGGTGGTGGATGGAATATGGCGCAACTCAAGTAAATAACGAAAACATACAATCACATAAACATAATTGTATAAAAACGTTTTACAAACTAAGCATATTTCATCAATATAAATAAAGTTAAACACCAATATTAAACAAGAAAGCAAGAACAAGTCAAGAGATCGACCGAATCCGAAGCCTTGCTGAGGATTCACGGTTGGAATCGTCGGGTTGTCATTCCGCGTCCAAGCTCGGCCCTCAACTGCGTCCGGGATAGAGAAGGGCTGTCACCACCTTCCAATGGCCCGTCTTCTTCGTCTCACGATAGAGGACGAAGTTTGCTAGCTTTCCTTTGCTTGATGGCTATGGCATCAAACCTTACTTGAAGCTCACGGATGAAGGAGAAGGCCGAGAGGAAGCTCCGGCTTGGATTTGGCGGTGAAAGCTTGCCCGGAGCACCTCCCTAGGGTGGAAGATGAAGGGGAACGGTGGAGAAGGCGGAAAACGGAGGAGAAATGTCGAGCTCCGGATCCTCTCTCAAATTAGGGCGAGACCTGCACTATATATACAAAGCAGAAATGAACAATGCGCACGATCACAGGCGCACGACCAGTGGTCGTGCGCACTATGTCCGGTGCTCGTGCGCACTGGCATGGAATATCAGGAAGAAGAACTGGGATAACGCGCACGAGTAGTGGCGCATGACCAATGGTCGTGCGCACTAAGTCCAATGGTTTGCGAGATTCCCTACCGAGTCAGGTCTGTTTTGGTGATTCGGTGGAGCCTCTTTGGGAATGCTTGTGTTTTGGCTTCGGGAGGTGTTTGCCCAAGTTTGGATCGTCGAATCTTAATTTCGACTGCGTCGTTGTGTTCGTAGCATCGGTATTTAGCTACGGTGTGATTTTTATAGAAATCGGTGTTGGCGCGAATTTTGGGTCATTTGGACCATTATTTAATAACAAACTATTATTTTAATACTTATATTTCTAAGTATAAATAGTCTTGTGAATAGACAAACACTATTCATCATCTCCTTCTTGAAACCGTCGGCTGTTACGGGAAGAGTGAGAGTGGCGGTCTCTTCTAAGCTTTTGGCCACCGATTTCTGGGGTGTTGGTGCTCGAAATCATCTTTGGAGAGTAGATCCGGGTAGATCTCGCCTAGATCTACGTTTCTACGTTAAGTATTTCCCGTTTTGTGAAATTTTGGGAGTTAGGGATTTCGTTTTGACCCTCTTTCATCCTAAAAAGTTTTAGGAATTGTTACTTAGGTGGTTTTCGGCCAGATCCGTGAGGAGGAGTGCTGGTGTTGACAATTTCGGCAAGGTTTAAGGCAAATGGTGGTTTTCCTCTTGCTTGTTCTCTATCCCTTTTATTTTGATTCTCTCCCGTACAGAAATTGAGATTTTGCATAGGGTTTGGCCATATAATTTCTGGTCAAGGGCCATCGGTCTAAATAATTGTTTGTTTAGGCAAATTCATCTAGCGTCAGACTGACTGTTAATATAGTCCTAGATCTGTCAAATATTTATGATTTGAGTATTAGTCATGGCCGAGATCATCATCATAGTCGGGAAGAAGAAGAGGAAGGAAATCTAATTCTTGTCATTTTTTACAGTTAAGCATTGTCCCTCATGCCCCCTCCTTCTTCTAGATAAAATGATCTATGGTTGGAGGGAATTAGGGGAAGTAGAAGTTTGTATCCTTTCTTATACAGAAAGGGGTTTTGGGTAGAGTATGGCCATCATGACCTGCTGAACAGTAGAAGAGAGTTGAAAAATTTAGTTGAATGTGGGATTAGTCTGGTTATGGAAATCATATCAGGTTTGGCATTTTGCTTAAGTCAAACATGTCTTATATGGCTGATTAGGCTAAGTCAGAAATTAATCCTTGATGACAGTAGGTTAATACCTCGAATTTGAGGCTTAGACTTAGGCAATTTTGTCGGGTAGGTTAGGCTTTGAGTATAGGCTTAGAACTAAAGTTCAGTTTTTAACTAAAGTCCAAAAGCGTTGAGTGCACTCAACGAGGCATTGAGTGTGTTGAATGCACTCAACACCTTGCTAAGTGGTCTGCGACGCTAAGTGTAAAAGCATTGAGTGTGTTGAGTGCACGTAATGTGACGTTGAGTGCACTCAATGAGGCATTGAGTGTGCTGCATACACTCAACGCCATCAGAATTTGACGCTAAGTCATAAGCCGTTGAGTGTGTTGCATACACTCAATATAGTGTTGAGTGTGCTGAATACACTCGACACCATCAGGAAATCTTGGAATCTAAGTTAAAAGCATTGAGTGCGTTGAGTGAACTCAATGCGGCGTTGAGTGAGCTGAATACACTCAACTCCATCTAGTTAAAATTCTGTCTTATGTTAAAAAGCGCTGAGTGCACTCAACGTGGCGTTGAGTGAGCTGAATACACTCAACGCCATCTTATAAAATTGTGCATGTGTGAAAGCATTGAGTGAGTGTTATACGCTCAACGCTGCGTTGAGTGAAGCTAGTTTTGTTGAGTAGTCTGGTCGGCGTCGAGTGTGTTGACTGCACTCGATGCAGCATCGAGTGTATTCGACGCCTTTCTCGAAAACTTGGGAAATTTCTCCAATTTGACATATTTCCTCTAATAGCATAGTTTTGCTAAGTTAGAATCATCGTGTTTCGGTTGAATCCATCTAGTTTGAGTTCTATGGGTGTTTGGATATAAGGTTAGGTTTGGTTGGCTTGTTTTCGTGAATCATTGCACCTAGGTATGTTTTGGTATGTCTTTGGACTATTGGGTTGTATTGGACCAGGTGTGCACCACCGTAGTGCCGTTTTGAGACGTTTGGGTTTGTTAGTTCGGTTTGGACAGTTTGGTCGCGACTCTAACACGGTTGTTTTACACGTGTTAATGATTCATGTGTTGGTGAGAGTTTAGTCTCATTTTCTTCTTCTTATTGTTAGGCTTATGTTGTATCTGCCTACTCTCACAGATGTTCTCCGAGCATGACTCCATTCGCACTTGGTGCAAATCTGTTTACCTTTGAATATTATAAGTTAACTCTTTCTTTATTGGATTCTAGTTAGTTTGTTGTGTTTTGACAGCTATTCTGGGTTGGGTTGGTAATCTTACTACCCATTTTGTTTACTGACAAGTTTGTTTCCACTTGTTTATTTTCTTGCTGCGGTATTCTTTTCTTGTGAATGTCTCAGGTTCTGGATAGTAGCCGGTTGAGCGGCTAGACGGGTGTTTCTAGCGGACTGTTGTGTTGTAGAGGATTTCCTCACCGTTGTGAGGTAGTTTTGTCATTTTCTTGTTAATACAGACATACATGATCACTAGTGGGTTGATGTCAGGTTGTTGACACCCACTGGTAGTTTTCTTTTGGAAATGCTAATTACTTGGCTAAGCTGCTAGTTTACCAATTTTGTGGTTGTTTTACTTGTTCTCTGAGAATGTTTTATGTTAGGTTGAATGTTAGATATTTTAACTTATAAAAAATATTACAGCTAGTATTTCATACATGACATCTTTATAAAACCAAAGTCACTATCTTCTAGCTAACGTAAAGACTATTTTCAAACTTATACTAAAACTAGAGTCTTGCATACCATGAGTTGTCCTTTGGGGATGTTTATACTCATGTATGGTGTTAATCAACATAATCAAAGTATTTTTTGCAGCGTATAACTATAATTTTCTAGTGTACTAGTTGATCCACCGTGTCGAGGTATACGACCATCTAAACTTAAACTGTTTTTTGCTCAATAACTTGTGGATTTCATATGAACTGTAGAGTTTGGAGTCTTGCCTGAGCGCCTGCAGTTATCACCTGCACGGTGTCGCATCATGACGCATATTTTCTCTTACTCTGATATAACTTAGATGTTGAGAAAATACGGGTAGTGATAGTTGGTATCAGAGGGATGGGTTGTTAGACAATTGGTCGAGCTACCGTCTCTAATTAGTGTTAGTTGTCTAATGTCATTTCATACACACACCGCTGTGTCATCAGTACTAATTGGCTGAAGCACGAACACTACACTCATAAGCATGATAAGAAGTATACAAGGCATATTATGTATTATGGGATGCATAATATGTGTTTGTATATGGATCCACCATAGGTGGCAACATGTGCCGGTTATGTAGTATGAGATGCATAAGCACCATCACATGGGTGCCCATTAGCACGTTTTCTTTTTTTCATCGCATGCGATGTTATGTAGTATGAGATGCATAACATTTCATTTGTACGCCGCTCATAACGTGCATTAAGGCCTTTTTAGATTGCATAGCACAACATGTATTACACAACATTGCATCAGCACACATGCCAAGAAAAAGATTTACATGATTATATATGTACACACTTGGTTTTAAGGTAAAAGGAATGAAAATTCACGCATTCATGGTCTATGCACATGAGTTAATATATTGATGGTATATCATCCTAGGTTTAAGCATTTCAACATTTATAAAATTCTGAGAGCAAGTTAGCAGCATGAGCAAGTATTTATATATGTTTTGTCTGTACTAGGTTGTTTGGTTCTAGCGGTTAAGCTAGGATTTGTCTGTACTAGGTTGTTTAGCTCCAAGGAATCTGGTTCTGCTTCTAGGAAAATAAGCAAAGAGACATGCAGTTTCTGTGGCCGGACATGCAATCCATTCAAGAAGTGTTTCAAGATAATAGGAGTTCTAAAGCAGGAACAGGTTCTTACGGTCCAGGGTGCTCCTAAGGGAGATTTGGTTTGTACTTCATGCAAACTGAAGGTGCACGATGTTGCCCATTGTTGGGATAAGAATAAAGTCTACTTTAAGTGTGGACAGAAAGGTCATTTCAAGTCAAAGTGCCCGCAGTCTCAGCCCGCACTGCAGCCAGTTCTACTTCGGGCTTTGCCACCGCCACAGCTTTTGGACAAAGGAAATGGGAAGCTGAACGTGGTGACTCTTGAGGAATCCCAGACGTCTACTCAGGTTATTTCAGGTTAGATCCTAATCTAGTTTTAGCCTTTTTAGTTTGTTTTTATAGTATCAATGTTTGTTCTCTTAATCGCGTATGCAATTATTTTTATAGGAAGGTTTAAGGTAAAGAACCGTTGTGCATGCATTCTTTTTGATTCTGGTTCTATCCACTCATTTGTATCTAGGACCTTTATTGAGCGTCATCGGCTAACTCTGGATCAAGTTAGCAATGTGTTTCATGTTAAGTTTCCCTATGGTGATTCAGTGGTATCAGACCAAGGCATTCAAAGTTGTCCGATTTTGTTAGGTGATTTTCTAGCGGTTGCTGATTTGAAGGTGATAGACTTGAAATATTTTGATGTGATCTTGGGCATGGAATGGTTATCCAAGTATGATGATGTTATCCAGTGCAAGGTTAAGCGCTTGGACTTCAAGATGGACAACAGTCAACCCAGGAGTATTTATGGTTTTCCGCACCAAGTTTCTCTGATTATTTCTATGGGGCTGCTCGGAAGCCGGTAAATTCCGAATGTTTTGCATGTTTGGTTTCCCTGTTGGTGACTGATAGTAGTTTGACGCGAGTTGAAGAGATTGTTATTGTGCACGAATTTCCCGATATATTTCCTGACAATCTTCCTGGTCTTCCACCTGAGAAAGAAGTGGAGTTCATCATATATTTGGAGCTGGTACTCATCCTATTGCTAAAGAACCGTACTGAATGCCCCTCGTAAGATGGAGGAGTTGCGTACCAGCTGGATGATTTGTTTTGAAGCGGATTTATTAGGCCGAGTTCTTCATCTTGGGGAGCCCCCGTACTGTTTGTGAAGAAAAAAGATGGATCAATGAGGCTTTGCATTGATTATAGAGAATTGAACAAGTTCGCAATCAAGAACAGATAACTGTTACCGAGAATTGTTGATTTGTTTGATCAGTTGCGTGGTAGCATTGTGTTTTCAAAGATTGATCTTCATTCATGCTACAATCAATTGAGGATACATGATTCAGATATTCCACGGACTATCTTCCGTTCCTGACACTGACATTTTGAATTCTTGGTGATGTCTTTTGCTTTGACGAATGCACCCTCTGCCTTTATGGATATAATGTACCGAGTGTTCAAGGATTTTCTGGACCATTTTGTGGTCGTGTTCATAGATGACGTTTTGGTGTATTCCCGCAATGTTGTGGAGCATGCCCATCATTTGCGTTTAGTTTTGTCTGCTTTGAGAGAGCATAAATTGATTTCCAAGCTAAGCAAGTGTGAGTTTTGGTTGCCTCAGGTTTCTTTCTTGAGTCATGCTGTAAATAAAGATGGAATTTCAGTAGACCCTGAGAATATAGTTGTTGTTCTGTATTGGAATAGGCCTACTATACCCAAGGAGATAAGGAGCTTCCTAGTGTTGGCTGGCTATTATAGAAGGTTTGTAGAGTGTTTCTCTACATTGTCTGCGCCATTGACTAAACTAACGCAAAAGAATGCAGCTTTTGTTTGGAGCGATAAGTGCGAGGAAGCCTTTCAGTAACTAGAGAGGAGATTGTGCACTGCCCTGGTGTTGACCTTGCCAACCGAAGGAATGGAATATTCCGTTTATGTGGATGCATCACATGTTGGTCTGGGTTGTGTGCTAATGCAGGAAGGTAAGGTGATAGCATATGGGTCTAGTCAGTTAAAGATTCATGAGAAGAACTAACCTACACATGATTTGGAGTTCGCAGCTGTAATTTATGCACTAAAATTGTGGAGGCATTTATTGTATGGTGCGTTGTGTAAGATTTACATCGATCATAAGAGCTTGAAGTACGTTTTCACTCAGAGGGAGTTAAATTTGTGCCAGCGAAAATGGTTAGAGTATGTTGCAGATTACGATGTTGAGATCCAATACCATCCGGGTAAAGCTAATATTTTAGCTGATTCCTTGAGTAGGAAGACAACTAATATTTTTAATCTTTCTGTGGATTCGCTGGTAGAGGAATTTCTCTTGATGGATATTTCTATTGGAAGTTGAGACTCGCCAAGTACTTTGGATGTAGCAGAGCCTTCTTGGATTACACTTACGAGGCTACATCAGAATGACGATCCGCACTTGCTGCACCTTTATCTTAGGACTGAGAAAGGAGAGTTACCATATTTTTGGATCGATGATGCGGGTATCTTGAAGTACAACGATAGATTTTGTATCACTGCTGTTGAGGACATTCGATTTAAGTTGTGTAGTGAGGCGCACTGTTCTAGTTTTGCCTACCACCTAGGTTCTACAAAGATGTATCAAGACCTAAAGCAGATTGTCTGGTGGCTTGGAATGAAGGGTGATATAGCCAGATTTATGTCTGAATATTTTACATGCAAGCGTGTTAAGGTCGATCATAGAAGGTTGTTGGCTATTGTATCCACAATAACCCAGATTTGTATGAAGTCACCCTTGAACTAAGATGAATTAAGTTTGTATTTGATGTATTTTCAAGCTGAGTGCTTGCAGGTTACAATTGACAAGTGTGGACCAATGTTAGTTTACAATGGGTCACCAAACACGGGACCATACAATATAATCCCTCATTGTGTGATCCATGATGTTGACTCATGTGTAACCTATCTATTGAGACACACTTCATTTTCAAGTATTAATACTATGGGAGAAAATTTAGTTGCTGGATTTCTTGAAGAAAATCAATTTTCAGACTTACAGAATTTGTCCAAGTATTATTCTCGAGAAGAACTTATAATACTCGAGTTGAATTATTTTTTAGTACTCGAGTAAGTTCAGTCATGTATTCGAGTAGTAGAAGTTGTTCTCGAGAAAGTCTAGTGCAGTTCTCAAGAAAGCCATGCGTACTCGAGTAGATCATAACTCTTCTTCTCGAGTTACTTCTATTTATGTCAAAATTTTCTCTGAGTATTTTTCTCGAGATGGCGACGACTTTTCTCGAGAAGGCCATAATCTTTTCTCGAGAACCTGATGTTGTTTCTCGAGACCCAGAATTTATTTTCTCGAGAACCAGAGATTCTTTCTCGAGATGGATAATTGTTCTCGCGTAACAGATGAGTCGTTCTCGAGTAACAGATCTATTATTTCTCGAGATAACAGAATTCCACCTCTACATTTTTTCTTAAGTATTTTTCTCGAGAACTTCATACCTCTTCTCGAGAAACAGAAATTTCTTCTCGATAACACTTACCTCTCTCGAGAAATGAAGTTCCATTTTCTGAAATTTCCTAAGGACCTAACAGAAGCAATTTCAAATTGATCTCTTTTCTTATTGGTCCACGTGTGCTCTCATTAATGATTATGACCGTTAGGAAAGTCCTATGAAAGGTCTTATCATAATCGACTAACCCTAACAATGGAAATTTAAGTATTCTGAATCGCAATTTTCATTCTAAATCGGGAAGCGCTGCTACTGTTCATCGTCTTCTTCACCGCTGACTTTCTCCGATCCAAGAGATTCAGAACAAGAAGTTTCAACAGATCAATATTTTCAACATCGACATATCTATTCCTTGATCGTGCTGATTTTAAAGTTTTCAGATCCAGAGATTTCGCCTTTATCTTCTTCGATCACTTTCTGACAGAGCTTCATATTTCAAGAAGGAAGAAGGGCCGAAGATTCAGATCTGAAATATTACTGTTTGAATATTTTCTGTACAACTTTTTATTTTTGTAGGAGATTCCACTCCGAGCTGTATGAAATTTGTTCTCGGATATTTTTGTAGGAGTGTTTGACTACGAGTTTTAGGGGCATAACTCCGAGTGGTTGGATTGTTTTCAATCCGAGAGAATTGTGGAGTAGCCGAGTCTAGTGTGTTGCTAGATTGGTGAGGTGAAAGTGGATGCACCCAAGTTTGGAGAACCACTATAATTCTTGGTGTCATCTGTGGTTGCTGGTTTACTTTTTGTACAACGCTCGTACAAATTATTATTCCGCAAAAAGATGTAGAACTCAGCTATTCACCCCCCTCTAGGTGATTTATGTAGACAACTTAAACATTTTCAATTGGTATCAAAGGGAGGTTATTCATCAAAAGGTTAACACCTTGAACAGATCTGCCCCTCGTTGTCTAAAAAGGATACAAGCATGGACAGAGCCAAGGGTTTTGCTAAGCTTCCCTTATGCACAAACACTAACTTTCCTATGTGTAAAGAAAAAATAAAATTCTTCATGGAAGTTCTGAATCAAAGAATCTTTATGATAGTGGAAGAAGGACCCTATGTTCCAATGATAGTCTCCACCATTGACCCAACAAAGTAAGTTCCGAAAAAGCTTATGGATCTTGACAAAAGATGAGATCGCACTTGTCTCTTTAGACAAGAAAGCCAAAAATATCATCCCAAGTGCAGTCGATGATTCTATGTTGCTGAATCTGAATTACTGCCAATCCGCCAAGGAAATGTGACAGTCTCTCATCGTCTTATGGAAGGTACTGAAGAGGAAATGGATGATAGAAGATCCCTCCTGAATCAGAAATATGAAGCATTCAGACAAGGTCCCAAGATTTCTATTGCTGATACTTTTGAAAGCTTCTTCAAGATTGTCAACGACCTAAGAGTCTATGACCAGATCTTCACTAATGGAGAACTGAATGACAAATTTCTGAGATCCCTGACTAAGGAATGAGACAACAAAGTCTGTGTAATCCAAGAGTTTGTTAAGATGGAAGAAACTGACCCTCAGAATCTCATTGGAAAGCTTATGTCATGTGAACTCCAAATAAATTCAAGAAAAGATGAAGAAGAGAAATGTCGGTCTTCATCCAAGGAGAAGTCTGTCGCTCTAAAGACAGACATCTCGAGGAAGTCAAAAGCTGCATCTCCTTCCCCCGCATAGGAAGAGAGTGAAGAAGAAGCTTCAGAGCCAAGTACCTCAGACTCAGAGCCTTCTAAAGGAGAGTTGTCTCTTTTTTGAAGGCAGTTCAAGAAGTTCTTGAGCAAGAAGAAACAATGGAGAGGCAAATATGCCTCGTCCAGAAAATCACGTCATGATGGTGATCGTCACAAGAAAGGCTCAATTAGCAAAGACATGCATCACTCAAAACCGAACAAACATATTTCTTATGACATTATTTGTTATTGTTGCAATAAGGCAGGACACGTCATAGTTGATTGCCCTCACAAGAAGAAGGAGGGTGGAAGAATAGAGGAGAAGAAATCTTCTTATAATAAGAAGAAAACTGAAAGAAGCCTGGTAGCCAAGAAGGCTAAGACTCTCAGTGACTCTAACTCATCTGAGTCAAGTGAGGAAGAGGAAGCCTACTTTGGGCTCATGGAACAGACAGACGAGGAAGAAGAGCACCAGTACACTGGGAAGGTAATCTCTAACACCCCTCTCTCGGAATCAGTTGCTTCTGACCATGATCATGAGGACTGTTCATCTAATGATGAATCTGAACTCATTATTCAATATAAGGAATTGATCAAGTCCTACAACAAATGTTGAAAAGTTGTTAAAACTCAGGCCAAGGAGATTAAGTCTCTCAAGGCTGAAGAGAGCACTCTAAGAGAGGAAGTCTCAAAGATGGGCTCACTCAGAGAGGATTTCAATGCTGTAATCGAAGAATATAATAAAGCTCTCGAGCAGCAAAATCGGAAGGAGAAAATCATCAATGAATTGGAAGAACAACTTCTAGCTGAAAAGAAACATGTTGAAAGTTTCTCCAAGCCCAAGACAGTACTTCCATTTGTTGTTGATTTCTCTGCTCAGGCCAAAGGTGCTGGCTTAGGCCATGTGGATGCCCCTAGTAAATCTTGTAGGAGAAATAAAGCTCAACGGAAAAATAAGGCTGCCAAGAAAGCTCTAGCCAAGGAGAAGTCGAAAGCTCCTCAAGATCAAACATCATTTAAAAAGGTTATCCTTCCCACTAATGAGTTTGATCTTTATTCATCTTACGGTCACTATGTTAGGCCTACTTATCTAGAGCACAAGTCTCGGTACCAAGGATGGACTCGTCCCCGGAACTTTGGTGAAAGTGTCTTCAGAGCACCTTATGAGGAGATCACTCTTCAGAGCTATGACCCTTATAGTCATGGTCATAACACCAAGAAGGATCCAAAAGTTAAACACATTGCGAAAAAGCCTCTTAAGCAGAAGAAGTCATGTGAGTGCTATCACCACAAAGCTTCTACCTCCAAGTCTGCTACCCCAACTAGACCACACTCTCAAAAGGTCAAGCAGGAGAACTTTAGGCAAAGATACAACAGGTTTAATTGTTGGTGTTGCAGCAAATTTGGTCACTTTGCTATAGATTTTTGGTTTAACACCAGTTATTTTGTAACTCCTCAAGTTAATAATGTGAGAAAGACCACTCACAATGTTAACACACGTAGGGGGAGTATGCTAACTAGAGACCAAGGACCCAAATGAGTTTGGGTTTTTAAGGAAAAGTGATTTGTGAATGCTAGTATGTCCAAAGGCCACCAAAAATCCTATCTGTTATTTGGACAGTGGATGCTCTCGGTATATGACCGTGACAAGAAGCCTAGTCCAGAATTACTCTCCAGTCATGAATAGGCCAAAGGTCATCTTTGGAGGTTCTGACAGAGGAATTACAAAAGGCTACGCTATGATTACTAATGGTAGTGTATCCTTCTCATATGTGCCTTATGTTGAAGGATTGGAACACAATCTTATAAGCATAAGCCGGCTCTGTAATAAAGGATACATAGTAGAATTTCATGCAGATAAGAGCTTAATAAAATCAGTAGATAACTTGGAAACGATTCTATCAGGCACTCGTAGTAGAAATATATTTTGTTTAAATTTTATTTGCATAGACTCTTCTACGCTAGTGTGCTTTTTTGCAAAAGACAGTGCGTCTCTTGGTGACCAATGGCACAAGTGATTAACACATATAAATTACAAAACAATTAATAAATTATTTTCTCTTTATTTAGTATGTGATGCTTGATAGTACGTTTTATAGTTTAAATAATTAGGGTATTTTTAGTTTTTTATGTACAAATCATGTGTTGTAAGCTTATATATTGACCTCCTTTTGTATATTTTATTGCCACTAATGTTTTCTTTTCTTTTTGCAGGTTTTCTCAAATTTTGACAAAAATGACCTTACACGCCCCCTTAAACGCCCTCTCTGGGCGTGTCACCGGGCGTGTAACCCGATCCTGAGGAAAGTTTGTTGTCCGAGCCCAAATCCCGAGCAAAACCCCTGACACACCCCCTGAAACGCCCTCCATGGGCGTGTCAACGTGCGAGTCACCCTCTTCCCAAATCCTGTTGCCGCAGTTAAATACTTCCCATCCCGTACGTCAATAGTATTGACACGCCACCCCCCACCCCCACCCCCCCGATACGGGCGTGTTCCTCAATATCCGGCGCTTGACGGATTTCCGACCATTGATTGAAGCTTGGCGTTTCTTACACGCCCCCCTACACGGGCGTGTCCTTGGGCGTGTCCACCAACGTACAAATCAAATCTTCATTCCCGTCAGATTTCACCTCCCGAAGTCTTCCTCGTACATGTCACTCACCGTGACACGCCCTACCTGGGCGTAACAGGGGGGGCGTGTCCAACCCGCAAAGATTTTCTATAAATTCAGACCCCCTTGTGTCAAAACCAGTTTTAGAGTGAGAGAGGAGGTGCTGCCCTTTTGTTTTCTAGTAGTTTCCCATGCTTCTCCTCTCCCCATTTCTCATTTTAAGCTTTCTACTCTAGCTTAGTTTACTCTTTTTGTATTAGTTGTTGTAATTGCTTAGTAGCTTAATGTTAATGCTAGCCTAGTTTTCATTTCCAGCGCTTGTAATCTTTTATTTCAAGTTGTAGCTCTCTTTTTAAATTAATAAAAAGTGTCTTTTCTTTGTTTTCTTAATGCATTTCTACTCATCTGTCTTCCTCCATTTCTCCATGATTAACTAATCCTCATTATACTCGATCTTGATGATCAGAGGTTCGAGTTGATTAAGTTATGATGCTCTAGTTTACTTTTTCTTTTTAGGGTTTAGACCTTGATTTACTCTTGAAAAATCATATTTGGAGTTATATCATCGATATATAATTTCCATATTTGTTTTCATTCTTAGCTAGCCGAGAGGCTCGTAGTTTGAAGTGAACACTCAAGAGTAAAGAGAGTTGCATGCACCCCTTGAGAGCGGCAGACGTTAAATCTCCCGAATTGGAGTGAAATCCAATAGTGTGGTTCACAACGTAAAGCGAGCTTTAGGTCTCCAATTTGGATGAGAGTTCGGTTTGATCTTCCTAAACTCAGGTCGGCATGGCTTCGAGAGAAGCGTGTTCATGCTTTTGGAACCTCCACGGTCAAGGTCTTTTACCTTATTAAGTTAGGGTTTATTATAACATTTTTTTAATCAACTTTAGCCGAGGTGATTCTCGATCGAGTGGTTTTCTAATTCATCGTCTCAGCCCCTCGTTGTAATCTCTTTTAGAAGCTCTCTATTTAACTAAAAGTATTTCTCTTTTAGCGCAATATTTTTTTTCTTAATCGCATTTAGATTTCTCTTAAAACATAAAACAATCGCTTCAATAAGATAATAGTTTTCGTTTGAGTAATATTACTCAACGGTTCCCGGACTTTAATACGACACTTGTGTCCCCTAGTTGCATTTCTCTAGGTATACTTGCCTCGTTGGATTGCTAGTTCGGTTTTTATTCTCTTCATGATTAGTTGACACCAAGTTTTGGTGTCGTTTCCGGGGAGCAACTTTTGTTGATAATTTTAAAGCACGAACCAATTACTTTTATCACTTCTCTTTCTCACCCTCCTTCTTTTAAAAAAATTAAAAATTCAAAAAAAATATTACCGCTCTTAATAGAAATCCACGTCATAATTTTTCTACGCCACCTAACTCTCCTGAAAAGGGCAATGTGGCTATAAATGCCACTATCTTGTCCAGTACCTTGTGAACCCTTCACCGGGTAGCACTTGGAAAGTTCGGGAGTTAAAACATAAAAAAATCTATTTCAAAAAAAAATTATTAACTCTTGTTCTAGTTTATTTATTTCTCTTTCTTCATCTTCTCTTCTTCTAATGCATGACCCGCGGGAATCCGTCGGTTATTTTTGACTTGGACCATGAAATTGAGCGTACTCTTCGGAGAAGATCGTGATTTCAAGGCCCTACTCTCCAAATACAGGTTGAGGATTCCGAGTCATTTTCTACCGTAAGAATTGAAGAACCCCACGTAGAGGAAGTCTTGCATAGGCCAATGTCCTATTATACACGACCAAATCTAGAGGGTACAAAATCAACCATAGTTCGCCATGCTATAGTTAATAATAATTTTGAACTTAAGCATAGCATAATTCAAATGGTGCAGCAGTATGTGCAATTTGACGGACTTCAAGATGACGATCCGAACTCACATATAGCAAGCTTTCTTGAGATTTGTAACACCTTTAAAATCAATGGTATTACAAATGATGCTATTACGCTAAGACTCTTCCCTTTCTCCATGAGAACTAAGGCTAAGCAATGGATGAACAGTCTACCAAAAAACAACATCACCACCTGGGATCAACTAATTGAAAAATTTCTGGCGAAGTATTTTCCGCCAGCTAAAACCGCAAAACTTAAGAATGATATTTCTGCCTTTGGACAAATAGATTTTGAAACCTTGTATGAAACCTGGGAAAGGTTTAAAGAACTCATAAGATGATTCCCCCATCACACGCTGCCTGTATGGTTACAGGTGCAGACGTTTTATAACGGGCTAAATCAAAGCATAAAGAAAATGATAGACACAGCTTCCGGTGGTACCTTAAACCACAAAATCTCGGAAGCAGCTCTTGAGCTTTTCGAGGACATGGCCATGAACACATATCAGTGGAATGTTCCTAGGTCCCGCCCAAACAAACATGCAGGTATATTTAAAGTCGACAATATCTCCCAGCTAGCTCTGCAAGTGGAAATTTTAAGCAAAAAAATAATGAAGATGACTGCTGCTTCTGCCCCTCGGGTATGGGATTCTATAACTCCTGGTGCAGAACAATTAGATTATGTTAATAGTATGCCTTGAAATGTTTTTCATAATTTTTCTACTGCTAATTTTCCTGCTCCGGGTTTCGTTTTTCTGAATAGTTATAATCCCGCTTTACGTAACCACCCGAACTTTATGTGGAGTAGTCCCTCGAACGCAATGCGCCCACCACCACAAAATGATTTTTCTGCACCACCACCACCTCCTCAGAATTTTCCAAAACCTCCAAGTTTGGAGATGTTTTCAAAATATATGAATGTTAATGACGCTACTATAAGAACCCTAACCGGGACTGTTAAAAGTTTAGAAAAACAAGTAGGAAAACTCGCAAAAATTATTTCCGAGCGACCCGCTGGGTCTCTTCCTTCCAACACCGAGCCCAACCAAAGAGAGCAAGTGAAAGCTATAACTCTTCGGAGTGGGATGCATGTTTCCAGTATGGTTAGCGAAGAGCCTGAGGCAAGCTCTATCACCGTTTTAAAAAATCAAAGCTCCGCCCCAATTTTTAAAAATTAACCCTCCACCGAGAAACGTTTTATCATTTCACCCTCTACTGAAGAAGAAGTTATCACCCCTCTCCCTGTTAAAGAAAAAGATCTCATTCCACCATCCATCTTTAAAAATATTCCAACTCCACCATACCCTTCCGAACTTAGCAAGCAACATCAGGATGATCAACACTCCTGCTTCCTAGAAATATTTAAGCAAATCGACATAAATCTACCCCTCCACGAAGCAATCTCCCAAATGCCAAAGTACGCTAAGTACCTTAAGGACATCCTGACTAATAAAAAGAAGTTAAAAAACTTGACGAATGTCACACTAAATGCCGAGTGCTCTGCGTTCTTAACAAACGGTTTGCCAAAGAAGATCAGTGATCCGGGTAGTTTTCCTATTTCATGTTTATTTGGTGACCTTTTTGTCAAGAACGCATTGGCCGACTTAGGTGTGAGTATCAACTTGATGCCCCTCTCATTATTCAAGAAGTTAGGAATTGGTAGTCTCAACCCCACACGCATGAGTATCCAGCTCGCTCATAGATCCGAGAAATACCCATTAGGAATTGTGGAGGATGTCTTGGTTAAAGTCGATAAATTCATCTTCCCGGTGGATTTCGTCATATTGGACATCGAAGAAGACATCGAGTTTTCCTTGATCCTTGTCCGACCCTTCCTTGCCACCTCTCGAGCTATCATTAACGTAAGCAATGACAAGCTCATCCTATGAGTAGGTGACGATGATGTTATTTTCTCTATCACCCCTTCGGTGAAGAATACCCTAGAGAATGACGACTCCTATTTTTTCTTAGATTCCTTAGGTGAAGAAGGATCCAAATGAAAGTAAAAATAAATTTTCTGATTTTTGTTTTTCATCTACTCTTGCAAATGAATCTCTGCAAGAAGCGGCCATTGCCATTAGCTCCACTCCTTTCAAATTTTCGTATAAAGGAAAAGTCTACGAAGACATTATTTTTGAAAAAGAAAGAATTTCCAAAACGTCATATGAAGAACCCCCCCCCCCCCCCCCCACCCTGGAATTAAAGGAACTACTCAAAAATCTTAGGTATGCTTTCTTAGAAAAGAACTCCAAGCTACCAGTAATAGTTTCGGCCTACCTAACTGAAGTGCAAAATGATAAGATCCTACTAGTGTTACGTAAACATCGCCGAGCTATTGCCTGGCAAATAGCTGATATCACGGGCATAAGCACATCTTTCTGCACCCACAAAATCCTAATAGAAGATAATTCACGTAATTCAATCCAACCTCAATGTCGTATAAATCCAAATATGAAAGAAGTCGTAAATGACGAGGTTATGAAACTCTTAAATGCAGCAATTATTTATCCTATCTCTGATAGTAAGTGGGTTACTCCTGTCCCGGTAGTGCGAAAAAATGGAGGGATAACTGTAGTTAGTAATGAGAATAATGACTTAATCCCGACGTGGACGGTGATTGGGTGGCGAATGTGTATTGACTATCGTAAGTTAAATGACGCCACCCGCAAGGACCACTTTCCCATACCGTTCATCGATCAAATTTTAGAACGATTATCCGGCCATAGATTTTACTGTTTTCTCGATGATCTTTCGGGGTTCTTTCAAATCCCCATCTCTCCCGAGGACCAGGAGAAAACTACGTTTACTTGTCCTTTCGGCACCTTCGCTTACCGAAGAATGTCGTTTGGATTATCCAATGCACCAGCTACATTCCAGTGATCTATGCTGGCTATCTTCTATAAATACGTAGAAAGCATTATGGAGGTATTTATGGATGATTTCTCCGTCTTTGGTGATGCCTTTGATAGTTGCTTAGAAAACCTCGAAAAAAGTCTTAGAAAAATGCGAAGAAACTAACCTTGCCCTAAATTGGGAAAAATGACATTTTATGGTGTGGGAAGGTTTAGTTTTGGCTCATAAGATTTCTGCGAGAGGAATTGAAGTAGGCATAGCTAAGATATAAGTTATTGAGAAGCTACTGCCACCTACGAACGTCAAATCTATAAGAAGTTTCCTAGGACACGATGGCTTCTACCGCCGCTTCATAAAAGATTTCTCCAAAATCGCCAAACCCCACACTCATCTTCTGGAAAATGATGCCCTGTTTATCTTTGATGACCTTTGTCTATCTGCCTTTGAAAAAATAAAAGAAAAGTTAATTAATGCCCCTCTTATGATAGCTCCGATGTGGGACCTTCCCTTTGAAATTATGTGCGATGCGAGTAGTTTTGCGGTGGGAACCGTACTAGGACAACAAATATCTAAAACTTTCACCCCATCTATTATGCAAGTAAAATACTAACATATGCACAAGAGAATTATACCACAACCGAGAAAGAACTCCTAGCTATCGTTTTCGCTTTTGATAAATTCCGTTCATATATCACGCTTTCCATAATTATCATTTTTACGGACCACTGGACCCTCAAGTATCCTCTTGCTAAGACGGATGCCAAGCCGTGCCTGATTCGCTGGGTCTTAATCCTCCAAGAGTTTGACTTAGAAATCCGTGATAAGCGAGATGCCTAGAATTTGGCTACCGACCATCTCTCACGATTAGATAATCCTTGTATAAAAAAATTCGATGAAAAATCTTTTAATTATTTCTTCCCCGATGAGAAGCTGCTTTTAATTAACACATCCCCTTCTCATTGGTTTGCACACATTGCCAACTAGTTAATGGCTCGTGTACTCTCGAAAGAGTTCTCCTCTCAGTAAAAGAAGAAATTCTTTTCTGAGTTGAACTATTTTTGGGAGGACCCCCATCTTTTTCAAGTCTGTGCAGACCAAGTGATAAGGAGATGTGTCTCTTTTGAAGAAGCATTAGTTATTTTAAAACATTTGCATGAAGTAACGACTGGTGATCACTATCAAGCTGTTCGCACAACCCACAAATTGCTTTGCCCGTATTTTTACTGTCCCAGCCTGTTTAAAGATGCACAAGCCTATGTGAGTAGGTGTGATAGTGACCAACGGTCGGGAAATATTTCTAATCAAAATGAAATAGCGCAAAATTATTTCCTTGAGTGTGAAGTTTTCGGCCTCTGGGTAATTGATTTTGTTGGTCCCTTTCCTTCTAGCTTCAGGAATAAATATGTTTTAGTTGCTGTAGATTATGTTTCACGATGGGCTGAATCCCAAGCTCTTCCTACTAACGATGCCCAAGTCGTAATTACATTTTTGAAAAAAATAATTTTCTCGATTCGGTACGCCACGAGCCATCGTTAGGGATAGGGGTTCACATTTTTGTAACGCGCATTTTTCAAAAATTCTTTTTAAATATGACATTACGCATAAGCTTTCAACTGCCTACCACCCTCAAACTAATGGACAAGTCAAAGTAGTGAACATAGAGCTTAAAAGAATTTTAAAAAAGACTGTATACACCTCTAGAAAAGATAGGTCAACCAAATTAGATGATGCTTCATGGGCCTACCGTACAGCATACAAAACCGCCATCGATTGTACCCCATATCGGTTGGTCTATGGAAAATCGTGTCATTTACTCGTAGAATTAGAACACCGCACTTTTTGGGCCTTAAGGTTTTTAAATTTTGATCCCCACTCTATCGGCGACCTTAGAAAATTTTAACTCAATGAGCTCGACGAGTGGCGCTCTTACGCTTATAAAAATAATAAATTTTATAAAGAGCAGACGAAACGTTTTCACGACAAACACTTAAGGCACCCAAAAACCTTCAAACCGGGCGACCAAGTTCTTTTATATAACTCACGTTTACATTTATTTTCGGGCAATTTAAAATCACGATGGTCTGGGTCGTTTACTGTTAAAGAAGTTTTTCTGTATGACACTGTTTTAATTTCACATCCTGATAAGGGTGAGTTCAATGTAAATGGGCAGCGTATTAAACTTTATTTTTGTGGTGATGTTAGTCCAAACTATATTAATTTTATTCTGCATGAACTTTAAACTAACTTAAGACTTTTTATTTTTGTTTTAAAACTTTAATTATTATTTTGGACAATAATCTCTTGGACAATATTATTTTGTTGCGTCGAGCTCAAATGACGTTTTAAACAAAGCGCGCTCTTGGGAGGCAACCAAAGATATTTTTCTATTTTTTTTATTTTACACTTTTTGCCCCGGACGGCTCCGACAAGCTGAAGGTTCTGCGATCGCCTGCTCCAACGCTGCTGAATCCATCACGAAGTCCAAAGAAGACATTTCATTAAGATCCAGAACGCAAGCATGGAGGAGCGATATCAATCAACATTCCTGGTGCATAAATCTGAAGAAGTACTTGTTTTTCAACTATGTACTTTCATTTCTGTTTAATTCTCTCTCTCATACCCCTCCTTTCTCCATTGAGGACAATGTCTACTTTAAGCTTGGGGGAGGATTTCCTCCTTCTCTTGTCTTTATTTTTGTTTCATTAAAAATCAAAATAAAAAAAATATTTATCTTAAAAATACAAAAAAAAGAGAATATCTTAAAAATCCAAATAAACATAAAATATTTCAAAATCAAAAAAATTATTATATTTATGTACTATTTGTTTTAATAGTTCAAACGAATTTTGTTATTTTATAGTACCCCTTGCTTTTGTTTTGTTTTTCTCAAAATTCCATATAAATAACTTAGCTAATTATAATATTTCTAATCGTTCTTTTTAATTATGTTTCACAAGTAAAATGTTGGCATTGCTGTGTTTCTAATTCACTGTACCATGTTAATGTGAAACTTTTTTCTACAACTCGCATTTTTATTATGGTTTTAGTTCTTTATTTTCTTTACTTTCTCGAAAATATTTCATCCACTATTTTTCTTTTCGTTTTTGGATAATTTTTGTAATGTCAACTTTTGATTAGTGTACTAGATGTGAATGATCCAAGGTGCCTATTTTTTCTATTTTTAAGATAATTTCATTAGTTTTCTTTTACTATCTAGGCTTGCTTTTTGAAAATTTTCAAAACTATGATTTAGATAAAATTTAGAAGCATGAAAATGATTTAGGCCATTTTTATTTTCGTTTGAGCCTTCTTGCCAACCAAAAAAAATTCTTCCCTAGTTAGTCGCTTTTGAGCCTTTTTCCTATTTTCAATTGTTAGCTCCACTTATCATCTCATTTTCACTAAAGCTAAAATATTCCAACCTATCTAATCACATTAGCCTTTTTAAGTTTCATTAAAAAATTTTCATGATTATGATAGGGTTGTTTTACGATTTATTTTTGGAGAACTTTTTGAAAAATGTATGCTCAAAAGATGTATTTACTCTTGTTTGGACAATTTCAAATTGAAAAGAAAATTATTTTTAGCCTTTATTTTGTTTTGAAAAAAAAGAAGTAAGAAAGAAAAAGAAAAAAAGGAAAATAAAATGAAAAAGAAAAAGAAAGAAAAATAGTTTATTCATGAAAAATAATTTGGAACTTTTATCTTGGTTTAGTGTGATTTTAAGCCTTCATGTTATCTTTGAATTTCATTCCTAATTATTTGCCTAAACCAAACGTTTTAGTCCTAATAAGTCATTTTGATGCATGCTTTGATTTTTTTTATTAGCCAAGTAAAGAAGAAAAGTAAAATAGTATAGTTTTGGATTTAAATTTAGATTTTTGTTATTTGATTGATATAGTTATAATGTGTCTTTTCGATTTAGTAACAACTCAATGCATTTTTTCCATTTTGTTGCTTTGCTTAAATTTATTTAAAAAATTTTGTTAAAATTTTGAATGATTTATTTTCGTTAGTATAGTTTATAAATTGTTAAACCATTTTTAAATAATTGTTTTAGGTTTATGTTTCACCATCTCCCTACTTAGAATTTTGCATGATACTTGTGTTAGTATAGTTAGAATTTTCTGATTAGTCACTTTTATGTTAGCTAGTTTTTATATCTTTGCTTGGGGACAAGTAAAGCATAAGCTTGGGGGAATTTGATAGTACGTTTTGTAGTTTAAACTATTAGGGTATTTTTAGTTTTTTATGTACAAATCATGTGTTGTAAGCTTATATTGACCTCCTTTTGTATATTTTGTTGCCACTAATGTTTCCTTTTCTTTTTGCAAGTTTTCTCAAATTTTGGCAAAAATGACCTTACACGCCCCCCTTACATGCCCTCTTTGGGCGTGTCACCGGGCGTGTAACCCGATCCCCAGGAAAGGTTGCTGCCTGAGCCCAAATCCCGAGCAAAACCCCTAACACGCCATCCATGGGCGTGTCACCGGGCGTGTCGCCCTCTTCCCGAAACCTGCTGCCACATTTAAAGATTTCCCGTCCCACACGTCAATAGTACTGACACGCCCCCCCGACATGGGCATGTCCCCGGGCGTGTTCCGTAATTTCCGGCGCTTGACGGATTTCTGACCTTTGATTGAAGCTTGACATGCCTTATGTAACACCTCCCCTGTAATGACCGTATAATATGGTTCCGGCCGGGGCCCCACAACATACGGACGCCACAGCTTTAGTATTATAAGATGATATAACTACCCACACTCAAAACTCTTTGCACAACACAGCGGAAACACAAGCAAGACTAGAAGTTATCCACCACTACAAGATTAATAAAAAGTTGGCCTTATGGCCTTACAACATAAGAGAGTCCAAACTCACATAATACAACAATCATGAAAGTTCATAAGAACTCCTAGTCTACCTCGGCGTGCAAGCCGGACAACATGAGTCTCAAACATACAATATCATATAAGTAGAGTTGCAAAAGAGGGGAATACTTCATGAGGCTTAGGCATTTCTGGCCGGCGAGCTAGCTCCTGCTTGCTATCCTTGTCCTGTAAAAATTATTAGTAACGTGGGTCAGCAAAGGCTGACCTCAAACTGTGTAACCAACACATCTCCTCCCGGCCACCCCTAACGGACCCCGGGGAACCCTCCAACCTGCAAGTCAGCACTTCGTATGCAACATATAAATATAAACAGGAAGTGCATTAAGAACAAGCTTGAATATCTCAAACATCATACACGTTCTCTACTGGTTGAGCATATAATATAAAAAGGGGTCTACTTATGCAACATGTATGCAACCACCCGGGTTTCACCCAAGGCACCCTATAGTGTCTGCATCTAGCACATCATCACATCAATTGGGTACTCATCGTTTCCCCATTGGCATAAAGCCGCAAACAAAAGGGAGACACAAATCCCCCCAACGGCACACAAGCCGCCACATGGAACTCTTGCCTAGGCCCCACACGCTCAAGGTCTTAGACCCGGGCTTTCCTGCAAGCTCTGACGTCTCATGTCAGGATTCCAACAAACATAACTGACCGATTCTAAGAAGCCTTGCTGGACCGCACCCGCTCATGGCCTCATTGCCCGGGCTTGCCCCCATGCTTGGCATTCTCGTTAGTCTTACAGAAGGGGACTAGTCTCTCCAGGACACTTTCCACACATGACTTGCACGTCACGGGATAGCCAGCCGACCACGGAGACACAGTCATGCCTTGACACATCATAAATCAAGACAATTCCACCCTAGTCCCTCATTTGTACTGCAGCGTTCCCGCGCACCAAGGAAACCATCTACTACTCATGCGGAGCTAACCTTGTCCACCAAGGAAACCATCTACCGCCATTGAGGAGCTAGCCTTGTCTGGTTCCGACTACACGTACTCACTTGAGAAAAAGGGGAAAACATCACCACATCACAAACGGCATCTTGCCGCGACGGATCTCTACGAATCCTTAAAACTCGTATGCAACATCACCGAGTCGGACTAACGGTCGCGACTACGGCTTCACCCACCATGCCTAATCCAATAACGGAGCGGATCTCTAATGCAAACATGCCGGGGACGGACTCAATCGACTCGGAGGTTCTTCTTGAACCTTGGCGACCCAAACCCCTCTCATTTGAGTGTTTGGTGTCCAAAAACTAGAAAAGAAAAGATGCTAAGACATGCATCCTAAAACCGAGAGGAGAAGTGTCATTACCTTCCGACTCCTCTTCCTAGCCATGGCAAAATAGCCGGATAAAAACCTTCGCAAAGATCTAGCCTCCACGGATCTGGACTCGGCTCGCGATTTGGAGCACTGAAGCCTCTCCTACAGCCCAATCCCTCCTTCACCTTCTTCCTTGCTCTCCCTTCTCTCTAGAATTTTAGTAAGAGAAAGCTTGGAGAAGAATGAGGGTTTCCAACACTATTCTCGGACTTAACTCCCCAAGAGCAGTCCTGGACCATCAGATCACAAAATAAGGGAAAGAGCGGCCACGATCCGTCTGAAAAATAAAATACCTGGGCCGAACACGGCCTGGCACACGCACATGTCCAGGGCCGTGTCCCCCATTCGCCGTCAAAACCGACGCGCCTGGAACAGCACATGAGCATCCGGCACGCCCGTGTTTGACCTGACACGCCCGTGTTCCAACTGACACGGTCGTGTGATCGTCCGTGTGCCTCCATCGACACAGACCCGAAAACAACCCGAGAACTACACGGGTACTGTACACTCCCGTGTCCTTGCCCGTGTCTACCTCAACACGCTTGTGCTCCAGGTCATGTTCACTGTCTCGACACTTCGTCGAGCGAAGTTCGTCGACCATGCGGGACACGCCCTATGACACGCCCGTGTCACAGGCCGTGTGCCCCTGTCTCGACACTCGACACTCATCGAGTGAACTTTGTCAAGAGAAGTTCGTCGACTGACTGACACGGCCTTGGACACGCCCGTGTCCTAGGCCGTGTGCCTTGTCTTGACACATCGTCGAGCGAAAATCGTCGACTCCCCGGACCGATCGTCGACACGGGCTCGACACGTCCTGAGACACGCCCGTGTCTCAGGCCGTGTGCCTTGTCTCGACACATCGTCGAGCGAAAATCGTCGTCCCCTCGACCAAAACGTCGAATGTAGCCTGACACGCCCTGGGACACGCCCATGTCCCAGGCCGTGTGCCCCCTGCTAGAAACCAAACTTGGCCAGAAAATGCTGGTCGACCCTCTCTCCAAACTTGGGGTGTTACAAGTCTTCCCCCCTTAAAAGAATTTCGTCCCGAAATTACAAAGCAAAAGGAAACAATGCTTAAATGGTACCTGATTTGAATAGCTCTGGATACTCTTCTCGCATGGCTTGTTCTCGCTCCCAAGAGAACTCCTCACGACCGCAGTTGTCCCATCGGACTTTCACGAGTTTAACCTCTTTATTCCGCAACTGCTGAGTCTCCGAATCCTCTAAAGCAATAGGAAGGACCCGCGTCCTCAAGTCTTCCTCAATCGGTACCGATGCCGGCTCGATCACCACACTAGCCTCCACCAAGGCTTTCCTCAAGACGGAGACATGGAAGACGTCATGCAATCCACTCAGCTCCGCGGACAATGCCAACCGATAGGCTGCTTCTCCCACCCGTTCAACAACTTCAAAAGGCCCCAAAAACCTTGGGCTCAATTTCTTGAGTCAGCGAATCCGTGAGATGCCTTTGAACGGCTTGATCTTCAAATAGACCCAATCACCTACCGCAAACTCCAACTTTCTGTGATGAGCATTAAAGTATTTTGCTTTCCGGTCTTGTGCCACCTTCATATGCTCTTGAATGGTCCGTACCAACTCACAAGCGTCAACTACCACCTCCTTTCCCAAAATTTTGGTGTCTCCCGCCTCTGTCCAAGACATCGGGGTTCGACACCGTCTCCCATACAAAGCTTCGTATGGTGCCATTTTTATGCTTGCTTGGTAACTGTTATTGTACGCGAATTCCACCATGAAGATGTGATCCTCCCACTTCTTGTCAAAGTCAAGAATGCACATTCTTAGCATATCCTCCATAGTACGGTTCGTTCTTTCGGTTTGCCCATCAGTCCTTGGACGTAAACCTTCCATCTCGATCGCTGACTATGCTCTTAGGAATTCCGTGCAGTCGCACAATGTTGCGAACATACAACTCCACCAGCTTCTCCACGCTGTCCTCCTTCCGATTTGGGATGAAGTGGGCCACCTTGGTTAAGCGATCCATGATCACCCAAATAACCTCATTACCCTGCTGCGATCTAGGCAAACCATGTACAAAATCCATGGAGATGTCATCAAATTTCCACTCAGTGATTGGAAGGGGCTTCAGGAACCCGCCCGGCTTCTGACATTCGGCCTTCACCAAGGCGCAAGTTTGGCAACGATTCACATACAAAGCTACGTCCCGCTTCAGCCCCGACCACCAAAAGGATTTCTTCATATCCAAGTACATCTTTGTACTGCCCGAGTGAATGGAGTACTTTGTGAAGTGAGCCTCAAACATCAACTCCTCACGGAGTTTGCCGAACTGCGGTATACAAACCCTTCCGTCCTTCCTCAGAATCCCATCAAACATCTCTCAGGCGCTGCTCTCGCCCTTTTGAGCCTCCAACACATATGGTTGAAACTCCACATCCAACCGAGTCGCTTCCCGGATGCGATCGGACAAGTCGTTCTGTATTTCAATCCAGTTCAACCGAGCCATGCTGGACTCGCCTCTCTCAACACATTCCAAACCAAGGGACTCCTGTTGGAACACCCTATTACTAATTTGGGTCAGGATCACTATGTCTCTAGGAAACCAATGTTTGACCTCCTGTATAGCTCTAAAGGTCAATTAGAATTGAGTCTAAGGGTTAGAAGTCTAAGTTTGGAAGCTGCCCTCAAGACCAAGCCTTTTTCAGTTTGAGACTAAGTCATATCGTCGAGCTCAGCACGACGATTCGTCGAACTCCGATCGACGATCGTCTAGCTCAACATCGTCAGATCGTCGATCTCCATTCGGCGATCGCTGAGCTCAACTTCATCACATCGTCGAACTCCATTCGACGATCGGTGAGCTCAGTTCGACGATCTTGACTCAGCTTTGGATCTATTTCTCTGAGCTCAGTTCGACGATCTTTGAGCTCAGATCGACGATATTTTGTTGCAATATAAATCCATATCGCTGAGCTCAGTTCGACGATAGCAGAGCTCAGATCGACGTTTTTAGATAACTTCAAGGATGTTTTAAGATTCAAATTCAAATCAGTTAAGAAGTTATTCTGCAATTAATTCAGAAGATTTTCTAGCCATTTTCATTTATTTCTGGATCAAGTTTCAAGGGATTTTCAAGGAATACTTTTATGGACTTTCCTCCAGAAGACATTCTGCAATTAAGGATGCAATTAATGCAGGCCAACGGCTATTCTTGACAGAGGATGTTTTTCTATTCAGTACCAGAGAATAAAAGAAAAGAATTTTTTTTGAATCTCTCAGACACACACACACAGACATCAGTAATCTTCAGAACAAGAATAAAATATTCTCTGTCTCAAAGAATTCTAAAGAACACACATCCAAGGAGATCAAACTTTCTGAAATCTTCTGATCTCTCAGTCTTAAGTGTTCAAGGCCAACATCTTTCAAGACTCCAGACACCTAACATTTCAGCTGTTGCTGAAATCATCTTTTGTTGGAGCTCAACTTCTGAAGGCCTATCACCCTACAACAAAGCTTCTTTTCCTGAAGATCTCAAGGACTCAGGGGGAGCTTTGACACCATCAATCCACATAGTCTTCTCAGCTGCTTGAGAAAGAGAAGACTTCCATCACTCTCTCACCCCCATCTCTGTAAAGGGTTTCTCAAACTCCCTTCAAAAGTTTTAACTTGGTTTTTGAGCACCTTGTCAAAAGCTCATTGGTGGCAAGACACCTGATCAAAAAATCTTCTTTGGTTTTTGAGCACCTTATCAAAAGCTCATTGGTGCCCAGGACACCTGATCAACTCATCCTGCAGAGGATTCCTACCTAGGGTGGTAGAAGAGTGGATGTACCCAAGTTTAGGGGAACCACTATATTTCCTTGTGTCTTTTGGCTTGCTTGTCTTTATTTTTGTTTCTAGCTGTGATTGTTTTGTGATTAGCTTATGATTAGTTTAGTTCTGTGATTAGATTTATTCATTGCTTCCCTGCTTACTCACATTTCAACAATTGTTGTAAAAAGTTTTCAAGCACCATATACTCTATTCACCCCCTCTAGAGTATATCAGATCTAGCTGCACTTTCAATTGGTATCAGAGCCAGGTTGGTTAAACATACCACACCTTGGTGGTTGCACAGGCTAACACCTGAACCCAAAGATCCCTAGTTAGATCTGTTTTCTTGTGAGTTTATTATAAGATTTTGTTTTCACAAATCATGACCCAAAACAAAGATTATGCTAGCACCAGACCTCCAGTGTGCAATCTATCCAAGTTTGCACTTTGGAAAGCAAGGATCAGACTATACCTGAATTCTATTGACGAGGATATTTTTAACTCTATTTTGACAGTGTGTCCAAGACCTCCAGAGAACTCAAGTACAAATGCTGTTCCACCTCCATCAGGAACATATGCTGACATCAAGAAATGGAAGGTAGCTGATGCCAAGGCTTTAAACATCTTAGCCCAGACAATGTCTGATGACATATTTCAAAAGGTGGCTGAATGCAATTCAGCAAAGGAAATTTGGGACAAACTCTCTTAAATAGTCTCAGGCTCAGCTGATGAGAGAAAGGATAGGAGATCCCACCTCATATCTCAATATGAGAATTTCAAGAAGGGAGAAACTGAGTCAGTGGGAGATATGTACAACAGGCTTAGTCTAATTGTCAGTGAACTCAGGACATTGGATAAAGAGATATCATTGACTAAACTCAATGACAAAATTCTAATGTGCTTCCCTAGCACTTGGGATTCAAGAATCTGGCCAATTAAGGATGCCAGAAGTTTGAATGAGATCACCACTGAAGCTCTATTGGGTAAGCTCAAATCTTATGAGCTACTCATCAAGAATAGAGAAGAAGAACAGAAGGCTGCCTCACCAGCCACAAGAAAAGAGAAGACCATAGCCTTCAAGGCAACTGAAGATCAGCCTGAAGACAAAGTCACATGCAATGATGAACTGCTCAGTCTGTTGGCTAAAAGATTTTACAAGATGGCCAGAAAGGACTTCAGAAGGAGATCATACAAGGAGCATGATAAGCCAAGGTATGACAAGTCAATTAACAATAAAGAAATTATTTGCTTTGGTTGCAGGAAACCAGGGCACATAGTTCCTGACTGTCCAGAAAACAAAAACAAGGACAGAAGGGACAAGAAAGAAAGAAGAAAGGAGAAAGACTCCAAGAGGAATGGCAATGACAAACCCTCATCAAGCAAAAACAAACATACAAGAAAGGGGTTTGTTGCTGAATCCTGGAGTGAGACTGGAGAGGAGTCAGAAGCCTCATCCAGCTCCAGTGATGATGAGATGATGCAGAAGAGAAAGAGTTCTGCATGATGGCAATCAATGCCTCACAACGTAATTCAGAAGAAGAGGAGTCAGAGTCAGACTCAGAGACTCAACCTGAAGAAGATCAGGTAATCAGTTCTTTTAATTTTAACTCAGAGGACTTTAAATCTGAATTTAAAGCATTGTGTTTAGACCTGCTAAAATCTGAGAAAGAAATTATCTCTCTCAGAAATCATTTATCTGAACATAATACTTTAAAGTCAGAAAACCTCAAACTCTCTCAGGAGTTGGAGTGCTGTAGGGAGCAGATAGCTTCACTGAAAAGTGAGTTATCTGAAGCCAAGAAGCTTGAAGAATCTCTTAATAGGAGAAGCATCAAGCTGATGGACATCACAAGCACAGTGAACTCCAGATTTAACAGTACACTGGGCTTGGGTGCTTCATCCAGCCAACCCATAGTTCTAACCACTCCAATCAAGTTCATTTCTGACAAAGGAAAGGGAGTTGTAGAGGTAGCTAGGAAAAATTCTGATCTGCCCAAGAAAACTAAGTCCCAGCAGAAATCGTCGAACGGAGATCGACGATCGCCGAATGTAGATCGACGATCGCCGAACGCAGATCGACGATCTCAGGCAAAATCGTCGAACTCAGGTCGACGATCTCAAGTTCCTGAACTCTGCTATAGTCGACCGTCGAACGGAGCTCAACGATCTGACCCAAGATCGTCGAACGCAGCTCCAAGATTGTCTAACAGAGGTCAGAGCTCTGGAAATTTTTTCAAGGGCAAATCAAAATCCAATCCTAAGGGTCCTTCATCCCAAATCTTTAACCCTTATACTGAATGAATTATACCTCCAAGGAGATATCATCCTGAAGGATATAAGAGTCAACCTGGGATGTCTTTTATTTCAGAATTTAAAGGTTATCAACCTAGGCCCAAGGTAAACTGAGTCAAAATCAAATGAATTATTTTATGTGCAGGTGAAGACCTATCCAACATCTAACCAGCAATGGTACTTGGATAGTGGGTGTTCTAAGCACATGACAGGAAACAAGGACAACCTCACTTCCTTTAGAACCAAGATTGGACCCAAAGTTATCTTTGGTGACTCAAACTTTGGACAGACTAAAGGATATGGTGCAGTCCAGATTGGATCAGTAACATTCAAGAAGGTAGCTTATGTGGAAGGACTGAAGCACAACTTAATAAGCATCAGTCAGCTGTGTGATGAAGGCTACCAGGTGACCTTCAGCAAAGCTTTATGCAAAATCAAGTCAGAGGACAACACAACTGTGTTGACAGGTAAAAGGAAAGGTAACATCTATCTTGTAGATTTTATTTCAACTAATATAGATATCTGCTTGTTTAATTCTGTTTGTAGACCAAATATTTTATGGCATAAGAGACTAGGACACCTAAACCTTAGAACTATTGCTAGGCTATCCAAGGACAACCTTGTTAGAGGACTACCTTCTGACCCCTACAAGAAGGAAGGACTATGCAGGGCTTGTCAATTAGGCAAGCAAACTAAAAACAGCTTTAAGTCACTTAATAAGAGTGATTCACCTAGGATATTGTATCTGTTACACATGGATCTTTTTGGACCCATCACAGTACAAAGCCTAGGAGGGAAATCTTACACTTTAGTAGTTGTAGATGACTTCTCTAGATTCACTTGGGTGTTCTTTCTAAGGAAGAAGTCTGATAACTTTAAGTGTCTGACAGAGTTTCTCAAATGTATACAGATTGAGTTCAATACTCACATTGCCCTGATCAGAAGTGATCATGGGACAGAGTTTTATTCTCTTCTTATGCAAGAGTTCTGTCAGAGTGAAGGGATCAGACACACTTTATCAGCTCCTAGAACTGCTCAACAAAATGGGGTAGCTGAAAGGAAAAATAGAACCCTTATTGAATCTGCCACTACATTGTTGTAAGATGCTCACCTTCCTCTATCCTTTTGGGCAGAGGCAGTGAACACCTCCAACTATGTGCTGAATAGAAGTTTGATACATAAACTAAAGAGAAAGACTCCCTATGAATTACTCAAAGGGAAGAAACCTAAAGTTGATTATTTTAGAGTTTTTGGTTGTATTTGCTACATACATAACAATGACAAGAAATATTTAGCAAAATTTCAAGCTAAAGCTGATGAAGGAGTGTTTTTGGGATACTCTATGATCAGCAAGGCTTATAGGGTTTATAATAAATCATCTCTAAAAATTGAGGAATCTGTTCATATATCATTTGATGAATCTAACATATCTTTCAAGGAGAAGATCCCTTCTATCATAGAACCTTTGCAGGAACATTCTCTTGTTGAAGACTTGAACAAGTTACAGGTTACTCAAAGGGATGAAAGCAGTGAAGATGAAGAAAGTGCTCACCATATTGAAGAACAACTTGAAGAGCCAGTTGTTGTACCACAAGAGAAAACAACAATACAGGTTGGTGAACAATCAACACCCCCTGTTGATTTAGTAACAAGAGATCATCCAATTTCCCAAATAATGGGAGACATCTCAGCTAGTGTGCAAACCAGAAATCAGGTCAACCAAAACCTGTTGCACACCTGCTTCCTATCTCAAATTGAACCTCAGTCCATTCAAGATGCAGAGCAAGATCCACACTGAATCATTGCAATGCAAGAGGAGTTGCATCAATTTGAAAGGAACAAAGTGTGGGAACTAGTGCCAAGGCCTAAGGATCACTCCATTGTTGGAACAAAGTGGGTGTTCAGAAACAAACTGGATGATTAAGGAGTAATTGTAAGGAACAAGGCAAGGCTAGTTGCTCAAGGATATTCTCAAGAAGAAGGAATAGACTACGACCAGACTTTTGCACCAGTTGCAAGATTGGAAGCCATCAGAATATTTTTATCTTATGCAGCACATAAAGGCTTCAAGGTATATCCGATGGATGTCAAAAGTGCATTCCTAAATGGAGACATCAAAGAGGAAGTATATGTCAGACAACCTCCAAGTTTTATCTCTCCAACTTATCCTGATTATGTTTTTAAGTTGAACAAAGCATTATATGGTCTCAAGCAAGCTCCTAGAGCATGGTATGAGACTCTAGCATGCTTTCTTTTGGAAAATGGACTTATAAGGGTAGAGTAGACCAAACATATTTCATTAGAACCCATAAGTCCCATACCCTACTAGTGTAGATTTATGTAGATGATATTATTTTTGGTTCTACTGACTCCAAATTGTGCAGAAGGTTTTCCAACCTAATGCACTATAAATTTGAAATGAGTAGCATGGGTGAGCTATCCTTCTTCCTAGGATTGCAAGTCAAACAACATGCTGAAGGCATCTTTATTTCTCAAACCAAGTATGCAAATGAATTGGTTAAGAAATTTGGCATGTCTGAAGCATCTTGTACGAAAACACCCATGCCTACTAATGCTGTATTGGATGCTGATGAACATGGGAAACCTGTTGATCAGACAACATATAGAGCAATGATTGGCTCTTTACTGTACCTTACAGCTAGTAGACCAGATATAATGTTTGCTACATGTATTTGTGCTAGGTTCCAAGTAAGCCCTAGAGAGTCACACCTAACATTAGTAAAGAGGATTCTCAGGTATGTTAAAAGTTGTTCAAATCTAGGTCTCTTGTATCCAAAAGATTCAGCATTTGATTTAACTGGATTTTCTGATGCTGATTATGCTGGATGCAGAATTGACAGGAAAAGCACCAGTGGAACTTGTCAGTTCCTTGGTGACAGACTTGTCTCCTGGTTTGTAAGAAACAAACTTCTGTGTCAACTTTAACTGCTGAAGCTGAATATATGGCTGCAGGCAGTTGTTGTTCACAAATCTTGTGGATTCAAAACTAACTCCTAAACTATGGCTACAACTTAGAGAAGTCTAAAATCTTTTGTGATAACACCAGTGCTATTTCTATAGCTCAAAATCCAGTCCTCCATAGTAGGACAAAACACATAGAGATTAGGCATCATTTCTTAAGGGATAATGTTGAAAAAAATAAAATTGAACTACAATATATCCCAACTGATTTACAAAGGGGAGATATTTTCACCAAGCTCTTGGATGAAAAGAAACACACCTTCTTCCTAAATCAGTTAGGAATGTTAGATGGAGGAAGTCTTAGATAATATCCAAGATTTTGAAAGCTTAAAAATTGACCAAGACTAGGCAAACATCTTGATTTTTTCTTAGTGTCTAGAGTTTTTCTGATCTCTGAACAGCGCTCGACGGTTTTTCCCCAGATCGTCGAACAGAGATCGACGATTTCTGAAATCGTCGACCTGATTTCAGCGTTTCTCAGATAGTATGAACTATCTCTTCCGGTCAGCGATCGTCGAACGGCGCTCGACGATGTTGTTCTCTAAACGATCGTCGAACAGAGCTCGACGCTCTCCAATATCGTCGGACGGAGATCGACGATGTTGAAGACTCTTCAGATTCCTTTAGAAGCCTCGATCGTCGAACTGAGTTCAACGATCTTTCCAATTCTGCGTCGAACCCTAATATAAAATTCATTTTTCGCCGTCGTTCTCCTTTGCGCTTTCGATTTCTCTACAAAAACTTTCTTTCCCTCCAAACAATTCTGCACGTGGTCGTTTTGTTTGTTGAATCTTTGCAGGTACCTATGGCTGTTTTTGTTGCTGTTCTCGCCGCCATGAAGTTTGATGCTGGCTTTGACATCGACATGGAATCCTTCAGCACAACAAACCAGGTTTTTCTGGACATCTTGGGGTTATTCAAAGAGCAGAACCTTACTGCAATCATGACTACCAGGATTAAGCTTGCTTCTGATGAGATTAAGGAATGGGTGTACACTGCACACAATCAGGACAACAACACCATTGTTGGATCAATCTCTGGCACACAGGTACCTCTGACCCCAGCAATTTTAACAGAGGTTTTTGAGTTGAGAACTGGTGGCGATACTGCTGATTTGTCTGGAGAAGAATTTGCTGACTTGCTTGCCAGAATGGGTCATTTTAAGGCTAACCCCAGCAAGCTATTGAAAAAGAATCGTTCTGTGGAATACAGATTCCTGGCTGATGTAGTTGGGAAAGTTCTATTGGCTAAGCACTCTGCTCATGATACAATCTCAAGGTATCAGCTCTGCCTAATGGGAGCCCTAGTAGACAGGAAGAATCTGAATTGGGGAGAGGTATTCTTTGACCTCATTAATAAGAAGATCAACAAAAGTTTTGTAAACTTTGGAAGAATTCTAGGGGTGTTTCTGCAGAATAGGTGCCCTGCATTGCTGGTATCCTCTGGAATCCACATTAATGCATCCAAGAGACTGTCCTGTGCCCTTTTTGGTAAATGGGACAGACAGATCATTAAGCCCAGCAGGCCCTCCTCCAGCACTCCTTCAGGCACCAGGACTCTCAGAGTCACTTCCCCACAGGTCTCTGCCCCAGCAGATGACCTGCCTGCTGATGGTTCTCCTCCTCCTCCTCCTCCAATTCCATCTCTTCCCATTCCATCTACCATTCCAACTCCATCCACCATCATCATCTCCAGCCCCTCTCCAACATCTACACCATCTCCAATCCCTACTCTTCCAACCACAGAAGACCACTTCCATCCATTATTCTCTTACCCTCAACAAGATATCACTTCATCACCCTCCATTCCCTCCTTCACCCTCATTGATGATTCCTTCATGGATGACTCTCCATCCTCTCCTCCTGAGCTGCCCTCATCATCAACTTCCTATCAAGATCTTATGCAACAAATCATTGACCAACCCACCTTCACACCCTCCATCTCCATCCCACTGTCCTCCATAACCACCTTACCCACACCACAGCCATGTCTGAATCTAGGCAGGGGGAGATGCCCTATGAAGTGAGTCTGCCTGCTGCTGCTGCTGCTGTTATTGCTGTTTCAGTGAGCCTGCCTGCTGCTGTTTCTTCAGTTCTTGAATCTGCTACTACTCCTGCTGCTGTGTCTCAAGCTTCAGTTCAACCTCCTGCTACAGTCTTTGCAATAGACCTCAGGTCTTTGCTCTCAGATTTTGATTCTACATATTTCAGATGTCTGCCAGAGACAGTTGCTTTCCAGCCCCCAGAGTATCTGTCCAAGGCCCTTGTGCCATTCTCTTGCTCTGACCCCAACATCATCACCTCATTTGTCCACTCAGTATATGCTGCTGCTACTTCTGCTGAAAGCAGTGCTGTTGTTTCTGATGTTGCTGCCCCTCCTGCTACTGAAAGTTTTGATACTACTGTTGATATTTCTGTTACTGCTGATGAACCAACTTCTAAGGAGATCCTTATGATAGAGGCACATGAGTTTGAGCCTTCTGTATTTTCTGCTGATATTTCTACTGCTGATATTGCTGTTAGTGAAACTGTTGCTGCTTTTGTTGTTACTTCTCCAGAACCTGTAGTATCTGCTGCTGTTGTTATTGTTTCAACTTCAACTGCCACACCTTCACTATCTGCTGCAACAACTTCTGTATCTGCTGTTCTTACTGCTACTGCCTCAACTTCTGCTGCTACACCCTCTGCTGCCTCATCTGCTTCTATATAGCTCAAGAAAGATTTGATGAAGAAGATTGATGCCCTGTATGATGATTAGAGTTCTGAAAGTGATGAGTTCAGAACAGACTCTGATGATTCTTCTGCTACCATTGCCAGGAAGAGAAAGGCAAGGAGCAAAGCCATGAAGAGAGTACCTCCTGCCAAGGTCAAGGATAACAATGATATACCATACTATATTCTTCATGATTGCCCCATCACTGAGCACTGGATGCAGTACTCTAAGAATCAACTCAAAGCAATGAAAAAGAAAAGGAAATATGAAAAGGGCTCCTCTCAATTCCAACATTCTCATCCTCCTCCACCACCTCCTCCTGATGCAGGTGCAGGTGGAAGCTCTGCTGCTCAACCCCCTGCTAGAAGTCAAACCCCCTATCAGCCTCATGCTAGATCCTACCATAGGGGAAGCCAATCCAGGGGTTCTCAATCCAGGAGAGGAGGATACAGAGGCAATCAAAGAGAAGTCCAGGTCTACTCTAAAGGATACTCAAGGCAACATCCATACTCCAGGGAAGGACAAATTTCATCTGACACCACCTCCGGTCCTTTTCCCTATAAGCTGAAGGAAACTGTTTCATCCAGGCCTCCTCAGGACAATCCTTCTAATAGATATGAGCCACCAGTACCTTTTGAAGACCATGACAACAATCCAGCTGCTTGGACTGCAAGGATGAAAGAACTAGCTGCACTAGATCAAATCAAGAAAGCTAAAGAGCAAGGAAGGGATTCCTCCAACATCTCTACAATGTCTGAACAGAGAAAGAAAGAGTTGGAAAGATATGCATCAAGCAAATTTTTTGATTCAGATAGATACATGAAACTACATCCTGAAGCTGTAGTTCCCAGGCCCAAACAACAAACCACTTTAGGTGCAGCAGATGATACTGGATCAAAGAAGGAAGCCCTCAACCCCAACAGAGAAATCAAACTTGTTAAGGGCAAGAAAAAGAAATGATTATGTAAGGTGACAATCTCTCTGACTTCTGGTTATTATCTGGGATGATATATATATATATATATATATATATATATATATATATATATATATATATATATATATATATATATATATATATATATATATATCTGTGGTTCTGGATGTCCAGCTTTTCTTTTTGTTTTTCTGTATTGTTGCTTGAATGTTGTTATTTAAATTTTTCCAAACTTTATAAATAGTAATCCTAACCCAAATAGGGGAGATTGTTGGAACACCCTATTACTAATTTGGGTCAGGATCACTATGTCTCTATGAAACCAATGTTTGACCTCCTGTATAGCTCTAAAGGTCAATTAGAATTGAGTCTAAGGGTTAGAAGTCTAAGTTTGGAAGCTGCCCTCAAGACCAAGCCTTTTTCAGTTTGAGACTAAGTCATATCGTCGAGCTCAGCACGACGATTCGTCGAACTCCGATCGACGATCGTCTAGCTCAACTTCGTCAGATCGTCGATCTCCATTCGACAATCACTGAGCGCAACTTCATCACATCGTCGAACTCCATTCGACGATCGGTGAGCTCAGTTCGACGATCTTGACTCAGCTTTGGATCTATTTCTCTGAGCTCAGTTCGACGATCTTTGAGCTCAGATCGACGATATTTTGTTGCAATATAAATCCATATCGCTGAGCTCAGTTCGACGATAGCAGAGCTCAGATCGACGTTTTCAGATAACTTCAAGGATATTTCAAGATTCAAATTCAAATCAGTTAAGGAGTTATTCTGCAATTAATTCAGAAGATTTTCTAGCCATTTTCATTTATTTCTGGACCAAGTTTCAAGGGATTTTCAAGAAATACTTCTATGGACTTTCCTCCAGAAGACATTCTGCAATTAAGGATGCAATTAATGCAGGCCAACGACTATTCTTAACAGAGGATGTTTTTCTATTCAGTACCAGAGAATAAAAGAAAAGAATTTTTTTTGAATCTCTCAGACACACATACACAGACATCAGTAATCTTCAGAACAAGAACAAAATATTCTCTGTCTCAAAGAATTCTCAAGAACACACATCCGAGGAGATCAAACTTTCTTAAATCTTCTGATCTCTTAGTCTCAAGTGTTCAAGGCCAACATCTTTCAAGACTCCAGACACCTAATATTTCAGTTGTTGCTAAAATCATCTTTTGCTGGAGCTCATCTTCTGAAGGTCTATCACCCTACAGCAAAGCTTCTTTTCCTGAAGATCTCAAGGACTCAGGGGGAGCTTTGACACTATCAATCCACATAGTCTTCTCAGCTGCTTGAGAAAGAGAAGACTTCCATTACTCTCTCACCCCCATCTCTGTAAAGGGTTTCTCAAACTCCCTTCAAAAGTTTGAACTTGGTTTTTGAGCACCTTGTCAAAAGCTCATTGGTGGCAAGACACCTGATCAAAAAATCTGCTTTGGTTTTTGAGCACCTTATCAAAAGCTCATTGGTGCTCAGGACACCTGATCAACTCATCCTGCAGTGGATTCCTACCTAGGGTGGTAGAAGAGTGGATGTACCCAAGTTTAGGGGAACCACTATATTTCCTTGTGTTTTGTGGCTTGCTTGTCTTTATTTTTGTTTCTGGCTGTGATTGTTTTGTGATTAGCTTATGATTAGTTTAGTTCTGTGATTAGATTTATTCATTGCTTCTCTGCTTACTCACATTGCAACAATTGTTGTAAAAAGTTTTCAAGCACCATATACTCTATTTACCCCCCTCTAGAGTATATCAGATCTAGCTGCACTTTCAACTCCCATTCCCATACCAACCACTCATCATGAGCTTCGATCTAATTCCCTTGCCCCGAGTACTTCCTACCCAAGGCATCCGCCACCACATTGGCTTTACCTGGCATATACTGAATCGCCACCTCGTAGTCTCCAAGAAACTCAACCCACCTGTGTTGCCGTATGTTCAAGTCCTTTTGATCCAAGAGATACTTCATGCTTTTATGATCCATGAAGATCTCCACCTTTGCACCATACACATAATGTCGCCATATTTTCAACGCAGAAATTACCGCCGCCAACTCCAAGTCATGGACGGGGTAATTCCTCTCATGAGGCTTCAGCTGTCTAGACCCAAAGGCTATCACCTTGCCACGTTGCACCAAAACGCAACCCAAACCGCATCTCGATGCGTCACTGAAGATCTGAAATCCCTCAGTCCGCTGTGGTAGACTTACGATTGGAGCCATCATCAGTCTCTCCTTCAGTGCCTCAAATGCTTGACTGCACTCTTGAGTCCACACAAACTTATGATCTTTACGAGTGAGTGAGGTGAGGGGTAGAGCTATTCGTGAAAAATTCTCCACGAATCTCCTATAATACCCGGCTAGTCCAAGAAAACTTCGGACTTCCGCTACGGTCCTCAAAACCGGCCAATCTCTGATGGCTTCTACTTTTGTTGGATCCACTGCCACACCATCCCCACTAATCACGTGGCCCAAAAATGCCACCTTCGCTAACCAGAACTCGCACTTTGAGAACTTTGCATACAACTGATTCTCCCTCAACACTTGCAAGACCACTCTCAAGTGGATCTCATGCTCCACTTCCGATTTGGAATACACCAAGATGTCATCGATGAAGACAACCACAAAAGAATCCAAGTATTCCCGAAATACTCGATTTATAAGGTCCATGAACACAGATGGTGCATTCGTCAGCCCGAACGGCATCACCGTAAACTCAAAGTGTCCGTACCTCGTACCAAAGGCAGTCTTGGGTATGTCCTCATCCCGAATTCGCAGCTGATAATATCCTGACTTCAAGTCCAATTTTGAGTACACCACCGACCCCACCAACTGGTCGAACAAGTCGTCTATCCGAGGAATTGGATACTTATTCTTAACGGTCAGTTTGTTCAGCTCTCAGTAGTCTATGCACAGTCGCATACTACCGTCTTTCTTCTTTACAAACAACACCGGCGCGCTCCACGACGAAGAACTGGGTCTAATATACCCTTGCTCCAACAGTTCCTGCAATAGATGCGCCCTTTGGCCCCGGTGGTCATGGATGACCCATTGGGCATGCACACTTTCAGCTCCGTGTCCGCCAAGAAAGACTCAACTCCTATTCTCCGGACGAAGCTCTCCATAAGAAAGGAGTGCGATGCTCCCGTATCGAACAATACCCTAGCGGGGTATCCGGAAACTAATACGAAGCCTACAACATAGACATTATATATAAAAGTCTAAAAGTATGAAGCATAAAATTTAAACTTAAATTTCTTCATACCTGTCACCACATCGGTTTGGCGGATCGCTTCCTGCTGTCCAAGGTTGTAGGCCCTTGGTTGCACCGGTTGGAACCGAGAAGCGCTTGACTCCGCCATCTTCCCTTTCCCTGCGGTACTGGGGCCGGAGCGCACAGTCTGCTCCTGCCTTGCCTCTTGCTCCGCTCCTCCTTGAGGACAAACATGAGCTATGTGCCCCACCTTACCGCAGTTGTAGCACGTCGGCGGTCCCCTAGAGTGAGAACCTCCAGGCGTCCACTTGCTCTTCTCACCAGACCTGGAAGTGTGAGGATTTTTTCTCCACCTACTCCCTTCAGACTTTCCCTGGGATTGGGGAGGCTTCCCTTCCCCTTGCTTGGGAGTGAAACCCTTACAACGTTGGGTTCGCTCCAGATCACTTTCCAACATCCTGGCAGCCTCAACTAGCTCATTAAAACCAGCTCTCTTCATGGAAATGAGGGGTTGCCTCAGATTCTCCATCAGCCCCTGGTAGAAGAGGTTATCCCTCTCTACATCATCTTCCATCATCGTTCCCGCGTAACGACCCAAACGGGTGAACTCCTGCACATACTCATCCACCGTCTTGTCTCGCTGCATTAAGTGCAGAAACTGCCTCTGAATGGCCAACCGTGTAGAAACGGGAATGTACCTCTTTAGAAAAGCATCCCCAAATTCCTCCACCGACGGGGTGCGTCCAGGAAACTGGCAGCCGCTATGGCTCACCCACCACAACTTGGCGTCTCCTTCCAACATGAACGTCGCATACTCAGATTTATTTTCTTCTGGCATCTATGCTGCCCTCAAAAGCTCTTGAATTTGAACCCACCAATCCTCCGCATCCGTTGGCGTACCAACTCCCTTGAATGACGGGGGATGGAAGCTCAGGAAATACTTCATGTGCCGGTCTCCATGTCCGACAACCACCCTTTCCGCCAAGGGCTCCACTCGCCTGGCTTCTCCGCCTGGCACGGCCGTCACCGTGTCCGGTGTAGCAGGGGTTACTACCTGAGCTGCCGCTGCAGCTTGGGCTGCCACCATCGCTTCTGCAAGCATGCGACAGAAGTCGGCCGGGTTTACACCCGTGCCCAAAAGACCTGGAGCAGTGGCACTGCTCGCCGAGAGTTCTTCTCTTGCTCTCGACGTTCCCCCCTCGTTGCTTGCACTCTTCAAGAAAACAAGAAACAAGGAATCAGTCTCTAATCTCAAGACTTAAACATAAGGACACTCATGGTCCCGCGTTACACTTATGTGGATAACTTCTCTACACACTGACCTTGAATCTAAATCTCGCTTTGATACCAAATTGTAACACCTCCCCTGTAATGACCGTATAATATGGGTCCGGCCGGGGCCCCACAACATACGGACGCCACAGCTTTAGTATTATAAGATGATATAACTATCCACACTCAAAACTCTTTGCACAACACAGCGGAAACACAAGCAAGACTAGAAGTTATCCACCACTACAAGAGTAATAAAAAGATGGTCTTATGGCCTTACAACATAAGAGAGTCCAAACTCACATAATACAACAATCATGAAAGTGCATAAGCACTCCTAGTCTGCCTCGGCGTGCAAGCCGGAAAACATGAGTCTCAAACATACAATATCATATAAGTACAGTTGCAAAAGAGGGGAACACTTCATGAGGCTTAGGCCTTTCTGGCCGGCGAGCTAGCTCCTGCTTGCGATCCTTGCCCTGTAAAAATTATTAGTAACGTAGGTCAGCAAAGGCTGACCTCAAACTGTGTAACCAACACATCTCCTCTCGGCCGCACCTAACGGACCCCGGGGAACCCTCCAACCTGCAAGTCAGCACTTCGTATGCAACATATAAATATAAATAGGAAGTGCATTAAGAACAAGCTTGAATGTCTCAAACATCATACACGTTCTCTACTGGTTGAGCATATAATATAAAAAGGGGCCTACTTATGCAACATGTATGCAACCACCCGTGTTTCACCCAAGGCACCCTATAGCGTTTGCATCTAGCACATCATCACATCAATTGGGTACTCATCGTTTCCCCATTGGCATAAAGCCGCAAACAAAAAGGGAGACACAAATCCCCCCAACGACACACAAGCCGCCACATGGAACTCTTGCCTAGGCCCCACCAGCTCAAGGTCTTAGACCCTGGCTTGCCTGCAAGCTCTGACCTCTTATGTCAGGATTCCAACAAACACAACTGACCGATTCTAAGAAGCCTTGCTGGACCCCACCCGCTCATGACCTCATTGCCCGGGCTTGCCCCCATGGTTGGCATTCTCGTCAGTCTCACAGAAGGGTACTAGTCTCGCCGGGACACTTTCCACACATGACTTGCACGTCACGGGATAGCTAGCCGACAACGGAGACACAGTCGCGCCTTGGCACATCACAAACCAAGACAATTCCACCCTAGTCCCTCATTTGTACTACAGCATTCCCGCACACCAAGGTAACCATCTACTACTCATACGGAGCTAACCTTGTCCACCAAGGAAACCATCTACCGCCATTGAGGAGCTAACCTTGTCCGGTTCCGACTACACGTACTCACTTGAGAAAAGGGGGAAAACATCACCACATCACAAACGGCATCTTTCCGCGATGGATCTCTACGAATCCTTAAAGCTCGTATGCAACATCACTGAGTCGGAATAACGGTCGCGACTACGGCTTCACCCATCATGCCTAATCCACTAACAGAGCGGATCTCTAATGCAAACATGCCAGGGACGGACTCAATCGACTCGGAGGTTCCTCTTGAACCTTGGCGACCCAAACCCCTCTCATTTGAGTGTTTGGTGCCCAAAAACTAGAAAAGAAAAGATGCTAAGACATGCATCCTAAAACTGAGAGAAGAAGTGTCGTTACCTTCCGACTCCTCTTCCTAGCCATGGCAAAATAGCCGGATGAAAACCTTCGCAAAGATCTAGCCTCCACCTATCTGGACTCGGCTCGCGATTTGGAGCACCGAAGCCTCTCCTACAGCCCAATCCCTCCTTCACCTTCTTCATTGCTCTCCCTTCTCTCTAGAATTTTAGCAAGAGAAAGCTTGGAGAAGAATGAGGGTTTCCAACCATATTCTTGGACTTAAATCCCCAAGAGCAGTCCTGGACCATCAGATCCCAAAATAAGGGAAAGAGCGGCCACGATCCGTCTGAAAAATAAAATACCTGGGCCGAACACGGCCTGGCGCACGCCCGTGTCCAGGGCCGTGTCCCCCATTCTCCATCAAAACCGACGCGCCTGGAACAGCACACAGGCATCCTACATGCCCGTGTTTGACCTGACACGCCCGTGTTCCAACTGACACGGCCGTGTGGTCGGTCGTGTGCCTCCATCGACACAGCCCCAAAAACAACCCGAGAACTACACGGGTACTGGACACGCCCGTGTCCTTGCCCGTGTCTACCTCAACATGCCTGGGCTCCAGGATGTGTTCACTGTCTCGACACTTTGTCGAGCGAAATTCGTCGACCATGCGGGACACGCCCTGTGACACGACTGTGTCACAGGCCGTGTGCCCCTGTCTCGACACTCGACACTCGTCGAGTGAACTTCATCGAGAGAAGTTCGTCGACTGACTGACACGGCCTTGGACATGCCCGTGTCCTAGGCCGTGTGCCTTGTCTCGACACATCGTCGAGCGAAAATCGTCGACTCCCCAGACCGATCGTCGACACGGGCTCGACACGCCCTGAGACACGCATGTGTCTCATGCTGTGTGCCTTGTCTCGACACATCGTCGAGCGAAAATTGTCGACCTCTCGATCAAAACGTCGACTGGAGCCTGACACGCCCTGGGACACGCCCGTGTCCCAGGCCATGTGCCCCTGCTAGAAACAAAACTTGGCCAGAAAACGTTGGTCGACCCTCTCTCAAAATTTGGGGTGTTACACCTTACACGCCCCCCTACACGGGCATGTCCCTGGGCGTGTCCACTGACGTACAAATCAAATCTTAATTCTTGTCAGATTTCACCTCCCAAAGTCTTCCCCGTACATGTCACGCCCCATGACATGCCCTACCCGGGCATGACAGGGGGGCGTGACCAACCCGCAAATATTTTCTATAAATTCAGACCCCCCCGTTTGAGTCCAAACTAGTTTTGGAGTGAGAGGGGAGGTGCTGCCCTTTTGTTTTCTAATAGTTTCCTATGCTTCTCCTCTCCCCCTTTCTCATTTTAAGCTTTCTAATCTAGCTTACTTTACTCGTTTTGTATTAGTTGTTGTAATTGCTTAGTAGCTTAATGTTAATGCTAGCCTAGTTTTCATTTCCAGCACTTGTAATCTTTTATTTCAAGTTGTAGCTCTCTTTTTTACATTAATAAAAAGTGTGTCTTTTATTTGTTTTCTTAATGCATTTCTACTCATCTCTCTTCCTCCATTTCTCCATGATTAACCAATCCTCCTTGTACTCGATCTTGATGATCTAAGGTTCGAGTTGATTAAGTTATGATGCTCTAGTTTACTTTTTCTTTTTAGGGTTTAGACCTTGATTTACTCCTGAAAAATCATGTTTGAAGTTATATCATTGATATATAATTTCCATATTTATTTTCGTTCTTATCTAGCCGAGAGGATCGTAGTTTCAAGTGAACACTCAAGAGTAAAGAGACTTGCACGCACCCTTTTAGAGAGGCGGACGTTAAATCTCCCGGATTGGAGTGAAATCCAATAGTGGGGTTCACAGCGTAAAGCGAGCTTTAGGTCTTCGATTTGGACGAGAGTTCGGTCGAACCTTCCTAAACTCAGGTGGGCACGGCTTCAAGAGAAGCGTGTTCATGCTTTTGTAACCTCCATGGTCAAGGTCTTTTACCTTATTAAGTTAGGGTTTATTATCACATTTTTAATCAAATTTAGCCAAGGTGATTCTCGATCGAGTGTTTTTCTATTTAATCGTCTCAGCCCTTTGTTGTAATCGCTTTTAGAAGCTCTCTATTTAACTGCAAGTAGTTCTCTTTTAGTGCAATATTTCTTTTCTTAATCACATTTAGCTTTCTCTTAAACCCTAAAACAATCTCTTCGATAAGATAATAGTTTTCGTGTGAGTAAGATTACTCAACGGTTCCTGGATTTTAATATGACACTTGTGTCCCCCAGCTGCATTTTGATATGTATACTTGCCTCGTTGGATTGCTAGTTCGGTTTTTATTCTCTTCACGATTAGTTGACACCAATGCTCCCAATGTTAAGTGCGTTAGAGATAGACCTTGTCATGTATGTGTAAAAGGCAAGCAAACAAGGGCTACCATTAAAAGCATTATTGGCAAAGACACTAATAGGTGTTTGCACCTACTTCATATGGACTTATTCGGTCCACTATAAGTTAGAAGTTTGGGAGGTAAAGATTATACATTGGTCATTGTTGATGATTACTCTCGCTTTGCGTGGGTGTTCTTTCTAAAACACAAGTCAGATACTTTTGATATCTTTACTAATTTTGTCAGGCAAGTTCAGAATGAACACAACTGCTCCGTTGTCAAAATTAGAAGTGACAATGGAACAGATTTCATGTATGGGGCCATGATAGAATTCTGTGAAAGTCTCAGTATCTTTCATGAGTTTTCCTCTTCTCGTACTCCATAACAGAACGGAGTTGCTGAGAGAAGCAATAGAACCCTCATCGAGGCCTACAGAACCATGTTGAGTGATGCCTCACTACCGGAATATTTTTGGGCTGAAGCCGTCAACACTGCATAGCACGTGCAAAATCGAGAACTTATAAACAAGAACCATAATAAGTCCCCTTACAAACTACTAAAGTGCAGGAAACCGACCATTTCATATTGAAGACATGTAGGATTTTTAATAAGAAAACCATGTTTATAGTAAGCCATAGTAAGGCATATAGGATTTTTAATAAGAAAATCCTGGGTGTAGAAGAATCTATCAATGTTGTATTTGATGAGACGAGCTTGTTGCAAGGTATCTGTTCTAGTGTGTTTATTGAAGATGCAGGTTCAAGACTAAAGGAATTAAACATGGATAAGCCAACTGAAGAAGAAGCTCAAAAGCTCATCAAGATCACCACTCCAACACTAATTGGAGAGGTTGAATACCATGATGAGGATGTCATAGAAGTCGATGAAGTCACTCCAGTGGTAGAGGAAGCTCCAGATACAAGAACTTTAGAGCTCAGACACATAAAGGATCACCTAATGGATCAAATCATAGGAGACCCCCGTGATGGTGTCAGAACTCGTAGATGTACAACTAATGAAAATCTATATTTAAGTTCCCTCTAGCAGGTTGAACCAAAGAAGTTTGAGGAAGCAAACTCAGATGCATCTTAGATAATTGCAATGGAAGAAGAAATGAATCAATTCAAGCATTGTTAAGTCTGAAATCTTGTTCCAAGACCCAAAGGTAAGAACGTTATCGGAACAAAGTTGGTCTACAGGAACAATTATAAAGAACAAGGCCAGACTCGTTGTCATGGGATACATACAACACGAAGTAATCGACTTCGATCAGATGAATGCAGCAGTGGCAAAGCTAGAGGCAATCCGGTTGTTCTTAGCATATGCAACACTTAAGGGCTTCAATGTCTATCAGATGGACGTGAAGTCGGCCTTCCTTGTACAACCCCGTGTTCGTCGAGCGGGTCCCGCCAGGGAGGTCGAGCGGATCTAGCCCCGCGGCCCGCACCCAAGCAGCAAGCAGACATACGACAGGGGGGCTGGTCCGCTCCTGCTCATTTTAGGCGAGCGAGCCTGGCGAGACGGCTCCCCTACTCTCCCGCTCGCTCTGATGAATCGCCGACCAAAGCGGGGGGTGCCCCTCGTCGCACCAGTACAAGCGGATGGGCTCAGCAACCCGCGGCTAGCGAGCTGATCGGGGGGCTCGCGATGGCCGCCAGCCAGCCCCTACACGCGACCTGGTCGCCTGTCCGCCCTGGCAGAAGACAGGCAGGTCGCGGCGGTCCGGCTCGCGCTTGCCCAGGAAGAATAGGCGGACCGCTGGAGCCAGGTCGTGCCCGCCTCCCGCGGAGGGGGATTGGCGGCGAGCTTATTCCCAAGGGGTGCGAATAGCTTCTCAGAACGGTGGAGCCACGCTATTGGCAGACCAGGTTGGACTGCGCATAGCTGTTCAGGACAACGTAGTTTGGCTGTTGGCAGACCCAACCAGGGGCTTTTTGGTATTTTCAGGTCAGTTCTTTTGGTTATTGATAGTTCAGATTCCAAAAACTATAAATAAGACCCAAGGGGTACCTTAGAAGGGACGCTTTGAGTGCCTCCCTGTTCCTGTTTTCAAGTGCTTTCTGAGGGTACCTTAGCTCGGCTTCTGGCTAAGGAGGGGAAGCGCTCAGAGATCTTTCGGGTTTGTGGTGGGACCTCCCTGCCGAGCCCTTGGGTCTGTTTCTTCTTGCCTTCTTTGTTGTTTTTCTTGTAGGAGCAAAGTAGGCGCGAGACCACCCCTTCCCCAAGGGTCGAACTCCACAGGAGACCGAATTTCGGTTTCAACATTTTGGTGCGGTGAGCGTGGAAAGTGGTCAACGCAGAAAAGCTTCGGCGAGCTCAATGACGGGAGGGCAAGTATCTGACAGGCAGGACTCGCCGCCCCCCTGCCTCTCGCAATGGTGGGGATGTTGGAAGACTTCAGGAACGAGGTGCTGGGCCTCGTTAAGTTCGCACTCGGCGCGCGGGCCGAGTGCTCGACTCCAGCAGTCCAGATCGCGGCCGCCCCCTCTTTGGGCGAGGACGCTCCCGGTCGGCGAGCTGGGAAGGAGATGGCCGAGGAAGGCCGAGGGTGCGAGCTCCCGGGGCGCGAGCTTTTCCCCGGTTCGGCAGGCCGAGGCAGGTTCGGCGAGTTGGGCTCGCGAGACTCGCCGGCTTGCCCAGTGGGGGGAGGCAGTCCTTTCAGCGAGCTGGTCTCCTCAGCTCCAGTCCCAGATGGGTTCAGGGAACCCGAGATGTCCTACTACACCGGGAAGGGAGATCCGGTCCAGCATGTCCAATGGTTCGAGGACGTGGTCTCCATCCGTCAGATGTCGGACGGATTCAAATGCCGACTCTTCGCCATCACCCTCCGAGAGAAGGCGAGTGAGTGGTTCCACCAGCTGCCGGCTAGTTCCATCTACTGCTTCGAGGACTTGCGCCGAGGGTTCATGCTGAGCTTCACTACTTCGAAGAAGAGGAAGAAGGAGTCCGAGTCTCTGTTCCACATTAAGCAGGGAGTGAACGAGACGTTGGGAAGCTACGTGGACCGATTTCAGGAGGAAGTTACCCAGGTCCAGGAGATGTCGGGCCATAGTCTGATGATGTCTTTCACCCTGGGCCTGCAGCAGGGTTTCTTCCGAATGGAGCTAAAGAGAGTCCCCCCCTCTCCTACGAGGAGTTGATGGAGAGGGCGGCGAGAGAGGTCGACGGGGAGGCGTCGAACCCGGAATTTGCAAGAAACTGGCCAGGTGGGCAACTGAGGAGGAAAAGGAGTCGAAGGGAGGAAGAGGACAGGAAGAGAGAAAAGGGGAGCCTAGGCAGAGGGAGCAGAGGCAGCTCCAGTGGCAGCAGCAGCCGAGGTGGGGGCACCAGGAGCCCGACCGTCGGCTGGGCTGGAGACCTGAATGGCAGGGGCAAGGGCCACCGAGAGGCTACTACGGAAGGGGTCACCACCAGGGAAGGCAAGATCAGTTCCACCCTCCGGGCTGGAGGCAGGGCCAGAGGCCCCGGCTCCCCGATCAGGAGGAGGCCATGGCCATAGCTTTGGGAGCAAGGAGGGGGATCATGAGGAGGAGGAGAAGGGAGGTCAGGGTGGAGCTGCCATATTGCGACTTCCATCAGGAAGAGGGGCATGCAACGGCCACGTTCCCGGAATTCTTGCAGATGAGAGGGAATAGGGAGCGACAGCAGCAGTCAGGGGTTGTCGCGGATGTGGATTGCCACCGCCTCAACCTGGACCCGGGGACACGCCCCGTTCAGCAGAAAAAGAGATCCACGACAGACAAGCTGGCGGAGCCTATCAGGGAGGAGGTGGCAAAGCTTCTCAAGGCCGGTTTCGTGTCAGAGATTCAGTACCCCGGCTGGGTCTCCAACGTCGTCATGGTTAAAAAAGGAGACGACCAATGGAGAATGTGTATTGATTTTTCCTTACTTAATAAAGCTTGTCCTAAGGACTATTATCCTTTGCCTGGAATCGACGCGCTGGTTGACTCAGCCGTCGGCTTTTCTGTAATGAGTTTTTTAGATGCCTTTTCAGGTTACCATCAGATCAGGATGCACCCCCGGACATCAAGGATGTCTCGTTCATCACAGGGGGTGGCTGCTACTGCTACAAGATGATTCCTTTCGGGCTGAAGAATGCTGGGGACACCTACCAAAAAAAGATGGATATGGTCTTCAAGGAGCAGAGGGGGAGGAATTTGGAGGTGTATGTGGACGACCTCATGATCAAAAGCCGGGATGTGGACTCGCACCTCCGGGACCTGGAGGAGACCTTCGCCACCCTGCACAAATACAAGATGCGGTTGAATCCCCTTAAATGTGTCTTTAGGGCCAACAGGGGAAAGTTCTTGGGGCACCTCCTCACCCCCGCGTGGGTCGAGCCGAATCCAGACAAGGTCCGGGCAATCTTGGAATTGGGGTCCCCGCGGAATGCTAAGGAGGTCCAATGGCTGACGGGGAAGCTAGCAGGGCTGAGTCGTTTCCTTTCTCGGGCAGGGGAGAAGTGGTCCCTCGTCTTCAAGACGCTGAGGGGTGGTCAGAGGTTTGAATGGACCAAGGAGTGCGAAGAGGCGTTCCAGGCCCTCAAGGTGCAGCTGACACAGGCTCCGCTGCTCCAAGGGCCGAAGGAGGGGGAGGACCTGTTCTTATACCTCGGGGTCGGGGCGGAGGCTTTGAGCTCCGTCTTGGTTCGAGAAGAGGGAAAAAGGCAGCTCCCTATTTATTACGTCAGCCGGGTCCTGAGGAAGGCCGAGCTCCGGTATCCGATCTTGGAGAAGATAGCGTTCGCCCTAATCATCTCGGCTCAGATGCTGCGACCTTACTTCCAGGCACACTCAATCCAAGTGGTGACCGACCATCCTCTCCGCAACATCTTCGAGGGGGTGGAACATTCAGGTAGGCTGGCTAAATGGTCGGTGGAGCTGAGCGAGTTCGATGTCTCCTTCGTCCCGCGACTCCCGATCAAGGCTCAGGCGATGGCCGACTTCCTGGCCGACTATGTGGTGGAAGTAGCGGAGGAAGAGCTCACCCGCTCGACTCCTTGGAAAGTGAGGGTGGATGGGGCCTCAGGAAGGCATTCCCTTGGAGCGGGGGTGATCCTAGAAAGCCCTCAAGGGACTCGAATTGAGCAGACGGTGGTGGTGCACTTTCCCATTACCAACAACCAGGCGGAGTACGAGGCCGTGATAGCAGGGCTACGCCTGGCCAGGGAGCTGGGGGTGTCGGATGTGGAGGTCCTTACTGACTCCATGGTAGTAGCTTCCCAGATCAACGGGGAGTTCGAGGCAAGGGAGCCCACCTTGCGATCATACTTGGCCAAGGTGAAGGGGGTCATTGGCACCTTTCAAACTTTCATCATCCGACATGTGCCCCGGGAAGAGAATGAGCAAGCCGATCAACTGGCAAAGCATGGTCCCCAGGTGGGGGGCACCATCACCGACCTGTTCCGCCCCTCCATCGAAGAAGGAGAGCTTATGGAAATCGACCAGCAAGCTTCGTGGATGGATCCAGTTGTAGTTTTCCTCTCCACGGGGGAATATCCAGAGGGGGTAGATAAGAAGAAGCTAAGGCACAAGTCCGCTTATTACCTCCTCCAGGACGGGAAGCTATACAGGAAGACCATCTCAGGGATGCTGGCTTGCTGCGTGGCCGAGGGCGAGGTGCAGAGGATCTTGGAGGAAGTCCACTCCGGCGAATGTGGGAGTCATTCCGGGAGTCGGACCCTGGAGGGAAGGATAGTCAGGCAAGGGTATTTCTGGCCCACCCTGGGCCGAGACGCCGCAGAGTTCGCAAGAAGATGTCATAAGTGCCAGCTGTTTGCCCCTCTTCAGCTACAGCTGGCCCAACGACTCAGGAGTATCACGGCCCCCTAGCCCTTCGCGATCTGGGGAATGGATTTGGTTGGGCCATTTCCCCAAGCCAGCGGTCAGAGAAGGTTCCTCCTAGTGATTGACTACTTCTCCAAGTGGGTGGAGGTGAAGGCACTGGCCAAGGTGACCTCTCAGGTGATCAGGAACTTTGTTTGGGGGGAGATCATCTGTCGCCATAGGCTGCGCCAGGCCATCGTCACGGACAACAGGCCCTAGTTCGCCAGTGCCGAGTTCACCAGCTTTTGCGAGCAGCTGGGGATCGACCTCAGGTTCGCCTCGGTCCATCACCCCAGGAGCAACGGGCAGGTGGAGGCCGCGAACAAGATCATCGTTAACCTCCTCAAAAATAAGGTGGAGAATTTGAAGGGGAGCTGGGTGGAGCAGCTCCCCGCAGTTCTCTGGGCCCTAAGAACCACCCCTAACACGGCTACAGGGGAGACCCCCTTCAAACTCTCCCATGGGTGCGAGGCAGTGCTCCCCGTGGAATTTGAAGTCCAAACGCCGCGAGTCGGGGCGGCCAAAGAGGGTCGAGAAGAATGGCAAGCCGAGAACGAGGAGGAGCTGAGACTCTCCCTTGACATGGTGGAAGAATTGAGGGACCTTTCGGCTGTCCGACAGGAGAAGGTAAAAAGAAGTATGGCCAAATACTTTGTCAAGCATGTTAGGGTCAAGAAGTTTGTGGAAGGATACCTGGTGCTGAAGAAGGTGGATGCGGCAGGGAGGTCGGCATCCGTAGGGAAGCTCAATCCCAGCTGGGAGGGACCATTTATTGTAAAGGAAGCTCTAAAGTCAGGAAGCTACCGGCTCCAAAATATAGAGGGCGAGACCCTGAGTCACACCTAGAGTGGTGACGACCTGAAGCGTTTTTCCCCTAAAGCATGTAAGTGACACTTTCATTATGATAAATTTCTTCAAACTCCCTAGTACGGTCATAGCCAGCTTGCATAGAGGATTGGAATATGTTTGGACCCCGAGAAGATCCCGCTGCCAGGCTCTCACCTAGCTGGCAGGGCTGGAAGTCACTCGGTGTCATCCTTGGCCTCGAGAAGATCCCGCTGCCAGCCTCTCACCTAGCTGGCAGGGCCGGAAGTCGCTCGATGGAATATGTTTGGACCCCGAGAAGATCCCGCTGCTAGGCTCTCACCTAGCTGGCAGGGCCGGAAGTCACTCGGTGTCATCCTTGGCCTCGAGAAGATCCTGCTGCCAGGCTCTCACCTAGCTGGCAGGGCCGGAAGTCACTCGATGGAATATGTTTGGACCCCGAGAAGATCCCGCTGCCAGGCTCTCACCTAGCTGGCAGGGCTGGAAGTCACTCGGTGTCATCCTTGGCCTCGAGAAGATCCCGCTGCGAGGCTCTCACCTAGCTGGCAGGGCCGGAAGTCACTCGATGGAATATGTTTGGACCCCGAGAAGATCCCGCTGCCAGGCTCTCACCTAGCTGGCAGGGCCGGAAGTCACTCGGTGTCATCCTTGGCCTCGAGAAGATCCCGCTGCCAGGCTCTCACCTAGCTGGCAGGGCCGGAAGTCACTCGATGGAATATGTTTGGACCCCGAGAAGATCCCGCTGCCAGGCTCTCACCTAACTGGCAGGGCCGGAAGTCACTCGGTGTCATCCTTGGCCTCGAGAAGATGCCGCTGCCAGGCTCTCACCTAGCTGGAAGGGCCGGAAGTCACTCGATGGAATATGTTTGGACCCCGAGGAGATCCCGCTGCCAGGCTCTCACCTAGCTGGCAGGGCCGGAAGTCACTCGGTGTCATCCTTGGCCTCGATAAGATCCCGCTGCCAGGCTCTCACCTAGCTGGCAGGGCCGGAAGTCACTCGATGGAATATGTTTGGACCCCGAGAAGATCCTGCTGCCAGGCTCTCACCTAACTGGCAGGGCCGGAAGTCACTCGGTGTCATCCTTGGCCTCGAGCAGATCCCGCTGTCAGGCTCTCACCTAGCTGACAGGGCCGGAAGTCACTCGATGGCAGCAGTTTGCGACCCAGAGCGAATCACGATGCCGGGCTCCCACCTAGCCAACAGTGCCAAAAAACTACTCAAATGGTGTTAATAATGGATTGGAATCGCGAAGATTAACCGAAAGGGGAGGGGGGTCTAGCATAACCACCCAGCCCACGGATCGGCGACCGGGAGGAGGCGAGAACCCGGGTCGCGTCGCAAAGGGGTCGACCCGCCAGGGGTCTGATGACTCGGGCAAACATCGAACCGCCTCGCCTCGCCTGGACAGCGAGTGGCCTTGGCAGCGGAGGTCGTGCCGCTGATACAGGTCGCCCACAGCGGGGCGGCCTGCCAGGCCCCCTATAACTCCTAAGCCGAATCCGTAGGCATGCGACCTCGTTGACGCAACGCGAGGTGAGCGGCGGCGAGCGGGAGAGCGAAAAATTGCATCGCGCGATGACAGCAGACAGACGTAAGTAACGAGTGGGGAAGCATGTATAAGAGCATTAATAGACGAGAATCAAAAAGTAAAGGTGCGGCCCGCGCTTACACCTCAAACGGCAAAAAGAACATAGTGTATACACTTAACAAACAAATATCAAAAAGCGGGGGCGACACGAGATCCGGGGGCAAGAAGTCCTAAATGCGCTGGAAGGACTGGTCTCTAGGGTCCAGTACGGGAAGGAATAGCGCCGGCACCACGTCGCCCGCCGAGAGTTCAGACGCCTCTCTCTTGAGGAGATCCGGGCGTCGCAGCATCTACATCGTGTACTTTGCGGCGCTGGCGGCGTTCTTTTGCATCAGCACCTCCAACTCGTGGTCGGAGTGGTGTGCGAGCGGGCAGCCCCTGTTATCTGGCGGAGGGACAGCGGCGGCGGCCTCCAGCTCGCGTACCCGTGCCTCCAGCGCTGACTTGTCCTGAGCAAGGGTGGCGATCTCAGCACCCATCCGACTGGCCGTCACGGCATCCTGAAAAGAGGAAAAGAGAGTTATAAGGTGGATTCGCGAAGAGAGGCGGTCGTTGGAAGTGAGCACGTACCACCCCTCCTAGGTACTGCGTGAGGGTCTCCTCGGACGCGTCGGCCCGCCTTCTCTGGAGATCCGAGTCCTCCTGAGCGAGTTTACGGGCCTCCTCCTTCTAGTCCGCCAACTTCTGGAGAGAGGCGGCGTTCCGCTCCAGCTAGGTGCAGCGCCTCCCAACCATGTGGGCCAACTCCATGCCGCGTAGTTGGGCCCGCGCGCTCTCGTACACCAGTACTCACGTCGCCTCCTTGTCATAGATGGCGGCGTCCTCTCGCGAGTACAGGCCGAACGAAAAATTTTATGCCTCCCCGCCGATGGTGTCCTGCTCCAGCCAACTCGGCAACAGAGTCGAGACCACCGCGCGATTAGACTCCTTGTCCCATGATAGAAGCGGGACGCCGAGCTCGTCCAGATATTTCTCGCCGTAGCCGAAGTTGCGATGCCCTCTTGGAACCGGCCTCGCGGCGGTTTGCGACCCATCCGGCGGCCCGGAAGTACCCGCCGCCTCGGCGGGGATGTCGCTGGTCGAAGAGACAATGGGGGGGGGGGGAGCCCTCGGTCGGTAGATCAGCCGGGGCCTTGCCTTTCCTCTGGCCCCCGGCTAGTTGCTGACCCGTAGACTTCGCCGTCTTTGGCGGGGGAGCGGGTTGCTCGCGACCCGGCCTCTTCTTGGCAGGGATCGACGGGGCCTCGCGCTAAGCGGCGTCAGCGGCCTGAGCACGAGCGAGGACCAATGAAGGGGTACGTCTCGCTCGCCTACCGGAAAAAAGAGGGTGAGACCTAAGAAGCAAAGAGAGAGACAAGGGTAGTGGAGAGTGGCAAACCTCCCCCAGGCGGGACGGCAGCAAGGTCGTCGAGGTTGCGGCGCAGGTACGCGACCTCGAAGTTCTTCCCGGAGAAGAACCCGCACAAGTCGGCTTCATGGCCTCCCAGGCTTGGCGGGCGGTAACTCGCCTCGCTGAGCTGCACCGGCGAGTAGGGAACGTTGCCGAAATCCCCCTTGACAAACAGGAATTTCTTGAGCACGTTGTGACGCTTTTTAACGGTCTCCCGCACCTTGAGGTGAGCGCTGGATAAGTAGGCGGTGCCATCCCAGTTCGCACGGAAGGAGAATAGTTTGCGAAAAACCGCGAGATTAAACTCGATCTGCTCCTCCCGCAGGAAGCAGGCGAACCCTACCATAACAGCTACAGAGTTCGGGGTCATCTGGCCTATGACGACCCCGAAGTACTTCAGTACCTGACGAACCTCTGGCCAGAGGGGGAGGCGAAGACCCACCTCGAAATGGGCCAGGGGAATGGCGAGCTCGTTCCCGGACAGATCGTTGATCTTCTCCCCCTCCTCGGGCCGTCTCGCCGAGAACCCAGCCGGGATGTGGTCGCCTAGGGCCTCTAAGTACTCGTGCTCTGAGATGATAGCGTGGGGAAAGTCGTGCTCCGAGAAGGTCCAGGCGCATTTGCTTCGCCCGTCCGCATCGCCGCTGCCGCCACCGCCCATTCCGCCGAATTGATGCCGTTCAAGCGGGACAGACCCAATGGGTGAGCGCGAATCGTGCTTTGCGGAGAGCAGGAGGCGGGTGAGTGCTTTGAAGCAATGAAAGGATAAAAACCGGCCACGCCTATTTATAGGGAGAAGAGAAAGAGCGGGAAATTTCCCGCCAACGGGAGAGGTGCGTGTAGCAAAAATCGGGCCTGACGGTTCGAATCCCCGACGCGCGGCCGCAGCGCCCAGACCGTTTAGCAGCAGGTCTCGCCCGTCCGCATCCGCGCGAAGGATGAGCGGACGGGGCTCAGCCCGAGCCCGCCCAGGATCCTGAGCGAGTCGGGAAGACTCGTGGCTGGCGAGCTCCTCGGCTCGCTCCCGCCACGATCGGAGTGGCGGGATGAGCGAGATCATCCCCAGACCTGCCCGCGCACCAGGAGGTGGGCGAGGGGCGGACGCGAGCACCCTCGGCCCGCCTCAAGGAAAATAAAAACAGCAACACGATAATTTTGACGTGCATCAGGAATCAGAAATCAGGCCCATAGGCAGGCGAGAAGAGTTACAAATTGTTACAAATACAGGGCGAGGCTTTACAATAGTAGAAACTCCGCGATATCCCGCGAGCGGGGGGAAGAAAGGCTGGATCAGTACTGGATCCACTTCCACCTGCCCCGCCGCTGCGTTCCCGATCGCGGCAGCACGCGAGGATAGTGGTAATCGCGCACCGCCACCAGCTCCTGCTGAGCCAGGCCGACTTGTTCCGAGGCATTCCTAAGATGCTCCTCGGCTCGCGTAATGTGCACGCCCGGCGAAGTGACATCGCCGCCTTCTGCTGCACGCGGGGATCCCTCCAACGCCGTGAGCCGAGCCTCGGTGTCGGCCTTGTCTTGATCGACCCTCTTCATGAGCTCCTGAAGCAGCAACGTGTGTTTCTGGAACAGCCGCATCACCTGCTTCTTCATCCCCACCGCATCGGTTAGGTCGCCCAGGTAATCAGAAACACCCTCCACGTCGGGTGGAGGCGAATACCCTTCGCTCATCTCCGTTTCGGAGGATACCATGTTGTAGCCTATAAAAGGGCGATTCAGAAGGAGCGAGCGAGAACAAGGCCAACGGTGAGTATAAGCTTACCAGGGGTTGGCATGTCGTCCATGCCGATGGAAGGACGAGAGGAGCCCGACCGACCCTGAAAGGCTTCTCCCTCGAGGGCCTCAAGAGATTTTCCCAGTCCGTGGGGAGCCGGCGAACGAGAGGTTTTCGGAGGTGGGCGGTCCAGACCTGGAGGACTAGCAACCCTCTCGGAAGACAAGGGAGGGGGGCGATCCTCCCCCCCGTTCCCTACGTCTTCACAAGGTATTTCCTGTAAGACAACAGATCAAAAATGCAACCACAAATCGAAGAAGAAGGTCACGTACCCCAGAAGCGACCTCAACACCCGCCGCCGAGCTGGAGCTCGGGAAGTTACTCGCCGGAGACCGCCTCACAATATTTCCCTTTGCCGGCCTAAAGAGAGGGCCGGGAGACCCACATGCTAACCAAGGGGCGGCCTCGAGGGCCTCCTCCCGAGTCTTCTGGCCCGCAGCCGCCAGGCGAGCTCGCACCTCTTCGCTGACCGGCATCAAGAAACTGCTGTCTATTCAAGAAAAATGAGGGGGTCTGGGGAGCCCCTCCTGGGCTCAGCGGTATATTTATAGCCGAACAGTGGGGCCCCACCAGAAGATTCCCTGCTAGCTCAGCACAGTACTCGCCGAACACGCGGGTTGGATGATTCTTTCAGAGCTTGTATCAAGCTCAAAAAGAGCGGAGATTGTGTACAACCCCGTGTTCGTCGAGCGGGTCCTGCGAGGGAGGTCGAGCGGATCTAGCCCCACGGCCCGCACCCAAGCAGCAAGCGGACATACGACAGGGGGGCTGGTCCGCTCCCGCTCATTTTAGGCGAGCGAGCCGGGCGAGACGGCTCCCCTAATCTCCCGCTCGCTCTGATGAATCGCCGACCAAAGCGGGGGGTGCCCCTCGTCGCACCAGTAAAAGCGGATGTGCTCTGCAACCCGCGGCTAGCGAGCTGATTGGGGGGTCGCGATGGCCGCCAGCCAGCCCCTACACGCGACCTGGTCGCCTGTCCGCCCCGGCAGAAGACAGGCAGGTCGTGGCGGTCCGGCTCGCGCTCGCTCAGGAAGAATAGGCGGAACGCTGGAGCCAGGTCGTGCCCGCCTCCCGCGGAGGGGGATTGGCGGCGAGCTGATTCCCAAGGGGTGCGAATAGCTTCTCAGAACGGCGGTGCCACGCTGTTGGCAGACCAGGTTGGACTGCGCATAGCTGTTCAGGACAGCGTAGTTTTGCTGTTGGCAGACCCAACCAGGGGCTTTTTGGTATTTTCAGGTCAGTTCTTTTGGTTATTGGCAGTTCAGATTCCAAAAACTATAAATAAGACCCAAGGGGTACCTCAGAAGGGACGCTTTGACTGCATCCCTGTTCCTGTTTTCAAGTGCTTTCTGAGGGTAACTTAGCTCGGCTTCTGGCTAAGGAGGGGAAGCACTCAGAAATCTTCCGGGTTTGTGGTGGGACCTCCCTGCCGAGCCCTTGGGTCTATTTCTTCTTGCCTTCTTTGTTGTTTTTCTTGCAGGAGCAAAGTAGGCGCGAGACCACCCATTCCCCAAGGGTCGAACTCCACAGGAGACCGAATTTCGGTTTCAACATTCATTAATGGAGACAAAAAGGAAGAAGTGTATGTAGAACAACCTCTAGATTTTGTTGATTCTAACCATCCTGAGCAGGTTTATCTATTATTTAAAGTTTTATATGGTTTGAAACAAGCTCCTCGAGCTGGGTATGAGACGTTGTCTAAATTTCTTCTTGAGAACAAGTTCACAAGAGAAAAGATAGATAAGACATTATTTCTTAGAGAAGTAAAAGGCAAGATTTTGCTAGTACAAATCTACGTCGATGGCATCATATTTGGCACTACTGAAGACAACCTCTGCAAAATGTTTTTCGAACTTATGCAAGGGAAGTTTGAAATGAGCAGTATGAGAGAGCTGAAGTATTTCTTATGACTTCAAGTGAAACAATCTGAAGATGTAATTTTCATTTCTCAGATGAAATTCACCAAGGAGTTAATTAACAAATTCGGGATGGAGAACATATCCTCTATGAGGAATCCAATGGGTTCAGCTATGTCTCTGGACAAGGATGAGAAAGGGAAACCTTTTGATGAAACCAAGTACAGAAGAATAATTGGATCCTTGCTCTATCTTACTTATAGTAGACTGACATAATGTTTTCAACATGTGTGTGCGCTTGATTTCAAGTAAACTCGAAGAAATCTCACTACATTGCTGCAAAGCAGATTTTGAGATACCTTAAAGGTACAACATATCTTGTCTTATGGTACCCAAGAAGTAATGATAGCGAACTGATAGGTTTTTCAGATGCAAATTTTGGAGGTAGTAAAGATGATTGTAAGAGCACTTCCGGGACTTGTCAATTCCTCGGAAGAAGGCTCATCTCTTGAAGCAGCAAAAAGTAAAATTGTGTCGCAATTTCAATGACCGATTCAGAATACATTTTTGTTGGCAGTTGTTGTACACAATAATTGTGGATCAAAAATCAACTTGAAGACTATAATATGGAGTTCAAGGACATTCCTCTGTTCTGTGACTCCTCTAGTGCAATTGCAATAGCCAACAATCCAGTCTCTCACTACCGGACAAAGTACATAAAGCTGCGATACAAGTTCATCCGGGAGCATGTGGAGCATGGAGATATCAATCTTCAATATACTTAAACTGACAGGCAGGTTGCAGACATTTTCACGAAGACACTGGACGAGGCCAAGTTCTCGTTCTTCAAAATAGAACTTGGCATGCTCAACAAAGAAGAATGAAGGAAAAGTGCCACACAACAAGTTCAGAATCGTGTTACTCCTCAAAAATCAAGAAAATTCAAATATGGACTTCAATTCTCGAGTACAACAATAGACTTACTTCTCGGGAAACATAACTGTACTCAAGAACAAGACATCTTCTACTCGAGAACAAGACATCATCTACTCGAGAATAAGATATCTTCTACTAGAGAACAAGATATCTTCTACTCGAGAACAAGACGCTTCAACTCAAGTAATAATTTTCTTCTTCTCGAGAACTATTATCCCACTCGAGAAATCAGATGGAAAATCGGTATCAAGTTAAAATTTTTGATATTAGCCCTTGTGCAATTTCAGTCGCCTTACTCCAGGTAATTTACCATTATTTATTTCATTAATCATTAAGATTTAGGGTATATATATATGTATATATATATATATATAGATTGTCCAGAAATTTCTTATTCCCGAATTTCAAAATCCTACTCTCGAGAAAAATGATTAATCTTCTCCGTCTCTGCCGCACTACCGAAATAACCCTACTTCTCCCTTCGCCAGCCAGCAGACATTTCATTCTTCAAATCAATGGCCTCCTCATCCAAGTTTGGCATCAACAGTGAACTCATCTCCAACGGAATCAGCGACATTTCTAACGAGTTCAGAAACATTCTCATCTTGCTCGACACCGTCGGATTATCTTTCGTTCTGGAACACCCTTGTAGAGTTTTAATTTCTGATGTAGAGGAATTCTACCAATATGTTAAGATTAAGCGCAATGGGAAAGTGCAAATATCTAAGGTTCGTGACTTCAAAATCAAGATGACTTCTAACTCGATTTCACAATTTTTGCGGCTGTCAGTTATCGACATGGAAGTCGACCTAATAAGCACAGATTATGAAAGGGCTTATGGATTTTGTGGTCTTACCGACTCTACTGTTACCATCCGCCGACAGCATATGAATGCAGAAAGTAAATGACACGCAAATATTCTTGGAAAAGTGCTCCTCTATAGGACCAGTTCTATCATCTACATCACCACAGAGTTCTTTGATATGATGACTGTCATTATATGCAGGAAGAAGTTTCAGTGGGGGATGAAGCTTTTCGACGGAATCAAGGCTAGCATCAAGAGCCCCAATTATGGCAGAATCTTACCTCTTTACTTAAATCAGATGAAGCCAGATGTGTTTTCCATGGCTAAGGGCATGACCCTTCACAACATGAAGAAAGTCTCAATCACCTCCATCCAAAGATTGGAGATCAAGCTTCAAAAATCAGACCAATCTTCAAAGAAAGATGAAGATGAAGTCAGGACTCCATCTCCGCCTTCTCATCAAATAACTGATCTTGTTATTGAGGGGGAGCCTGCTCCATCTATGCAAGATCAGCCTACTCAAATTCCAACACCTGCTCCAGTCTATACAGAAATTCCAGCCCATGTCTCCACTTCACCTGCTGTTGTTGTACATACTGTTCTAGAAGATGACACAACTCCATCTACTACTGCAAAAGACACCCCTCTCCAAGCAGATAATTCAGAATTTATTGATGCTTATTTACCTGGCTCAGAAATTCTAACAGATGCCCAAGTGAATGAACAAATTCTGTCTAGAGATGATGACAATAACAAAATGATAGATGAGCTCACTTCCAAAGAGCCTTTATCCCCTCTGCCAGAAGAAGACCATCCATCTCAGCAAGATGATTCCTCTCAACTAGAACCATCCCATTCAAAACATTTTCCTGAACATGAATAGTCTCCTCATTCAAAACATCCATCAGAACCTGAACCATCTCCAAAGCCGCAGTCTTTTGTTCAGGGGGAGAAAGATGAAAATATAGTTTTTCTTTCTATACTGAAGATGAAAGACCTGCTGAAGATGCTGATCCTCCTCTTCCTAACCGACATTTCAACATTCCTACCATATTAGCCAAAGATGCTGAAGATGAAGTCACTATAGTAAGAAGAAAACAAACTTCTACCTCTATAGTACTCATTGAAGAAATTTTCCCCTGGACTACTCTAGTTCTACCTACTCTGTAACACCCCAAATCCTAATTTTGGTTCAGGTTGGGCGACATAGCCTAGGACACGGGCGTGTCCCAGGGCATGTCCTGCTCGGGTTGAGCAGCCTCTCGAGTGCTCGACGAAATGCACTCGAGAAGTTCTCGAGAGGGAACACGTCCTGCCACACGAGCATTTCAGAGGGCGTGTCCTCCTATGGTCGACAAACTATACTCGACGATCGTCTAGCGACAAGTTAGGTTGAGTACACGGCTTGTGACACGGGCGTGTCACAGGGCCGTGTCCTTCTCTGGATCAGCCAGGGATGTGTGCTGGTGGATACAGGTGTGTCTTGGGGTACACGGCCTGGGACAAAGGCGTGTCCCATGGCCGTGTCCCGCTCGGGTTGAGTTTGTGGTGTGCTGCATGAGCGACATGCCATGCCATACGGGCGTGTACCGTACGACACGGGCATGTCAGCCATGTGACACGGGTGTGTCACATGGTCGTGTCATGTTCTAGATAAGGCGGTTCGTGCGCCGCTTAAGGGACACGGCCTGTGACATGGGCGTGTCACAGGGCCTGTCAGCCCAAAAATGGATATTTGTGGGTAGATCGTGGACGTTCATTTCCTCATCTTGGATCCAAGGGTCCAGACCCTCCCTTGCCATTATAAGGTTGAGAGTGGATGGATCACTCTCATTCCATCTTAGCCATTCTCTTTCTAAAGAGCTAGGGAGAGAGGAGAGCAAGGAGGGAAGAAGAAGATGGGAGACGGCAGCCGGAGAAGCTTCAACGTGCTGAATCGTGAGCCGAGTGCGGATTCGTGGAGGCAAAACCGTGTCGGTGATTTCCATCCGGCTAGTTTAGGGCTCCAAAGCGATCGTCAAGGGTAACGATCTCCTTCCTCGACATGTGAAGTCCTTTCTTTATGCATAAGCATGGGATCCTCCACCAAGAGGTGGAAAGCGTAAGTGAGATACACACAACACATTTCACATGGCTGACACGCCCGTGTTACACAGTACATGCTCGTGTAGCATGTCGTGTCCCTCATGCAACACACCACTAACTAAACCAGAGCAGGACATGGCCATGCGACACAGCCGTGTCCCAGGCTGTGTACCCCAAGACACACCCGTGTCCACCAACACACATCCCTAATTGATTCAGAGAAGGACACGGCCCTGTGACACGCCCGTGTCACAGGCCGTGTACTCAACCTAACTTGCCACTCGACGATCGTCGAGCGCAGTTCGTCGACCAGATGAGGACACGCCCTCTGACACGCCCGTATCGTAGGGCTTGTTCCCTCTCGAGAACTTCTCGAGTGCATTTTGTCGAGCACTTGAGAGGCTGCTCAACCTGAGCAGGACACGCCCTGGGACACGGCCGTGTCCCAGGCCGAGTCGCCCAACCTGAACCCAAATTGGGATTTGGGGTGTTACAACCCTTCCCTCCTTACAAAAAATTTCTTCCCAAAATTTCCCTCAGCTGTAGACATCAACATAACCATGTCGTTCCTTAGCAAAACGATCTGGGTTAGAGCTCAGAGGCCGCAGCTTATCTCGCCCCACGGCATCGCACAAAACAAGTCATTACAATGTCATACATACATACAGACAAACCATACTCATATCTTTTAACCCAGATATTCATACACCAACAAGACTGAAACAAAAATCTCATCGTTCATTCCTACAATTTACATCACAAAAGGAAAACAGTTCATGCTTTAGTTCACTTCCGCTCATTCGCATCTCTCATAAGCCATTTTATGGCCTCTTGTACTTACAAACTAAACACTCATGGCTGTTGTACTTCACCGATTGAGCTCTGCGGCTCCTGCAATTCAAGGTTATGCACTCGAGGTTGCGTCCGGGATACAGATGACTCTGTCACTGCCTTACCCTTTTCCTCATAAGACGCACCCATCTTCTTCTCACCCCTTGAAAAGCCACTCCAATAATTGTTGGCTAAATGTCCTTGCTTCCCACATTTAAAACATGTACTTCTGTTGAAAGAAAGTCAACTAAATAGATGTTACCTTTCCTTTTACCTGTCAACACAGTTGTGTTGTCCTCTGATTTGATCTTGCATAAGGATTTGCTGAAAGTCACTTGGTAGCCTTCATCACATAGCTGACTGATGCTGATCAAGTTGTGCTTTAGTCCTTCCACATAGGCTACTTTTTTGAATGTGACTGTGCCAATCTGAACTGCACCATATCCTTTGTTAGTCCAAAGTTTGAATCACCAAATATGACTTTGGGTCCAAGCTTGGCTTTAAAGGATGTGAAGTTGTCCTTGTTCCCTGTCATGTGCTTGGAGCACCCACTATTCAAATACCATTGCTGGTTTGATGTTGGATAGTTCTTCACCTGCACATAAAGCAATTTACTTGTTTTTGACCCAGTTTACCTTGGGCCTAGGTTGATAACCTTTAAATTCAGAAATAAATGACATCTCTGGTTGACTCTTATAACCTTCAGGATGATATCTCCTTGGAGGTATTATCCATTCAGTATAAGGGTTAAAGCTTTGGGATGAAGGACCCCTAGGTTTGGATTTTGATTTACCCTTAAAAAGGTTTTCAAAGCTCTGATCTCTGCTCGACGATCGTGGAGCTGAGTTCGACGATCTTGGGTCAGATCGTCGAGCTCCGTTCGACGATCGACTGTTGCAGAGTTCAGGGTTTAGAGATCGTCGACCTGAGTTCGATGATTTTGCCTAAGATCGTTGATCTCCGTTCGACGATCGTCTAGCTCCGTTTGACGATTTCTGTTGAACATTGGTTTTCTTGGGTAAGTCGGAATTTTTCCTAGCTACCTCTACAACTCCCTTCCCTTTGTCAGAGATAAATTTAATTGGGGTTGTTAGAACTATAGGTTGGCTGGATGAAGCACCCAAGCCCAGTGTACTATTGAATCTAGAGTTCACTGTACTTGTGATGTCCATTAGCTTGATGCTTCTCCCATTAAGGGATTCTTCAAGCTTTTTGGCTTCTGATAGCTCACTTTTAAGTGAAGCTATCTGCTCCCTACAGCACTCCAACTCCTCAGAGAGTTTGAGGTTTTCTGACTTTAAGGTACTGTGTTCAGACAATTGATTTCTGAGAGAAATGATTTCCTTCTCAGATTTTAATAAGTCTAAACATAGTGCTTTAAATTCATACTTAAAGTCCTCAGAATTGAAATCAAATGAGTCTATTACCTGGTCTTCTTCAGGTTGAGTCTCTGATTCAGATTCAGACTCTTCTGCATCAAAATTGTGTTATGAGGCATTGATAGCCATCATGCAGAATTCCTTCTCTTCAGCATCATCCTCATCATCACTTGAGCTGGAAGAAGTTTCTGATTCTTCTTCTGTCTCACTCCAAGTTTCAGCAACAAATCCCTTCCTTGTATGTTTGCTCTTGCTGGAGGAGGGTTTGTCATTACTATTCTTCTTGAAGTTTTTTTCTTTTCTTCTTTCTTTCCTATCTTTTCTGTCCTTATTTTTGTTTTCTGGACAGTCAGGCACAATGTGGCCTGCTTTCCTGCAACCAAAACAGATAATTTCTTTGTTATTTGATTTATCATACCTTGGCTTGTCATGCTCTTTTTATGATCTTTTCCTGAAGTCCTTTCTAGCCATTTTGTAAAATATTTTGGCCAGTAGACTAAGCAGCTCATCATTGCTTGTGACCTTGTCTTCAGGCTGATTTTCAGTGGCTTTGAAAGCCATTGATTTCTCCTTTCTTGTGGCTGGTGAGGCAGCCTTCTGCTCTTCTTCTCTATTCTTAATGAGCAGCTCATAAGACTTGAGCTTGCCCAATAGAGCTTCTGTTGTGATCTCATTGAGACTTCTGGCATCCTTGATTGGCCAGATCCTTGAGTCCCAATTGCTTGGGAAGCACATTAGGATTTTGTCATTTAGCTCAGTCAATGAGATCTCTTTGTCCAAAGTCTTCAGTTCATTGACTATCAGGCTGAGTCTATTATACATTTCTGCTACTGACTCAACTTCTCCTTTCTTGAAGTTCTCATATTGGGTTATGAGGTAAGATCTTCTATCTTTTCTCTCATCAGCTGATCCTGAGACTATTTCAGATAGCTTGTCTCAGATGTCCTTTGCTGAGTTGTATTCAGCTACTTTTTGGAATATCTTATCAGACATAGTCTGATCTAGAATGTTCATAGTTTTTGCATCTGCAACTTTCCATTTCTTTATCTCTGCATCTGTTCCTGATGGAGGTGGAACAGCACTTGTACTTGTGTTCTCTGGAGGTCTTGGACACACTGTCAAAACAGAATTAAAAATGTCCTCATCAATAGAGTTCATGTACAGTCTAATCCTTGCCTTACAAAGTGCAAACTTAGATAGATTGCACACTGGAGGTCTGGTGCTAGCATAATCTTTGTTTTGAGCCATGTTTTGTGAGAAAATAATTCTAATGACAAACTTAAAACAAGCAGATCTAACTGGAGGGATCTTTGGGTTCAGGTGTTAGCCTGTGCAACCACTAAGGTATGGTATTTTAACCAACATCACTTTGATACCAATTGAAAGTGCAAGTTAGATCTGATATACTCTACAGGGGGGGGGGGTTAATAGAGTATGGTGCTTGCTAAAAACTTTTTAACACTGTTGTTGTATTCCTAAGTGAATAGGGAAGCTAATAATAAACAGTAAATCTAAACACAGAATAATCACAGAGCAATAACAATCTACAAAGCAATCTAATCACAAACCACAGCCAGAAACAAAAGAAAGACAAGCAACCAGATGACACAAGGAGCTATAGTGGTTCCCCAATCAACCTGGGTACATCCACTCTTCTACCACCCTAGGTAGGAATCCACTGCAGGATGAGTTGATCAGGTGTCCTGGGCACCAATGAGCTTTTGATAAGGTGCTCAAAAACCAAACCAGATTTTTTGATTAGGTGTCTTGCCACCACTGAGTTTTGATAAGGTCTCAGAAACCAAACACAAACTTTTGAAGGGAGTTTGAAAAACCCTTTACAGTAGAGAGAGAGAGAGGGTTGAGATGATCTTCTCTGTCAACAGTCAGAGAGAAGATAGTGGATGTTGTCAAAGCTCCCCCTGAGATCTTGAGTTGTTCAGGAAGTGAAGCTTTGCAGTAGGGCGATAGGCCTTCAGATGACTTGATCTCTAGCAAAAGATGATTTTAGCAGCAACTGAAATGTGTGATGTCTGGAGTCTTGAATGATGATAGCCTTTGAACACTTGAATCAAGAGAGATCTGAAAATTTCAGTTGATTGATCTCCTTCTGTGATGTGTGTTCTTGTATGAATATTTTGACTGAGAATGTCTGCAACTCTTTCTCTTTCTCTTGTGTAATTGTTGTTGTAAGAGCTGTAAATCTTGTTGTTGTAGAATTTGTGTCCTTTTTTTTGTCTCACTCTGAGAAGAATGAAAAAACTGATCTTTTATTCTCTTGGTCTGAATAGAAATGATCTACTGTCCAAGATAGCCGTTAGCCTGTCAATAAATGACTTCCTTAATTGCATTTCTCTTTTGGAGGAAAGTCCAACAAAACATTCCTTGAAAATTCCTTGAAACTTGCTCCAGATTAATTGAAAAACGGCTACAAGATCCTGAATTAAATGCTGACAATAATTCCACAACTGTCTGGATTTGAATCTTGAAAAATGTTGAACTCTTCAGAGAAACGTCGAACTGAGCTTCACTATCGTTGAACTGACCTCAGAGATTGGACTTAGACAGAAACAAAGATCGTCGATCTGAGCTCAACTACCGTCGAACTGAGCTCAGAGATAGAGAATCAAACTGGAGTCAAGATCGTTGATCTGAGCTCGAAGATCATCGAATGTAGTTCGACGACTCGTTGAAGTTGAGCTCAGAGATCGTTGAATGGAGTTTGACGATTTGTCGAAGTGAGCTCAACGATCATCGAATGGAGTTCGACGATTCGGTGTACTGAGCTCGACGAAAAGACTTGGTCTCCAAAACTAAAAAACCTGGTCTTGAGGGCAGCTTACAAACCGAAGTACTAACCCTTGTACTCAATTTTGATTGACCTTTAGATCTATACAATGAGGTCAAAACAGATTTTCTAAGAGACATAGTGATCCTTGCCCAAATCAGTAATAGGGTGTTCCAACAATCAGATCTATCAAGAACTGATCAAGAAACCTTCTACCCATTCTCTCTCTACCTGGGTAAAGGAATTATTCTTTTTACAATCAATTTCTCTGTAGGATCTATTATAGATCTGAGTGTAGGAGAGTTATCTCTCCGAGTTGTAAGCCTAAATCTATAAAGGCTGAGGTAGGGCTGAGTGACTGATGTAGGGGATTAATTTCTCTGAGTTATAGGCCTGTTGAAGAGACTGAGGTAGGGCTTGACTGCCTGAGTTGTAGAAGTGTGGACTCACTCTGAGGTAAGATTCTCTGGAAGAATCTGAGTTATAGCACTTGGTGAAGTGTGAGCTGTAGGAACCTTTCAGGGTTCTGAGTTGTAAGATCTGAGGATCTGAGAAGGAAGAAGGAAGTTAGGTCGAATCTAGTATACTGCTAGATTGGCGAAGGGGGAAAGTGGATGTACCCATCTCTTGGGGAACCACTATAAATCTGTGTGCAATCTGTGTTGGCTATGTTTGTTTTTATGTTGTGTTGTGATAAATATTGTTAAAGATGTCTAACAAGTAAAATATACTGTCTGCCTTAATGAAAAGGAACTGAACCTATTCACCCTCCCCTCTAGGTGTTTAGGACATCTTGAATCCAATTCTTTCAAGTGGTATCAAAGCGGGGTTACTCAAGATTAGACTTAACAGTCTGAGTTGATCTATAAGGCAGTTATCAGTTAGACTAAATGGGTTTAGGTGAGAATCAGAAGGAACTTGGATCCATGAAACTTCCCATCTGTAGGAAAGAAACTTTTGGCATATGGAAGGAGAGGGTCAGATTGTTCATGAAAGCATCTGATCCAATAATTTATATCACAGTTCTAGAAGGGTCATTTATTCCTATGAACATATCAGTTCTTAATACTAACCTCAAGACTCCAAAAAGTTATTCATAAATGACTAAGGAAGAGATCATCCTAGCAACCTTAGACAAGAGGGCACAAAACATAATTGTGAGTGTCATAGATGACTCTACATTTCAGAATCTGATCCATTGCAAAACCTCCAAGGAGATGTGGGACACCTTGATTGTCTACATGTAGGGGACAAAAGAAGTGAGAGAGGATAGGAAGTCTTTGTTAAATCAAGAATATGAAAGCTTTAGACAAGCTAAGACAGATATCATAGTTGAATGCTATAAGAAATTCTTCAGAATTGTAAATGAGCTAATGACCTATGGAAGAGTCTTTAACACTTATGAATTAAATGACAAGTTTCTCAGATCACTAACCAAGAACTGGGATACTAAAATATGTGTCATCAGAGAAGTGGTCAGGCTTGCAGATACACCTCCACCAACCTTATTTGGAAAACTGTTATCCTATGAGATGTAGCTCACTGCCAGAAAGGAGGATGAGAAAAGTAATAGGTCTGAATACAGAGAGAAGTCAGTTGCATTTAAGGCTGAAGCCACAAGAAAGGGCAGGAGAAAGTCACCTTCTCCTCCTAGTGGAGTGGCTGAAGTTGAATCAGAAAATACTGACATCAACACTTCAGACAGTCACAACTCTGATGAAGACTTTGCTGCATTCACAAGACAGTTTCAATGGTTCATGAAGAAAAAGAAATGGAGAACAAAGGCATCTTCATCTTTCTCCAAGGATAACTATTACAAGAAGAAGAAAACATCTAAGGATGACAGGTATGTCTCTAATCCCAGTAAACAAACTTCTTCTAAAATTGTTTGTTATTGTTGCAATAGGCCAGGACATGTCATAACTTATTGTCCTGATAAAAGAAAGGAATCTAAAGATAAAAAGAAGCAACAAAATAAGGGCAAGAAGGAGATATCCTTTGTTGCAAAGAAGCAGAAAAGCTGGACTGATTTCTCATCATCAAATTTTGAAGCTGAGGCTGAAGCTGAAGCATATATTGGACTATTCACTACTGAAGAGGATTCAGAAGAGACATAATTCTTGAAACTGTTGGACTTAATAAAATGGATTGAAGATTATCATTGCAAAGGGCTGATGGCTTTGACTGAGGAAGATCAGTGCCAGGATCAGCCTCGTCCTAGTAAGGTAAAAAATCTTTCTTCAGTTTCTAATTATTATACTGGATTTGAATCAGAAGCATCTTCATCAAGAGATGTGGATGGTTCTGAATCTGAAAGGGATGTTCATCAACTTATTGATGAGTATGGTGATTTGTTGCAAGCTATTAAGAGAAGCAAAATTCTTAACAAGGAACAGGCTAAGGAAATTGCATCTCTTAAATTTGCTGCATCAGATTCAGCAAAAATGCTAGATTTGAAGATGAATGAAGTTGCCAAACAAAACAAATATAACTTTTATTCAGATGGGTACAATCACATTCAAAAATGATCAAATCAAGAGTCTAGAAGTCAGACTTAAGAGAGAGAAAGATCTTGTGGCTAAATTCTCAAAGCCAAAATCAGTCTTACCCTTAATTGATGACTTCACCCTCCAATAGTGTAAGACAGGATTAGGCTTCAAGGGAAGAACTAGGGCAGCTAATTCTAAAGGAAAAGACAAATCCCCAGTTCAGCCACTAGCCTTCAAACCCCCTATTGCTTTCAGGAAAGTTTTGCAGCCTACTAATAAGTATGATCATGACAATACACATGGTCACTGTAAGCCTAGCAATCTGAATGACAAGGGTGTAAATGCCAATAGGGCAGCCCATGTACAAACACATTATGATCTTCAGGAATCATCAATGTTTGATGCATCAGCCCCAACACTCAAGAAAAGGACCATTGTACCCACAGTTTTAAAGTGTGCTGACAGCAATGCCGTTAAGCCTATACCTAAAAGAAGATATAATAGATATGAGTGTTGGTGTTATGGCAAACTGGGTTATTTTGCCATTGACTGTTGGCATAACACTAATGTCAGGAAGAATGCCAGCTTACCTATCAGAAAGGCTGCAGTAAAGTATGGCAAGTTTCAGTCTAACCTGAACCTAGAACCCAATAATTATTGGAGTTCTAAGGTTAAGTAATTTTATTTGATGCAGGTGAGTCCAAATGGCCATACCCCAATATGGTACTTGGACAGTGAATGTTCCAGGCACATGACTGGAACAAGAAGTATGCTGAAGGACTACTCTCCCATAGTGAATGGACCCAAAGTGATCTTTGGTGGATCTGAAAAGGGGGTCATCAAAGGGTTTGGTAACATTTCCAATAGTTCTATCACTATCACCAAAGTGTCTTATGTGAAAGGTCTGAAACATAACTTAATAAGCATAAGCCAACTGAGTGATATTGGTTATGACACCTCTTTTATTAGGAATGGTTGTCAGATTAGAAGGACAAGTGATCAAGAGGTCATCTTGTCAGGTTATAAAAAAGGAAATGTTTAATGTCTCAACTTTGATTGTAAGAATAAGAACTCTCCTATTTGTCTAGTTGCAGATGAGAAAGCTTCTCATTGTGTCAAATGGCATAAGAGGTTGGCTCACCTGAACTATAAGTCAATAGGCCAACTCTATAGTATGGAGTTAGTGAGGAATGGTCCTCAAGTCAAGTGCATCAAGGAGGGTGTATGTTCAGCTTGTCAAAAAGGCAAACAGACCAAAACCTCCTTCCATACTCTTGATATAAAAGATTCTGTAAGGTGTTTGTATCTCCTGCATAAGGATCTATTTGGTCCTATGCCAGTTCATAGTCTAGGTAGGAAAGTCTATACACTTTTGGTTGTAGATGACTATTCTAGATTTACATGGGTTTTCTTCCTGAGGCAGAAATCTGAAACCCCTACTGTCTTCCACAATTTTGTTAGGCAAATTCAAAATGAATTTAACAATTCAGTGGTAAAAATCAGAAGTGACCATGAGACTGAATTTCAGTCTGAATGCATGACAAGATTTTGTGAAGAACTAGGGATTCATCAAGAGTTCTCCTCACCTAGAACTCCCCAGCAAAATGGTATTGCTGAAAGAAAGAATAGGACTCTTATTGAGGCTGGTAGAACCCTACTAAGTGACACTTCTCTCCCAAAATATTTCTGGGCTGAGGCAGTAAACACTGCATGTCATGTTCTCAATAGGGCTTCCATCACCAAAAGCCACAAGAAGACACCCTATGAGATTATGAAAGGCAGAAAACCAAATTTTGCCTATTTTAGAATCTTTGATAGCAAGTGTTATGTTCTTAATAATGACAAGCACTATTTAACTAAGTTTGCTGCTGAATCCCAAGAAGGGATATTTGTTGGGTACAGCAACAGCAGTAGAGCATACAGAGTCTACAACTTGACTACTCAAGTTGTAGAGGAATCTGTCCATGTAGTTTTTGATGAAACTAAACTAATCAACTGTGAGCTGTCTAGTACTTCTTGTAACTTTATAGGTTTGAAGGAAAAGATGGACAAGCTAACCATTAGTGAAGACCAACCTGCAAGGCAGGATGAAGAAAATGATGGATACTGTCGAGGGGGAGTACAATACTCACAAGCTAATGAAGAGGACAATGAAGTACAACATGGTAAGGTGATTGGAGAAAATCAATGAGTAGATAGGTTGCTTCCAGTTATAAGACATCTAAAGGATCATCGAGCACACCAAATTATTGGTGATCCAAGTCATGGTGTTCAGACAAGGAGAAAGAACATGAACACAGTCCTTTGCTCAAGTTTCCTGTCCCGGATGGAATCCAAGAAATTTGAAGAAGCCATACAAGACCCAAATTAGATTGATGCCATGCATGAAGTGTTGAATCAATTCAAAAGATGCAAAGTCTGGAAGTTGTTTCCTAAAACAAAGAATCAATATGTCATAGGGACTAAGTGGATCTACATGAACAAACTTGATGAAAGTGGCATTATAGTTAAGAACAAAGCAATCTTGGTGGCAAAGGGATACATACAGGAAGAAGGAATAGATTTTTACCAGACATTTGCCCTAGTGGCAAGGTTGGAAGCAATAAGGCTATTCCGTGCCTTTGCAGCTTATCAAGGGTTCAAAGTTTTTCAGATGAATGTAAAGTCAGCATTCCTGAATGGTAACTTAAAAGAGAAAGTTTATGTTGAACAACTCTCAGGTTTTGTAGATCTTCTCTATCCTAATTATGTATATAGGCTTAAGAAAGCACTATATAGTTTGAAACAAGCACCTAGAGCTTGGTATGAAACATTGTCTACATTCCTCATTGAGAACAAATTCTCAAGGAGGAAAATAGATAAAACTCTATTCCTAAGGGAATCAAAAGGCAAGATCATCCTAGTCCTGATATATGTTGATGACATTATCTTTGGATCAACAGAAATAACCTTTGTAGAAAGTTTGCTAAACTTATGCAAGGGAAGTTTGAGATGAGCAGCATGGGTGAGCTGAAATTATTCTTGGGACTTCAAGTTAGACATACTGATGATGGCTTGTCCATATCCCAGTCTAAGTTCACCAAGGAGTTGATTAAGAAATATGGTATGCACTCGGCCTCCACCATGAGAACTCCAATGGGGTCAAGTATGCCTATAGACAAAGATGATGTAGGGAAACCTGTAGATAAGTCTTTGTATAGAGGGATAATTGGCTCCCTCTTATACTTAACTGCTAGTAGACCAGACATCATATATGTTACATGTGTCTGTGCTGGGTATCAAGCAAGCCCAAAAGAATCTCATTATACTGCAGTCAAAAGAATTTTGAGATATCTTAAGGGAACACCAAATCTTGGCCTTTAGTACAATAAGAATAGAGAATTTCTACTAACTGGTTATTCAGATGTAGACTTTGTAGGATGCAAAGAAGATAGGAAAAGTACAACTACACATGTCAGTTCCTAGGTGGAAGATTGGTGTCATGGAGCAGCAAAAATCAGACAAGTGTGTTTATATCCACTGCTGAGTCTGAATATGTAGCTGCAGGCAGTTGTTGTGCTCAGCTGTTATGGATACAACATCAGCTTGAAGATTATGACATCCAGGTAAGTAGAACTTCATTATTTTGTGATTCTACTAGTGTCATTTCTATTGCTAGAAATCCTGTTTCTCATAGCAGAACTAAGCACATAGAAATAAGATTTCATTTTCTTAGAGATCTTGTTGAAAAGGAAGACATAAGTTTAGAATTTGTCAATACTAATTTTCAAATTGCTGACATGTTCACCAAACCACTGGATGAAACTAAATTCAATTATTTTAAAATTGAATTATCCATGCTAAACTTGGAATAAGAATGACAAATTTGAATAAGTAAATTTCTGTCGACACATCAAGAAGATTGTGTCGACACTTAGAATTTGGTGTCGACACATAGCTTTTGTGACACTTAGATATAGGTGTCGACACATACAGTCGTCTGTGTCAACACGCAGACATTAGTATAGACTCTTAAGATTGTCTGTGTTGACACATCGTAGATGGTGTTGACACATAGTATTATAATACCTTTACTTTCTCTGTAGAGACTTTAATAGTCTGTGTCGACTCAATCCCAACAGTGTCGACACAATAAGCTTATTTCAACCCGCCTTTTGACCTTTTGTGTTTAGACACATATAAATATATCAAAGCAAAACCCTGTCGACTACGCTCTCAAAATTCTCGAGACCAACCCTTTGTGTCGACAAACCTTCATCTCTATTCTCCTCACTCTCTCATCCCAAATGGCGCCAAAGCTAGAAGTGAACATCAACGAGGGCTATGAACTAGTTCTCCATGCATTTGAGACTGCCATGCCAGAAATCAAAGCCGTGATTACCCTAATCACAGAAAATGGATTGGAATACTTAGTCTCAGAACCTACCAAGATATGGAAGACGGAGGTTCTTGAATTCTATACAAAGGCATCACTGGATTTAAAGGGCATAAAAATAAAGTCATCAGTTCAAGGAACCAAGGTCAAACTCACCCAGAAGAGTTTGAGTAAGACATTTCAACTTCCCAGGATTAAATAAGACGTTGAAATAGTATCTTCCATGACAAGAGAAGCTCTCCAATAGTGTATAATGGATCCCACTACCAAGATTGGATCTTCTATGAACACAAAGGGCATGAATTCCCAAGGCAAGTTTCTTTCTGAAATTGTAGGGAAAGTTATTCAGTGCAAATTCGGAGGACGTGATAGGATTTCATCATATATGTTCAATCTAATGACCAGAGTGATATTCAAAGTGAAAACAAATTGGTCTGCTGTTATCTTTGACAAGATCAAAGAAGAAATCAAGAAACCTAATCTGGGCAGATTACTGAGCCTATTTCTGGCAGAGAATATGCCCAAAGTGTTAAATCAATCTGCAGGCTCCAAGATAAATCATATGAGAAGAATGGATTTGAGAATACTGTCAAGATGGGATCGGGTCCTGACCAAAGATGTTTCTACTCCACAGAAACAAACAAAACAGATTCAAAAAAAGAAGCAAACAACCCCCTAGACCACTGAATCATCCAGTGATTCAGAAGAAGAAGTGGTTTCCAGCTCTGATGAAGAAAGAGTAGAAAGGACTAGCAAATCCCCTGCTCAGGAAACTATAACTGATAGTCAGATGCAGGGGGAGCAGATTCCAGCAGTCAACATCCAACTGGATCCATTATAGGAAGAGCCTCTTCAAGGGGGAGCTAATGAGCTTTCTTCAGTTCCAGCTCAACCACTGCCATCACCTTCAAAGGAAGCTCATGTGCAGAAGCCAATTGACCACATAGCTGAATTGGACAGTGAAGCAGTAACTCAATCAATACTTGAGGTAGTCCAAGACATAAATCATGTTGTTATAGACACTTAAAATGTTGCATAGGATGTGCATATGACTAATATTGATAAAAATAACCAAGACAATGTCCCTGAAGATTACATTACAAGGGAAGAACCGTTTGAAGTTGAAGGAGGACAATCTGCTGAGCAAGAGCAAGTTATTCCTCCAGTTCAAATAAACCAAGAAGTAACATTAGAAGAGTTATTCCCTGATTTGATAGAAGTAAGGACTGAGGGGGAGCACACAAGAATTGCGCAAGAGATGCCCATCATTGCCTCAAGTCCAAAAGACACTGTGGATTTAGCAAGTTCATCTGATTCTTCTGAACATGAAGAAGCCTCCAGGGCTAAGAAGAGAAAAATTATGGAGCTCAGGAAAAGGAGCTCAAGCTATAAGAAAGCCTAGCAGGCCGTTCCCCAAACACCAGATCCAGCAGTAGACTTCAGTTCACTTCTGGTACAACTGCAAGTAAAGATGGATGAACAAAGACATGCACTTGAAAAATATGTTGATGAGAGCAATAAAGAATTGCAATTTTAGCTGGCCCAAGATATTAAATCTATCAGATTTGAAGTGAATTTACATAAAAAGGAAATGACAGATTGCTTCCATAAGGGTGGTAATGCTATAGTATATTTAGCCAAGCAACAAGTGGAAGCCAAAACTCAAATAGATGGCATAGCAGTAAAACAAGGCTTTATTCTGGAAAACCAAATAAGAATGAATGATAATCTCACTGAGTCGCACAATGTTATTATAACAGAACTTCAGAATAAAGCCACTGCTTTAACTGAACACCTTGTTAAAGAAAAGTCTGAGTTTCATAAACAACTCAAAACAAATTTGACTGATGTGAGCACTGCTATTTAAGCTTCTCAAAAGGTAATTGCTGATCAGCTGCTGAAGTTTAGATCATTCTACAAAGAAGGCACAAATTATTTAGCTGATCAGATAAGGTTTCGAAAGTACGATCTAAGAAACCATGTTGAACGAGAAGTCATAAAGGGGGAGAGAGTGTTAGTCAATACAGTCTCTAAACATGCTAAATGGATAACTAATGCTACCAGAGCAACTCTTGGTTATCCACCCCTGTGTGATGATGACAACACTGCTGAATCAGGTATTCAACTAGCTTCACATGAAAGGGTTCAGCAGGAAGTAGCTTAAATTATTTATCCCCCTGCTGATTTTGAAGGAATTCAATATACTGTTCAACAGATGTATAATCCTCCACAGGAGGTACAGAATGTCATTATTGAGAAGGTTGATATGCCTGAAGCTGTCTTGAAAAGAGAGCAAGAATGTCTAAGAAATGGTTTAGAGAGCAGGCTGAATTAAAGCCTGATTTTGAAAGATGGAGTCCAACCTCCAAAAACATTATTCTCACTGCTAGGCAAGCTGTTAAAGACAACATGCTTAATAGGGGCAAGTGGTACTCTGAACAAGAATGGAGCAAGTATCAGAAGCTGTAAGATGTTATTTATCAATTCAGAAGAGATATCAAAACTAGAAAAATACCTGCAACCTCGGTGGAGCCAAGCAAGTACTTTCCAAAGCCTTTTCATTATTTTGAAAGTCAAAAGGTCAAGGCTGAAGAGCTGAAGAAAAGGATCTTAAAGGAAAAAATCCGGTTGAAGACACTGAAGCTAATGTACAAGCAAGGATTCAGTCTGGCAAAGGCATTGTCATCAAGGATCCTGATCAGTCCTAGAATAGATTGACTAGACTTTAGAACTATGTAATCTTTTGTTTTAAAATCTATGTAATCTGTTGTTCAAAAACTTCTTGTAGTTCAACAAAACACTGATTCATGTTCACTATATTTTATCATATTTTGTGATGAAATAATATGCTGGTTTTGTTTATGTGTTACCCTGTCTGAATAATTCTTTTATACATCATAATCTGTGTTTTATTATAAAGTGATGTATATCATTGACTAAGGGTTATGACTTCTCCAAATAGGGGGAGATTGTTGGGTACATTGTAAAATGTGTACCTGATTTGGAGAAACCTCGCCTAACTCAATGATATTCATCAATGTGTATTTGATGTTGTGTTGAGTTTCAATGTGCAGGTTAAGGAAATGCAGAAAAAGTTTCTAAGTACAAGTGTCGACACTTGAGAAGAATTGTGTCGACACTTGGGAAAGGATGCGTCGACACTAGAAGCCAGATTGTGTCGACACACAGGACTTGCGTCGACACATAGAAATTACGTCGACAATAATTATGTCGGCACACAGGACTTGTGTCGACACACTCCAGAATTCTGTCGATAGTAATTATGTCGACACACAGGACTTGTATAGACACACACTAGAATTTTGTCGACATCAACTTTATCAAGACAAGAAGTTATTATGTCAACACGCATGACTTGTGTCGACACACTCCACAAAAGTTGTGTCAACAAGCAAAAGAAGAGTTGTGTCGATATTATATGAGCTGTGTCGACATCAGCAAGAATTATGTCGACACATGATCTATTTATGTCGACACATTTGAAGTATTGTCTCGACACTTTGCCGCTGAGTTGAAATTCAATGATGCATCAGATGTAATGACTACAGACATGACAGCTGTCACAACCAACAAAGCAGTTGCATCTGTCAGAGCTATCAGAAGTCCGTTAGGAACCGGATCAGTCGGTAACCTCAGATGGAGTCTATATAAAGACATGTTCTATCATCAAAAAGGAATAACAAAACTAAGAAGAAGAGAAGTCTTCATCCAGAAATCAACAAGTCTCTAAGGGCAGATCCTGAACAATTCTGCAAGAAGAATTCAGAGCCACATCTGAATAGAATAAGGAAGCTGGATTAAGATCATCTCCAAATTCATAAGAAGATCAACCTTACTTTGTTCAAATTCAAGAAGCTTTGAAGAAGCTAAGACAGGTTGAATCTAAAGTTATGAGATCTCTCAAGAACTAATCAAGAAACCTTCTACCCATTCTCTCTCTACCTGGGTGAAATAATTATTCTTTTTACAATCAATTTTCTCTGTAGGATCTTTTATAGATCTGAGTGTAGGAGAGTTATCTCTCTGAGTTGTAAGCCTAAATCTATAAAGGGTGAGGTAGCGCTGAGTGCTTGAGATAGTGAATTAATTTCTCTGAGTTGTAGGCCTGTTGAAGAGGCTAAGGTAGGGCTTGACTGCCTGAGTTGTTGGAGTGTGGACTCACTCTGAGGTAGGATTCTCTAGAAGAATCTGAGTTGTAGCACTTGGTGAAGTGTGAGCTGTAGGAACCTTTTAGGGTTCTGAGTTGTAAGATCTGAGGATCTGAGATGGAAGAAGGAAGTTAGGCCGAATCTAGTATACTGCTAGATAGGCGAAGGGGGAAAGTGGATGTACCCATCTCTTGCGGAACCACTATAAATCTGTGTGCAATCTGTGTTGGCTATGTTTGGTTTTATGTTGTGATGTGATAAACATTGTTAAGGCTGTCTAACAAGTAAAATATACTGTCTGTCGTAATAAAAAGTAATTGAACATATTCACCACCCCCTCTAGGTGTTTAGGACATCTTGAATCCAATTCTTTCAGATTTCATTGAATGAAGGTATTGAGTGCATCTTCTTCACTCAACGCTTTCTTCCTTTGCTTGTCTTCTTGCTGAGGCATTGAGTAAACAGCCTTCACTCAATGCTTCTATCCTTAGACAGAATCTTTGTTGAGTATGCGTTGAGTGAACTTCCTTCACTGAACGCTTCTGTCATAAGACAGATTTCTTGACAGCAACCTTGTGACTTCGACTGTTGGGTGTTCTGTCGACGCTTTTGTTTCTTGGCATTGAGTGAACTGCCTTCACTCAACACTTCTAGACTTAACCAGATTTCTTCTTTGACAATACTAAGGCTTTGACTGCCAGAGTATTAGTCGATGCTTTTAGCCTCGTGGCATTGAGTGAACTTCCTTCACTCAACGCTTGTAGACTTAGCCTGATTTCTACTTTGCCAGCATCCTGTCTTGAGTCCATCTGTCTTCGTGACTCAGATAAGCAATCAAACCAATTCAATAGAGAATAACATGTATACATTGAACTTAGGGCATGCATCAAATATATTCATGTGTTTACCATTGACTTGTGTGCCTTCTTTAAATACAGGACATTGTGATCAATAGATAAAACAACCTTGACATGTTTTCTTAAAAGAAACAAAAACAAAACTAAAAATAAAAAACAAAAAAGGTCAATATGCACATTGTGATGTAGGTTATTGAGTAGTTCTATTTTGATTAGTATCTACTTTACACAAGAGGAAGACACTAATGGATAAGAGATTTAGGTATCCAAAAGAAGCCTAGTGTTGTGGTTCCTTTGGATACCCGAACGTAACGTGATAAACCATGGTGAGATAATGATGAATGTGCCCTTTTGAGTGGAATAGGTGCATCATTTTTTAAGTTGATCCTATATTCATACATTGGTTGAATATTCTTTTTATGTGACAAATTTCCATAATCATTAATTTGAGGCTCATAATGACAGTGATTTTTGAAATTATTATTAATAGGAAATTTTTTGACATTTACTTTAACATTGGGAAAAGTTGAATGTGAATTAAAATTATACTAGACGTATGTCTTATGAAATTTGAAACGTTCGTAGATACTTTATATATCTTTGAAGATAAACTAGACATAAATGATTTTTTATTATTTAAAATTTTTGCACAAATTATTTTAATGATTCTAGTTTATGAGACAAAGCAACAATTTCATTAATCAATTTTTCATTTTGCACTTTGGAAATATATAACTCTTTTTCCAAAACCTTGAATTTATCTTTAGATTCTTTGCAACCAAAACAAGGTATAATATTTTCAACTACATAGCTAGAGGAAGAACATGATACATCAAGCTTTGGTTCTACATTTAGTTGTGCTTTTAAATTTTTTTTCTAAACACAGCTCTGCATTAATATTTTTAATATCTTAATTCTATGTCTAGCATTTTCTAGCACACAAAGTGTAGAGATAGAATTACAGGCAAAAATAGAATTCAATTTCCTTATCGTGCTCTTGGATGAGGCAAGATTTGAGAATAGAGTTTCTTTGACTTCTTCATGTGTTTCCTCATACATAGTTGAGATTTCATCTTCCCTTCCCCTTGATGTGGTTGCCATGTCTTCCTCCAAGAGCAAGTCTCCATTTGATTCTTCACTTGGATCTATATTGCTCGGATTCATTATATGCAGAAGGAGAACTACAAGTAATCTCAAAATATTTCTATATATCATAAGCAGTAAGAAGCGTGTAGATGAGTTTGAAATTTTCTTGACCAAGTGCGCAAAATGACTATTCATTGATTTAGCATTTAAAAACATTTCATTTTTATTTAGAATGCTTGGGGGCTTCCTAATTATAATATTCCAAACCTCTATGTCTAAAGATTTTAAAATTTTATCCATAATGATTTTACACCCTTTTTAATTTTCACCCATAAATAAAGGTGGTGTTAGTGATTTTTCATTATACAAAGTTCCATCCCCACTAGTCGAATTAAGAAAATGGTTGATCATTATTCTCGGCGGTGAAATTGTTTTGGAATAACCTACCTCTAATACCACTTGTTGGATCGGGTGGCCAAACTTAGAGGGGGGTGAATAAGGTTTTTAAAGATAGATCGAAATTAAAATGAATTTTACCAAGAAAACATGTTATGTAAGCTACCGCGGGAAATAATGCTAGCGCCTGGTGGTAGGTCACAGAGATTGATTCTCTTTGTAAAAATTCATTTTTAGATTTCCCTCACACCACTCAAACCACTAACAGCAAACAACCACGATTTAGAGATGTAATAAACAATATATAATTTTTTTCAAAATAAGAGCAGTTGTCTACAATAGCAAATTTGCATCACCGTGTTTGATAATGAAAGTGTACTCCTGGAGATAGGAGACCCATTTGGCATGCCTAGGACTAACCTTAGTTTGAGAGTTAATAAACCATAGCGCTTCATGATCGGATAGGATGACAAACTCCTTAGGAAGTAAATAATGCAACCAATGTTGGAGGCATCTAATGACCGCGTAAAACTCCCGATCATAATTGGAATAATTTAATTTCGGACCTGCCAGTTTCTCACTGAAATACCCCACAGGGTGGCCTTCCTAACTCAACACTCCACCAATTCCCACTCCAGACACATCACATGACAACTCGAAAACTTTGGTAAAATCCGGTAGTCGCAAAAGGGGGGCTTCCGACATGCGATTTAATTAATTGGAATGCCGTAGCGGCCGAGTTCGTCCATGTAAATTCACCTTTTTTCATGCACTCGGTAATGGGGGCCATAATACTACTAAAATCCTTAATAAATCGTCGATATAATGTAGCGAGCCCGTGAAAACTCCTAACATCCCGAATGTTGGCGGGCTCGGGCCAATCTCTAATGGCTTGTACCTTCGTGGAGTGTACGTGGATCCCCTTCGAACTCACAATATAACCGAGGAACTCAACCGATGACACATGGAAGGTACACTTCTTAATATTCACGAATAATTTTTCCGATCTCAGCGTGGTAAGGATGATTTTTAAATGTGACTCGTGATCGATCGTGGACGTGCTAAAAACGAAAATGCCGTCTAAATATACCACGATGAATTTTCCCATATAGGGTTGGAAGACGTGGGTCATCATCCTCGAAAACGTGTTCGGCGCATTGGAAAGCCTAAACGGCATAACTAACCACTCGTAGAGCCCTTCCTTAGACTTAAATGCGGTTTTCCACTCGTCACCTTCCCTAATTCGGATCTGATGGTAGCCGCTCCTAAGGTCTAATTTCGAGAAAATCGTGGCACCGGCTAACATGTCCAATTAATCGTCCAGGCGAGGGATGGGAAATCGGTACTTAATAGAGATTTTATTAATGGATCTACTATCCACACACATCCTCCAAGAGCCATCCTTCTTGGGGCAAGTAAGGCGGGTACGGCACACGGGCTCATGTTGTTGCGGATAAAACCTTTTTGCAATAAATCTGAAATCTGGGTTTGTAACTCTAAGTGTGCGGAAGGGTTTATCCAATAATGTGGGAGGTTGGGCAATGAGGAGCCCGGAATGAAATCAATGACATGCTGGATATCCCGCAATGGGGGTAACTCAGACGGTAGCTCGTCCGGGTACACGTCCACAAACTCTTCTAAGAGTTTTCTCAGCACCGACGACAAATTCTCAAAAGTTGCCGCATCTTCCTTAACTTGTAGACACACTAATGCATAGAGGACACCGTCTAAAAACGTAGTACGCTTCAATTCTTTCTTCCCTATCAGACTCAACGTTTTCTTCTCGACCGGGACAACCGTATCCTTGTAGGGGGCCGAAGGATCCTTTGGCGGAGCGGGTTTAAAGAGAATGCTTCTGCCATTAAATTTAAACTCGTAAGTATTGGCCCGACCAAAGTGGGCGACGTCATGATCATACAACCAAGCGCGACCCAACAAGACGTGACAAGCATCCATAGGGATGACGTCACACCAAATCTGCTCAGAATAAGCTTTGATGGTAAGGGGTACCAAGCATCGCTTCGACACAGGGAGGGACGACTTGTTTACCCATGCCACCTTATAAGGGTGAGGGTGGGGCTCGGTAGCAAGAGACATACGTCTCACCGCGGCTTCAGAAATAACGTTGATGCAACTACCTCTATCGATGATCAACCTACACCATTTTTCACCACTCTTAAAATTCAACGTGAAAATGTTCGTCCTATTCCAATCGTCTAACGCTCGAGGGGTCGCCAGAATACACCTCATAACCATCATATGGGAGTCATCCTCCATATCACTAGGCACTCCGTCCGACTCGCTCTCTTCTCCCGCCTCGTAAGTAAGGTCGTCTGACCCACCAGTGGAATCTAACAGGGCTAATGGTTTGGGTTTAGTAGGACAATCACTAGCATAGTGCCCTTGGATCCCGCAAGCGTAACAGGTGACATTCGTTCTGTTGACCCTACCCACTGGGACTCTCTCACCAGAGGGGTTTCTATTATTCCTAGTCGTTACGACTATGGAGGTCGAGTCGGGGGACTGATACTTTCCTTTGGCCTTATAGGTGGAGGTGGGAGGCGGTCTTAAAATGGACTTGCCCTTTTGGAACGAGCGAGACTTACCTTTAAGCACATTGTGCTTCTCAATATCTAAGGTAGCGTTGAATGTGACGTGCAAGTCGGTGTGACCATAACGCAGAAGCTTTCCTTGGATGTCGGGGTTTAGTCCCTTATGGAACCTGGAGAGGGTGACCTCGGGCATCTCTTTCACGTCACACCTAACCATCATGTCCTTCAGCAGACTCATATACTCAGACACCGACCAAGTCCCTTGCTTAAGGGTAGCTAAATCATCGAACATCTGTGTTCGATGGTACGTAGGGACGTACTGCTCTGTCATCCTAGCCTTCATGTCATCCCAGCCTATGGGAAACGCACCGTTCTCGACTCTCAAACGCCGCTCCTCATTCAGCCAAAATATTTTAGCACGCCCTAGCAACTTCATCCTCGCTACTCGCACCCTATCCGCGTCGTTCAGAGTATACCACTTGAAATATCATTCGATCTCCATGATCCACTCCTGGAAGACTTGGGGATCCCCCAATCCCTCGTAGGATGGTGGCTTGACTCGGACGGCCCGAGTAAGATCAAACTCGTAAGGTGCTCGAGGAGCGTGCTCATTAGAAGGGTGGGGGTAAGGATTGTGATTTTCTCCCACTCGTTGGTGAGCGGGTTGATTACGGGTTGCCCCTTGTGGTAATCCCATTCCGTGAAGTGCCTCCCTAATAGCCGTCAACTACTCCGTGAAATCCTGACGGAGTTCCTCAATCTTAGTGAGGGCACGACCCTCACCCCGGTCATCATCCATATTAGAAGACGATGGAGGATATTCCGTACCTAGCCTAGTGCGCATGCAAAAATGAAGACAACAAACTTAGACAGACCACAAAAGGATTTAATCCCGCTTAATGACTATAGGAAAATAAATTTTTTTTTTGATTTTCTTACAGGAAATAAAAAGAGGATTATTAAAAATTTTATTTTGATTTTTTTGCTGAAAAATAAGATATCTAAGCCGCTATTGGCAGACCAAAAATATATTTTTTTTGAGATTTTTTTGACAACTAACGTGCAAACAGAAGTGCGGGCTAACGTGCTAAATAAGAGAGGAGGGTGCCAATTAAAAAATTGACAAGAACCTCCCTCTGATACCAAATTGATGTAGGCTACGGTGTTTGACGCTATAACGATAAAGGGAGTAACACGTACGCCTCTCTATTTCCACTATTACGCTCACATAATAACTAAACGCAGCACACCCACGAACAACGTTATCAACTATCGCCAACGTACGGTAGCCATGTCGATTAAAGATCGAACAAACGACTAGAGGCTGATGTTCTCTCAATCTAGAAGGACCAATCTTGGGTCCGACCGAGCGATGGTTGTACCAAAAGAGGTCTACCCAAAATGCGATCGAAAAAAGGTAGATCTCTCCCAACAAAAATTACGGGGCTCGCCAAACCCTTTCGGAAATAACGCGTTTAAGAATGATGCAAATCAAAAGGAAAGCCACGAAAAATCTAACGATTCAAATCCAACGCAAAAATCTTTCCGACCACTAGACTATCTAGAGGGAATCACACATGAGTGGAGATGATCGTTACCCAAGTCGGAATAGATGATTCCGACTACCTTTGAAGGATCGCTCTTCCACGGTTCCGCCGGAGTTGCTCCCGATGGAGAGATAGATCGTCCGTCTTGGCCGCTTCACACCGATATCCAGATTCCTCATCGTAGAAGGTGGCCTTTCTCAGATAAAACTCCAAGTGAAGATGGGCGGCTGGTTTTCTTCAAAGGGGTGCTCGGGTGGTGGAGGTTGGTGGTCGGCCGGCTATGGATAGAGGTGGTCGGGTTGATGATGGTGGAGAGGAGTTGGCAGCTAAGGAAGAGGAAGGGGAGGTGGCGGCTTGGAAGAGGAAGATGAGGGAGAGGGGCTGGCCGAATGCTCTAGAGAGAGAGAGAAAAGGAGAGTGGCGGCTAGGAGAGGAAGAGAGAGAGAGGGAGATTAGCAAGTAAGGAAAGTTTTAGGATTTCTTTTCATTTCAACTAAGCTTAAACAAAGCCATACATGCTTATATATAGGCTTAAAACCAAGTCTTGGCTATATGTAGCCCAAATAAAAACAAAACACTCAATGGCTACATGCAGCCCAAATAAAATAACATACTCCAAATGTGTAAATAAAGCATGCTAAAAATATGAATGCTCTTAAGCTAATAATAAAATAAGTTCAACTAGTTATTTGTCTTGCGCCGAGGGCGGAGATTGTAGCGCTGATCCATACGAACCCCATGGTGACGCGAGTCCTTTGTTGGAGACGAAGGAGGGTCTTCCGTTAGCGTGCCGTCATCTCCACCAAATGGGATGACCACCAACAGGTGTACATCGTCCGTGTATGATTAATAGGTCAAGCCCGCGTATTTTGGTGCAACGAAGAGCTTCGTGTTGGTAACAAAACACATTCTTGGATGCAAATGCGTAGCCTGCTCTCAGATTGATTTGATTCCACCTACCCTCGCCTTTCTAACACCAAGCCTATGAGTACATATAGTTTTGGCACTAGATCCATACCTGCCTTTAGGAATAATTATAAACCAAACGGTCAGATCAAGAGATAGATAACTGATGATTTGACTAACCTTAAACAAGGGAACAAGTCTGTCTCGGACTATATGCGTCTTTTTAAGGATATGATGGTTAGAAGTGGTGTGAAGGAGTTGCCAGAGATCACCCTCTCTAGGTTTCGTAAGGGGTTACACCCCTACATCTAGGGTAAATTACTGCATTATTGTCACACTGATCTAGACACCACTTTTAATACAACATTAGTTATTGAGAAACACCACTTCCTAGGAATAAAGCTCACTCATTTTAGATCAGAAAGGCTGTATTAGGACCACCACCACCCATTAGGGGAACCTCTCCTAATAGGTCATTTACTGTGGACTCAATAGATGTTACCACTAGGGTTGTGCCTTGGTTATCCTCGACATCTAAGCCCCTAGAGATACTGATTGATACCCATGAGGATGCTGATGTTGATGTACTATCCCTGGATTTTGAGGATGACCCCGTAGGTGAGAGTATTCTGACATATTCATTAGTGCCCGATGATTCTGATGAGTCTGAATATGAGGCAATCCCTAGTGATCTAGAAGACGATGTTTGGGATGATAATGATTGTCCCATCTATGAGAGAATCTCTTTGCCTATTATGTGCCCTACTAGCATTGTGTCTGTGCACCCTAGTATTGAGTGCCCTCTCCCGGATACGATCCCCATCGCGTTAGAGCCTACGATTATACCCACTGGGACTTTATCTGACTTTACTGAGGAGCCTGTGAGTGAGGATTTTTCCATTGTCATTGACGACCCTGACTTAGTGGACGTTCCAACTGATTGGGAAGACTCACCATATGTGAGAAGTTTACGTTTTTATGATTTTAACGCTGCGAACCCGAACGATAGTGAAAGTGGTGATAAGATCTACCTTAACTCTAGAGGGGGGTGAATAGAGTTTATTAAAATAATTTTCAAGTTAAAAACAATTTTGTAGTGGAAGACTTAATTTAAATATATGTGTAAGGTGCTTGCAGTAAATAAAAAATTATGAGAGCAAGAAATAAAAACACAGCACACAACAAACAAAATATAGCAACCAGAATACACAAGGAGCTATAGTGGTTCCCCAATCAATCTGGATAGATCCACTCTTCTACCACCCTAGGTAGGAATCCACTGCTGGATGATTTGATCAGGTGTCATGGGCACCAATGAGCTTTTGATAAGGTGCTCAAAAACCAAACCAGATTTTTTGATCAGGTGTCTTGCCACCACTGAGTTTTGACAAGGTCTCAGAAACCAGCACAAAACTTTTGAAGGGAGTTTTGAGAAACCCTTTTACAGCAGAAAAAGAAAGAAGTGATATGTTCTTCTCTTTCAACAATCAGAGAGAAGACTAGTGGATGATGTTGTCAAAGCTCCCCCTAAGATCTGGAAGTGGTTCAGGAAAAGAAGCTTTGCACTAGGGTGATAGGCCTTCAGTAGATGAGATCTCCAGCAAAGAATGATTCCAGCAGTTGTTGAAATGTGTAGTGTCTGGAGTCTTGATGGATGAAGCCTTTGAACACTTGAGTCAAAATAGATCTAGAAAATTTTCTGTATGTTGATCTCCTTCAGTGATGTGTGTTCTGAAAGAATTTTGTCTGTGATTGTTCTCTTTCTTGTGTGTCACAGTTCTCTTTCTGTCTGTAATTCTTTGTGACTGTTTGTAATAATTGTTGTTAGGAGAAGCAGAATGAATATCCTCTTTTATTCCTTAGATCTGAAAAGAATGAATTGATTTTCTGTCTCCAAGATAGCCGTTAGCCACTCATTAATGACTTCCTTAAATGAATTTTGTCTCTAGAGGAAAGTCCTAGAAAACATTCATTTAAAATTCCCTTGAAACTTGCTCCAAATTAATTGAAACGGCTACAAGATCCTTGAAATAAATGCTGGGAATAAATAAGATAGAATTCCATAACTGTCTGAATTTGAATCTGAGAATCGTCGATCTCTCCAGAAAATCGTCGACCTGAGCTCAACTATCGTCGACCTGAGCTCAGAGACTGGAACTAGACTGGAAACAGAAATCGTCGATCTGAGCTCAACTATCGTCGACCTGAGCTCCAAGATTGGGAAAACAGCTAGAGACAGAAACGTCGATTAGAGCTCGAAGATCGTCGAACGCAGTTCGACGACTCGTGGAACTGAGCTCAGATATAGTCGAACGGAGTTCGACGATTCGTCGACCTGAGCTCGACGAAAGTGACTTAGTCTCCTGAAATTGAATATCTGATCTGAGGGTCTTGGGGGCAGCTTTCAAGCCTAATTTTCTAACCCTTAGACTCAATCTAATTGACCTTTAATAAACTATACACGGAGGTCAAAACAATTTTCCTAAGGACATAGTGATCCTTGCCCAAATTAGTAATAGGGTGTTCCAACAGATAGTTTTTGTTGTTATCACCATTATCTGAAGATCAATTTGAATTAAAATAGCTGTCGGGTTCGATTTTGCCATTTCTGAGGCATATACTGATTCTAAGTTGAATGACGTATCTAATGTGTTGGAAGAATTTTCATGTGCGAGAGATATACTTTTGGAAGACATTATTGAAGTAGACCCGGATGAGCGTCCCCTGATGATGTCTCTGTTGCGTAAAATTGAATATGATTTTGATTCTCTCTCGGTTTTAGTTTTACCGACTCTCCCACCTAATCTGTTGACTCATTTAGTGGGCCCTTTAGGACACGAGTTTGGTATGTTTGATCTGTGTCGTTTTATCTTGCCAACCCTGCGGGCCCCTCCTTTGGATATGTCTTGTCGTACAAGTTCTAGTGAGTTGTTATTTTTTGTAGTCAGTCTTTTCACCGCGCCTCTTGGATTTTATTTCACATCACATTTGACTATTCATTTCTCTACTTGTCTGACTACAGGTCTATCCTCATCTGTGTCTGATTCTTTGACTATTGTGCATCTGGGTGTGGTTCCTCCTTCACATACTTATATACCACACCCGATCGCACGCATTTATCCACCGCCTTATGATGACCCTAATTTCCAAACATTAGTGACCACGGTTAGGCCCCATGAGTTGTATCGCTCGCACATCTTTTCACACTCGGGAGCGTCCAACTCTACTATTTATGATGAGCGGTTCACCTTGGCATATCTTCATGCCAAGCGTGAAAATGATGAATATAAAATTAAAACTGTGAATTTTGAGCCAATAAAAGTCATCTTTGATTATAAGGTTCCTGTGCCCCCTGACTTAACGCCTTTATCCTTCGTATTTGGGTTGAGTCACGTAGTACATGGGTTCACACCACATGCTAGTAAGATACTTATGCGCACTTTTACAAAGTTATTCAATCAAGTTGAGTCTTATTATTGTTTATATGCTTGTTAATGATAGTCCAATCTATGAGAGTATCTCTTTGCCTATTATGTGTCATACTCGCATTGTGTCTGTGCACCCTAGTATTGAGTGCCCTCTCCCAGATACGATCCTCATCGCATTAGAGCCTAAGATTATACCCACTGAGACTTTATCTGACTTTATTGAGGAGCCTGTGAGTGAGGATTTTTCCATTGTCATTGACGACCCTAACTTATTGGACATTCCAATTGATTGGGAAGACTCACCTTATGTGAGAAGTTTATGTTTTTATGATTTTAGCGCTGCGAACCCGAACGATAGTTTTTTCTTGTTATCACCATTATCTGAAGATCAATCTGAATAAAAATTGCTGTCGGGTTCGATTTTGCCCATTTCTGAGGCATATACTTATTCTGAGTTGAATGACGTATCTAATGTGTTGGAAGATTTTCATGTGAGAGAGATATACTTTTGGAAGACGTTATTGAAGTAGACCCGGATGAGTGTCCCCTGATGATGTCTATGTTGCGTAAAATTGAATATGATTTTGATTCTCTCTCGGTTTTAGTTTTACCGACTCTCCCACCTAATCTGTTGCCTCGTTTAGTGGGCCCTTTAGGACACGAGTTTGGTATGTTTGATCTGTGTCGTTTTATGTTGCCAACCCTGCAGGCCCCTCCTTTGGACATGTCTTGTCGTACAAGTTCTAGTGAGTTGTTATTTTTTGTAGTCGGTCTTTTCACCGTGCCTCCTGGATTTTATTTCACATCACATTTGACTATTCATTTCTCTACGTGTATGGCTACGGGTCTATCCTCATCTGTGTCTGATTCTTTGGCTATTGTGCATCTGGGTGTGGTTCCTCCTTCACATACTTATATACCACACCCGATCGCACGCATTTATCCACCGCCTTATGATGACCCTAATTTCCAAACATTAGTGACCACGGTTAGTCCCCATGAGTTGTATTGCTCGCACATCGTTTCACACTCGGGAGCGTCCAACTCTTCTATTTATGATGAGCAGTTCTCCTTGGCATATCTTTATGCCAAGCGTGAAAATGATGAATATAAAATTAAAACTGCGAATTTTGAGCCAATAAAAGTCATCTTTGATAATAAGGACCCCGTCCCCCCTGACTTAACCCCTTTATCCTCCATATTTGGGTTGAGTCACGTAGCACATGGGTTCACACCACATGCTAGTAAGATACTTAGGCGCACTTTTACAAAGTTATTCAATCAAGTTGCGTCTTATTATTGTTTATATGCTTGTTGCCCGCCGAATGAGATCGTGCACGGATTTAAAGCACAAGTGCCTTTTGACTTGATTTCATTACCACTGTCTTATATGACAAGTCAACTCGCACTAGTTTATGCCTCTCATGCTCAAAAATTATATAACCACATTAGTGAAGAGCTAACCATACCAATTACATTTTATCAACTTCATGTTAGCTTACATAAAAGGGCGTCTCACTATATTGTTGGCGATTTAGTTTCCGTGCGTCTCGTCCCTGAACGGTTGTCTTCGGGCACTATAGAAAGTTGGCGAGTTGGCGTGCTGTACTTTTTTCAAAAATAAAAGAAATTTGGAGAATACGCATATCATTTGAAGTTTTCCACTAATTGGGGTATTACCCATATTTTTAATGTTTCTAATTTAACGCCATATGTTTCTACACCACTTGAATTATCTGCCTGTCCATTTGGGTCCACTTTGTTTTCTTATGGTTTGGGTAGTGAGCTTGTGCCTGGATCGCTCTCTTCATCAGTCTTCACTGGAGTTACGTTGGTTGTTGATGTAGAAAATTGTTTTCCTTTATTATCTAATGCTTTTCCAAGGTTCTCCAGGACCACATTTTTGCATGATAGGATACTCAAAGATGAAGTGCTCTCCTCGCCGAGTGGTTTTACTTACTGCTACATGGTTCTTTTGGATGTTTCTCTCCTGCACCGGTATTTTCAGACCAACTCATCTGTGATGAGTAGTTTTGAGCATGAGAGGATTGATGGAGACGTTGCTGACACGGCCGCCATTGATCCCCGTCTGAGAGAGTTCGTCGATTGGGATGATTGCTGTCGCAAGCTCGAGGATGGGATCGATGTTCGCCGTCATTATATAGAAATATATAATTATAAATTAAATAATTCTAATTATTTATTTTTAATAATTTTATTAGTTTAGCAATTTTATTTTAAGTACTTATTTCATGTTTTAATTTTCATTTCATGTGTAATGATGGGTGCTTATAACCATCATGTATTGTTTTAATTATTTCAGTTCATGTGTTATGATGGGTGCATATAACCATCATATTTTCAATTTTTGAATTTTGAATGAAGGGTTGATTGAGTTGTGTAAGCCTATATATAGGCCATGATATTTGCCATATTGTTTTAGAGAAGAAGAATAAGAAAATAATCCCCCTAAATTCGTTTTGAGATCCTCCTTCCCCCTAAAATCGTTTTGAATGAAGGGTTGATTGAGTTGTGTAAGCCTATATATAGGACCTGCTTACGCTAACGGTAGCTTACCCATCACAGAACATAGAAAATAAAGAGAGTGTTCCGACCAAAAGCGAACGTAAAGGGGTCGGTTGGCTCTCAAAAATACGGGACTCGATACCACGTCCTTAGGACCTAACTCTCCAACAAGCACACAACTCGCTCTTAGCCGGACTCGATACCACGACCTTAGGACCTACCTCTCCAACAAGCACACGCCTCACCGCACCTACACAAGCATCTATTCTTTTCACAATAGGCCGTCAATCGTAGCAATAAAATATTTAGGAGCGGCGGTAAATGATAAAGAGCGATCAAGAACAAGTTGAGATTAACTCCCTTGTTAGCACAAAGCGTGCCCAAACTTGGAGAACAAGTCAAGGCTAGGCCTAGTTTGTTCTCCAATGGATCTTCCCAATCCGGATAACAAGAGGGTCAATAACAACGTTTTGATTCAGATTTTTGCAAGCGGAAAACACTTTAAAATCGCAGAAAAGACGGTTGAATAACCTCCACAAAATCTCACAGCAAGAAACACAAAGATAGGGAAGGGATTACCCAACCAAGAAGATGATCACATAAGATTTGTGGGAGAATCACTCTCTCCACGGTTCCACCGGTTTCACACTGAATGGGGCTGCTTCCTTCTTCCACGGAGTCGCACCGATAGAAGCCACGCCGGAGTCGCACCGAACGGGGATGGAGGAGGCAAGGCTTGGCTTCACACCAAAGGGGGGGGGGGGGGGGGGGGGGGGGGCTAATGGTATCTCTCCATGGTGGCCGAAATTCCTCAAGGGGGGGTTTAGGTTTTCTTTTTCCAATCCCTAACTCATCATAATAGCCTCCTTTAAATAGGAGTTACAAAAGATGTTGGGTATTGTATCCACAATTACCTGGATTTGAGGAAGTCACCTGTCAAGCTAAGATGAATTCACAATGTATTTGATAAAATCTTTTAAGTTGTGCTTGCAGTTATTCCATGCTAAGTACAAACCAATGTCAGGGTGCAGTAGGCCAATATACACGGGTCTGCACGACGTAATTCCTCGCTGAGCAGATCAGTGTGTTGGCCTACGTGTACTCTCTCTATTGGAGTGTACTTATTTTCAAGTACAGGGCTGTGATAATGCAAGAGCAGACGAGGAGCAAGAATGGGTCAAAGAGCAGCTCATGGGTGGAAAGACGAAAAATCGTATAAGTAACAATCGACGAGAATCACCAAGTGATTCTCGCCGATTCGGCGAGAATCACTAGTGATTCTCGCCGAATCGTCGGGAATCACTGGCTGATTCTCGCCGACTCTTTACGGCTAAATCAGAGCATGCAAGTCTGTCGCTAAATCAAAATCGTCGAGAATCACTTAGTGATTCGGCGAGAATCACTAGTGATTCTCGCCGAATCGTCGAGAATCACCTTCGATTCTCGCCGATTTTGCCTTAGGCGAATTTCTGAGCACGCTGGACCGGATCAAACGTTAAGACACTGTTTTGAACCGGGCTTGGGATTTCTTCTGGTGGGGCCCACAACAGTCATCTTAAAGACCTAATGTATAAATACATCGGTATTTTTGAACAGTAACAAGGAGATAGAAAAACGTATACACGATTTTGAAAAAGTAAGCCGAGCCGCCGACGTGACCTAGATCGCGGAAATCCTGCTCCGCCGCCGTCACCGCTTGTGCCAGTTGATCGCCAGTTTCTTCCAGATCTCCCGGTGATAGAAGCTCAGCCAAGCACAGCATCTCACGCGTCTAACCAGAGATCCTTTGTCTCTTGATTCGTTGATCGAGAAAACCTTCCTCTTCCGAATCGATCGAGACGATCGATCCTAGTGTGACCGTTGGTAGATCTTGCTAGCTTTGCTACGAAGTTTGAATCTCCAAAGAACAGCCGCAGCACGCCATGTCGCCGCCGATCCCGATAACCAAGCCGCCGCACTTCTTGTCGCCGCCGGTTTCAGGGAGATTCTCTACAAGTGAGATCTAGGGTTGTGGACTCTTCGTTGACTTCTAGAACACGTCATCGAACGAAGAGGGACACCTTAGTCTCAAAAAGTTGTTTGTATTTCTTGTACATTCTATTTTCAATTTTGTTGTAAAGGAACGTTGGTTCCTAGTTGTAAGGGTTGGGTGCAACCCGTGTTGTGGGAGTGGTGACTCCTACGTGAGGAAGGGTTTCATCCGTTCGTGCAAGGATTGGATTTCAATCCTGTTGGTGAAGTGACCGAGTCGTCCCTGGTCGGGAGATAGGTTGAAGGGGGAAAGTGGATGTACCCAAATCGGGGAACCACTATAAATTGCTTGTGTCCTTTCTGTGCTGTGTTGTTTTGCTTTTGTGTGCAGGTACAATTTAAATTCCGCAAAAACGCTGCAAGACACCTATTCCCCCCCCCCCCATAGGTGAAGGTAGTTGACACTAAGTGGACTTTCAAAAGATATCCAACCGTCCAAGATGGAGATGAAATCTCATCCATCCGGGCGGTTAAATACACACCAAATGTTTAGTAGCACACCAACATGAAAATAAAAATTAATACAAGCCAAATGTTTAAAGCAATTAAAATAAAACTAAGTAAAACTTTTAAGCAAGCTTTGCGCGCCGCGGACGGAGGTTGTATCGCAGCTTTCCGTTCGCGTCCGTGGCGTTGTCATGACGTCACAAATCTTTAAATTGTTGCGCCGCGGCAACCGGGTCATCATCAGGAGGTGTTGGAGGGGCCGCGCCATCAATCCTCCCCCACTCAAAATCTCGCATCTCCGATGCGTGGGCCGAGAGAAAGCGGCAGAGAAGCTCGGCATCCAAACGTTGAAGCTCTGTCGCGAGTACCCATGAGTCGTCCGAAGGTGGGCGATCACGCCAACGGATGAGGAAGCGGTAGGTAGCACCGTCTGGAGTAGTAAGTGGCTCAGCAGCGAGCTGTATCATATCTGGATGGAGAAACGTCTTAGGAAACCTGGGAAACATGTCAGCAGTAGGAATAAAAGAAGGCAACGTACCATCCGATGTTATACCTGCGGGGACCGAAGGAGAGAGATCATCCAAACTACCACTCCCCAACCCATTAGAAATTTTAGTGGAGGGAGAAGACGACAAAGAAACCAACTCTTGTGGAGGCGCAACAAACAGCGTCAAATCCGAGACATTAAAAATAGGGGAGATACCCCATTCAGCAGGCAAATCCAATACGAAAGCGTTGTCACCTAGCTTCTTTATAATCCGAAAAGGACCGGCGCACTTTGGAGCTAATTTTTTAACGGTGCCAGTTGGCATTCGTTCGGGAACTAACCGTACTAAAACCAGATTGCCGACCTTAAAGTGTGACACCTTCCTATGTAGATTAGCGTACGCTTGATAAGACTCATATTGAGCAGTCAAGGTAGCTCGTATACGTGCATGTAAGTCGTGAATATGTTGGGCAAAGGATTGTGCAAACTGACTTGTTTTGTATGTGGGAGGTAAGGGGACCAAGTCAAGTGGCACAGGGGCCTTATACCCGTGAACAATTTCATTTGGAGACATACCCGTGGACCGATTTTTAGAATTATTGTAAGCCAGCTGTGCATGTGGAAGAAGTAAATCCCAAGTGCCTTTATGATCGCTCACTAGACATCTAAGAAGATTTCCTAGGCTCCGATTGACTACTTCCGTCTGGCCATCAATTTGTGGGTGATAAGCCGCGGAGAATAATAATTTTGTTCCCATAAGAACCCACAAGGTTTTTCAAAAGTAGCTAGTGAACTTGACGTCCCTATCCGAGATAATAGTCTTCGGAACTCCACGGTGACTAACGACGTCCTTAAAATACAGTTTCGCAATGTGAGAAGCGTCATTGGTCTTACTACATGGGAGGAAGTACGCCATCTTGGAGAACCTATCCACAACAATGAGTATAGAATCATGACGTCGAAGGGTGGGGGGAAGGCCTAATACGAAGTCCATGCTCACGTCTTCCAACGGAACGGACGGAATAGGTAGCGGGGTGTATAAACCTACATTGGACATAGTACCCTTAGAAACTTGACACGTACGGCAACTGCTCACTACTTTCCCAACCATCGCCTTTAGTTTAGGCCAAAAGAATTTCTCCCCGACGAGCGTTATCGTTTTGTCTCTTCCAAAGTGACCACTCAAGCCACCACTATGTAACTCCCAAATGATGTGGAGTCGCAAAGAGGAGTGAGGGATACACAATTTTCCGTGTTTGAATAAATATCTGTCTCTAAGTGAAAAGGCCGTGATGGTCACAGGAGAGCTATCCTGGGCAGATAAGTATGGCTCCTGAAAATCAGGGCATGTGGAGTATTCATCCTTTATGCGCTCGAACCCTACCACGTGGACTTGCATGGAGGAAAGTAAGAGGGTGAGGCGACTGAGTGCATCGGCAACTCGATTGTCGGACCCCTTAAGGTGCTTGAGAGTAAATGTGTATTCTTGCAAGAAGGATACCCATTTAGCGTGGCGCGGGCTGATTTTGTGCTGATCATTGATGAATCGTAACGCTTCATGATCAGAGAGGATCACGAACTCCTTATGAAGGAGATAGTGCCTCCAATGATGCAAACATCTAATGACCGCGTAAAACTCCCTATCGTAATTGGAATAATTTAATTTAGCACCCGCTAACTTCTCACTAAAATAACTAACCGGGTGACCCTCTTGACTCAAGACACCTCCAATCCATACGCCAGATGCATCACAAGTAAGCTCGAAGACCTTGGTGAAGTCTGGGAGACGTAACACCGGGGCTTCGGTCATAAGCTCCTTAATACGATGGAATGCAAACGTGGCGGATTTGGACCATGTGAATTCGCCTTTCTTCATGCAGTCCGTAATGGGTGCCATAATGCTACTAAAATCGCATATGAAACGACGATAAAAGGTAGCTAAGCCGTGGAAACTACGCACCTCACGAAGGCTAGTGGGCTCGGGCCAGTCTCTAATCACCTGAACCTTTCCTGGGTCAACACGAATTCCTTCAGAGCCAACTATGTAACCTAAGAATTCAACCTCTGAAACATAAAACGTGCATTTCTTAAGATTTAGATATAAGGTTTCAGTCCTTAAGTTGGAGAGGACTACTTTGATGTGGGAGAGGTGTTCGACGGGGGAGGTACTAAAGACTAGGATGTTGTCGAAATATACTACAACAAACTTCCCCATATATGGCCTAAAGATGTGCGTCATCATCCGGGAGAAGGTGTTGGGGACATTGGATAACCCAAAGGGCATCACAAGCCATTCATACAACCCGTCCTTAGACTTGAACGCCGACTTCCACTCATCCCCCTCTCGGATCCTAATCTGGTGGTAACCACTCCGTAAGTCCAATTTTGAGAAGATAGTGGCACCCGATAGGACATCCAAGAGATCATCTAAGCGCGGAATTGGAAATCTATATTTTATAGTAATTTTGTTCAGAGCTCGGCTATCAACACACATGCGCCAGGTGCCATCCTTCTTAGGGGCAAGAAGAGCGGGGACAGCACATGGGCTCATACTCGTCCTAATAAATCCCTTATTTAGCAAATCCTCTATCTGGGTTTGTAGCTCCATGTGGGCAGTAGGATTAAGCCTATAGTGTGGCTGATTGGGTAAGGACGATCCGAGGATAAGGTCTATTGCGTGTTGTATATCTCTAAGCGGTGGTAACGACGAAGGCAACTCTTCCGGGTATACATCCCTAAACTCATCCAACAATACCCGTAGCTCTCGGGGTAAATCTTCCAACACGCCACTATCAGTCTTTGCACTCAGGAGTACGAGAGCGTACATTATTCCCCAAATGAAGGGATCCTTCACAAATTCCTTCCTACCAACTAAACTCAAGGCTTTCCTCTCTACTAAGATGGTGGTATCCTTAGCCAACACTTCCGGCTCTTTTGGCACAGTCGGTCTCAAGGTGACGATCTTGCCATTGAATTTGAACTCATAAGTGTTTGCACGACCATAGTGCGTCACATCACGGTCGTATAGCCAAGGGAGGCCTAGTAACGCATGACAAACGTCCATCGATAGGACGTCGCACCAAACCTCATCCGTGTAGGATTTGAAAGACAGGGGGACTAGGCATCGTTGGGTAACCTTAATAGTAACCTTACTAATCCAAACGACCTGGTAGGGGGTCGGGTGCGGCTCGACAGTCAAGGACATACGCTTAACAGCGTTCTCAGAAACGGCGTTTACGCAACTACCACCATCGATAACTAATTTGCAAAGTTTTTCTCCACTCTTAAAGATCAGGGAAAATATGTTCATCCTCTTTCAGTCATCTACGGGACGAGGAATGGTCTTAATGCAACGCATCACCATAAGGCGGTGATCGTCCTCCAAGTCACTAGGGACTCCGTCGGGGTGGCTTTCCTCTTCGGCCTCATAGACATAATCGTCAGGGTCGGTAGCGGACTCTAGCATGGCTATGGCCTTCGTCTTAGTGGGGCACTCGTACGCATAGTGGCCTTGAACACCGCATGAGTAACAAGTGGTGTTAGCCTTTCTAACCTTTCCAACGGGGATACGCTCACTAGCGGGGTTCTTGGTATTTCTAGCGGTAATCACTACGGATTTCGACTCAGAGGATCTAAATTTTCCCTTATCAGGAAAAGTGGAAGAAGATGCCCCAATGGTGGACTTATTCTTCGTATTAGAATAACGGGTGTGAGCCTTAGATGCTAGGTGCTTTTCAATGTCCAAGGCGGCATTGAAAGTCGTATTCAAGTCCATGTGACCGTAACGCAAGAGTTTCCGCTGAATGTCGGGGTGAAGTCCCTTTCGAAATCTAGATAAAGTGACTTCGGGGAGCTCTCGAAGGTCACATCGTACCATACGGTCCTTAAGTTCTCCCATATATTCAGCAACAGACATTGAGCCTTGCCGAAGGGTGGCAAGCTCATCGAACATCTGCGTCCGATGGTACGCGGGAACGTACTGATCGGTTAGCAGGTTCTTCATCACAGCTCATCCAATGAGTGGGACCCCGTGCCCAGCTCCTAACCTACGTTCTTCATTCAGCCAATAAGTTTTGGCACGTCCCGTTAATTTCATCCTGGCAACTTGAACCTTTTGGGGGTCCGTGAGGTTGTGTCATTCGAAATAGCACTCCATGTTTATAGCCCAATGGAGGAAGATCTGGGGATCTCCCATGCCATCATAGGTGGGGGCATTTATCTTGATGGCCCTCGTGATATCAAATTCTCGCTCGGGGCGGGGTTCTCGAGGGGGCACACGGGGAGAGTTTCCCTCAGAATCCGAGTCAAAGTTCGGTTGGTGCCGGTTGGGCTGCCCAACATCAACGGGAGGTGGGGGTGGCCTTTCCTGATTTCGTAGGATCTGGACTAAGACGTTCCTAAGCTCAGCCATTTCGGTACGAAGACCCGCTATAGCCTCGGTGTTGGGATCACCATGCTCGTTCGCAGCCATCCTAGACGTAGACGGGGTTGAGTACTCCGTTCCTAGCCTAGTGCGCATTCAGGTTTGGGAGACCCCGGGCAAGATGAATTTTCCTAGGGTTCAAGCTATACTGGAAATGGAATATTTTTAGATATTCCCGATGGGAGTAAGGCGTAGATCATTAAAAAAAAAAATTTCAGATTTCGCAGAAAATTACAGATTTTAGCCCGCTATTGGCAGACCACAAAAAATTTTTTTTTGATTGATTTTTTTTTCTAAGATTATATGGACCGACAAGGAATGCAGCGAGGATGTTTGCAACGTAGAAGTTGAAACGACCTCCTCTGATACCAAATTGGTGTATGGGTGTACGTGACACGGACGTGCTTACGCTAACAGTAGCTTACCCATCACAGAACATAGAAAATAAAGAGAGTGTTCCGACCAAAAGCGAACGTAAAGGGGTCGGTTGGCTCTCAAAAATACGGGACTCGATACCACGTCCTTAGGACCTAACTCTCCAACAAGCACACAACTCGCTCCTAGCCGGACTCGATACCACGACCTTAGGACCTACCTCTGCAACAAGCACACACCTCACCGCACCTACACAAGCATCTATTCTTTTCACAATAGGCCGTCAATCGCAGCAATAAAATATTTAGGAGCGGCGGTAAACGATAAAGAGCGATCAAGAACAAGTTGAGATTAACTCCCTTGTTAGCACAAAGCGTGCCCAAACTTGGAGAACAAGTCAAGGCTAGGCCTAGTTTGTTCTCCAATGGATCTTCCCAATCCGGATAACAAGAGGGTCAATAACAACGTTTCGATTCAGATTTTTGCAAGCGAAAAACACTTTAAAATCGCAGAAAAACGGTTGAATAACCTCCACAAAATCTCACAGCAAGAAACACAAAGATAGGGAAGGGATTACCCAACCAAGAAGATGATCACACAAGATTTGTGGGAGAATCACTCTCTCCACGGTTCCACCGGTTTCACACCGAATGGGGCTGCTTCCTTCTTCCACGAAGTCGCACCGATAGAAGACACGCCGGAGTCGCACCGAACGGGGATGGAGGAGGCAAGGCTTGGCTTCACACCAAAGGGGGGGGGGGGGGGCTAATGGAATCTCTCCATGGTGGCCGAAATTCCTCAAGGGGGGTTTAGGTTTTCTTTTTCCAATCCCTAACTCATCATAATAGCCTCCTTTAAATAGGAGTTACAAAAGAGATACAACCGTCCAAGATGGAGATGAAATCTCATCCATCCGGGCGGTTAAATACACACCAAATGTTTAGTAGCACATCAACATGAAAATAAAAATTAATACAAGCCAAATGTTTAAAGCAATTAAAATAAAATTAAGTAAAACTTTTAAGCAAGCTTTGCGCGCCGCGGACGGAGGTTGTATCGTAACTTTCCGTTAGCGTCTGTGGCGTTGTCATGACGTCGCAAATCTTTAAATTGTTGCGTCGCGGCAACCGGGTCATCATCAGGAGGTGTTGGAGGGGCCGCGCCATCACTCCCCCTCCTCTTGGCCGCCGGCCAACTCTCCCTCCCCTCTCTATTTCGGCCTCCTCTCTTCCACCTCCTCCTCTACTTTCCTCTCTAAGGAAACCCGACCTCTTCCTCTTCATAACCGACCCCCCTATCTCCCTAAAATGACCACCAACAAAGAAGACCAAGCAGCCCTCATTCTTGAAGAAATCGGCCAAGGTGCAAGGATCTTCCTTGTGAGTGTCAACTCCGGCGTGAAGAGACGAAGGCGGACAAGTTCCTCTCCTTCCGGCGTGACTCCGGCGGATCCGTTGAAGAACGATTCAAGTAGAGAAAATCGTAATCATTCATTCCGATTGGGTAACAAAAATATTCCTACTTTGTGTGATTTTTCCCTCTTAGATTAATTCCTGTGGTGGTTTACTTTAGCGTAATTTTGGAAGCATTGAAATTTCATGGTTTTTCTCTCGATTGATCTTTGTGTTTCATCTAATTTTCATTTATATTCAAGACGTTTGGCGAACCTTCGTTTTCTTTTGTTGGGAGAGGTCTACATTTTCCGAATCGTTATTTTTGGTAGATCTCTTTTGGTACAGCATTCGCTCGATCGGACCGGGTTGGTGAAGTTTATTCCTAACTTCACCAACTGAATAACAATTATGTTCGTCAATTTACTAACAGCATTGGCTCGATCTCTTTTGGTAGAGTATTCGCTCGATCAGACCGGGTTGGTCCCTTCTTCAATTTTTGGTAGATCTCTTTTGGTACAGCATTCGCTAGATCGGACCGGGTTGGTGAAGTTTATTCGCTCGATCGGACCGGGTTGGTCCCTTCTGACTATGTTAGAAGTAATGCTCATATTCTCAAGAATATAGCCATTTCATGGCAGCATTAATTATGGTTTTCACAGAGTTAATTACTTGACTTATTTACTGGGACAGTTGAGGAAACTCATTAAAATCCAAAATCCAGCCGTTCAACTCTCAGAATCTCAGCAGTAAATTCAGGATATTATTCAAATTTCAAAAGGCGGAAATCTCTCCGGATATAAAAGCAATTTTTCTCTCTTCAATAGAAAAACAAAAACCATTGATACACTTTTCAGAGAAAAGCAATGTGATGTAGGCCTACACGTTGACTCCAAAAAATCTACGGATTAACCACGATCGCTTCTCTACGATTCGAATTCGACACTCGCACAAATTCCACACAGTGCACACACCAAGCAATTATATCACCTTTATACTAACGTACGGGTAGCCAAACCGTTTACGATGGAATAGAGGTGATAGGCCAATATCCTTTCCGGCTAAAAGTACACACCCGGTCCGATCGAGCGAAGGTTGTACCAAAAGAGATCTACCAAAAGTACGATTCGGAAAATGGTAGATCTCTCCCAACAAAAAGTTATGAGGTTCGCCAAACCTTTCGAAAAATAATTCAATCAATATAAACACAAGACTAATCGAAGAAACCATGATTACATAACGATTCAAAATTCAACGCCAAGAATTTCCACCACAAGAATATCTAGAGAAAGAATCACACAACGGTAGAATTTTTTGTTACACAAATCGGAATAGGTGATTCCGATTACCTAACTTGGATTGCCCTTCAACGGCTCTACCAGAGTTACGCCGGATGGAGAGGAAATCCGTCCGCCTTTCATCGCCTCACGCCTCGGCCGAGAGATCCGGGCAAAGATGGCGAGAGGTTGTTGGAATTTCGAGATGATTGATGGCCAAAATAGGGCTTGTAGGGGGAGTACCGGTTGTGTTAAGAGAGGTGGTCGGTTTTTTTGTTGGAGAGGGGTGGTAGGGAAAACCGTGAGTCTTATTTTGGAGAGAGAAAAGGTGGCGGTGGAGGGGAGAGGAGGCTCGGCCGAGATAGGGAGGAAGGATGGTGGTGGTGCTTTGTTGGCTAGTGGTGGAGGCGGCTAGGGCTATGGCCGAACTAGAGAGGGAGGAGGGGTGGTGCTTGGCGGCTAGAAGGAGGAAAGAACAAGGCCGAAATTTTGTGAGAGAGGGAGGCGGAGAAAAATTTTTTAGGAGAAGTTAGGGTTTTCAAATTCTCATTCAACTTGTCCAAATGATAACATTACAAACCTATATATAGGCTTACATCATACTTTGGCTACATACAACCCAACATTATAAATATAAACTCTAATGTTTTTTTAACCATAATGAAATAATAAAATGCTCCAAACAAATAGCACAATAAATTCAAATAATATTAAAATTATTCAACTAAATAATATTATGTGGTCTTGCGCCGCGGGTGGAGGTTGTCGCGACGCTCCACACGATCACCACGGTGACACAAGTCTTTTGTTGGAGACGGAGAAGGATCTTCTACGAGCAAGCCTTCATCATCTTCAACATGTTGGGGGCCGTCGTCTCCATCAATCCTCCCCCGCTCGAAAGTACTCATCACCGATGATTGATCCCGAAGGTACCGCCGTAGAAGAGCATCATCTAAGAGAGCCACCTCCAATTCTGGAAGACAAGAGTCATCAGAGGCCGGATGATCATGCCAACGAATCAAGTAGCGGCAAACATCACCACCTGGAGAGGAAAGCACTTCATCCTTGATGATCCTGTCTGGCAAAACGTTTGTCTTGGGAAATCTGGGAAAATCATTAGGCAATAAAGGAGAAAAATTTTCTTCATCAGCAACCAACGTACCTCCATTGGAGACCGATGGAAAGCGCGATCCAGACACAAGATCACCCCCCAATCCATTAGAAAATGTAGTGGAGCTAAACGGGCAGTTAGATAATTCAAGTGGCGAAGAAACGTATGACGTTAAATCAGAAACATTAAAAATAGGGGAAATACCCCAATCAATGGGTAACTACAAAAGATATGCGTTTTCTCCTAATTTCTTTAAGATCCGAAAAGGTCCACCTCGCCAATTCGCCAAATTTTTTATAGTGCCCGAAGGAATCCGTTCAGGGACGAGACGCACCAAGACTAAATCACCAACCTTAAAGTGAGATTCTCTTTTATGTACGTTAGCATGAACTTGATAAGATGCGTATTATGTGGTTAGAGTTTCATTTATGTGGTTAGAGATTCTCTTTTCTACACAAGACGAGAGCACTCGACTAGGAGCACAGCAAGGTCAACATTTTACTCCGTCTCACAATCTTATGTCAGCACCATAATTTTCCCAAATCATACAAAAGAAATGAGTTTAACTCGCATCATGCAAAAAGCTAAGCATGCGCTCTTGTGGGTGCAATGGTGTGTGATGCAATGAACTAATCAAAATATAACTATACAAGCTTCTAGTATGCACATGAAATGTGCGCGTGCAATAGGTAACAAAACTGGCTCTCCCCTAGACTTAAACTAAACTACACAGCATATTATAGAGAAATTAAAATCATAAAGAGCTAAGGGAAGAGGTTACCCAATGCTCAGCCAGTGAGGATACCAGAAGACGCGTGGAAACCTGAAGCAGGCCCGCCATACGAAGAATCACAACCCCGCCAATGCGATTTGTCATGACTACCTGCAGGGGTGAGCTCCGCAAAAATAAAATAAACATATACAAAATACAAAGAAATACTATAACTAAGCTAGACATGAAAAATAAAAATACAGGGAATGAAAGATAAGTACTGGGGTTATTGTCATCCCAGCACGACTTATTCAATTCTATACAGTTCTAGCTAATGGGTCTATAAAAAGAAAAGTGCACAGATAACTGTTCCAATATCCGTTTCGGTAACGGGTACCGATACGGCGATAGAACAGTTACCCCTCTACCTAAATAGTAATACCTGTCCAACACAGGTAGAGGAAATAAGAAGTAAGAAGAGAAGGAGCGCTGGTCCTCACTCTTCTCACCACAAAACAAATCCTTGCCTAGCAAGGTTTCGTACACCACAAGTTCGTTGGGGGCGAAGGTGACGACAGGGTCTTCCACTGTGAAGGAGGTTAGAACCTCCTCACACAAGAGGATGCACTCGTCGGCAGCCTGAGCGCAAGGCTCAACGTCAACCCAACTTACCCGTGGAGATTCAACCTGCACAGGCTCAAATAAGGAAGGGGGGTCAAGAAATAAAAGAGACGAAGAACATAAAGAAATAATCGGGGGAGTGATCCCGGTTTCACTCCCCAAAGGCTGAGGTAGAAAAATATCGTCAGCAATGTCGACAATGCTACAAGGCTCGACCGGATCCATAGAGGTCTCCACCAAGACTTGGACTTCCTCATTTGGTATCGAGGGAGAATCCTCGACACCAGGAAGGTTGTCCTCCTCCATGGGAGTGGAAACAACCCATGTATCACAAGCCTCAACTTGTGTTGCATCGTCGAAAATGTCGTCAGAGACGACTGAAGTAGAATGCACAAAGGCGGAAGAACTTTGCTTGGATAAAAGTCAAGAGCAGGTTCCTCACAAAGAATCGGCTCCATGCTTGGAGATGTATGCACAGGAGAGATGGGCTCAGCCACGTCGAAGCCTAGATTAGCCACACATCTGGCGGTTGTGTCCACATCATTTCCTTCAACAAATGAAGATGACAGGGATACATAACCAGATGATGAAGGTGTGCCACCAAGGGTAGGAGTCGGGATGATCCGGATGTCCAACTCATCATCCTCTTCCATAACACGGAGGTACTCGACACAATCCTTCAGGACATGATCTGTTCTACGACAATACAAACACTTTCTCCCATTTCCCTAAGGTCCTTGTGGGGCCAGAGAGGAATAAGAGAACTGTGTATGTGGCGAGGAAGATTGACCATAAGCTCGGGGCACAGTGTTTGAAGGGCTGTACGAATACATCATCTCATGCATTGTGCGCTGAGGATTATGCTCAATATCTCTCATAGGGCATTCATGACTAGCATGGGAAGGCTTTCCACACCAACGACATTGGGCATACGAATATCCCCACATGGTGTCGAAATAGTAGATTCAAAATAAATTGTGTAAATTACTAAATCCAACAATATATTACTACAATTGCCTAAACAAACAAGAAAAAGGAAGGCAAAACAGAAATAGAACAAAACAAAAGCGATTTACAAAGGAAAAGGAAAGCAATCTCACGTCTCCCTCTCCAGAAACTCACACGACTTTATTCCCGGGCAACGGCGGCAAAAACTTGATGTTAAAGATCACGGCAGTGAACCGGTCGCACAAGTAATATAAAATGGGCGAGTTTTCCCAAGTATCGATCTCTCAAGGAACACAGTAAGGTGGAGTTAATTTCGAGTAGGACTTGAGATTGAAGTCCTTAGGGTCGGTGGTAACGATGGGGGTTTTGATATTGCGGACAAAGAAAATAAAACACTATCAACTACTCCTATGCAACGCCGCTATGAGATGCTTCTCCAGGCGGGATGGAAGTCTAGTCGGGCCACTATGCACCGAATCACAAGGCGGGTGGGCGAGTAGGCTTGCGGATGAGGTGACGAGAATGGCGGAATGAGGGTCATGAGCACCGCTTCGCTACGCACGCCACTAGCAATTGCTAGTGCGGCAAGAACGGATGGATGGTGGATGAAATATGGCGCACCTCAAGCAAATAAAGCGTAAAACAATACAGAATCGCATAGACATGAATCTAATAAAGTTTACATCTAAAGTGCAACAACATCAATATAAATGAAGTTTTAACACACGTATACAATAATAAAGGAAGAACAAGTCAAGAGATCGACCAAATCCGAAGTCTTGCCGAGGATTCACGGTTGGAATCATCGGGTTGTCAATCCGCGTCCAAGCTTGGTCCACAACTGCGTCCGGGGTAGAGAAGGGCTGTCACCACCTTCCAATGGCTCGTCTTCTTCGTGTCACGATAGAGAACGAAAGTTGCAAGCTTCCCTTTGCTTGTTCGCGATGGGGTCAAACCCTACTTAAAGCTCACGGATGAAGGAGAAGGCCGAGAGGAAGCTCCGGCTTGGATTTGGCGGTGAAAGCTTGCCCAGAGCATCTCCCTAGGGTGGAAGACGAGGAAAAACGGCGGAGAAAATGTCGATCTCCGGAAGATGTCAGCGATCTCGAATTAGGGCGAGACCTGCGATATTTATACAGAGCAGAATTGAACAATGCGCACGATCACGGGTGCACTACCACTGGTCGTGCGCACTATGTCCAGTGATCGTGCGCACTGGCATGGCAGAAAAGGAAGAAGAACTGGGATAACGCGCACGAGCAGTGGCGCACGAACAATGGTCGTGCGCACTAAGTTCAATGGTCATGCGATTACCTCAGACTGGACTCCAGAAAAGAGGAATCAATGCACACGATCAGTGGCGCACGACCGGTGGTCGTGCGCACTATGTCCAGTGGTCGTGCGATTACCCCGGGCTGATTCTAGAAAACGAAGAGTAGTGCGCACGATCAGGGACGCACGACCAGTGGTCGTGCGCATTAGATCCCATGATCGTGTGCAGTATTCCCTTTTCACAACCATCCCGGAACACGCACACGACCCCTGTACCGATAGGAAAAACAAATCACTAATCTGTACAGACATTCCAGGCAATCACAAAAAGGAGTACAAACAATAAAAGTAACAAAATACACAACCACGGGCATAAATGTGCACTTACTCATAAAAATGACATAATAACAAATATGAACAAATAAAGCTCTAAAGTGAAGTGCATCAACGAGAAAACAAGCCCAGATCAGTCCGAAAATAGGTATATAAAATGGACTCATCAATTATCTTTCCTTTAGATTCCCTAAAGAATAGAGTTTTGTCTATCTTTCCTCTAGAGAACTTATTCTCAATAAGAAAAGCAGACAAGGTTTCATACCAAGCCCTTGGGGCTTATTTTAAACCATATAGAGCTTTCATAAGCCTATACACATAATCAGGATAATGAGAGTCTACAAAACCTGAGGGTTGTTATATATAGACTTCCTCTTTTAAGTCACCATTCAGGAATGCTGACTTTACATCCATTTGATATACTTTAAACCCTTGATAGACATCATAGGACAAGAATAATCTTATAGCCTCCAACTTTACCACTGGGGAAAAGGTTTGATCAAAGTCAATCCATTCCTCTTTCCTGTAGCCTTTTGCTACCAATCTGGCCTTATTCTTGATTATAGTGTCATTTTCATTTAGTTTGTTTCTGTAAATCCACTTGGTTCCTATGATGTTGTGATCCTTTGGTTTAGGAACCAGTTCCCATACATTACATCTTTTGAATTGAGTCAGCTCTTCTTGCATAGCATCAATCCAGTTTGTGTCTAGCATGGCTTCTTCAAAATTTCTCGGTTCTATTTGTGACAAGAAGCTAGAACATAGGACTGAGTTCATACTTTTGCTTCTTGTGATAACACCTTGACTTGCATCACCAATAATTTGGTGTGCTGGATGATCCTTCAAGTGTCTTCTTACTGGAGGAAATTTGTCAACCTCATAGCCTTCTTCATTTTCCTCAACATGATGCTCCTCATTGTCTTCTTCATCTAGAGAGACTTGTTCTCCCCCTGGACAACAAGAATCTTTATCTTCATCCAGCCTAGCAGGTACTTCTTCATTGATTGTCAGCTTGTTCAGCCTGTCTGTTAGACCTGTAGAACAAACAGAAGAACTAGACAATTCACTATTAATACACTTAGACTCATCAAATACAACATGAACAGATTCCTCTACAACTTGGGTAGTTAAGTTATAGATTCTGTATGCCCTACTATTATTGTTGTACCCAACAAATATCCCTTCTAGGGACTTGGCATCAAACTTTGTTTGGTAGTGCTTACCATTAACTAAAACATAACACTTACTATCAAGGATTCTAAAGTAGGAAATGTTTTGTTTTCTGCCTTTCAAAATCTGATAGGAAGTCATCTTAAGTTTCTTATTGATGGAGGCTCTATTGAGAACATGACATGCAGTATTTACTGCCTCAGCCCAGAAGTACTCTGGGAGAGTAGTGTCACTAAGTAGTGTTCTACTTGCCTCAATTAGAGTCATATTCTTTCTTTCAGCAACTCCATTTTGCTGAGGAGTTCTAGGTGAGGAGAATTCCTGATGAATCCCAAATTCATCACAGAACTTTATCATACATTCAGACTGAAATTCAGTTCCATGATCACTTCTGATTTTGACCACAGAACTGTTATATTTATTCTGAATTTGTCTAACAAAAGTCTGGAAAACAGTTGGGGTTTCAGATTTCTGCCTCAAGAAGAAAACCCATGTGTATCTAGAATAGTCATCCACAATAACTAATGTGTATATTTTCCTACCAAGACTGTGAACTGGCATAGGACCAAACAAATCCATATGCAAGAGATATAAACATCTCATTGAATCTTTGATATCAAGTGTATGGAAAGAGGACTTAGTCGGTTTGCCCTTTTGGCAAGCAGAACACACACCCTCTTTAATGCACTTGACTTGAGGACCATTCCTCACTAACCCCATGCTAAACAGCTGTCCAATTGACTTATAGTTCAGATGGGCAAGCCTCTTGTTCCATTTGACACATAGTGAAGCTTTTTCTTCTGCAACTAGACATATGAGTGAGTTGTCAAACTCACAATCTAGGTTAAGACAATATACATTCCCTTTGCTAGTGCTAGTCAAAATAATCTCTTGATTACTTGACCTTCTTATTTGGCACTCCCCTTTGAGAAAGGAGATGTCATAACTTAGATCACTAAGTTGACTTATGCTGATCAGGTTATGTTTTAGACCCTTCACATAAGCCACTTTATTGATAGTAATTGAATCACTAAAAATGTTACCAAATCCTTTGATAATTCCCATTTCTGAACCACCAAAGATTACTTTAGATCCATTCTCTATGGGTACATAGTCCCTCAACATTCTCCTTATTTCAGTCATGTGTCTGGAACATCCACTATCCAAGTACCATATAAGGGTATGGTCACTTGGATTCACCTGCATCAAATATAGAATCACTTACCCTTAGAACCCAAATTGTTATTGGGTCCTAGGTCATTGTTAGGTTGAAATCCTGCAACTGTTCTGACAGGTAAACTACTCTTGGTTTTAACACTTGTGTTGAACCAACAATCCCTGGCAAAATGGCCCACTTTGCCACAGCACCAACACTCAAACCTATTATACCTTCTCTTAGGTACAGACTTTACTACTTTGTTGCCAGTAGTTCTGTTGAGTGTAGGTGCTAGAGCAGTAAACCCCAAGACTTCCTCTTGAACCTGATTGGCTTGCCTATAGTGTGATCTATGGGCATTTGCACCCTTACTCATGAGACCTTCATCCTCACAGTGACCATGAGTACTATCATGATCATACCTGTTTGTTGGTTGCATCACTTTCCTAAAGAAAATAAGGGGCTTAGAAGCTAGTGGCTGAGCTGGGGCCTTACCTTTTCTATGAAAATTGGTGGCCCTAGTTCTACCCTTGAAACCTAAACCAGTCTTCCCTTTATGAGAAATGAAATTATCTATTAAAGGCAAGACTGATTTTGGTTTAGAGAATTTAGCCACTAACTCTCTTTCTTGCTGAAGTTTTGCCTTTAGTTTCTTGATGTGATTCTCCTTGAAAGAGATTGTGCCCATATGAATTACAGTAATGTTTTTCAGTTTGGCAATCTCCTTCAGTTTTGAATCTATCAACAAGGCTGTATCTGATGCTGCCTGCTTCAGAGACTCAATCTCTTTCGTCTGCTCCTTAACAAGAAACTTGCTCCTCTTCAGAGCTTGCAACAACCCACCATACTCATTAATGAGTTGATGCACATCCCCCTCTGATTTAGAACCATCCACATCTCTTGATGTAGAAGTTTCTGAATCTGATGCAGTGTAGTAATCTGAAGCTGAGGGAGAACTGTACACCTTACTAGGACCAGGCTGATCCTGACACTGATCATTTTCTGATAAAGCCATCAGCCCTCTATAGCAATAATCTTCTACTCCATTTATGGAGTCCAGCAGTTGTAGAAATTCTAGTTCCCTAGAATCCTCTTCTGTTGAGATTAGCACAACATATGCTTCTGCATTATCTTCATCTCCTGATCCTGAAGATGAAGAGTCTGTCCAAATCTTCTGCTTCTGAGCAACAAGAGATTTCTCCTTCTTGCCTTTCACTTGATGCTTCTTCTTATCTTTAGATTCAGTCCTCTTGTCTGGACAGTCAGTTATGACATGTCCAGGCCTGTTGCAACAATAACACACAATCTTAGTTTTAATTTGTTTACTAGGTTTTGATGCATACCTGTCCTCATTGGGAGTCTTCTTTTTCTTGTAATACTCATCCTTAGAAAAAGATGTTGATGGCTTGGTTCTCCATTTCTTCTTTTTCATGAACCTTTGGAATTGCCTTGTGAAGGCAGCAAAGTCCTCATCAGATGTGTGGCTATCTGATGTGCTGTTGTCAAGATTTTCTTCTTCAGCCTCAGCACTCCTTCTGGGTGGAGAAGAATACCTTTTCCAACCCTTTCTTGAGCCTTCAGCCTTGAAGGCTACAGACCTTTCTTTGTATTCATGCCTACTATTTTTCTCCTCCTCTTTTCTGGCAGTGAGTAGCATTTCATATGATAGCAGCTTTCCAAATAAAGTGGGTGGAGGTGTATCAGCAAGCTTGGCCACTTTTCTGATGGCACATATCTTTGTGTCCCAGTCCTTTGTTAGTGACCTGAGAAACTTGTCATTCAGTTCATATGTGCTGAAGACTCTTCCATAGGTCATCAACTCATTGACAATCCTGAAGAACTTCTTGTAACATTCAACTATGCTGTCAGTCTTGGCTTGTCTAAAGCTCTCACACTCTTGATTCAGCTTAGATTTCATGTCCTCTCTGACTTCTTCTTTACCCTCCATGTAGACAATCAGGGTGTCACACATTTCCTTGGAGGTTTTACAGTACACCAGATTCTGAAATGTGGCATCATCTATAGCACTTACTATAATGTTTTGTGCTCTTTTGTCTAATGTTGCCAGGATGATCTCATCCTTAGTCATTTCAGAATAGCTCTTAGGGGTTTTAACATTTGCATCCAGAGTCAATACCTTCATTGGAATGAAGGGACCCTCTTGTACTGTAATGTAGATTCTTGGATCAGATGCTTCCATAAACAACCTGACCCTTTCCTTCCATATGTCAAAGCATTCTTTCCTGCAGATAGGCAGTTTCATAGATCCAAATTACTTCTGATTCTCTATTGACCCCATTCTTGAAATCTGTTATTTGCCTTGGATCTTCACTCAGACTGTTAGGTCAAACTTTGAGTAACTTGGCTCTGATACCACTTGAAAGACTTGATTTCAAGAGCTAGACACCTAGAGGGGGGGTGAATAGGTTCTAAATTTTTCTTCAAAAACTTGAGGCAAATAACAAAATTTATCTCAACACTACAGCAATTCAAATCACAGAATAATGAACACAGCACAGCTGTACAACACCATATTCGCTGAGTCAGACCAGGAGAGCACCATCGGTCAAATGGCAAGCCAGAGGAGTTCCCTCCCTAAAGAAGTTCTCGCCCATAAGTGGGCGGGAACGCTTGCGCTTGCGCCAAGCTCCTGCCTTGGTGGAGCTCTCGCCTATAAGCGGGCGAGACCGCTTACGCCGGACTCTGGGCAGGAAGGCTCTCGGCTCAGAGTTCTCACCGGGTGGGGCACAGGGCCCGGGGTAAAATGACCTAATTACCCTCAGGTAAAATTACCACTATACCCTCAGGATAAACAGCGGGATTTGGCTATTGGCAGATCAAATAAGGGTATTTCAGTAATCTCAGGACAACAGAAAGCTATAAATAGACACATAAGGGCTCCTTAGAAGGCAAGTTTTCATAATCTTTCAATTTCTAGTGCTTTCTGAGGAGCTCCTAGCCCATCTTTTGGCTTTGGAGGGGAAGCTCTCAGAGATCTTCCGGGTGTGAGGTGGGACCTCCCTGTCGAGGCTTTGGGTCAGTCTTAGGTCCTTTGAATCTAGTCGAGGGTTGAGGCTTGAGAGAAGTAGGTGTTGGCTGCACCCATATTTTGAACTCCCGTTGAGGTCATTTTTGGCTTGAACAGTTCTGGTGCGGTGAGCGTGGAAAGCAGCTGATATAAGAAAGCCCTGAGTTTTGTCCCATGGCTGGAGGTGAAGGTGAAGGGTCTGGTTCTGGAGGCTCCCCCACCCGGGGAGATGAAGCGACGAGGAAGATGCTGGATGACTTCAGGCGAGAAGTCCTGCAGACCATTAGCTTGGCCTTCTCGACCGGAAGCGAGTGGGCCACACCTCAGGTTCCGATAGAGGAGGTCCCGCTCTTGGGAGAGAATGCCCCTGGATAGTGCCCGGGGAAGGAGGTCCCGGCAGAGGCTGTGAGAGAGACCACTGAAGCTGCTTGCATAACGAGGTAACAGACAATAGATTACACGGAAACTTGGGCACATAGAGAGTGTCCGTTAGTCGTAGTGACGGAGTAACATGAACCACTCCCATCCCATGAACCGGGGAGGGAGAACCATCCGCAACTAGGACCGGGGGCAACCGATCATGTTGTTCGAGTAAAGGGAAGCACTGAGGATTGCCCGTCATGTGATTAGTGACACCAGAGTCGATGAGTCATTTACCTTGAGTCACCATGTGGGCACTACCTGAGGATGTTACAACAGAGGCAGACGGCTTGGAAGAGTCGCCGGAGGGGCGAAGATGGGGATGCTTCGTCCAGCAGCGTTCGGAAGTATGTCCGGTGCGGCCACAATGAGAGCAAAGGTAGCGGGAAGAAGCACGGCCGTCGGACTGGTGACTGCGGCTACCAGAGCCACTCCGCTGAGTGTGATGAGAATAGTTGTCCGGTGGTGGAGGAGCGGGCAAAAGTGGGCGCTGAAGGAGAGAGGTGTCAGCAGCAATGCGGGCAGCGGTGGCATCTAAGGTAGGAGATTCTGCTTCACCCAGAATTTGCTGGCGGATCATGTCATAAGTATCAGGAAGCCGGAGCAGATAACATACAACCAGAAGCTCCTGGAAGTGCTTGTGTTGTTGAGTCACATCCGCAAAAAAGGGGCGATTCTGAAGAATCTCAGCCCCAAGAGCATGAACCTGTTGGTAGGCAGCAGCAGGAGACAAGGTAGGACAGGCAAAGAGGTCCGCATACAACGTATAGATGCGGGACGTCTGAGCCCCATTGGAGTACAGAGCAGCAAGATGAAGCCAAGCGGCCTTGACCGTCTCATCATGACGGATGACGGGAAGGCACTCATCGGAAAGACTGTTCGTGAGCCAAGTACGCACAAGCGCGTCACTCGCATCCCAGTCATCAAAGAGAGGTGAAGTGATAAGAGGTGGGTCATCAACGAGATGGTGGTGTTTGCATTGTGAGCGAAGTAGAAAGGTGAAAGAGACGCTCCAATCCGGGTAGTTGGAGCCAACAAGCTTGGAAACGGTCCCGAGGTTCCCGGAAGGAGTAGGTGGAAGAGGCGGAGCCGGATTGGTGACAGGGGTGGTGGCAGTAGAGGCATCAGAAAGAGCCATAGGAGCAGGAAAAGGGAAGCCGGGCGGTTAGGAAACAACCCGCATGGATAGGAAGAAGAAAAGCTGCAGCGGTCACGAGGGTAGAAACCAGCGGCCAGAAAAGCCACGACCAAGCTGCAGACCCAAGCAGAGGGGAAGAAGTCGAACGGCTAGAGGACAGGCCGCGCGAACAGGAGCAGGGACAAAACAGGTCGCTGCGACAGGAGGCGGCGACTTAGAACAAGAAAAAAAAGTCGCGCACACAGAGGGCAACGACAAGGAGAGGAAGAGGCCGCGCGGACAGGGTGCAAACCGGTGAGACAAGCCACGCAGACAGGGAAGGCACAGAATCAGGAGGAGTAGATCGAGTCCTCTGATACCATGTAAGAATCGAACAAAAACAAACCGAAATGGTTTTAACTGAAACATTATTATCTGAAAAAGGTATCTATTACAAAGGTATGACCTCCCTTATATAGAATGGAGGAGAGAAGAGAGAATACAAATAAGAGATGTGTGACTAAAAATTTACATGACACAAGCGGACTATACAGACACAAACCGCACAAGCCGCGCGGTTAGACAGAAGGGCTAACCGCTCGGCTACTACCAGAGAGAGAGATCGCCATGGGAGACCGCTAGACCGCCCGGTCTCCAAGTCGCCAGAGACAACCCGCTAGACCGCTTGGACCTCAGACAGCAACACACAGCAACCAAACCGCTGAAGGGTAACCGCCAAACCGTGCGGTCATTAACCCGTCAAGCTAGACCGCCAGACTGCCCGGTCACTAACTTCAACATTGTAAACCTCCTAAAAATAAAATAGAATATCTGAAAGGGAGCTGGGTGGAGCAACTTCCCGCAGTTCTCTGAGCCCTGAGGACCACCCCCAACACAACTACAGGAGAGACTCCTTTCAAGCTCTCCCATGGGTGTGAGGCAGTACTCCCCGTGGAATTCACAGTTCAAATGCCTCGAGTTGTCGCAGCCAGGGAAGGCAGGGAAGAATGGCAGGCCGAGAATGAGGAAGGGTTACAGCTCTCCCTTGACATAGAGGAGGAGCTGCGTGACTTCTCCGCCATCCGACAAGAAGAGGTGAATAGGAGAATAGCTAAGTACTTTGACAGGCACGTCAGAGTCAAACAGTTTGCGGAGGGGGACTTGGTGTTGAAAAAGGTGGATGCAGCGGGAAGGTCGACAACCGTGGGAAAGCTCAACCCCAACTGGGAGGGTCCGTTGATTGTAAAAGAAGCATTGAGATCAGGAGGGTATCGACTCCGAAATATGGAGGGCGAGACCCTATGTCTCACCTGGAGCGGTAAGGACTTGAAGTGTATTTATCCTTGAGACATGTAAGTGGTGTTTTGTTTAATAAAGTCTCTCGATGTGCCAATTTTGCTATAGCAACTCGTATGATAGGATGTATTCATTTTATGGACCCCGAGAAGATCCCACTGTCAGGCTCTCACCTAGCTGGCAGGGCTGGATATCACTTGATGGTGTCTACCCGGACCCCGAGCAGCTCCCGCTGCCAGGCTCTCACCTAGCTGGCAGGGCTGGATGTCACTCGATGGTGTCTATCCGGACCCCGAGCAGATCCTGCTCCCAGGCTCTCACCTAGCTGGCAGGGCTGGATGTCACTCGATGGTGTCTACCCAGACCCCGAGCAGATCCCGCTGTCAGGCTCTCACCAAGCTGGTAGGGCTGGATGTCACTCAATGGTGTCTACCCGGACACCAAGCAGATCCTGCTATCAGGCTCTCACCTAGCTGGCAGGGCTGGATGTCACTCGATGGTGTCTACCCGGACCCTAAGCAGATCCTTCTGCCAGGCTCTCACCTAGCTGGCAGGGCTAGATGTCACTCGATGGTGTCTACCTGGACCCCGACGAGATCCCGCTGTCAGGCTTTCACCTAGCTGACAGGGCTGGATGTCACTCGATGGTGTCTACCCGGACCCCGAGCAGATTCTGCTGCCAGGCTCTCTCCTAGCTGGCAGGGCTGGATGTCACTCGATGGTGTTTACCCGGACCCCAAGCAGATCCCGCTGTCAGGCTCTCACCAAGCTGGCAGGGATGGATGTCACTCGATGGTGTCTACCCAGAACCCGAGAAGATCCCGATGTCAGGATCTTACCTAGCTGGCAGGACTGGATGTCACTCGATGGTATGTACCCAGACCCCGAGCAGATCCTGCTGTCAGGCTCTCACCTAGTTGGCAGGGTTGGATATCACTCGATGGTGTCTACCTGGACCCCGAAAAGATCCTGCTGTCAGTCTCTCACCTAGCTGGCAGGGCTGGATGTCACTCGATGGTGTCTACCCGGACCCCGAGCAGATCCTGCTATTAGTCTCTCACCTAGCTGGCAGGGCTAGATGTCACTCGATGGTGTCTACCCGGACCCCAAGCAGATCCTACTGTCAGTCTCTCACCTAGCTGACAGGGTTGGATGTCACTCGATGGTGTCTACCCGGACCCCGAGTAGATCCCGCTTCCAGGCTCTCACCTAGCTGGCAGGGTTGGATGTCACTCGATGGTGTCTACCCGGACCCCGAGCAGATCCCGTTGTCAGGCTCTCACTTAGCTGGCAGGGTTGGATGTCACTCGATGGTGTCTACTCGGACCCCGAGCAGATCCTGCTGCCAGGCTCTCACCTAGCTGGCAGGACTGGATGTCACTCGATGATGTCCACCCGGACCCCGAGCAGATCCCGCTGCCAGGCTCTCACCTAGCTGGAAGGGCTGGATGTCACTCGACGTTGTCTACCCGGACCCCGAGCAGATCCTACTGTCAGGCTCTCACCTAGCTGGCATGGCTAGATGTCACTCGACGGTGTCTACCCGGACCCCGAGCAGATCCCGCTGTCAGGCTCTCACTTAGCTACCAGGGCTAGATGTCACTCGGGGAAGTCTTATACTCTCCAGATGTTATCCAAGGAGTGTGGCAGGTTTCCTAAAAATAGGGGAGAAAAGCTCTTCACGGGCGAGTCGAGGCTAGGCAGCTCAGCTCGGCCTCAGCAGAAGGGTAACGAGCCAGGCCTTTGATCTCGCTGAAGGGAGGCGGGCTCTGACAGGACACTTCACCCCTTCTCAGTTTTAATTGTGAAATTTTCCGAGTTTGGTCTTATATTGATAAAAAGATAGTTAGCTCGCGAGCGAGCTGGGGGGTGATGCGCCCAGTACGGCGGGTAGCCCACCCCCGGATTGTCTGAAGATTGGCAAGCTCACAAGGCCTACTCTCGGGAACGATTCCTAACAACCATCCTAATTGCAAAATCTATCTACGCGAGGTTGCCAGGGGAAGGGCTCGCGAGCAAGCCGGACACAACAAGAAAACCCGGGAAAAAGAAAGAAGAAATGGACGAGATCATATCAAAAATGTTTTCAATTAAATAGTGATAGTTACAGGGGGAGCTCGCCTCGGCGAGATTACAAAACAAAAAGAAAAATACAAGATCAGCATTTGCCCCCCTCGCCGGACTGGCGATCCTCCACCCCTTCGCCGGACAAGTCCTGTAAGCCCTTCCCGAAGAGTACGTCGAGGTTATCCTCCTTTTCGCTAGGCGGCGTCGCCGGGAATAGGCTCGGCATGAGGGCCCGGACTGAGATCTCCTCGCAGCCCTCCACCAGCACTCATGTATCCTTCATCATCTGGAGGGTACATTCATCGGTTTGGATCGAGTTGATCCGCAGCCTCACAGCGACGTCAGCCTTGCCGAAGATCCTCAGACTCTTGTACGGGAAGGTGGGCTCGACATCGCGAGCTGGGAAGAAGATATCCGCTTGGCGGTGGAACTCGCGGCTAAGGCTCGTGTTCTCCTCCTTCAGCTTCACGTTTGCCCCCTCCAGCTCGACAAGACGGACGCGAAGCTGGCCATTCTCGTCTTCCAGCCCGGCAGCGCGAGTCCGCAACTCCCCGGCAGCCTCAGCATCCTGAATAACAAAGAAACGCATTTAGGAGGGTGGAAATTTCTAAGTATAAAGGAAAGGAGGCAGCCCTATGCTTACCAGTCCGTCGGTGGCTTGGGAGAGAAGGTTCTCAGCAATGCAAAGCTGACTCGCCAGGTCGACGGCCTTATCCTTGGCGACGTCGCGGGCCTGCTCGGCTTTTTGTAGATAGTTGGTGAGATTGAAGCTGCGGCGGACCATCATGTGGTGGAGCTCCATGGCCCGCATGTGGGCCTGCATCCCCTCATGGTCGAGCTATTGCAGGGTCATGCCCTTGTAGGTCTCGGCATCCTCGCAGCCATAGAGGCTGAAGCCGAGTGCGTAGGCATGACTAGTGGAGAGCTCGCGGTCAGCCCAAGAGGGGTGGAGTGTGGAGATGGAAACTCGGTGGGCCAGCTCGTCCCACTGGACCATGGGCTCGCCAGCCTAGTCCTTCCACCTCCCCCCGAAGCCGAAGATGGGGTGTTCCTTCGGCACGGCGGGCTCGCGAGCCACCTTCTTCACGGCAGGGGGAGCAGAGGTCTTGCCACCCTTCTGCCCCTTGCTCGTGATCTCCTTGAGAGGGCTCTCCGGCGACGCATCTAGGATGGTCTCGGGCGAGCTTATGTACTTGGGTTGTTGATGTTGTTGATGTTGTTTCGCCCGAGGAGCCATCGTGGCTCTCCTCTTCTTTTTTGGCAGTTGTTGGCGATGGGGCGGGCTCGACCCTACATCCTCAGGTCGCCTCTTACTGGAGGAGGGTTTGGAGGAAGTCACCTCGTCTCGGCAGGCCGCCGCCGCCGCCTTCTCGCGAGCAAGAGGGTCCTCCTATAACCCCAAGTCCGCGAATGGCGTGTTCGCGGGGATCAACCTTTCTCCTGCATAGAAAGACTTATAAAATTTTCCATAATGATGTGATGAACTGAGCAATGGGAAAGAGGACAATACCTTCGCCTGGCAGAACGGGGCGGAGCGAGTCGAGGCCCCTTAGCAGGTAGGCGACCTCGAAGTCTTTATGGAGGAAGAACTTGTGGAGCTCGGCATCGTTGTCGGACAAGGTCGGCGGGCGGTCGACATCCTCTCCCTTCTGTTGGGGCGAGTAGGGATGTTTCCGAGATTGACCTTGATGAAGGCGATCTTGGTCATCCAGTTGTGGTGTTTGTTCACGATCTCACGAACCTTGATGAGCGAGCCCCCAAAATAGGCGACCCCATCCAGAGTCGCCTTGTAAGAGAAGAGCTTCCTGAACACAGTCAGGTTAAACTCTATCCGCTCTCGGCGGAGGTAGCAGGCGAACTCCACCATCATGGTGATGGCGTTCGAGTTGAGCTGCGCGGGTACCGCGCCGTAATGCTTCAGGATCTGTCGGACTTCCGACCAGAGGGGTAGGCCCAACCCCATCTCGAAATACGAGTTGGGGAAGGCGAGCTCGTCGTCGTAGAAGGTGTTGACTGTCTCGCCTTCTCTCAGCTGGCGTGCCTCGAAGCCGGGCGGGACATGGTCGCTGACGAATTCGGCGAGCTCTGCCTCGGTCATGTTCTCGTCAAATAAGCAGTAATCCCTGAAGTGTTGGGCGCATTTGGAGCGACCGTCGGCGTCAGGGTTAGTTTTGCCCATGCTCGCAGAAGGGGTTGGGACGCGAATGCGAGAAGAAAACGCTCGGGAAGAGAGAGAAGGTAAGCAATTAAGACAGTAGTACGAGGTTGGTGAGGGTGGGGGGCTATTTATAGAAAAAGAAATCTGGGGACAAGTTGTCCAATCGGCCCAGCTCGCCATCCCAACTCGCCAACCCCCAGCTCGCTGACTTCTGTCGCGTCCCATCATATGCCGAGTCAGATATAAAGTAATGCATACACCATTATTCGAATAATAGGCATTGGTCTAAAAAATGTTCAAAGTTATTACAGAAATCAGAGAAATAAAAAGCAAGGCGCGTGAGTAGAAGGGGACCAGGAGGCGAGTGTCGGTCGGCTCGACAATGGAGCTGCCTTCTATCTACCACGGCCTCGCATCCCCCGTCCCCCAAACTGCCACGAGCTGAGAAGCTCGCGGATCCGCCCCGAATTCCTCTGCGCCACCAAAAGGCCGTCGTCGATTTTGTCCAGAAGCCGGGAAGGAGACGCCATCTCGCTAGCCGGGTTGCCCCTCACCTCGTCAGCAAGCCGCACATAGTCGCGATGCAATGCCTCGTTGACCTCCTGCACCTCGTGCAGGCCGCGCACGAGCTTCTTGAAGAGCTTGATCCCCCTCCTTGCCAGCTCGTCGTTCTCCACCTCAGGGCCCAGATAAGAGTCCAGCGAGCTCGGAGAAGGGATGGGAGAGTAGTGGGCTGTCCGCGAAGACTCCTCGGTTGCGGATTGGCTGGGGGGAGCTGTAAAGACATAAACATCAGCAAGGAGAGGTGTCCCGGAAAACCACATGACAAGAATCCAAGGCCAAGTTTACCTGACGAGCTCGACATCTCCAAGAAGGTGCGGGGAGGGACAAATCTCAGGTCCTTCCCGCAGCTTGGGCGGCGCGTTCCCGGTGAGAGGAGGTCGAATCTCGGAATAAGGATGGTTTCCACACCTGCCCCCATGGTCACGACAGGTCGCTGGGGAGAAGGGGCGCGGACCGGCGAGTTCGGCTTCTGTGAGTACACCCAGAAGGTCCCAAATGGGGGCGACGGGTCCCGGGGACGATTCTTCGGAGTTCTGAATCGGGAGTAGCCAAGTGCGTTCTTGGCTCGCGGGGTGGAGTCTCGCGGCATGGAGCCTTCAATGCCATCCAGCTGGCTGTCCGGGCCATCACAGAGGTCAACAATATTTTTTCCCTTGTCAGGGGAAGGCAGATTGGACGAGCCAGTCCCATACTCCAGGGCTGTCTTCAGGTCATCGTAAATGGGCTCGGCCGCTTGAGGAAATGGCTTCGCCCTCTTGGCATTGGGCTCAACCGAGCCACCCTGCGGGACAGCAAGTGGAACCGCAGTCAGGGCGGCAATGCAAGCAGCCGGGGTCTGGCGAACCCGGGAGAGCCGCTCTTGAATCTCCTTTGGGATCAGCATCTCGGCAGGGCTAGAGTAAAGGGAATGGCAAGAGTCAGGCAAGTATGCAGGTGTATATATATAGCCACAGGTAGACCCCACCCAAAGATTCTCTATGGTTTACCCCACACTCGCCGAACACTTGGGGTTGGATGTTTCTTTCTGAGCTTTGCCAAGCTCAAAAAGAACGGGGATTGTGTACAACCCCGTATCCGGCGAGTGGGCCCGACAGAAACCAGACAGGCGGCCCCCCTTTTTTCTGAGATGGGCGAGCACCAAGAGAAACATGGGGCTCAGCAACATCCAGCTCGCCCAGGAGAGCCCGGCGCATGTCACGCGAGTTCGGCCAACATCGCGAGTTCGGCGTTCGATGAACTGAGCTCGACGTTCATCGTTCCATCGACCTTCTTGCCGACCTCCAAATGGCTCGCCGAGTCCGGACAGCAGGGCGGACTCGCAGATCGCGAGTAGGGAAGTCTGTGCCGTGCTCGTCGTCATTGCCGAGCAGAGACATCTGAGGGCTACTCTCCCCTCGATCTATGAGGTACTTTTACTATTTTGCCCCCGCTGGCCTGCCCATAGCATTTCAGAACAGCGGAGTTATGTTGTTGGCATGCCAACCTGGACTGCACATAGTCGTTCACGATAGCGGGAGTTGGCTATTTGCAAACCGTTTTCAGAAATCTATAAATAGGACCCAAGGGGTACCTCAGAAAGCGTGCTTCTTGTGCCCACTTGTTCCCAGATCTTCTAAGCGCTTTCTGAGGTCACCTTATCTCGGCCTTTGGCTAAGGAGGAGAAGCGCTCTAAGATCTTCCGGGTGTGTGGTGGGTCCTCCACGTCGAGCCCTTGGGTCAGTTTATCTTTGCTTCCTTTGTTGTTTTGCTTGCAGTAGAGAAGTAGGTGCGCGATCACCCATTCCCGAAGGGTGAACTAAACAATAGACCGAGTTTTCGGTTTCAACACATGCCAACTTTCTAAACCTGAAATGTTATTTTCTAACTAACGTAAAAACTATTTCTATACTTATAATAAATCTAGAGTCTTACTTACTTTGAGTTGTCCTTCGGGTATGTTTATGCACGTGTAGGATGTTAATCCAACTAATTAAAGTATTTCTGTGTCGTATAACTATACTCTTACTCGTGGACAAGATGATCCACTATGCTGAGGGATACAACCATATAAATTTAAACAGGTTTTTACTTAACAACTTATGAATTTCATTTAACTTGTAGAGTTTAGAGTCTTGCATGAGCGTCTGCAGTTATCCCCTGGACGGCGTGACATCACGGCGCGTATTTTCTCTTACTCTGATATAACTTAAATGTTGAGAAAATGCGGGCTGTGACGTCTTGGAGTTGGTAAGTGCCAGATGAAGATGTGACCCGTCATTCTCCCTAGGCCTGGATCTCGCCCCTCGGGGCTACACTCGCCTCAGGGTGCCTGGATCTCGCTCCTAGGGGGTTGTACTCGCCCTAGGGTTCCTGGATCTCGTACCTCGGTGCTGCACTCGCCTCTGGGTGCCTGGATCTCGCCCCTGGGGGGCTGCACTTGCCCCTGGGTGGCTACACTCACCCCAGGGTGCCTGGATCTCGCCCCTAGGGGGGCTGCACTCGCCCCAGGGTGCCTGGATCTCGCCCCTGGGGGGCTGCACTCGCCCCAGGGTGCCTAGATCTTGCCCTTGAGGAGCTACACTCACCCCAGTTGGGAAAGAATCTCTAGGACAGCTACGGACACATCTGATCTCGATAAATTACGAGTTATACACCCTCATTTGTGTACTCGTGTAGGAGGCGTTGATCGAATCAACGATCAGTATTAAGAGCACTGTTTTACATTTTTTAATGTAATTTAGTTTTTTATTTCTACTTTGTACTTTATTTAGTATAATTTAGATATTGGATGTAGCATCCAATCATAACGATTCACGTCGGATCCCTAGTCTTAATTTTTCGTTATAAAAAGAGCGATGAGATCCTGGTTACTTTCTAGTCAACTATTGTTTTATTTTCCTTAAAAATGTTGATATATGAAACACCTACATCACAGTGATGACCCCGATCCCGCCAATATATTTCCACCCGTACAAATTTTGGCATATGAGTGATGTAAAATACATCCCAAATAATTTAAAATCTCACATTATACCATGACATTTGCTCGCGCATTGTGAAATCACATGTCCATGTGCAATCGCGAACAGTGCATAGAGTTGTCACTTAAAACCAAAAATCACAAACCGAACCGGAACTGAACCAGAATCGCAAAGAACCAGACCGATCCGTTCCCAAATTATTCGGGTTCCAGTTTGAATTTTGGAACTGTGAACAACATTGGTTCACGTGTAGTTCTTACATTTTATTATCCGGACCGGAACCGGAACTGCAACGTACAAGTCTCAAGCGGTTTCAAGATTTTTTGGCTCGATCCGAACCGGACCGAAGTAGAACCAAACCACAACTCGTTTATGATTATTATTATTATTATTATATTGTTATTATTTTATAATTTATCTATAATACTTATACTTACTATCACGAGTGAAACTGAGAAGTTTGAACCCAAACCGCAATAACATTAAAGGGGGTCAATTTTGGACTGAACAAAACTTCACTTCATAAAAACCGTGTGCTATGTGTTGGAACCAGCTTTCTAGTCCCTCCTAAAGTTAGAAACTGAGGATGCAGCCCACACATACTCTTCATGAACTACCCTCCTGACGTGAGTCGGAGACCTGGAAACAGACCGAGGGGTCTCAGCTCTGAGGTCCCACCCCTTTCCCGGAAGAACTGAATATCTTCCCCTCCATAGCCAATGCTGAGCTAGGTGCCTGTGAGGAAGACAGTAGAAAGGTTCAACCACCATCTCAGGCACCTTATCGGTCTATTTATAGGCCTCTGAATCTGATCTGCAAATTTCACTTCTAAATTAACCTGAAATGACCAAAACACCCTGGGCTGGGTCTGCCAACAGCCAAACTTCGCGGTTCTGGAGGGCTATAAGCAGACCTCCAGGGGTAGAAGTGTAAAATTACCTGGGGCACAAAGGTAAAATCCCCCTTGGGGGTAAAAGGGTAAAACACCTTTTCTCGCATGTGGCGAGTGGGGGAAAAGACTGACGGGCGAGACGATCCTTTATGTCCGTCTCGCTGGCCTCTCGCCTTATAGGCCATCTCGCCTCCTAGAATCATCTCGCACTACCTGGGCGTCTCGCCTACCTCAGAGAATCCCCCATCCCGCCTCCCGCAGGTGGGCCTCCTGGTCTTACTCGCCTGTCTAATTCATCTCGCCAGTCCCCCCTTCCCGCTCCTTGAATCACCTCTCGCGAGCCCAAGGTTGTACACAATCCCCGCTCTTTTTGAGGTTGCCCTAACCTCGGAAAGATAAGTCCAACCGAGGCTCCCAACGCTGGGATTCGTTTATGGGAATCTTTGGTGGGCCCCCCTGGGGCCTATAAATATGAGATCCCACCTCTCCTTAGGGTGCCCCTTTTAATCTTCCTTCATTTCCTCGAGCCTCAGCATGTCTCACATACAGAGTTTTTGTGAGCGCCTCGCGATGGTGCGAAAGCGAAATAAAGCCAACATGGCCGCCCTATTCCCGGATCTGGGGCGTACTCCTCCCTCAGCTCCTCCATCCTCTCGCCTGAAGAAGATGAAGGCCGCCTGCCCTCCCCTCTCGGCTGGCGCGACCTCCTCTGCCCCCTTGACAATAGATAATCTTCCTCTCGCATCTCCTGGGGAGAGACGGGTAATTTCTCATTCTTCTCTCTCTTTTTATTTCGTCCCACTTGTAGATCACGCTTTTACAGGGAAACTTCGTTGATTCCCCTATGCCCGCAAATCCTCCCGACGCTATCAACAAAACTCATCAGCGCGCCGACTCGCCCGAGGCATCCTCCCCACCCCTCTCGCAGAAAGAAAACCTCTCACGGGTTGTGGGGAACCCTCGCATCCCAAGTAAGAACTCACCATTCTCGGTTTCACTCCAATTCGCATTCCTTTACCCAACCCACGCGAGATAACTGGGTTAACATCTGTCATCCTAGCGCGCGGCCGCGAGATCATCCTTTCTTACGATTTCTCGCTCTCTGTGCAGACATTCAATTTGAATTCGACACTGAGGATGCTCCCGCGTCTCCTCCCCTCTCGCCTCTTCCACGTCCTGACGAGATTGAGGACTACTTGGGTGATCCCATGGATACCCTGGAGCTGAAGCGGAGGACAGCTAGGATGTTCTGCAAATACACGCATATAATCCGCGAGATGGAGCTGGAGAAGCAGGCCTCTGACCGGCGCATGGACTGGCTAGAAACAGAGTGTCACCGCCTTTCTGTCGAGATGGAAGCCGGCGGCGTAATGGATGGGATAGACCCCCAAGCCATCCTAAACGAGACGAATGAACACCTCTGTCTCGCGCGCCGCGGCGTGGTCGCCGCCAGTGCTTTTCATCTACCTGGCCGCCCTCCATTCACGGGGGTTCAGGATGGCCACTGGAAATGGGTCAGGACTAAGCGGTCGCGACCCCGTCTCGCCTTCTCAAGGCCCTCCTGTATTATTATTACCAACTTAATTATGTTTAATTATTAATGTGTTGTACAAAACCCCCTGGACGGGATGCTTTCCCCGTGCGGGATGAAATATTTTATCATTATAGTACTGTCTGCATGTCATGTCGTGCTAGGTTTTCCATCATTACTATGATTAGCTCATTTTTCAATTAATTAGTCTGTCATGATTGCTTTGACTCTTCGAAAAAGTCACTGCGGCGCTTCCGCCCCTTGGGTTCTAGAGAGAGAGAGAGAGAGGCAAAGCGTCGGGCTGCCTCTTCATTTCCCGTCTCTTGATTTTCCCGGTCAATCCCACTCTCTTCTTCGTCCATTATAAATACCTCTTAGATTTGGATATTCCCATACTTCCATTACTATTCTTGGCTATCTTCGCGGTCGGAGTTTCCGCCTGCCCCTCTTCTTCCCAACATTTCTTGCGTCCCGCTCTCCCTCTAATCTTTTCTTTTCTCCTATTTCTGCCTCCTTGCCTGCCATGGGAAAGAAGAGGGTGGAAGAAGGTGAGGTCCGCATCCGCTGCAGAAAGTGATTTGTGGATCATGATTTTCCTCTCGGGCGGCGCGGGAGCTCTTCCCAGGCCAGCGCCCGGGCAAGGAAGCTCTGACCGATTTGGGCGAGAGGGAGGCGGCAGTGCGAGAACTCTTCCATGGGCACGGTCTAGCGGATCGGGCCAGCCAACCAAGGCTGTGGGACGTGCCATCTCGCCAGGCAGGAGGCGAGAGCCCTCTCAGCGAGCTCATCATCTCAGCTCCGATACCGGAGGGGTTCCGGGAGCCTGACATGTCCTACTACTCAGGAAAGGATGACCCTGTACAGTACGTGCAGTGGTTTGAAGATGTCGTTTCGATAAGGCAGATGACGGATGTCTTCAAGTGTCGGCTATTTGCCATCATGTTGAAGGAGAAGGCTAGGGACTGGTTCCACCATTTGCCAGCAAGGTCGATCTACTGTTTTGAAGATCTGCGAATAAGTTTCATGTTGAGGTTCTCAACATCAAAGAAGAGGAGAAGGAGGCGGAGTGCCTGTTTGCGGTGAGGCAGAAGCCGGATGAGACATTGGGTCACTATGTCGACCGGTTTCAGGAAAAGATCCTCCTGGTCCAGGAGGTCCCAGGGTACGCGCTGATGCTCGCCTTTACCCTGTGGCTGAGGCCGGGATTCTTCAGTATGGAGTTGAAGAGAGTGTCGCAAAAGAGATAGATTTCGAGAGGGAAAATCCAGCGTTCGCCAGGAAGTTGGCCAGGCTGGCGGAGGATGATGTGAAGGAACCTACAGCAGGAAGGCAGAAGGAGCCGAGGGTGCAGAGGGAGCAGAGAGAAGAAAGGAGGAGGGAAGAGCCCCAAAGGCATGGGCTGCAGCAGGGATGGGGGACCCGGGAGCCGAACAACTGGTTGGGTTGGAGGCCCCAGGAGGGTCGCCCCCAGGGCCAAGGAGGAGGCTATCAGGGAAGAGATAATCTACGGGAACCCAAAAGGTTCGACCAACCGGCGTGGAGGCAGGAGCCAAGGGGTCGTGTCCCGCCGCCGCAAGAGGCCATGGAGGTGGGCAGAGGAAGAGGAGCGAGGAGAGGAGTTTGAGGAGCAGAGAGAAGAGGAGGAGGAGAAGGAAGAAGGGGTTGGGTGGAGTTGCTCTTTTGTGACTTCCACCGGGAGGAGGGTCACGCAACAGCCACCTGCCCTGAGTTCTTAGAGATGAGAGAAGCAAGAGGAGCAGGGAGGCAGGATACGCTGGTTAGGATCGTGGAAGTACAGCAGGGGGAGATGGAGGATAGGTGTGAAGATTGGGTAGACGTGGGAACCCGGGGAGGAATCGGGGTGATCCACGGAGGAGTGGGGATCGAGGCAACTCGCAAGGGGAGCCTTCAAACCATGTACCGGAGAGGGGTCGCCTCTACCTCCCAGGCTACCCCACCGGAAGAAAAGATGACCTTCTCGTCAGCAGACATGCCAGACTACGAAGATCCGTTCTGTGACGTCATGGTGATCCAAACGGCAGTGGAGAATTTCATGGTCTCGAGGATACTGGTGGATAACGGGAGCTCAGTAAATGTCATCTTCAAGAAGGCCTTCGATGAGATGAGGGTTGAGGGGAAAAGGATCTTGGCTTCGGATGGACCGCTGTTTGGATTCTCTGGAGAGAGGAAGGAAGTGGAAGGGGGAGTAGGGCTGCACGTGAAGTTGGGGGGCGTGTCACGGAACTGCAGGTTCGTGATCGTGGATGCCCCAAGCAGCTATAACACCATCTTTGGGCGCCCCCTCATCAGCGTCTTTCGTTGCGTCCCCTCCTCATTTCATCAGTGCCTCAAGTTCAACAATGGAGGGGTACAGGTCAGGGTCAAAGGGGATCCGAAGGTGGTAAGATAGTGCTATGTTACGGCAGTTAACACCATATCTTGGATGACAGAGGCGGAGGAGTTGGATAAGGAGATGGCGACGCATGAAGAGGTTGTCGGAGAAGAGGAGGTGAGCCTAGAGGAGACGAGAGAGGTAGTTGAAGAGGAAGTCAGAGGGGAGGAGATTGAGTAGGAGCAGCAGGGAGGAGATGTGCAGGAGGTCCAGAGGGACGAAGAGCAGGAGAGCCCGGAGGGGACGATGGAGGTAGAAGAGCAAGGAGCAGGAGGAGCTGAGGGAGAGGCCCAGAGGGCCGTGGAACTCGAGCACCAGCAGGAGGGGCCGGAGGAGGCGATGGAGATTGTGGAGGAGATAGGAAGGGAGGAGTTGGAGCGGGAGGAAGGAGCAAGGGTCGGCTACGAGCAGTAGCGGCTGGAACCGGCCGAATAATTAGTGGAGATGGAGGTCTTCACCAGCGCAGGACAGGTGCAGATGGTGCGGGTCAGTGAGGGCTTGAGTCCCGAATACCGGGAGCGAGTACGGGCCTGCATTCAAAGCAACATCGACATCTTCGCTTGGAGCGTGGCAGACATGTCGGGTATCGACGCGGATGTGGCCTGCCACCGCCTGAACCTGGACCCCCGCACTCGCCCCATACGCCAAAAGATGAGAGTCATCGCCACCAAGCTGGAGGAACCCATCCGCGAAGAGGTCAGGAAGCTCCTGGAGGCCGGTTTCATCTCAGAGATCCAGTATCCAGGCTGGATCTCCAATGTGGTAATGGTTAAAAAAGGGGCGGTAAATGGAGAATGTGTATCGATTTCTCTTTGTTAAATAAATCATGCCCTAAGGATTACTACCCCCTATCTCGGATCGACGCGCTGGTTGATTCAGCCATCGATTTTTCTATTATGAGCTTTTTGGATGCTTTTTCAGGTTATCACCAGATCCGGATGCACCATCCCGATGTCAAGGATGTTTCCTTCATCACGAGGGAGGGGTGCTTCAGTTATAAAATGATATCCTTTGGGTTGAAGAACGCAGAGGCTACATACCAACGCATGATAGATCGGGTCTTCCAAGATCAAAGCGGGAGAAACTTGGAGGTCTATGTCGACGACCTGATGATCAAGAGCAAGTGCGTGAATTCACACCTGGAGGATCTAGAAGAGACGTTCTCCACCCTGCGAAGGTTCAAGATGAGGCTGAACCCCTTGAAGTGTGTCTTCGGGGCCAGCCGCGGGAAGTTCCTCGGGCATCTCTTGACTCCGACAGGGGTGGAGCCTAACCCGGACAAGGTGAAGGCCATCCTGGATTTGGAATCGCTTCGTGATGCCAAGGAGGTCTAGCTCTTGATAGGCAAGCTGGTCGGGCTGAGCAGGTTCCTCTCCAGGTCAGGAGACAAGTGTTGTTCATTCTTCAAGGTGTTGTGAGGGAGCCAAAGGTTTGAGTGGACCGCCGAGTGCGAAGAAGCCTTCCAAGGGCTGAAGAGGCAGCACTCTCAGGCTCCTCTGCTCCAGAGCCCAAAAGAAGGAGAGAACCTGACCTTGTATCTGGGAGTAGGAGCGGAGGCGGTGAGCTCCATTCTAGTGAGGGAAGAAGGAAAGAGACAATTACCCATCTACTACGTCAGCCGGATCTTGAAGAAGGCAGAACTCCGCTACACAATCCTTGAAAAGCTGGCTTACGCTTTAGTCATCTCTGCAAGGAAACTCCGGTCATACTTTCAAGCACACTCGATTAGGGTGGTGACCGACCATCCTCTTCGCAAGATCTTTTAAGGGGTGGAGCACTCGGGAAGACTTTCCAAGTGGTCCATTGAGCTAAGCGAGTTCGACATCTCTTTTGTTCCGAGACTCTCCATCAAGGCGCAAGCGGTGGCGGACTTTCTGGCAGATTATGTTGTTGAAGTCCCCACGGAGTAGCGATAGAGCAGGCGGTGGCTTACCATTTTCCGGTGACCAACAACCAAGCAGAGTATGAGGTCGTGATCGCCGGCCTCCGCTTGGCAAAGGAGCTTGATATTCAGGATGTAGAGGCCTTCACAGACTCAATGGTAGTAGCGTCGCAGATCCGAGGAGAGTTTGAAGCTTGGGAACCTACCCTCATAAAATACCTCTCCAAGGTAAGGGCGATCATCGTTGGGTTCCGGTCATTCTCAATCCAGCATGTCCCCAGGGAGGAGAGCACGGTCGTCGATCTATTGGCAAAGTTCGGGCCTCGGGGAGGAGGGACCCTAACTGAACTTTTTTTCGGCCAGCCATCGAGGAAGGGGAGTTGATGGAGGTAGGTCGGCGATCCTCATAGGTGGACCCGTTGGTAACCTTTCTTACCACAGGCAAGCTGACAGAGGAGGTTAGGGACGCAAAGAGCTTCAGGCGCAAGGCAGCACATTACCTGATGATAGAAGGAGGGTTGCATCGTAAGATGTTGTCAGGACTCCTGGCGAGATGTGTAACCGAAGAAGAGATCACAAGGATCTTGGGAGAGGTGCACTCGGGCCAGTGCGGCAGTCATTCTGGATGTAGGATGTTGCAGGCAAGGGTGGTCAGGCAGGGGTACTTCTGGCCCACCCTAAGGAAGGATATCACGGAGTTTGCAAGGAGGTGTCAAAAGTGACAGCTCTGCGCCCCCCTTCAGCTCTTGGCAGCTCAAAGGCTCCGAAGCATCACGACACCGTGGCCGTTTGCCATCTGGGGGATGAATTTAGTTGGGCCTTTTCCTCCGGCTAGTGGACAGAGGAGGTACCTCTTGGTCATGGTCGATTATTTCTCAAAGTGGATGGAGGTTAAGGCCTTGGCCAAGGTCACCTCACAAGTCATAAGGAACTTCATCTGGGGGGGAGATCATATGCAGACACGGTCTGCCCCAAGCGATAGTGACAGATAACGGTCCCCAGTTTGCCAGTGAAAGTTCATCAACTTCTGCACCCAACTGGGGATAGACCTCAGATTTGCCTCTGTCCACCACCCCCAGAGCAACGGCCAGGTGGAAGCGGCAAACAAAATTATTGTAAACCTACTAAAGAAAAAAAGTGGAGAACTTGAGAGGAAATTTGGGGGAGCGGCTCCTCGATCTTGTGGGAATTGCGAACGAACCCGAACACGGCCACCAGTGAGACCCCCTTCAAGCTTTCTCACGGGTGTGAGGCGGTCCTACCAGTGGAGTTCGAGGTTTGATCCCCGCGGGTCAAAGCCGCGGGAGAAGGAGATGAGACTTGGAGGTCGGAGAATGAGGAGGGGTTACGCCTCTCGCTAGACATGGTGGAAGAACTGCGGGACGTGGCATCTATCAGGAAAGAAGATATCAAGCGGCAGATGGCCAAGTATTTTGATAAGCATGTCAGGGTCAAGCAGTTTGCCGAAGGAGATCTGGTGCTGAGAAAGGTTGACGCGGCAGGAAGGTCGGCGCCCATGGGCAAGCTCAACCCGAACTGAGAAGAACCATACATAGTGAAGGAAGTCCTTGGAACATGAGGTTACTACCTCCAGGACGTGGAGGGGAGGGCCTTAAGCCACACCTGGAGCGGCGATGAACTAAAACGTTTCTACCCATGAAATGGGGAGGATGTAATTATGTATCCAAAATTAAACTTATTACACTGCATCAGTTGACTTGATTTTCTCTTGCCTATTGTGAAATTTTTATAATAGGACGTGATTATGTGTTTTGTAACACCCCGAGCTCGGCTCGGCCCCAGGTAGACCCGCTGCGCAGGCTCTCATCTAGCTGGCAGGTCCGAAGGCTGACCTGTGGGGGATAGGTTTTGTTTGGTAACTTCATCGGCACCCCGAGCTCGGCTCGGCCCCAGGTAGACCCGTTGCGCAGGCTCTTATCTTGCTGGAAGGTCCGAAGGCTCGCCTGTGGGGGATAGGTTTGGTTTGAGAACTTCATCGGCACCCCGAGCTCGGCTCAGCCCCAGGTAGACCCGCTGCACAGGCTCTCATCTAGCTGGCAGGTCTGAAGGGTCGCCTGTGGGGGATAGGTTTGGTTTGAGAACTTCATCGGCACCCCGAGCTCGGCACGTCCCCAGGTAGACCCGCTGCGTAGGCTCTCATGTAGTTGGCAAGTCCGAAGGCTCTCCTGTGGGGGATAGGTTTGGTTTGAGAACTTCATCGGCACCCCGAGCTCGGCTCGGCCCCAGGTAGACCCGCTGCGCAGGCTCTCATCTAGCTGGCAGGTACGAAGGCTCGCATGTGGGGGTTAGGTTTTGTTTGGTAGCTTCATCGGCACCACGATCTCGGCTAGGCCCCAGGTAGACCCGCTTCGCAGGCTCTCATCTAGCTGGCAGGTCCGAAGGCTCGCCTGTGGGGGATAGGTTTGGTTTGGTAACTTCATCGGCACCCCGAGCTCGGCTCGGCCCTAGGTAGACCCGCTGCGGAGGCTCTCATCTAGCATGCAGGTCTGAAGGCTCGCCTGTGGCAGATAGGTTTGGTTTGGAAACTTCATCGGCACCCCGAGCTCGGCTCGACCACAGGTAGACCCGTTGTGCAGGCTCTCATCTAGCTGGCAGGTCCGAAGGCTCGCCTGTGGGGGATAGGTTTGGTTTGGTAACTTCATCGGCACCCCAATCTCGGCTCGGCCCCAGGTAGACCCGCTGCGCAGGCTCTCATATAGCTAACAGGTCTGAAGGCTCTCCTATGGGGGATAGGTTTGGTTTGAGAACTTCATCGGCACCCCGAGCTCGGCTCGGCCCCAGGTAGACCCGCTGCGCAGGCTCTCATCTAGATGGCAGGTCTGAGGGCTCGCTTGTAGGGGATAGGTTTGGTTTGAGAACTTCATCGGCACCCCGAGCTCGGCTCGGCCCCAGGTAGACCCGCTGCGCAGGCTCTCATCTAGCTGGCAGGTCTGAAGGCACGCCTGTGGGGGATAGGTTTGGTTTGGTAGCTTCATCGGCACCCCGAGCTTTGCTCGGCCCCAGGTAGACCCGTTGTGCAGGCTCTCATCTAGCTGGCAGGTCCGAAGGCTCGCTTGTGGGGTATAGGTTTGGTTTGGTAACTTAATCGGTACCCCGAGCTCGGCTCGGCCCCAGGTAGACCCGCTGCGCAGGCTCTCATCTAGCTGGCAGGTCCGAAGGCTCGCCTGTGGGGGATAGGTTTGGTTTGGTACCTTCATCGGCACCCCGATCTCGGCTCGGCCCCAGGTAGACCCGCTGCGTAGGCTCTCATCTAGCTGACAGGTCCGAAGGCTCGCCTATGGGGGATAGATTTGGTTTGGTAACTTCATCGGCACCCCGAGCTCGGCTCGGCCCCAGGTAGACCCGCTGCGCAGGCTCTCATCTAGCTGGCAGGTCCGAAGGCTCGCCTGTGGGGGATAAGTTTGGTTTGGTAACTTCATCAGCACCCCGAGCTCGGCTCGGCCCTAGGTAGACCCGTTGCGCAGGCTCTCATCTAGAAGGCAGGTCCGAAGGCTCGCCTGTGGGGGATAGGTTTGGTTTGGTAACTTCATCGACACCCCGAGCTCGGCTCGGCCCCAGGTAGACCCGCTGCGCAGGCTCTCGTTAGCTGGCAGGCCCGAAGGCTCGCCTGCGGGAGGGAAGCTTTTGATCCTAGGAGACACTCCGACTCGGATGTTCTGAGCAGAGAAAGAAACGCACCCGGGACACGGAATGAAGAGTAAGACCCCTTCAGGCAGGAGAGGTCTCGGCCAGAGAAGATCTCGGCAGGGGAGGTCCCCACCAAGGAGATCTCGCCGAAGGAAGTTCTCGGCGGGAAGGATCCTGACAAACTATTCTTGGTCAGAAAGCGGGAAGTGCTAGGCGAAAGCTTCAAATAGTTCGCGTTGGGTAAAGAGGGACGACCTCGTCTTAAAGGGCCCGCGCGCAATGTTCCCGGTAGATGGTTTTCGGCAGAGCACGGAAACAAAACATCTAAGCCCTGGGCTCTTTCGACAGGTTCCCGCCTATCCATCACTAAGGGAGACTACCCTAGGGAGGCCAAGGGCCTCAGCGGAAGCATGCTTAAGAAGCACTCGGACACAACAGTTGTATCAAACACTTACAATAAAATAAACGTTTACAAAACATTTACAATGTATTTACTCAAGGTGATTACAAGTCTAGAGCGTCTTGCTCTTTACAACCAAAAGAAAAAGAAAAGGGGGGCCCCTCATGGAGACGCGTTGTACCCCTCCGAGCTCTCGCTTGAGCTACCGCTGGAGCTCTCGCCTGAGCTCTCCCCGGATGTCTCGCCGCCCGCGGTAGGGGATTTCGGGACATCCGAAGGCGGGGAATCGGGCGCGCCTGGGGGCTTTGGGACGGGCTCGAAGAGCCAGGGGACAAGCTGGCGAGCGGTGATGGTCTTGCCTCTCCCATCCAAGAAACCGACATCCCGTAGCGTCTCCAGGGTCAGCTTGACTGTGGCTTGCGCATTGGCCTGGAGGAGCTTGTCGATGTCATAGACGGAATAGTAGCGGCTCTCCAACCTTTCGTCCAGTGGAGGAGGGGGCGCAGTCGGCTCCATGCGCCAGAGCTGGTCTCTCAGCAGGACGTTCTCGTATCGCGCCTGGGCTAGCTCTACGCGAAGCGCCACGGCCTGAGCGGAATCCTGTATAGTGAGCGGTTAGCATGAAAGGAAAAAGAGTTGAAATCTACAGTCGCGAGAGCGAGCGCCGCGAAAGGTCTCGCTTACATCTTCCGCCCGGCGCGAGGACAACAGTTGTTTGGCGTCTGCCAGCTCTTTCTTCAAGGCAGCCTCCTGAGCCACCGCCTCCTCCCTGGCCTTGAACATGTACTGGAAGTTGCGGTCGATGGTGATACTCCGGCGTGCGTACATATGCGCAAGCTCGATCCCGCGCATCAAGGCCCGGGTGGAGTCGTAGGCCAGGAGCCTGGTGGTCATCTTGTCATAGATGCTATCGTTCTCCCGGCTGTAGAGGTCGTACCCCAAGGAGAAGGCCTCGCTGGTGACCTCATCTCGCTCCTCCCAGCTGGGTAGAAGAGACGAGATTGAGACCCTGTTGGTGTCAGGGTCCCACTGAAGCAGCGGCTTGTTTTTCGCATCCAGGCACTTCGTGCCGAGACCAAAATTACGGTGACCCTGCGGCACCTCTCCAGGCGGAGACTGAGCGGAGGTCTCGGCGGCGGCTCCCTCGCCATCTGCTCCACCAGGGGCCGGGGGGTTCTCGGCAGGTGCCCCGGCGCCACCCTTAGTAACTGCGATCTCGCTGGCGTCCTACAAGAGCTCTTCAAAGGAGCGGCCTGCGGCGGGAGGTTGGGAGAGCGGCACCACAACGGCTTTACCCCTCTAGGTAGCAGTTATTTTGCGCCACTTGAGCGGTGGGGGCAGAGGTGCGCCGGGCTTTCGCTTCCTGGCGCCGGTCGAAGGAAGCGGGGCCGGCTCGTCCCGGCAAGCTTGAGTCGTGGCCTTCGCGAGATCCAATGGGTCTCTCACAGATTGGCTCTCGGCAGTGTGAGCCTCTTTGAAGGGTTGGTGCAGGGGGATCTCGCGCTCTCCTGCGGAAGCGACATCACTCAGTTCTAATCTTAAAAAAAGGGGAGGAATAGCAAGATAAAGGCAAGACCGTACCTTCGCCCGGAGGCACGGGGAGGAGTGAATCGACGCCCCGCCGGAGGAATTGGACATCAAAATCCTTTGTTCCGAAGAACTCAAGGAGGGCTTGATGACTATTTTTTCCACGCTAGCGCGTGTTTCCAATCGATGAGGCAAGTATACCTATCGTTCGGAGTATAGGATCAAGTGTCGTATATCGACTCGGGGCTTGTCGAATACTTGTACTCACAAGAAAGAGCTAGTATCTTATCGGACGGAAAGTTGGTTTTTGTTTAAAACAGAAAAGGAAACGAAACACTAAGAACGAGAAATTTGATTTTGGGGAAGTTAGCACTTGATCTATAATCCACTTGAACTAAAATAAACCTTTTTGAAAAAAAAGTAATGCGAGCTCTTAAACTACTCACTCGACCGTGGAAGTTCCTCGGTACAAAAGCGTCTCTCTCGAGCTCATGCTTTTGACTAAGCTTAGGTTGATCGATTAAGACCTCTCGGCCAGTCGAAACCCCTAAGCTTGCTTTAGGCGGTGAACCACTCTATTGGATTTGACTCCAATCCGGAGGATTTAAGTCGTCCTATCTCGAGGAGTGCATGCAACTCCTTTTATATTTGAGTGATCTTCTCGTATCCGCAACCTCTCGGTCATTTAGGATACGGATCTTAGATCGAAAAACATATTCGCAAAATATGAATTCGACAAAACTATAAATCAAAGATAAATCGTAGCGAGCATAAATAAGAACAAGACATTGGATAAAAATAAAGAAAGGTTTTATTTTATTTCAAGCTTCATCATGACCAAGCGCTAAATGAAACTTAGCTACTCATCATCCTCAGGGAAATACAAGTTGAGGTAGGGAAAGACATGACTAAAAATAAACTTGAAAGTAAAGGCTATGAAATTAAAATGCAAGAAAGACAGTAAACAGAACAGAACTAAGCTCCCCCAAAAAAATCTCTCCAGCTTCTGGAATTGCCTGGAATTTATAGGAAAACTTTCTGCAAGGTCGCGCCCTAGGTCACGCCCGTGACCTAGGGCGTGTTAGGCTCGGAACCGCTGTCTTGAAAGCTCGGGAACGTTGGAGAAGGAACTGCCAAAATCTGTTAAATGGAGGGTCACGCCCCTAGGTCATGCCCGTGACCTAGGGCGTGTCACTTCTGTTTCTGGAAAACCGCGGGAATCTGAAAACGGCGGGAGTAAAGGGCTGATGATGGAGGGGTCACGCCCCATGGTCACGCCCGTGACCATGGGCGTGTCAGGCTGAAACGGCTATCTTGCGGCAACGGCAGGAATGCTGGATTTATTGGCTGGAAACTCTCTCGACACGCCATGGCCACGCCCGTGACCGATGTGTCACGGGCGTGTAATTCTCCGTTCGACGTTCTTCGGTCGACGATCTTCGAAACTGTAGCTTTAATTTGGCACGTCGGGATGTCACGGGCGTGTAACTGTAATCTGCCGTGGATTGGAGTTCTGGACATGCGCCGAGTTCACGCCTGGGTGTCACGCCCGTGACTTGTTGGTCACGCCCGTGTCCGGGGCGTGTGCTTTGCAAATTTTTCAGCTTTGTCTAGATTTCTCTCCTAATCAATCTTGTATACTCCATATTGATATTAATAGCCCACATTGATCCTAAAATAATAAAATAAAGAAATTAGATAATAAAATCATAGAATATGTTAAAAGCTAATTAATTATTAAATAAAAATTATATATAAAAATATGGAAAAAATTAGAGTTATCAAATATCCCCATAATTACTAGTTTGCTCGTCCCGAGCAAACAACTTTTCATGGAGAGTAGAAAAATTTTAACACTAGAAACGAAAATTGAACCTAAGGAGTAGAATGCGAAGTCTTGTGCCTATACGCGTAGTTATTTTTGTAGAAAACCTACTCAACATACAAGTTAGTTTTTAATTTTTTGAAATGTGTTCACTTATTATTTTTACTTCGAAAATGAAGACCCGGTAAATCTTAAAATCACGTTTAGGGAGAAAGTAGCGTGTTTACTAAGATAACATTGCACAAATCAAAGATCGGGATACCCTCCAAAGAAATCCATCAATGTCGATGGCCATAGGCTTGCCCTTTCACACTCTTGCCACGACACTAGTTTTACTTAGAAGCACAAATCAGTAGGGCTTAACTAGGTTGAAATGTAGGCTTAAGTTTTTGGTTTGGAAAAAACAAAGATAAAAACGATGGGTAGACACACCAAAACCTAATGAGAGCTTGCGCAAAATAATTTATAGAGCTCCGTCAATTCCTAAACTCCTTTGTTTTTTTTCTTAACATGTTGAATTTTTTTTCAACTTCCTCTATTTATTTGCATCATTTCTTTTTTTCCTTTTTTTATATTATTATTTTTCTTTCTTTTTTTTCACTCTTTTTTAGAGGAGGAATGAAAAACAACTATTTTTTCAATTAGCCACCAAAATAAAATGACCCCTAATTACTCAAAAACCTGTTCTGTAGATATAATGTCAAGCTCGGTCATAGGTGTGTAATTAGGATGCTTTTTAGGCTTTGATAAACTGTTGGTGGAGATAAAACAAAAGGAAGGGTATAGGCTCAAATTGGCTTAGCAAAGATAAAACGTTAGGTAAGGGTGCAAAGGCTCAAACTTGCCAAAAGAAGTGCCTAAATCATGTTTATGCTAATGAGTTTAACCTATGCAAAGTCTTGAGAATAGCTAGAGGGCAAGTTCTAGACATCGAGAAAGAATACCTCTTTCTTGATTCGTGAAATATCTCTCTAGTAAACTTCTACACACTTTCCTATACTATTTTTAGATTTTACCGGTTTCAAGATAGAAGTGAAATAAACTATTTCTACGCATTTAGAAAATAAAAAATCTAATTGTATGCTGAATGTTTAATTCTTCTTAAATTCTACAAACATGTGCATTTGACTAGAAACACAATATGGCCAACAGTTCTACTTCAAAATTCAAAATTCAATTAAAGCATTAAAATATTCTAAACACTATGTAAAAGTTGAATACTAAGGATTTCGCAAGTGAATAAATATAGAAATAAAGATTTCTCTAATTTAAAAATTTACCCTAATTTTTTGAATTTATGTTTTTGTGAAGAAAAAATAAAGTTTGAAATTTTTTTTTTTTTTTTTGCTAGAGAACTATCCCCCCCCCATACTTAACAATACATTGTCCCCAATGAAAAATAAGTAAAGAACAAAAAGAAAAGGAGACTTCCCTGGAGCGGGCGAATCAGTGCAAAGTGTACCTGGAAGACAATACTGAAGCAAAACATATTTTTGATATAGATAGTTTTTTTTAAAACAAAATAAAAGATACATGGCAGATAAAAACAAAAAAAAAAGATACAAGATGATGGACTACAACCCAAAGATAAATAAAGTAACTTAATCCTCATCGCTATCACCCCCTCGCGGCGGATAATGAGTGCACAGATCCGCGAACTCACGTGTAATATGCGCCACGGAAGAAGCGTGGCTCTGCTCCAGTGCGGCAAAACGAGCGTCACAAGAAGTAAAGCGGTTGCCAAAATTGGTCTCCATCTGATTTAGGCGAGTGTGAATCAACCCAAATTGGTTATCCCAATAGGTTTGAGGACCGGGCACTGAAGAAGGCTCATGCGGTGGTGGTGGAATGGGGGAAGAAGGAATAGTGCAGCTGGGACCGGCACAGATATCTACATCAAGATCCCCACCACCGACTGCGGGGGGGGGGGGGGGGGGGGGGGGGATAGCCTCAAACTCTCCTTCGCGTCGTCGCGCTAGGCCGAGGGCCTGAAGGGTATGGAACAGGATGACCTGCGACATCTGGACGCAACTGAGACGTGGAAAAGTATCCCAAACGCCGAGCTGCTTGGCGAGGAAAGTGATGAAGTTCCCGCCGTGCACTACTCCCAACCTCACATTTTCGGCTTGGTGTCGAAAGAAAATTGCGAGCAAATAGCCGAGGTTGAGCGGGACTCGGTAAAACATACTATATAAATATAGTAAGTTGGCTCGAGTCACCACCCCGTGGCTGTCGCCACGAGCGGAAAGAGTAAAGGTAAGGAGGTTGTGGAGAATGCGCAAGGCGGGGGAAATGAGGTGTCTTCCTTTGGATTTCTTTGGGGTATAGGGGGCGGTGTCATTACTGATTTCCGCCCAAAAGGTGAGAAGGTTGACATGGGTAGGGAAATCAGTAATTAAATCGAGGTAGGCGGGAGATTGGGAGAAGGACTCCGAGCAAAAGCCCATGACAATGTTGAGTTGGCGGATGGTGAGCAGATGCACCACCCCACCCATGCGAAAGAAGATGAAATCGTCATTTGCTGCCCAACGGAACTCGAATGAAGCCAAGAACTCAACGGTGAGCTCAAGGAAGGCATGCTCGGAAATGGAGAAGAGGGAGCTCCATCCAGGGGTGGATAGAAATTCCCGCACCAGATCTGCTGCTCCAAATGTGGCGAGGATCGCCCAATCTAAGATGTGGAACACGCCAAGGGGTTTGGCGCGTAGGAGATCGCTGCGATCGAGCTGCGTTTGGTTTTCAAAAAGCAGCATGGCTTCCGCCGCAGCAGGATCCGCGGGGTGCTCGGAGGAGGAAGCGGTGGAGCGAGGGTGGTGGCGAGGCATTTTGGAAGAAGGGAGAAAAAGAAAGGATTCGGGTTGGCTAAGGCAGAAGGGGAGTGCTGGAAGGAGGGGGGAAAAATTCCTATTTATAGGATTTTCGGGTTGGTCACGCCCCCCTGTCACGCCCGTGACAGGGGGCGTGACAAACACGGGTCAAAGTGGAAAAAAGAATCTGAGGCCTCCTTCCTCGGATTCCCTGGTCACGCCCATGAGTCACGCCCATGAGTCACGCCCGTGACTGGGGGCGTGTCAGGGGTATCCTATGCGGCTGCGCGGGAATCCAAGGTGAAGGCCTTGGATGTCACGGTCACGCCCTTTGTCACGGCCGTGCCTGGGGGCGTGGCAAATAAAAAAAAGGCAAGGAATCCGAGGCATTGACCTTGGGCACGCCTTGGATTCGCCGACACGGCCCGTGATCACGGTCGTGACCCTGGGGCGTGTAACTGAAAAAGATGAAAGAAAATTTTGTTTTTTTTAGAAAAAACCCAGGCAAGTCACAGCCATGACTTCCTGCGTCACGGGCGTGACATGTGTGGTCACGGGTGTGACGTGGAAAACTTTGTTGTTTTCCAAGATCCAGGTCGTCGAACGAAGATCCGCGTCGGTCACGCCCGTGACCAAGAATGGTCACGCCCGTGTCCGTAACGGATGGCGAACGGGAAACTTCTCTTGGCGAAACCACTCTCGTGTTGCGCTAGACGAACTAAACACGGCTCTATCACGCCCGTGACCAAGAGGTCACGGCCGTGACAGAGACGTGTACGAAAGGAAACAAAATGTTTTTATATATATTTTTTCTTTTTTTAATACATTTTTTTATATATTTTCGAGATATAGTAAAAGAAAATAAATTAAAATTACCGACATGAAGAACTCGCGTGAAGTTGACGTTCGACTACGTTTGATCGTCACGCTGCAAAGATATTCTTCAAACCTGCAAAAACTCAAATAAAAATTTAAAATAAAATAAAAAGATAACCATGGGATGTCTCCCACGAGCACTTTGTTTATGGTCGGTGAGCTCGACCATAGTGATGCGCGCTTGCTATGGGTTTGACAACACTATGTTGTCCAATTGTTTGTTAAGATTATCACCGATAATAAATAATTTTAGTCGGTGCCCATTGACCTTAAACTCGCCTCTTTCCGGGTGCGAAATAAGCATCGTCCCGTAGGGGGAAACCTCCTTTATGATAAAGGGGCCGGACCAACGGGACTTAAGTTTACCCGGAAATAAGCGTAGGCGCAAGTTATAAAGAAGGACTTGGTCCCCCGGTTGGAAGTCCTTTGGGTGCTTAATTTTTTTATCATGATAAAATTTGGTGCTCTCCTTATAGAGTTTGTTATTCTCATAAGCGAGGGAGCGCCACTCATCGAGCTCGTTAAGTTGGAGTTTACGAAGCTCGGAGGACAAATTCTCATCAAGATTGAAAAATTTAAGTGCCCAAAAGGCACGATGTTCAAGCTCAACCGGTAAATGGCATGCTTTCCCATAGACTAGTCGATACGACGTACAACCGATAGCGGTTTTGTACGCGGTCCGATAAGCCCATAGAGCATCATCAAGCTTGACCGACCAATCCTTCCTACTAGTAGAAACCGTTTTTTCTAAAATTCGTTTGATTTCACGGTTAACTACTTCTACCTGGCCACTTGTTTGAGGGTGATAGGGGGTGGCTAACCTATGTGTAACGCCATATTTAGACAAAACCTTAGCAAATTGTGCGTTACAAAAGTGGGTGCCCCTATCACTAACTATTGCCCGCGGTGCTCCAAATCATGAAAATAGTTTTTTGAGAAATCGGGTCACGACTCGGGCGTCATTAGTGGGAAGGGCTTGCGCTTCCGCCCACCGGGACACATAGTCGACCGCTACCAATATATATTTATTTCCATAGGATGTTGGTAGCGGTCCAACAAAGTCGATCCCCCATAAATCAAAAACTTTTATTTCTAAAAATGAATTTAATGGCATTTCATCACGGCGGGAAATATTACCTGAGCGTTGGCATTGTTCACAACGACTTACATGGGCGTGAGCATCCTTGAAGATGCTTGGCCAATAGAAGCCTGCTTCAAGTATCTTCCGAGCCGTCCGATTAGCTTTATAGTACCCCCCCCCCGGCGGGTCCCTCATGACAATGCTTTAGAATTTGTGCGCCTTCCTCATGAGAAACACACTTCCGCACTACTTGGTCCGCGCAAACAAGAAAAAGGAAGGGATCCTCCCAAAAATAATTTTTCAAATCAGAAAAGAATTTCTTCTTTTCTTGATAAGAAAAACCATTCGGGAGGAATCTCGCAATAAGATAATTTGCGAAATCGGCGAACCAAGGAGTGGGGAGAGTAATTACCTTATGGATGGCGAGAAGGCGCTCCTCGAGGAAAGTGTCGTCAATGTCCTCCTCCATGAGCTCCACCGAATTGGAGTTCTCCAACCGCGAAAGATGATCAGCTGCCAAGTTCTCCGCTCCTCTCTTGTCGCGAATCTACAAATCAAATACTTGGAGTAGTAAGATCCACCTAATCAATCGCGGCTTTGCATCTATTTTTGCTAGTAAATATCTCAAAGCCGAATGATCAGTAAAAATGATAATTTTGGACAAGGTGAGATATGAGCGGAATTTATCAAATGCGAAAATTACGGCTAATAATTCTTTTTCGGTGGTCGTGTAATTTTCCTGTGCGGCGGTTAATGTTTTGCTTGCATAATAGATGAGATGAAAGTTTTTATTTATGTGTTGTCCTAAGACCGCACCGACGGCAAAACTACTAGCGCCACACATTATCTCAAATGGAAGCTCCTAATTGGGAGCGATCATGATAGGAGCGTTAATCAATTTTTCTTTAATAAGAGAAAAATCACGCAAACAATTTTCGTCAAAAATGAACGGCGCGTCTTTTTCTAACAAGTGGGTAAGGGGCTTAGTTTTCTTAGAAAAATCTTTAATAAACCGGCGATAGAAACCGGCATGCCCCAAAAAACTACGAACGGCCTTAACATTGGAAGGGGGAGGTAGCTTTTCTATAGTTTCAATTTTCGCTTTATCTACCTCTATGCCCTTACTAGAAATTTTATGGCCTAAGACCAAACCCTCCCGTACCATAAAATGGCACGTCTCCCAGTTTAAAACTAGGTTTGTGTCCTCACATCTTTGGAGCACACGGGAAAGGTTTGCCCAACATAAATCAAACGAATCTCCAAAAACGGAGAAATCGTCCATGAAAACCTCCATGATATCCTTCACTAATTCGTCAAAGATCGCTAGCATACACCTTTGGAAGGTTGCCGGCGCGTTGCACAAACCAAAAGGCATCCTTCGATAGGCGAAGGTGCCAAACGAACAAGTGAAGCTTGTTTTCTCTTGGTCCTCGGGCGCGATTGGGATTTGAAAATATCCCGAGAGACCATCAAGAAAACAATAAAATGAGTGTCCGGATAACCGTTCAAGGATTTGGTCAATAAACGGCAAAGGAAAATGATTCTTACGGGTTGCATCATTTAATTTACGGTAATCGATGCACACCCGTCATCCGGTAATGGTTCGAGTAGGAACTAACTCATTTTTATCATTAGGCACTACCGTTAACCGTCCTTTCTTGGGCACCACTTGGACCGGGCTCACCAAAGAGCTATCCGAAATCGGATAGATGATACCCGCATCTAATAATTTTATTACCTCGGCCTTGACGACCTCCTTCATGTTAGGATTTAGCCGGCGTTGAGGTTGAATGGTTTTGTGAGCGTGTTCTTCTAATAAAATTTTAAGGGTGCAAAAGGAGGGATTAATCCCTCTCAAATCTGTGATCTTCCACGCAATTGCGCGGCGATGAAGTTTTAAAGTATGAGATAATTTAATTTTTTCTTCATCTGTCAAGTAGGCCGACATAATAACCGGAAGTTTTGAATCCTCCGCTAAAAATAAATACGCTAAATGATCACACAATTGTTTTAGTTCTAGCGCGGGAGCTTCATAATAAGAAGTTTTCAAACGATCACTACCAATTTCTAAAAGTTCAAAAATAGGTGCGCGAGTGATCGAGAGATTATCACTATTTTCATGAGCAATTAAATCTAAATTTTCAAAATCGGCATCATGATCAATAGAAGATAAAGATTTTTCAGAAAAAAGAAAAGAGTCTTCTTCAGGAGAAGCCTCCAAATAATAACATGAGTCGTCATTTGAGAGCGAGTTTTTCATAGACGTGTCAATAGTAAAGGTAACTTCTTCATCTCCGACTCTAAGGAGAAGTTTCACATTACTAACGTCTATACCTGCGCGCGAGGTGGCAAGAAAAGGGCGACCAAGAATGAGTGGTACCTCGGTGTCCTCTTCGATGTCAAAGATGATGAAATCTACCGGAAAGATAAATTTGTCAACTTTGACAAGCACATCCTCTATGATCCCCATAGGGAGCTTGACAGACCAATCCGCCAATTGAATGCACATTCTTGTGGGCTTAGGTTCTCCTAATCCCAACTTCTTAACTAAAGAATAAGGCATTAAATTGATTGAGGCGCCTAGATCGGCTAACGCACGTTTTACTAATAAATCACCAAACAAACAAAGAATAGAGAAACTACCCGGATCGGGTAATTTCTTAGGTAATTTATTAAGTAAAACTGCCGAACACTCCGCGTTCAATTGAACCGTGGAGATATCCTCAAGTTTCTTTTTATTGGATAAAAGGTCCTTGAGGTACTTGGCGTATTTTAGCATTTGTGCTATTATTTCACAAAACGGTAGATTTATTTCGATTTGTTTAAACATGTCCAAAAATTTACCGTGATGTTCATCCACCCGGTCTTTTTGCATTCTAGATGGATAGGGAAGAGGTGGTTGATAAGCTTTTGGTTTATTAAAAGTAGAAGGCTTAGGCGGAGGAGAAGATGAAGAAATTATTACCTCTGTATCAGCCGGAATTGGAGAAGTATCAACCGGATTTGGAGAAGTGGTTACCTCCTTCCCGCTCCGTAGGGTGATGGCTTTGGCATGCTCCTTTGGGTTGGGCTCTGTATTGCCCGGTAGCGCTCCTTGTTGACGATCGGAGAGCATTTTAGCGATTTGCCCAATTTGTGTCTCCAAAATTCGAAGAGATCCGGTGAGATTCCGGATGTTGGCATCATTTGTAGTTGTATATTGGGTAAACAACTCCTCGAGATTTGGAGCTTTTGGATCTTGCGGTGGAAAATAGCGGGGTGGAATCGTGTTCGGCGGGCGTGCCACGTTCCCCGGATTACTCCAAGAGAAGTTGGTGTGATTCCTTATACCCGGGTGATAGGTATTTCCAAAATTATTGCCCGGATTATAAGTTGGCCGATTCGAATTACCCATGTAATCTACATGCTCGGCAATAGTAGAGGGCTCCCAATATTGGGGCTCACAGGTAGATTTAGACGAGGAAGCAGACATCTCGTTCATCTGTTTTTGTAGTTGATCAACCTGGAGAGACAAACAAGAAACCATATCTATTTCGTACATCCCAGCCGGTTTAGGTGGACGAGACCGGAGTGTACTCCATTGATACGTATTCATGGCCATACCTTCTATAAGTTCTTTGGCAGCCGCCGGTGTCTTGTTGTTTAACGTTCCACCGGAGGCGGCATCAATGTGTTGCCTCGTTTGTTGATTGAGGCCATTATAGAAGGTTTGTACTTGCAACCAATCGGGGATTGCATGATGCGGACAACGACGAAACAATTCCTTAAATCGCTCCCAAGTGTCATATAACGTTTCCGTATCAACTTGGGAGAAATAAGTAATATCATTGCGCAATTTGGCCGTCTTAGCGGGCGGAAAATATTTCGTAAGAAATTTTTCCGTCATCTTGGCCCAAGTAGTGATTGAGCCTCTTGGTAGAGAACCCAACCACTGTTTAGCCTTGGTGCGCAAAGAAAAAGGAAAAAGCCTTAGCCGAATGGCATCATCGGAAACCCCATTAATTTTAAAAGTATCGCATATTTCTAAAAAGTTAGAAATATGCGCATTGGGATCCTCATCTTGAAGTCCATCGAATTGTACATATTGTTGTACCATTTGGATAATGCTTGGCTTCAACTCAAAATTATTGGGGGCAATAGCGGGGCGAACAATACTAGATTGAGCCTCGTCCAAGTTTGGACGGGCATAATAGGACATAGTCCTTTGTTCGACTCCATTCGGCTCACCCATATTGGAAGAAGAAGAAGAAGGAGATCTAGGAGAATGGGTAGAAGAACTAAATGAAGAAGGAGAAGAAGAAGGTGGTGACGGAGAGAGAATTATTGAAGGATTATGAGTGTCTCCTAAGGATTCCGTATCTTGAAAATTCGGAACTCGAAATCATAAGCGGTGCTGAAGGGTTCGCTCGATATTCGGATCCAAATCAAAAAGAGGCGACGGATTCCCTCGGGTCATACACCAAAATAAGACAAAATTAAAATTTTTTGATTTTGAAATTTTTAAAACAAAAAGAAAATGATAAAACTAATAGATCCTTGCTTTCAAAAGATCGACAAAAGTTATCCCCGGCAACGGCGCCAAAAAATTGATGATTATTTTCTCCACGCTAGCGCTTGTTTCCAATCGATGAGGCAAGTATACCTATCGTTCGGAGTATAGGATCAAGTGTCGTATATCGACTCGGGGCTTGTCGAATACTTGTACTCACAAGAAAGAGTTATTATCTTATCAGACGCAAAGTTGGTTTTTGTTTAAAACAGAAAAGGAAACGAAACACTAAGAACGAGAAATTCGATTTTGGGGAAGCTAGCACTTGATCTAGAATCCACTTGAACTAAAATAAACCTTTTTGAAAAAAAAGTAATGCGAGCTCTTAAACTACTCACTTGACCGTGGAAGTTCCTAGGTACAAAAGCGTCTCTCTCGAGCTCATGTTTTTGACTAAGCTTAGGTTGATCGATTAAGACCTCTCGGCCAGTCGAAACCCCTAAGCTTGCTTTAGGCGGTGAACCACTCTATTGGATTTGACTCCAATCCGGAGGATTTAAGTCGTCCTCTCTCGAGGAGTGCATGCAACTCCTTTTATCTTTAAGTGATCTTCTCGTATCCGCAACCTCTTGGTCATTTAGGATACGGATCTTAGATCGAAAAGCATATTCGCGAAATATGAATTCGACAAAACTATAAATCAAAGATAAATCGTAGCGAGCATAAATAAGAACAAGACATTGGATAAAAATAAAGCAAGGTTTTATTTTATTTCAAGCTTCATCATGACCAAGCGCTAAATGAAAATTAGCTACTCATCATTCTTAGGGAAATACAAGTTGAGGTAGGGAAAGACATGACTAAAAATAAACTTGAAAGTAAAGGCTATGAAATTAAAATGCAAGAAAGACAGTAAACAGAACAGAACTAAGCTCCCCCAAAAAAATCTCTCCAGCTTCTGGAATTGCCTGGAATTTATAGGAAAAATTTCTGCAAGGTCACGCCCTAGGTCACGCCCGTGACCTAGGGCGTGTCAGGCTCAGAACCGCTGTCTTGAAAGCTCGGGAACGTTGGAGAAGGAACCGCCAAAATCTGTTAAATGACGGGTCACGCCTCTAGGTCACGCCCGTGACCTAGGGCGTGTCACTTCTGTTTCTGGAAAACCGCAGGAACCTGAAAATGGCGGGAGTAAAGGGCTGATGATGGAGGGGTCACGCCCCATGGTCACGCCCGTGACCATGGGCGTGTCAGGCTGAAACGGCTATCTTGCGGCAACGGCAGGAACGGCTGGATTTATTGGCTGGAAACTCTCTCGACACGCCATGGCCACGCCCGTGACCGATGTGTCACGGTCGTGTAATTCTCCGTTCGACGTTCTTCGGTCGACGATCTTCGAAACTGTAGCTTTAATTTGGCACGCCGGGATGTCATGGGTGTGTAACTGTAATCTGTCGTGGATTGGAGTTCTGGACACGCACCGAGTTCACGCCTGGGTGTCACGCCCGTAACTTGTTGGTCACGCCCATGTCCGGGGCGTGTGCTTTGCAAATTTTTCAGCTTTGTCCAGATTTCTCTCCTAATCAATCTTGTATACTCCATATTGATATTAATAGCCCACATTGATCCTAAAATAATAAAATAAAGAAATTAGATAATAAAATCATAGAATATGTTAAAAGCTAATTAATTATTAAATAAAAAATTATATATAAAAATATGGAAAAAAATTTATAGTTATCAGGGCTCTCTCGCGCGAGCCCAAGGACGGCGGCTTATAAGCGGCATCCTCATATTCAATGGGCGCGAGAGGAACATTCCCGAAATCGCCGGAAACGAAGACGAACTTCTTGCCCCAGTGGTGGTGAATAAAATTAAAATCTTGGTGAACTTCTCGCCCCAGAGATGGAGTTAATGATTGTGAAGTTGCAGTTGCAGTATTCTTTAACTCAGTAACAATCACATTATGTTTTTTTGGGTTTCTACGTGGTAGATTGCAATAGGGATCCTTGGGGATTAACTCCAAGGCGCACTCGGAAAACTGAGTGGAAACGTAGTTCTGCTATCTTAGCGGCCGGGGAGCCAGCCTTGAACATAATTGGGTTATGTGATGTTTGGATATGTTCTGGGATCCAAGAGAAGCTTGGCCCGCGCGTACGTCTTAAAGTGACTAGGCGGTGTGAGCAACGGGCAAGTGGAATCGGACCTGGGCTATGTGGTTCGGTGCTAGAGATCCATAGAGGGACTAGCCGTTGGCATAGTCGGGAGCCTTAGGCACTGGTTAGAAAGCCTAAAATGCTCGCGATGTTGTCATCCCGGGGATAGTGGTGAAGCCACGGAATTGACCGGATTCACCGAAAATGTGCCCTGAGTGCACGGGGTGTTTGGCCATGCGAGCCTACACCTGTGGCGAAGTATGTTTGTACTTTATTGCTTAGCTGGGCTAATGAAATGCAAGGAAGGAGCACCGTCGTCCCGAGTAAGGGGCGGGGTCGTTATAATTTGGTCGTCTTTGGTTAATTGTTACTTTGTTTGCCACCGTGCGGTGGAATGTTGCTTGCAGGTGCTGCGGAGCCAAGTACCAAATAGCGGGCAGAAGCTCATATTGTCGAGTTGGCCGTCAAAGGCCAAAGCGAATAGTTGTTTTTACTTTGTCATGTATGGCCTGTCTGCGAACCGATGTATGTAAAACATTACTTTGTTAAGTGAACTCTTGTAAGGGCATAAGGCCAAGTACTTTCAGTGTATTAGTTATTTAATTCCTATGGTAGTTTGTGGACATTCATGATAGTTGTTATTCAATTATGGGTTCTTTCCAACTGTTTAAAAGCTTCCACTAGAATGTTCTGTGCTAGGGCGAGTAGTCGTAGTTGGATATTTGATATTCTTATATAACCCTTCTGAATGTCCGTGGTATATGGCGTCGGGTTCCAGCTGGACCTTCTGTTATATTTCATACGACGTATGGGGGTGTTACAATTTGGTATCAGACTTCTTGTTTCGATCAACTTAAATGAATTTGTGGACGAATTCTTTTTAAGGGTGGTGAGCACGTGTGTGCATTATCGTTATCACATCTAAAAGAACCCACGAATGTCCACTTAGGAATGAAAAATACACTTGTTTTGAGGAATCTGAGTGTTCCAATGATTGCTTTTCGCAATCTGTTTGTCGTCTAATCAAGGGTATTTGTTATTATAGGCAGCTAGGAGCGGTGCTGGGTAATCGGAACGCCCGCAATCGGCGGAAAGTAGTGCACCGAGGGACGTGCCTCCAACACCTTCAGCAGAAACCATCAGATTGGTGGCTGAAGCAGTCTTTGCTATGATAAATGCCCAACCTGCAGGGCAAATGCACCACACACCATCTGTTAATGAGCAAGAACCGATTAGGGTGGCAGATCCAAGATTGGTAGAACACGTGGAAGTTGATCAAGTAGCACCAAGGAGAGCTACGAAGAAGCAGCTCAAGCATGTAATGAGCTTTAATCCTCCAAGGTTCGACGGGATTGGAATGCCAACTCAAGCTGAGGATTGGCTCTCTACGATAAAGAGAGTCTTGACGGCCACAGAAACTATAGAGTGGTAGAAGACCATCATAGCGACCTTCCTTTTGGCTGGTGAGACGAGGCTGTGGTGGGACGAGTTGGAGGTTCATCTCTTAGTGGGAAGGCAACATGCGGAGGTGCCTATGGAGGAATTCTCAAGTTTGTTCTTGGCCAGATTTCTACCCTCTGCTCAGAAGCTTGAGATGGAGAATCAGTACCTTAGTTTGACTCAGGGAGGCAGAAGTGTGGAAGAGTATCTCCACGAGTTTGAAAGATATGGTACCTAAACACCTAGAGGGGGGGGGGGTGAATAGGTGACCTAATCCTTTTCTAACTTTACTGGCAGCAAACAGTTTATTATCACAGATTTTTAACTTTTGCACAGCAATCACAAAGTATTCACAGCATACACAGCACAATCACATCACAACACAGTGGTTTATAGTGGTTCCCCAAGATATGGGTACATCCACTTTCCCCCTTTGCCTATCTAGCAGTGTACTAGATTCGGCCAAACTCCTCCACTGTCTCAGAACCCAAATTGGTTCCTACACCTCAGGCCCAAAGCCTTACAACTCAGCTTTATCCCAAAGCCTACACTCAGCCAATTAAGGCCTACACTCAGCCAACCAAGGCCTACACTCAGCCAACAAGACCTACACTCAGAGATCTCAATCTCCTACACTCAGGCTAACAAGCCCTACCCTCAGCCTTTATAAATACAGGCTTACAAATCACTCAGATCCAAAGGATCCTACAAGTTAAAATGTATTACAAATAATAACTCTACAACTCAGAAATAAAAGAGGGGAGTTGAGAGTTTCTTGATGAGTTCTTGGAAGAACTCAGCTGGATTCACTCTGACTTAGCTTTCTTCAAAGCTTCTTGAGTAGAACTGAATAAGACTGAATCCTCCTGCAGTAGTTCCTTGACCTCTGCTACTTAAGATCCAGAATTGAATCTGAATCCTTCTTCTCAGCCTAGTTCCAGAGGCTGATTTCTTGGAAGGAGCCCTCTCTCTCCAACTTCTTAGATCTGCACTTGGACTACAAGATCTTCTTGTGTTGATACTCTTGGTACCACTTCAATAATTTGTTTTTCAACAAACTGAACTTTTGAACAATAATCTGATCCACAATTTCTGTAAAATGTAGATGCCTATTTATAGGCCTTCTTCATGGTAACCGGCTGATCCGATTCATAACTGTCTTCTGACATCTCTGACAGGTGCTGTAGACCGGCTGGAACAGCAGCTGTCAAGTCATCCAGTCATTTCTTGAAAATCTCTAACTATCTGTAAGTGTCGAGACTTTCTGTCTTTAAGTGTCGACACTTATAGTCCAAGTGTCGACACATGTTGTGTAAGTGTCGACACAAGTCTACAATGTGTCGACACATTTCCTTGTATGTCTCGACACAGATTCTTCTGCATGTGTCGACACTGAAATTGAGTGTCGACACAAGTACTTGTTCTTCTAGCTTTTGCTGAATTCTTCTAATTGTCGACACATCTCCTTTGTGTCGACACAACTTCTTGTGTTGAATCTGTCAAGTGTCGACACTGCTTCTTGATGTCGACACATAGTCTTCAATGTCGTTACTTGCTGAGTGTCGACACAGCTCCTTGTGTCGACACACCTTCTTCTTGTTGAGACTTCAGCTAAGTGTCGACACATTCCCTTAGTGTCGACACTTGTACTTGGAATATTTTTTTTGAACTTTCTGATCTTTGCTAAGTGTCGACACAGCTCCTTGTGTCGACACTTTCTTCAAGTGTAGAGTCTTTAGCTGAGTGTCGACACATTGTGCTGAGTGTCAACACTTACTTCATGTGTTGACTCTTCTGATTGTGTGTCGACACATTGTGCTGGGTGTCGACACATTCTTCAAGTGCTGACTCTTCTGTTGAGTGTCGACACATTGTTCTGAGTGTCGACACTTTAACTTAGTCTCTGCAGACTTTTGCTGAGTGTCGACACAGCTCCAAGTGTCGACACTTTTTGGTGTAGACACAGCTTCACTGGGTGTCGACACAGCTCCTTGTGTCGACACATTCTGTCTGCACTTTTCTTCACTGAGTGTCGACACAGCTCCAAGTGTCGACACTTTCTGTCTGGTGTCGACTCTGCATCCCAGGTGTCGACACAATGACTCCAAGTGTCGACACTGTTTGTCTGGGTGTCGACACAAGCTTTCTTGAGTGTCGACACTTTCCCTCTGGGTGTCGACACATGGACTTAGAAACTTTTTGCTTCAGTCCAGTGATTACTTAACCTGCACAAGTAAACTCAACATACATCAAATACATTATGATGTATATCATTGAGTTGGGTGAAGCTTCTTCAAATCAGGTACATTTGACCAATGTACCCAACAATCTCCCCCTATTTGGAGAAGTCATAACCCTTAGTCAATGATATACACCATTCATAATTAAAAATTACAAAATGATGTAAAGCAGGTTATATTCAGCAGGGTAAACATAACATGTATTAAATCACACATGTATACACATTCATCAGCACAGAACAAATAAGAAATAGACACATTCATAGAACAAACATGAAATATATGAATCATATATTGTTCTAATATCTGTCTTATACATTTTCAGAAGTTTACTAAATGTGTTACATCCAAAAGATTACAACATAAACTTCAAGAAAACTCTTAATCTATTTCTGCTCTGGCTCCTTAATTACTATGCCTTTGCCAGCTTGAACTTGAGCTTTGACAGGGGCTTCAACAGTTTTAGCATCAGCATGCTTCTTTCCTTTCAAGTCCTTCTTCTTAAGCTCTTCAGCTTTGATCTTCTGCCTCTCAAAATAGTGATATGGCTTAGGAAAGTACTTGCTAGGCTCCACTGCAGTAGGAGGTAGCTTTCCAATCTTTGCCTTCCTTCTGAATTGAACAATGACTTCTTGTCTTATTTCATGTTTTCTCCATTCAGCTTCAGAGAACCACTTGTTCCTTTCATGAGTATTGTCCTTGGCAGCTTTCCAGGCAGTTAAAATTATATTCCTAGAGGTAGGGCTCCACTGTTCAAAGTCTGGCCTTTGTTCTGCTTGTTCCCTAAACCTCTTCTTTGACAACCTTGTCTCTTCTTCTTTCTGTAATGCCTCTTGCATGGCTTCAGATATAGGTTGAACAACCTTTTCAATGTGGACATTGTTCTTGCCCTCAAGTGGGCTATACATTGTGCTCACATCTGCTTGAATCATTTCAAAATCTGGAGGTGGATAAATGACCTGAGCTACTTCTGGTTGCTCACCTCCAAAATAGGCAGGGTTAATGCCTGATTCAGCAACTTCTTGGTCATCACACAGAGGAGGGTATCCAAGTGTAGCCCTGATTGAATTTGATATCCATTTGGCATGCTCAGAACTTGCCTTGACTAACACTCTCTCCCCCTTTATGACTTCTCTGTCCATGTGATCTCTGACATCATCCTTTTGAAATCTGATCTGTGCATCCAAGTATCTGATGTCTTCTTTAAAGTAAGGTTTAAGCTTTGTAAGTTGTTCAGATATGACCTTCTGGGAGGCTTGGATAGCAGTCTTTACAGCAGTAATTTCCTCTTGAAAGACTTTATCAAATTTAGCTTTAGCAGCATCAGTAGATGTAGAAGGTTCAGCAGCCTTATTCTTTAATTCAGTGACAATAGCATTGTGGGATTCAGTCAAATTGTCATTCATTCTTAATTGATTTTCAAGAACATATCCTTGTTTCAATGCTATATCATCCACCTGTGCCTTGATCTTCTCTTGGTGTGTTGCCAAATACACCACTGTATTTCCACCCTTGTGGAAGCATTCATTCATTTCCTTCTTGTTAAGGTGCATTTCAAACCTTATAGACTTTATATCTTGGGCCAGATCAAATTGTAAAGTCTTCTGCCCTTCATCCACATAAGCCTCTATAGCCTTTCTTTGTTCATCAAGTTTTATCTGCATGGCAATCATTAAGGCACTATAATCAACAGTTGGGGCTTGTTGAATTATAGGTTGTGGGGCTATAGATTGCAGAGCTTTCTTGTAACTCTGACTTCTCCTTTTAAAAACATATAATTTCTTCTTCTTTGCCCGAGCACTCTCCTCATCTTCAGAGGCAGAAGTGCTGGCTATCTCAACCCTATCCTTAGGGCTTTGAGGTTTTTTAGTTTGCACATCAGGTGCCTTCTCATTTTCTGGCCTGATAGGCTCTTCCAGATCTTGTACTTGCTCCCCCTCAGCAGCAGCAGTATCTCTTCCAGCAGCTTCTTTGTCCATGTCAAAATCAACTTGATCTAGATTGAGAAATAGATCTTCCATGGTGAACACTTGAGGTGATTGAGCTGGAGACATTCTTTGCTCTTCAACTACTGGAACAGCAGATGTGTCTTTGATAACAACATCTGGTTCTTGACTAGGCAGCTGAGTTTGCTGAGGAACATCAGACAAATCAGCATCTTCTATAAGATATTCTAAAGTTTTTAGGTCAGTTAGTACCTCTTGGATGATGATGGTGGCTTGCTCACTGTCCAGTGTAGATGGTTCTTCTACAACTGGATGCTCCCCCTGGCTTTGATCCCTGTGGATGGGGCTAGCTGGAGGCAGCTCCCCCTGGATCTCAGCATCAGCTGGAGGAGCAGGAGACTTCACTTCTGGCACTTCCTCATGATCATCAGGAGTGAAAACAACCTGTTCTTCACTCCCAGAACTGCTGGAGGACTCTTGTGCCACAGGAGCTATCTTCCTTTTCTTCTTAGGAGGAGTGACTTTCTCAGTAACTGTCTTCTCTGGTGTTGGCATTTCCTTGGACAACACCCTGTCCCATCTTGAAAAGATCCTTAGATCCATCTTCCTCATGTGATTTATCTTGCTGCCTGCAGCAGTATTCATTACCTCTGGTATGGTACCAGCTAGGTAGAGACTGATGATTCTGCCCAGATTGGGCTTCTTAAAGCTCTCCTTGATCTTGTCAAAAACCACTATTGACCAGTCTGTTTTTAGAGTGAATATGATCCTTGTCATGATTCCAAACATATAGGCAGACACTCTGTCATGCCCTCCAGGTTTGCTGAGCAAGACTTTTCCTACTATCTCAGACATGAACTTCCCTTGATTATTCATGCCTTTTCTGTTGAAAACAGATCCTATCTTCATCTTTGGATCTAGTCCACACCAGGTAAGAGCTTCCCTGGTCTTTGAAGCAGTCACCTCTTCTTCATCTTGAGTTCTTGGCAATTGAAGAATCTTCCTCAGACTTTTTAGGGGTAACCTTAACCTTTTCTCCATGAACTCTGAATTTGATTTTGTATCCAGATTCATCTACTGCAGCTCCATTCAGAAATTCAAGCACCTCCTTCTTCCATATCTTAGTTGGTTCAGAAACTAAGTACTCTAACCCTGAATCGGCGACTAGGGTTACTACGGCCCTGATTTCTTGATCAGCATCGTCGAACGCGCCGCGCACAAGCTCATAGCCTTCGTTAACGTTCTCCTCAAGCTTAGGTGCCATTAGGGTTTGTAGAATTTGTCTTTAGAAAAGAGAGGTGTCGACACAGTAGTTTTGGTCTCGAAACTTTGAAAGTGTGTCGACAAACAAAGACAGAACCCTATTTATACCTTTCTGATTTTGAAGATGAACAGGCGGGACAGCTAACTTAAAATGTGTCGACACTGGCAATAAGTGTCGACACTGACTTATAATGTCTCGACACATATGTGTCGACACAAGTTTAGTCAACAGATGTTATGTGTCGACACTTGGGTATGTGTCGACACAACATAACTCGATACATTGTCAAGACTTTACTTAGAAAAATTCTGAGTAAAACTTAAGTGTCGACACCATATTGGAAGTGTCGACACCTACTTGACATGTGTCGACACTAACATTCTGAAGTGTCGACACCACATTCCTAGATGTGTCGACACCTTTTTCCTGAAGTGTCGACATCACTATTCTGTGTCGACATAGACTGTCTATGTGTCGACACCTTTTTACTTAGTCATTTTCAAATCTGTAAACTTACTCTAAGTTTATCATTCCTAGTTCAATTTTGAATCTATTGAACTTAGCTTCTTCTAGTGGCTTAGTAAACATACCAGCTACTTGTTCATCTGTTTTAACATATTCTAATAAAATATCTTCTCTTTCTACATGCTCCCTAAGAAAATGATATTTAATCTTAATATGTTTTGTCCTACTATGGGATACAGGGTTATTAGCTATTGAAATAGCACTTGTAGAGTCACAAAAAAGTGGAGTTCTACTTACCTGAAATCCATAGTCCTCTAGCTGATGTTGAATCCACAGAAGTTGAGCACAGCAACTTCCAGCAGCCACATACTCTGACTCTGCTGTGGAGATAGCCACACTGGTTTGCTTTTTGCTACTCCATGAAATTAGTCTTCCTCCTAGGAATTGACAGGTTCCAGTAGTGCTCTTTCTATCCTCTTTGCATCCTGCAAAGTCTGCATCTGAATAACCTGTTAGATCAAAATCTCCATTCTTAGGGTACCAGAGGCCTATATAGGGAGTGCCCTTTAGATATCTCAATATTCTTTTGACTGCAGTCAAATGAGACTCTTTAGGGCAGGCTTGATACCTTGCACAAACACATGTAGCATACATGATGTCTGGTCTACTAGCAGTCAAGTATAATAGGGAGCCAACTATCCCTCTATACAAGGTTTCATCTACAGGTTTCTCTGCATCATCCTTGCTAAGAGACATACTTGACCCCATAGGAGTCTTCATGGTACTGGATGAATCCATACCATACTTCCTTATGAGTTCTAGGGTGAATTTTGACTGACAAATGGACAAACCACTCTCAGTCTGTTTAACTTGGAGACCCAAGAAAAACTTCAGCTCTCCCATACTACTCATCTCAAACTGACCTTACATAAGTTTTGCAAACTTTTTGCAAAGGCTGCTTTCAGTAGACCCAAATATAATGTCATCTACATATATTTGGACTAGTATGACTTTGCCTCTAGATTCCCTAAGGAATAGAGTCTTATCTATTTTCCTCCTTGAGAACTTGTTCTCAATGAGGAAACTAGATAGGGTTTCATACCAAGCCCTAGGGGCTTGCTTTAACCCATATAAAGCTTTCCTAAGTCTATAGACATAATGAGGTAGAGTTGGATCAACAAAACCTGCAGGCTGTTCCACATAAACTTCTTCTTTAAGATTACCATTTAGGAATGCTGACTTGACATCCATTTGGTACACCTTGAATCCTTGATAGGTTGCATAGGCCAAGAACATTCTTATGACTTTCAGTCTGGCTACTGGAGCAAAGGTTTGATCAAAATCAATACCTTCTTCTTGCCTATATCCTTTAGCAACCAGTCTAGCCTTATTCTTAATGATGACCCCTTGTTCATCCATCTTATTCCTGTAGATCCACTTAACTCCTATTACATTGTGGTCTTTAGGTTTAGGAACAAGTTCCCAAACCTTGCACCTCTTGAACTGATTAAGCTCTTCTTGCATTGCTTCAGTCCATTGTGGATCTTTTATTGCTTCTTCAAACTTTTTAGGTTCAACTTGTGACAGAAAGCTGGAGTAGATTGCTGCATTCATGTTTCTACTCCTGGTTTGTACTCCTTGTCTTGGATCTCCAATAATCAGCTCTACTGGATGATCTCTAAGATGCCTGTGAGCTGGAGTCATCCTAACTTCTGGTTGAACCACTTCAGCATCTGCATCATGCTGTATACCTTGGATTTCTTCAGCAATTGGCACATGTAGTTCTCCCCCTGGACAACAGCTACTCTCTTCTCCTTGCTGTCTTGCAGCAGACACTTCTTCTATAGTAAGCTTGTCCATTTTCTTTGATAAACCTGTGGGGCTGCATACACTGCTAGACAACTCATTATTAATAAGTTTAGTCTCATCAAAAACTACATGCACAGATTCTTCTACAACTTGTGTAGTCAAGTTGTACACTCTATAAGCCTTACTATTATTGATGTACCCAACAAAAATTCCCTCTTGGGACTTGGCAGCAAACTTAGTTAAGTAAGACTTCCCATTGTTAAGTATGAAGCATTTGCAACCAAAGATCCTGAAGTAGGATAGGTTTGGTTTCCTGCCTTTCACAACTTCATAGGGGGTCTTGTTTAGCCCTTTAGTGATGGTAGCCCTATTTATAACATGGCATGCAGTGTTAACTGCTTCAGCCCAGAAATACTCTGGCAGTGATGTATCACTTAGAAGGGTTCTACCAGCCTCTATCAAGGTCCTATTCTTTCTCTCAGCAATGCCATTTTGCTGAGGTGTTCTAGGTGAAGAGAATTCTTGAAATATCTCAAAGTCTTCACATAGCTTTGTCATGCTTTCAGACTGAAACTCAGTACCATGGTCACTTCTAATTTTGACCACAGTACTATTTAGTTCATTCTGTATTTGCTTGACAAAGCTGTAGAAGACACTAGGTGTTTCAGATTTCTGTCTTAAGAAGAACACCCAGGAAAACCTTGAGTAGTCATCTACAACTACAAGGGTATAGACCTTCCTACCTAAGCTGTGAACTGGCATTAGACCAAAGAGATCCAAATGCAAGAGGTACAAACACCTCACAGCATCTTTGTTTTCTATGCTTTTAAAGGTGGATTTAGTCTGTTTGCCCTTTTGACAAGCTGAGCAAATACCATCTTTGACACACTTAACTTGAGTATCATTCCTCACTAACTTTTTGCTAAATAGTTTGCTAATAGTCTTGTAGTTAAGATGGGCTAGCCTCTTGTGCCATTTGACACAATGAAAGACTGTCTCATCAGCTACAAGACAAACTGGAGAACCATTGTTCTCAATCATAATGTCTAGGCAGTAGACATTCCTCTTCTTATAACCTGTCAAAATGATCTCTTGATCACTTGACCTCTTGATATGACAACCATTTTTAACAAATGAGATGTCATACCCTACATCACTTAATTGACTTATACTTATTAGTTTGTGTTTCAACCCTTTAACATAAGCCACTTGAGTAATGGTAACCAAGTTTGTAGAAATGTTACCAAACCCTTTGATGATTCCTTTTTCAGAACCACCAAAGGTAACCTTTGGACCATCTTTTATTGGTATGTAGTCCTTTAGTAGTCCCCTTGTTCCAGTCATATGTCTGGAACATCCACTGTCCAAGTACCATGTTGGGGTATGGCCACTTGAACTCACCTGCAAAACAGATTAATGAACCTTAGAACCCAAAGAATTCTTGGGTCCTTGGTACATGTTAGTCTGCAATCTGACAAAACTACCTACTGGCTTTCCACCAGGTAGCTTGCTACTCACCTTGGCACTGACATTGTGCCAACAGTCCACTGCAAAATGGCCAATCTTGCCACAACACCAACATTCAAACTTGTTGTACCTTTGCTTAGGTACTGCCTTGGCTGTCTTGTCTACAGCAGGCTTGTTGAAAGTTGGGGCTTTGCCCTTGGACTTAGACTTGGACTGCTCAGTCCTTGCAGGTCTAATAAAGCCCAGTCCAGCCTTGCCTTTATGATGAACAAATTCATCAATTAAAGGTAGCACTGACTTAGGTTTAGAAAACCTAGCAACAAGTTCTCTCTCTTTCTGAAGATTGCTCTCCAGACTCTTGATTTGATCATTTTTAAATGATATAGTACCCATTTGAATCACTGTTATGTGCTTCAACCTGGCTATCTCATTCAGTTTTTGATCAAAAGACTTCTCAAAATCTGTTGCTGCAGCTTTAAGAATAGCAATTTCCTTTGTCTGACTTTTGGCTAGGGTCTTGCTTTTCTTGTAAGCCTGCAACAGCACCTTATATTCATCTATAAGCTGATGAATATCATCCTCAGACTCAGATACATTCTCATCACTTGATGAAGAAGAACCTGAATCTAAACTAGAACAAGAAACTGAATTTAAACTTGAACTTTGTACCTGACTAGGTCCTGGCTGTTCCAGGATTTTGGCACTCTCTGTCAAAGCCATTAGCCCTTGGCATTGACTGTCTTCTTGTTCATAGATAGACTCCATTAACTGCATGAATTCTTCCTCTTCTTCTTCAGCAAACAGCCCTATGTAGGCTTCAGCCTCAGACTCAGTTTCTGAAGAAGAAATGTTTGATAGAGTCTTCTCCTTCTTGGCAACAAAAGACTTCTCTTTCTTGCCTTTGAAGTGAGCCTTTTTCCTGTCACCAGATTCCTTTCTCTTCTCTGGACAATCTGCAATAACATGGCCCTGTCTATTGCAGCAATAGCACGCTATCTTAGATCCAGTTGACTTGCTTGACTTTGTCCTTTTCTTGTCATTCTTTGAAGACCTCTTTTTCTGATAAGAGTCTTCCTTTCCTTGTGATGTAGAAGGCCTTGACCTCCACTGTTTCTTTTTCAAAAACTTCTGAAAGTGTCTAGTGAAAGCAGCAAAGTCTTCATCACTTTCACTGCTCTCAGTCTTTGTGTTGACTGACTCATCTGATTCTGAATCAACTACCTCTGGAGGTGGAGTTGATGACTTATTGCTGCACTTTCTGGGGACATCTGTCTTGAAAGCAACTGTTCTCTACTTGTGCTCAGTCCTTGTTTTGAGGAACCTCCCTCTGATACACTTGAAAGATATGGTACCTAAACACCTAGAGGGGGGGTGAATAGGTGACATAATCCTTTTCTAACTTTACTGGCAGCAAATAGTTTATTATCACAGATTTTTAACTTTTACACAGCAATCACAAAGTATTCATAGCATACACAGCACAATCACAGCACAACACAGTGGTTTATAGTGGTTCCCCAAGATATGGGTACATCCACTTTCCCTCTTTGCCTATCTAGCACTGTACTAGATTCGGCCAAACTCCTCCACTGTCTCAGAACCCAAATTGGTTCCTACACCTCAGGCTCAAAGCCTTACAACTCAGCTTTATCCCAAAGCCTACACTCAGTCAATCAAGGCCTACACTCAGCCAACCAAGGCCTACACTCAGCCAACAAGGCCTACACTCAGAGATCTCAATCTCCTACACTCAGGCTAACAAGCCCTACCCTCAGCCTTTATAAATACAGGCTTACAAATCACTCAGATCCAAAGGATCCTACAAGTTAAAATGTATTACAAATAATAACTCTACAACTCAGAAATAAAAAAGGGGAGTTGAGAGTTTCTTGATGAGTTCTTGGAAGAACTCAGCTGGATTCACTCTGACTTAGCTTTCTTCAAAGCTTCTTGAGTAGAACTGAATAAGACTGAATCCTCCTCCAGTAGTTCCTTGACCTCTACTACTTAAGATCCAGAATTGCATCTGAATCCTTCTTCTCAGCCTAGTTCCAGAGGCTGATTTCTTGGAAGGAGCCCTCTCTCTCCAACTTCTTAGATCTGCACTTGGACTGCAAGATCTTCTTGTGTTGATACTCTTGGTACCACTTCAATAATTTGTTTTTCAACAAACTGAACTTTTGAACAATAATCTGATCCACAATTTCTGTAAACTGTAGATGCCTATTTATAGGCCTTCTTCATGGTAACCGGCTGATCCGGTTCATAACTGTCTTCTGACATCTCTGACAGGTGCTGTAGACCGGCTGGAACAGCAGCTGTCAAGTCATCCGGTCATTTCTTGAAAATCTCTAACTGTCTGTAAGTGTCGAGACTTTCTGTCTTTAAGTGTCGACACTTATAGTCCAAGTGTCGACACATGTTGTGTAAGTGTCGACACAAGTCTACAATGTGTCGACACATTTCCTTGTATGTCTCGACACAGATTCTTCTGCATGTGTCGACACTGAAATTGAGTGTCGACACAAGTACTTGTTCTTCTAGCTTTTGCTGAATTCTTCTAAGTGTCGACACATCTCCTTTGTGTCGACACAACTTCTTGTGTTGAATCTGTCAAGTGTCGGCACTGCTTCTTGATGTCGACACATAGTCTTCAATGTCGTTACTTGCTGAGTGTCGACACAGCTCCTTGTGTCGACACACCTTCTTCTTGTTGAGACTTCAGCTAAGTGTCGACACATTCCCTTAGTGTCGACACTTGTACTTGGAATATTTTTGTTGAACTTTCTGATCTTTGCTAAGTGTCGACACAGCTCCTTGTGTCGACACTTTGTTCAAGTGTAGAGTCTTTAGCTGAGTGTCGACACATTGTGCTGAGTGTCAACACTTACTTCATGTGTTGACTCTTCTGATTGTGTGTCGACACATTGTGCTGGGTGTCGACACATTCTTCAAGTGCTGACTCTTCTGTTGAGTGTCGACACATTGTTCTGAGTGTCGACACTTTAACTTAGTCTCTGCAGACTTTTGCTGAGTGTCGACACAGCTCCAAGTGTCGACACTTTCTGGTGTAGACACAGCTTCACTGGGTGTCGACACAGCTCCTTGTGTCGACACATTCTGTCTGCACTTTTCTTCACTGAGTGTCGACACAGATCCAAGTGTCGACACTTTCTGTCTGGTGTCGACTCTGCATCCCAGGTGTCGACACAATGACTCCAAGTGTCGACACTGCTTGTCTGGGTGTCGACACAAGCTTTCTTGAGTGTCGACACTTTCCCTCTGGGTGTCGACACATGAACTTAGAAACTTTTTGCTTCAGTCCAGTGATTACTTAACCTGCACAAGTAAACTCAACATACATCAAATACATTATGATGTATATCATTGAGTTGGGTGAAGCTTCTTCAAATCAGGTACATTTGACCAATGTACCCAACAGAGTTCATGCGGTTGGGTCGTTATGCTGGTGCTATGTTTACTGAGGAGGAGTGGAAGATCAACCGATTTCATGAGGGTCTACGTGGCGACCTATAGCTACTCCTTGTTGGTCCTAAGCCGCAGGGCTTCCTAGCCTTGGTCAATTCGGTCTGGTCGCTGGAAAAGGTCGTGAAGAAAGTGCAAGAGAAGAAGGACCCAGGAGAAAAGAAGTCAGAGTTCAAAGTGTCAAATTCAAAGTCAAGTTTCCGCAGATGGAACAAGAAACCGAAGACTTTGAGCTCAGCCCCTTCATCTGGTGCGACGGGGGCAACCACAAGTCGAGTCCTAGGAGCTTGCTACAACTATGGAAAGATGGGGCATTTTGATCATGAATGTTGGACGGACGTGCAAAGTTCGAGAGGAAGCCTGGAGCATCTTAAGAAGAGAAAGGGAAGGTGGTGGAGTCAACCGCATCCCACCATGCTCCAGCCCAACCTAGTGTTTATAACCTTGGTCTGCAAGAGATCATAAAACAAGCTAGCGTGGTGACAGGTATGAGTTAAATTATAGCAGTTTAACTTTATGTAGTTGTTACCTTTTTATTTGTTAGCTTATATATGTTGGTGATAGGCTTCGTGTTGATTTTTGATTGTCCGGCGAGAGCCTTGTTTGGTACGGGAGCTTCGCATTCATTCTTGTCCGAAAGATTCATATCGCGCATCGGATTCCCTTCCTCGATGGCAAAAGACAAGTTGGATGTGTTGTTACCCAATGGGTGCTCAATGCGCGCGGATAGAGTCTGTGTGGTTAAGATTTGGATTGGGGACCATGAGTTTGATTTGCAAGCGTCGGTACTGCTGTTAGCGGAGTTCGACGTAATCTTTGGTATGGACTGGCTCTCGGAGCAGCGAGCATGCATTGATTGCAACCGAAAGGAGGTTAAGTTGGGACTGAATACTGATCGGGAGACTACGTTTGCGGGCATGAAGGGGTCGGGTAGGATTTTGATGTCGGCCCTTCAGGTGATCAAGGCAGTTCGGTCTGGGGTAGAGCTGTTTGTCACATTAGTGCAGGCTTCAACGCCTAAGCCGAGTCTGGGCAATATTCCAGTTGTGTCAGAGTATCCTGATGTGTTTCCAGATGATCTCCCAGGATCCCCTCCTCAGCGGGAGATTGATTTTACTATTGAGTTAGTTCCGGGTGTCGAACCGGTGTCACGCTCTCCATATCGGATAGCGTCAAGAGAGATGGAGGAGTTGAAGGTGCAACTACAAGAGTTGTTGGAGCAAGGGTATATGCGTCCAAGTTCGTCACCTTGGAGCGCACTGGTCCTTTTCGTTAAGAAGAAGAATGGGAGCTTGCAACTCTGTATCTACTATTGAGAGTTGAACAAGCTTACGGAAAATAATAAGTATCCAATCCCAAGGATTGACAATCTATTTGATCAGTTAGTGGGGTTAACAGTATATTCGAAGTTAGATCTAAAATCCGGCTACTACCAATTGAGGATAAGGGAAAGCGACATCCCAAAGATAGCGTTCAGCACGCGGTTTGGGCATTGCGAGTTCACGGTCATGCCGTTTGGGTTGACCAATGTGTCATCCGTGTTTATGGATCTGATGAACAGGACGTTCAGAGAGTACCTGGATCGTTTTGTGATAGTATTTATCGACGATATCTTGGTGTACTCACAGTGTGAGGATGATCACTATAAGCATCTGCATATTGTGTTGGAGATGTTGAGAAGAAATTAGTTGAATGCTAAGTTCTCCAAGTGTGAGTTTTGGTTGTCCTCGGTAGCGTTCCTCGGTCATGTTGTTAGCGGAGATGGGATAGCCATGGATCCGGTAAAGATAATGGTGATACGGGAGTGGCCTGTATTGACTTCAGTGGCGGATTGATGAGTCAACTTTATGTACCTATTTTCGGACTCATCTGGGCTAGTTTTCACACGGTTGCACTTCACTTTTAGTTCTTTATCGTTCCTATTTCATCTAATCTTTATTTCCATAGGAAGTGCACATTTATGCCCGTGGTTGTGTATTTTGTTTTATTTATAGTTTGTACTCCCTTTTGTGATGGTCTACAATGTCTGCACAGATTAGTGATTTGTTTTTCCTATCGGTACAGGGGTCGTGTGTGTGTTCCGGGATGGTTGTAAAACAGTAATACTGTGCACGATCATGGTATATAATGCGCACGACCACTGGTCGTGCACCCCTAATCGTGCTCACTACTCTACGTTTTCTAGAATCAGCCTGGGGTAAGCGCACGACCACTGGACATAATGTGCACGACCACCGATCGTGCGCCACTGATCGTGTGCATTGATTCCTCTTTTTTGGAGTCCTGTCTGGGGTAATCGCACGATCATTGGACTTAGTGCGCACGACCACTGGTCGTGCGCCACTAATCGTGCGTGTTATCCCAGTTCTTCTTCCTGATCTTTCATGCCAGTGCGCACGAGCACCGGACATAGTGCGCACGACCACTGGTCGTGCGCCTGTGATCGTGCGCATTGTTCATTTCTGCTTTGTATAAATAGTGCAGGTCTCGCCCTAATTCGGGAGAGGATCCGGAGCTCAACATTTCTCCGCCATTTTCCGCCTTCTCCGTCGTTCCCCTTCATCTTCCACCCTAGGGAGGTGCTTCGGGCAAGCTTTCACCGCCAAATCCGAGTCGGAGCTTCCTCTCGGCCTTCTCCTTCATCCGTGAGCTTTAAGTAGGGTTTGACGTCATAGCCATCAAGCAAAGGAAAGCTAGCAAACTTCGTCCGCTATCGTGAGACGAAGAAGACGGGCCATTGGAAGGTAGTGACAAACCTTCTCTACCCCGGACGCAGTTGAGAACCGAGCTTGGACGCGGAATGACAACCCGACAATTCCAACCGTGAATCCTCAGCAAGACTTCAGATTCGGTCGATCTCTTAACTTGTTCTTGCTTTATTGTTGAATATTGGTGTTTAACTTTATTTATATTGATGAAGTATGCTTAGTTTGTAAAACGATGTTATACAATTATGTCTATGTGATTGTATGTTTTCGTTATTTACTTGAGTTGCGACATATTCCATCCACCACCATCCACCCTTGCCGCACTAGCAATTGCTAGTGGCGTGCGTAGCAAAGAGCTGCTCATGACCCTCATTCCGCCATTCTAACCACCTCATCCGCTAGCCTTCTCGTCCATCTTCCTAGTGATTCGGTGCATAGCGGCCTGACTAGTCTTCCATCCCGCCTGGCGAAGCATCGCATAGCGGCGTTGCATAGGAGTAGTTGTTAGATTTTTACTTTCTTTTTATCGCAACAATCCAAACCCCCCCCCCTTAGTTAGCTCCGACCTGAGGACTTCAATCTCAAGTCCTCCTCGAAATTAACTCCACCTTACTGTGTTCCTTGTGAGATCAATACTTGGGAAAACCCCCATTTTATATTACTTGTGCGACCGGTTCACTGTCGTGATCTTAAGCATCAAGTTTTTGGCGCCGTTGCCGGGGAACATAGTCATGTGAGTTTGTGGAGAGGGAGATAATAGATTGAAGCACTTTTCCATTTGTGCATATCATTTTTTTCTTATTTGCTTTGGTTATTATAATTTTTATTTTGCTTATTTCTTTTTGCCCTTTTCTGATTTTTGATTTAGATAACAGTTCTGTGCTATTTTCATTTTAGCTGTGTAGCACTTTTTCAGCAATTATTTTTGTTCGTGATGGATCCAGATGTTGAGTGCCGTATCCTTGACACTTTGCGCCGATCCATCGATGTCATTGCTGTTATGAATGCCGAGCATTGCATTCGGTGTTTGTTATGTCAAGGTGTGGGCCACATGTTGAAGGATTGCCCTCGTTTGTGCAAGCCTTCTCCCTCTGAGGGCGTGTGCACAACAACCTCCCGTTCGCGGAAGACTGTTGTGGACAGGCCTACCAGGGTGTTGCCTGGCCCATACACTGATATAACGCACTTTGCTCATTCTTTACCCGTTGAGATTATTAAAGAATCTTTGGCCGCATACAGCTCTTTCATGGGTCCCTCGATCCCTTTTTACGAGCTTTCCTCGAGTGATGATGATCACTCTGGTGTTAGCCAACAAAAAGAGGAGCAGGAACTCATGGACGCTCTTGTATGGGACGATGAGATTGTTCCGGTCGTCGACGGGGTGGCGTCAGCGAATGATTTTGCGATGGGGCCTGCTCATTCAGTGCTTGATTTTGAGAGCAGCCTTGCCCCTCCGCAATTTTTGCCGGATTGTGCTATTCCTCTTTCTTGTGAGTCGGCTGATGAGACCGTGATCGTGGATGATTCGATTCCCGAGGTTGCACCGAAGTGGGATGATGACTCCACTATCTCCGACGAAGAAGGTGGATCTTCGGAACACTATGGAGCACCCCGGTGAGATAAGGAATACCCTCTTTCCGATGCGGAGGTTTGCACCTCCTTATTGGATGAGGTTGTTCCTCTTACCACCGCGGACCTTGAGTTCTCGGATTCCCCTCGGTACGACTCGTATGATACCGACAGTGATCTATGCTTGGATCCTGCTGGGAGTGAGACCGGGAACACTCCCTCTATTTCTGATTATTTTAGTTCTTCTTCTCCTTTATTTCTTGATCCTTCTTCTTTATCTGAGCCTGTGCAGGTTGAATCTCCACAGGTAAGTTGGGTTGACGTTGAGCCTTGCGCTCAGGCTGTCGACGAGTGCATCCTCTTGTGTGAGGAGGTTCCTACCTCCTTCACAGTGGAAGCCCCTGTCATCACCTTCGCCCCTAGCGAACTTGTGGTGGACGAAACCTTGCTAGGCAAGGATTTGTTTTGTGGTGAGATGAGTGAGGACCAGGCCTCCTCCTCATCCTACTTCCTATTTCCTCTACCTGTGTTGGGCAGGTATTATTATTTAGGTAGAGGGGTAACTCCTCTATCACCGTATCGGTACCCGTTACCGAAACGGATATTGGAACAGTTACCTGTGCATTTTTTATTTCATAGGCTCATTAGCTAGAACTGTTTAGAATTTAATAAGTCATGCTGGGATGACAATAACCACAGTACTTATCTTTTATTTCCTGCATTTTTATTTTCATGTCTATTTTAGTTTTAGCATTACTTTGTATTTTCTATTTTTCTTTTTTTGCGGAGCTCAACCCTGCAGGTATTCATAGCAAATCGCATTGGCGGGGTTGTGATTCTTCGTATGGCGGGCCTGCTTCGGTTTCCACGCGTCTTCTGGTATGCTCACTAGCTGAGCATTGGGTAACCTCTTCCCTTAGCTCTTTATGATTTTAATTTCTCTATTATATGTTGTTTTGCTTAGTTTAAGTCTGGGGGAGAGATCTGTTACCTATTGCACGTGCACATCTCATGTGCATACAAGAAACCTTTATTGTTTTATTTTGCTTAGTTCATTGCATCACACACCACAGCACCCACATGAGCGCGTGCTTAGCTTTTTGCGTGCTGCGAGTTAAACTCATTTCTTCGTTAGATTTAGGAAAATTATGGTGCTGACATATGATTGTGAGACGGAGTAAAATATTGACCTTGCTGCGCTCCTAGTCAACTGCTCTCGTCTCGTGTAGAAATTGGAGTAGATTTAATTTTTTTGTATGCTTTTAGTTTTATATTTTTCTAATTGCGTAAATACTTTTTATTCTACTCAAAAGTTTGTGAATCTGGTGTTAATCCGACGGTAGCTTAGGGATGTGTGTAGACGACCGTTAGGTTCGTATTGCTCGAGTCGGGAGGAGGGATAGTCTTTCTCGTTGGCTAAGAACTTGCCCCAAGCTATTCTTGAAGCATGGGTATAGGTTAGTCATGCATGAGCGTGATGTAGGTCATCATTTTGGCCCAGTTGAGCTTTGTACCGTTCCTGACGTCTTATCCTCGCTAGCCCCGTTGTGTCTACCCCTCCTTTTGATTCAGCTCCACCATGATTTCACCAAAGCCTCATAGCCAATCCTAGTCGCACACCCAAGTTGAGCTTTAGTGTTTACATTTTAATGTTGTGGTGTGATGTGGTGTTATTACATGTGAAAATGTGGATGTGCTCCAATGTTATATTTGCTGAAATTGCAAAAATAAAAAGATGATTTGAATAAAGAAAAAAAAAGAAAAATATTTGTAAAGAAAAAAAAAAGTGAAAAGTAAAAGTAAAATTGAAAATCCTATTTGAGATGTGAGTATTTTTGGAGTAGGCGGTGCACACACCCATATGTTAAAAGTTAAGTCTGAGGGTGTGGTGTACCCGCATATATTTTGGTTAGCTGATGGATTCCTTTTATACTAGCTCATTTGGGTTAGGTGTCGGTGAAACCGACCCGCGCCTTTGATATAGCCGCGAGTACGTTGTGCTCGGTGATGGCAAGGAGATTTGAACAATATGGGGTGGATGATCCGACCTGCGCTATGTCCGTCCGACGTGAGACCTGAAAGTGCGGTCTGTTGGAGCGCATAGCAAGAGTCGTAGGTCTGCGCGCCATGACACAATGGGGGGCTACGGGGCAATCTCGGTGCATTACGACTAGAACTCCGGCTGCATGCCATGGAGTGAAATGCTTAATGTTTTACCGTTGGGTTGTGACCCTGATACGATGGTGGGACCCTGGTTCGCCGGTACACCAAGAATGTGCCCTGAGTGCATGGATCGTCGGGCCGCGTGACTGACGGTTGTGATGGAATGTATGTGCGTGAGAGTACATTGGATGAAATATATAGGCTTGTGAAATGCTATGTCTGCAGGGATGGAATACCACACCCCCCCCCCCCCTGGGAAAAGGGGTGGGGTCGTTATAATTTGGTCAGCTGAATGCTGACCGTTGCCTCTATTTTCCACCATTGGGTGGGCTATCCCTGTGCAGGTGTTGGAGAGCCGAGCGGGACGCATAAGGGCTGAAGTCCCTACTGCATTTGCTGCTGCTGCTGCTAGCCCTCGAAGGCTAAACTTTTAAATGCTGTGTTTTATGTATACGTGGCCGTCCTGCGCGACAATGTTGAGGCCACTATTGTGAAAGCCCTATAAGGCCATAAGGCCAACTGTTTGTATTTGTAAAACATTCCTATGTTATATCTAAATGAGGAGCTTTTATATGTTGGACATTTAGGTGTGGAGTTCAAGTTTAGTGTTTAGGCTTCCACTAGAATGTCATGTGTTAGGGTGTGCTGCGATACTCTGGTATCATACCATAACTTCACCGCTTGTTTTATGGTATATGTTGTGGGGCCCCGGCCGGACCTTATAGTATATACTATGTGAACGGATGGGGTTGTTACACGGCGAATGTTGCTCTTAGGACTCCATCCTCACCTTATGAGAAATCAAAGTTTTGGGTTCCTTGATGCTGGCATTAGCTTAGATTATCTATAAATAAACAAGGAAAAGAAAACTACAAGTAGTTGGCATCATGCGATAAAATAAGAGATAACGGCGTGGTAAGAGGCATTCCTCTTTCCCATTGGAAATCAATAGAGCAAGCTTTCTTGGCGAGATGATCAACATCGGAGTTAGCCTTGCGGTTGACGAGGGAGATAATCATTCTTGGGAACTTGGTCAAGAGGCTTGACATGGAGGTTTCATAGTCTCCGCTGTAGAGGACAGAGAGTATACGGTTTATTCTTGAGCAAGCATCGGTTGAATCCCCCTCCAAGATTGCACCATGGCATCCAGCAATAAGTTGTGCGGCAAGAGATAAGGCAGCCTTAGCTGCTAGGAATTCTGTCATGCCGACAGATCTGCTCCGATGTTATAGGCCCATTGCAGCAACAAGATCTCCACGGCTGTCCCGGATGACACACCCCAGGCCCGCAATATTGTTTTCTTGAACGGAGCCATCAAAGTTTATCTTAATCCATCCGACGTGCGGGGGCGTCCAAGTAGATTGTTGGTTACAAGAAGACGACCAGTGTCCGCGCAATGTATCGTATAAAGCATTGATGATAATAGTGGCTGGCTGCATGTATAGTTCACCGTGAACCAAACAATTTCTGGCTTTCCAAATGTAAAAAACTATGGAGGCAATGAATGATGCCACATCCGGCTCATTGGATGTTAGTTGGTCGTTTCCAAGGAAATCAAACAAATTTTGGTGCAGTACTTATGACGGAATACCAAGCCGCGCTCCCTCCAATCTGATTTTTGAGATAAGGCGGCAGTCGTCCAATGAGTGCAGCAGTTTCTTCCACACCGCATCCCCATGGACACAATCCATCGTTACGGAGCCGACCGCGAAAAAACCAAGAGTTGGTTGGCAACATGGAATTGATGGCTCGCCATACGTGCATCAACATTCGTGGTTGGGAGTTTATCTTCCAGATGTTTTGGCCACATAAAGCGGATGATGGGCATTCGCCCTCATATAATGCAACAGCTTCGATTTTGTCTTTTTCAGTTTGGGCCCAGACAAGACAATCGGCACCCCCATGTTATTGCGGGGCAATCCCTTAATGTAATTGATCAAATCATTGCCAAAAAATTATGGCAGGTTATCGATCCACTAGCCTTCACCATTCAGCAGGTCCGCCACTTTTGAAGGGATAGAAACATTCACAAAGGTGGGCCAGTTGTTAATTGGGAGAAGCCCCAGCCATGTATCATTTAAAGTTGAAACAGATTGGCCATTGCCAATCATCCAGAATGTGTTCTTTACCACTATTTCAGCGACCAAACATATTGTCTTCCATATTTTGGAATGGGTTCTCTTACAATCGAAGAGGTCCCACTTTCCATATTTGCTCCCAAATGTTTGCGCCAGGAGGGAATTATCCTTACCCACCACCTGAGCCGCAACACGGGTCATGCAAACACGCCTCCAAGTTATCATGTTCTTTATACCGAGCCCTCCCTTATCTTTTGGTAAACAGATATCGTCCCATCGGGCAAAATGGATGGCATATTTGTTGCTCGAACCAGACCAGAGGAATTTTTTGAGGAGGCTATTGATTTTATTCAATGTCAATGTGGGGACGTGCGAGTTTGCAAGAGCATGAAGGGGAATTGCTGCTAGCGAGCTCTTGATTAAAGCAGACCGTCATGCAAGAGAGAGGTACCGAGCGCCCCATGAACGAATTTTACATGCCATTCTTTCGAGGATTCCATCAAAATCGTTGGGTCGAGACCTCCCAGAGCGAAGCTTGATGCCGAGATAGTCAAGGGCATTAACTTTCTTGTGCCCGAGCTCCTGAAGGATGATGGTTTTGGAGTTTGGAGGGACCTTGGGTCCAAAGAGAATGTTGGATTTGCAAGCATTTATGGCTTCACCAGACATGGTGCAGTATTGTTGCAAGATGGCCGACAACTCCTTTGCAGTACTAATAGTCGCTGAACCAAATAAAAGTGTATCGTCAGCAAAAAGTAAGTGCGAGATTTTTTGAGTTGATTGGCAAACCTTGATACCAAAACCTGGGTGATTGCTTTGCTTGATGAGTAATGAGAGAACTTCCGAGCATAAGATGAAAAGGTACGGGGAAAGCGGGCACCCTTGTCTTAATCCACAAGATGCAATGATCCATTCTGATTTGGTACCATTTATGAGAAGGCCATATCTTGGAGAGGTGACGCACTCCATGATTAAATTAGTCCAGCTCATGGGGAAGTTGAAAGCATGGAGGGCCCGCCGAAGAAAGCTTCATTGAATTCTATCAAAAGCTTTTTCCATGTCAAGCTTTATTGCCATGTAACCATTTTTACTTTCAGTCGAATGTAAGCGGTGAAGGATTTCTTGGGCAACAATACAATGATCGGAAAGTAAACGCCTCGGAACAAAGGCAGCTTGCTCTTCGGATATTAGCTTGCATAACAGCGGCTTCATACGATTGGAAATAATCTTTGATGTTACCTTATAGATTGATGAACATAGGCTGATAGGTCTGAAATGTTCAGGTTTGTTTGCTTGAGTACACTTTGGTATGAGCATAACAAGAGTATCTTTCCAATTTTGTTCCATTCAGCCCGAGCTGAAGAAATCTTTAATGGGAGCAACTATTTTTGGCATGGTGAAGCCCCAGAAGTGGGTAAGAAACGAGTGGGTGATGCCATCAAAACCCGAAGCTTTATTCCGGCCAAAGGAGAATACAACATTTTTTATTTCAGAATCTGTTATGGGGAGCAGGAGGGCTTGGGCCTGCTCATCATTTATGATGTTGGGCAGCCTTGGCAATTCATCATTTGGTGTGGAGTCAGCTAAGGACCATCTTGAAGAGAAGTGCGCAACCAGCTCTTGTATAATCTGGTTTTCATCTGTTATAGTTTCCGCACCGTGGCGTAGTGAAAAAAATTCTGTTTTCATGCTTTCGCTGAGTCACCGCAGCATGGAAAAAAGCAGAATTTCGGTCCCCATGGGCAAGCCAGTGACATTTTGCACGTTGCCACCACCAGGTTTCAAATCTTGTTTGTATCTCATTGTAGTTGGAAACAAGAACCTGCAGGTTCTGCAGTTCTGAATCATCCAGCGGTCTGAAGGCGTCAATAAGTTGGAGATGCTTGGTTTCCTCTTCAACTTTTTTTGCTTTTTCATCCTCCGCCTTGGCATTGAATTTGCTCCATCGTGCAAGTGCTCTTATAGTTCTTGCACATTTGTCCGCAAGAATTTTGCTGGGGCTGCCCGCAGTAGCTTTCACCCAAGAACCACGCGCCACCGAGAACACATTCGGTGCCATTAACCAAGCCTCTTCAAATTTCAATCGACCAGCGGATTTAAATTGCATTTTGTCCATTTCTAAGAGCAATGGGGCATGGTCAGAGCCAATTCTTGGCATATGATGGACTATGGATCCAGGAAACATCAAGAGGGCCGGGGCGTTGAGTAAAACTCGGTCAAGCATGGACAAAACTCTTGAAGTCGGGTTCATGTTGTTGCACCATGTGAAAATATTTCCGGTGAAAGGGATTTCATGGAGGTTGCACAGCGTGATGAAATTTGCAAATTCTTGCAGCCCCTTGTTCAAGTTGACCCGCGCACTGCCCCGTTTCTCGGTGGGCCGAAGAACGCATTTAAAGTCCCCACCAATTATAGTTGGGATAGACATGTCCAGTTTAGCTAGCTCCTCCCAAACATCACGCCGCCGGTGCATGTACTTGCTCGCATATACATCACCAAGTTTCCATGTTGTGCCAAGCGGCGAAAGGATGGATGCCGTTAAGAATTAACGGTTCTTGGCGATATTACTAACCTTAATAATGTCATTTAGCCAAAGAAGGACAATTCTGCCCGACTTCCCAAGGGAGGGGATTACTTCAAAACTCCAGTTGCGGCCGATAAGTCTGTCGATGTCCCGGCGGGTGAAAGATTCTCTTCGTGTCTCCAAAAGGAAAACAACGATGGGATGATGCGATCTGACAAGCTCGTGCAAATACGCATGGGAGGAGAGCTTGCTAGCCCCCCGACAGTTCCAGAAGATGATGCCTGTCATTGATGTGGAGGGGAGCCCACCGCATGGTCAGAATGAATGCCAGATTTTCTCAGTTTGTTCTTCTTTCTTGATTTCCTGGAAAGTGACCGTGATCTCCTGTCATCATCTGCAACGTAATCTTCACTTGATTTCATCTTTTTTGAAGATGTTAACTCAGGTTTTGATGATTTCTTGGCTGATTTCTGCTTCTCATAGAAGATGTTTTCCTGGTTGTTTTGCTCTGGCAAAGCTATCCTCTTTTTGGCTTTATCTGAGATGATTTCCTGGATCTCTTCTTCACTGGAGATTTGAGCGGTATCAGCATCAATATTAGGTGGGAAGCTGGACAGTCGCGGCTGCATCTTTGGGCCTGGCATTATATTTTCCTCGAGCAAAGTTTTTGGGTTCCTTCAAATTTGGCTATAGCCTAATATATTAAGCAATAATAAAGGAACTACAGATAGCTAGCATCATGCGCCAAAAGCTGCGCCAAAAGCTGCGCCAAAGACATGGTTAGGGGCATACCCCTAGCCCACTCAAAATCTAAAAGACAAGCATTCATAGCTAGGTGGTCTGCCACAGAGTTTGCCTTGCGACTTATAAGGGAGATAGATATTGTCGGGAGAGCAAGAAGAAGACGGGCCATGGATGCTTCACCATCCTCAATATAACCTCCAGCAAGAATTCTGTTTAGCCTTGAACAAACGTCAGATGAGTCCCCCTCCAGGATTGCTCTAATGTATTCGACGTCAAGTTGGGAAGCGAGAGTACACAAAAAATGTTCAAACCGGGTTTCCTCCAAAAATGGAAGACGTTTAGGCCTCCAATTTGGGCCCGAAAAAAGACACGCACGGAACGAGTGGTACGTACAGATTTTTGGCGTTATTTTTTTCGGAACCAAAATCGGGGAGTCTAAACTGGATCAAATCAAAAAGTGTTCAACATGAAAGTTGAATAACCCGTCGAGATCTACAACTTTCATGTTGATTATTTTTTAATATGATGTCGTTTAATCCCACGATTTGGCCCCCTAAAAAGGTCACGTCGATCCCGGACGTTCGTACAGATTTTCGGCACGACTTTTCCTGGGTCAAATTGGGGGTCTAAACGGCATCAAATCAAAAAGTGTTCAACATAAAAGTTGTAGATCTCGTTAAGATCTACACCTTTCATGTTCAATATTTTTTAATATGATGCACTTTAAGACCCCGATTTGGCCCTCGAAAAAAGTGACGTCGATCCCGGGCGTCCGTACATATGTTCGACGTGAGTTTTTTCTGTGGCCAAATCGAGGGTCTAAATTCCTTCAAATAAAAAAGTGTTCGACATGAAAGTTGTACATCTCGTCGAAATCTACAACTTTAATGTTGAACACTTCTCATGAAAATGTGTGTATAACAATAATTTAGAAAAATTATAATAATTACTAATTATTTTAAGAAATAATCTTAGATCTTGGGTTAAATATTTGAAGAGTTATTGTTCATACATTCATATGAGCTCATGTGGTCTACGTGGTACCAGACCTTAAATGCGGCGCCTGAGCCATTCATTCTACGTGGTGTCAGGCCCTAAGGTCGGAGGATCGATACCTCCCTCCGATACCATTTGTAAGACCCTCCTCCCAGAACACAAGACACGGCTGAGGGGAGTTTTATGCCCAGAACAGTCGCCTTGTGGTAACGCCGACACACAGGTCGACCGATACTACAAGAGGCATATCCTGCCGGCTAACACCAATATCATTCATGCCAACACAACATAAACAATATATATATAAGTTACAATCCACACAAGTTAATAAGTCCAAACAAGTATAACAATAATAAGAAGCTACAACATTTCTTTAATATCAGAGTACACAAAAAATACTACAATCATGAGTCTCTCAAAACTCGCATCTGTAACCGACGACAGCGAAGATAATGTCGTATCATGCCCTGTCACACTAGCCTGGCTACCCTGCTGTTGCTACTCTATCTGCTGGGTTTCCTCCAAAAATGGAAGACGTAGCAACCTTTAGTTGACTATCGCATCCTCTCCCCCGGCGTATCTCAGGCACCGGGCGAAGAAAAGAAGAGGGTATAATATATATAAGCAGTAATAATAAGCATGTGCTATATCTTCTATATATCATGAGTGGTAATATAAGCATAAAATAACAACAATATCAGCATTCTGCTCTACGATTTCTACACAAGCAACATTCATCCCAAAAAGAATATAGATCTACAACAAGAAAGTAACCTAACTTATAAAAATGCTCATAAATATTTAACTCATCATATAAGAGTGTCTATACAAACTTATATGATAAGAATCTTATGTGATGCAAGGTAATGTTATAAATGAAATATGATTACTCACCCATGCTCACACACACGCACACTGCAATATGATGACTTGTCTGCTTGCATGCACCCATAGGTGATAGGTTAGTGAGTATGAGTTCACCCCATAACAGTTCACCACATGAACACCCTTAAGAGGTAAAACTCTGAGATGCGTCGAGTTGAGCTTGGTCAATCAAGTCGTGGAAACGAAGGGAATGAAACACCCCCGTGGTTTATACCTTTCGCCCACCAAATGACGACGTTAGCCGAAAGCATAATATATAGTGCTAGAAGGATTGAAAACCCTTAATGTTATGGTGAAAAGTCTAGACGAGCATTCTATTAGACCCCTTCAAGAAACCACACAGCACTACTTAGAAAGGTGTACACTTATGAGAAATCCTCTATTTGAGTATTACGAGTCAACTTACACCCACTCACAAGAGTCACATAAAAGAGATCTTTACAATACTTCGATGATTAATATCAATCACAGAACATCACTTCCAGGGATCATGGTGATACACTGATATGATCTCATTATGTTAGATACGTTCCGTATGATGAATGTCATCGTTCTTACCAAGTACTCAAATATATCTTATTGATCCTTCGACACATTATTATGATGATTGAGTTCTGTATCACTCTGATCAACATAATAATGTGTCAAAGAAAAATGCATGCCCTTGCGAAAAATGCGCGGCACGGCGAAAAATGCGCGTCCGAGAGTAAAATTCACAGAAGGGCGAAAAATGCACGCCCCGACAAAAAAAAAATCGTGTATCGTAATCGTACAGACAAAAAATGCATGTTCGTCAAACAAATGTGCGCCAAATAAGAAAGAGCGTGGACGGGAGGAAAAAAAGCGAATGATAGGAAAATGCGCATTTTTAAAATAAATGCCCGTCCGGACAAAAATGAGAAGACAATTCTACGCCCCGGCAAAAAATGCACCCTCAGGCAAATAATGTGCCCCCGGGCAAAAAAATACGTCGTGACGAAAAATGCGTGTACATGCTAAAATTGCGCGTACATGCAAAAAATACGCGTTCGACAAGCAAGTGTGCACTGGATAAAATAAGAAATAGCGTGGCCGAGGGGGGGGGGGGGAAATTACGCGAATGAGAGGAAAATGTGCTCCAAAAAATAAATGCAAGTCCGGACAAATACGGACAAAAAATTCTACGCCCCGACGAAAAAATGCACGCTCAGGCAATTAATAGGCACTCGAGCAAAAGAATACGTGCGACGTCAAAAATTGCGTAGCCGCGCAAAAATTATGCAGGGTGGCAAATAAATCCCGCTCGGATAACATAAGTGCGGCCGTGCAAAAAATAAGTATCTGCGGGAGAAATGCCAGTTTGGCCCGAAAAGGCACGCACCAGGAAAATTTGATATTGAATGTTTGGATTACGAGTCGAATAATGCGCGGGCAGGCGCTAGACATGCTGCACATTTTTAAGCTTTTAGGGGGTTTTGCACTCTTTGGGGCTCATTTTTTGTGAATTTGAATTACATACTAGTAGAGGGAAGAATATTTGATTGCGCTCTAGTGCTTGTTGTGCATGATATGCCTCTGCTTAGATCTTATGTCATGCCCCCAAATTTTCTTCTTTATATTGTGCGATGCATATGTGATTATTCTTGTGCATCGATCCTCCAAAACATTCATGCCTTCAGGAGCTCTTTTCTCCTATTTAGTGTTGGTCTTTTTGGCTCCTGTTGTGTTGTCATCGGGGCATGCATATATGGGTTATTTTGAGACCGTTTGCGGCATATGAGTTGCATTCAATAATGCTCACTTTGTTTGGTGTACCTTCAGTGTTGCTGATCAATGTTAAAAGCATTTGTTTCATTTTGTTGGCCACAAGTCACTATGGATGTGGTTTGTCTATCATGTTGCTTGCATTTTGATCCCATTCTCAATATTGACATTGAATTTGAAGAAAGATTGATCCTTGCCTCTTCTTTCAATGCAAAAAGAGGTAATGGTTGGCATTGCAGTTATTATTTGATCAGCTATTTGGCGAGACGTATGTGCCTACCCAAACATCTAGTCTAATGGTTGCTGATCTGTAACTCTGCATGTTGTTGTTTTATGAAGCAGCAAATTAAAAGCATATTTTGGTGTCATTGTAACTTTGTTAATGTGAGTTATTTTGGAGGCAAACTTGCCTATTAACCTGTACAACCATGATTTCTCCCTTCCTTTCGCCTGCTGATGGTGAATGGTTTGGCTTCTTTCATGTTGTGTTGAGGTTGTGCTACCTGGTTGATCATGCCAGTAGTCATATGCTTGTCTCAAAGATTAAGCTTGCATGTGTAAGTATGAACTATTGCAGACTGTGAAACTGCGAATGACACATTAAATCAGTTATAGTTTGTTTGATGGTACGTGCTACTCGGACAACCGTAGTAATTCTAGAGCTAATACGTGTACCAAATCCCCGACTTTTGGAAGGGATGCATTTATTAGGTAAAAGGTCGACGCAGGTTTTGCTTGTTGCCTTGATGATTCATGATAACTTGTCGGATTGCATGGCCTTTTGTGCCGGCGATGCATCATTCAAATATCTGCCCTATCAACTTTTGATGGTAGGATAGTGGCCTGTCATGGTGGTGATGGGTGACGGAGAATTAGGGTTCGATTCCGGAGAGGGAGCCTGAGAGACGGCTACCACATCCAAGGAAGGCAGCAGGAACGCAAATTACCCAATCCTAACACGGGGAGGTAGTGACAATAAATAACAATACTGGGCTTTTTGAGTTTGGTAATTGGAATGAGGACAATCTAAATCCCTTAACGAGGATCCATTGGAGGGCAAGCCTGGTGCCAGCAGCTGCGGTAATTCCAGCTCCAATAGCGTATATTTAAGTTGTTGCAGTTAAAAAGCTCGTAGTTGGACTTTGGGTTGGGTCGGTTGGTCCGCCTCACGGTATGCACCGATGTGCCTATCCCTTATACCGGTGATGCATTCCTGGCCTTAATTGCCGGGTCGTTCCTCCGGTGCTGTTACTTTGAAGAACTTAGAGTGCTCAAAGCAAGCCTACGCTCTGGATACATTAGCATGGGATAACATCACAGGATTTCGGTCCTATTATGTTGGCCTTCGGGATCGGAGTAATGATTAAGAGGGACGGTCGGGGGCATTCGTATTTCATAGTCAGAGGTGAAATTCTTTGATTTATGAAAGATGAACCATTGCGAAAGCATTTGTCAAGGATGTTTTCATTAATCAAGAACGAAAGTTGGGAGCTCGAAGACGATCAGATATCGTCCTAGTCTCAACCATAAACGATGCCGACCAGGGATCGGCGGATGTTGCTCGTAGGACTCCGCCGGCACCTTGTGAGAAATCAAAGTTTTGGGGTTTCTTGAAGATGGTCGTAACCTAATATATATTAAAACAGAAGATAAAGTTACAAATAGTTGGCTTCATGCAATAAAAGAAGAGGAATAGGTGTGGTTAGGGGCATTCCCCTTTCCCACATAAACTCATTACTACAAGCAATCTTTGCGATATAATCGGCGACTAAGTTAGCTTTTCGGTTGACAAGAGATATTTCTACTCTGTTGAATGCTGGTAGCAAGCGAGCCAATTCATTATCAGCTTCTCCAATGCAGCATCCAACAAGTATTTGATTAAGTCTTAAACACACATCGTTGCTTTCACCCTCCAAGATAATACCCATGTATTCGGCAGACATTTGAGAGGCAAGCTTGAGCGCCGCCATTGCCGCATGGAATTCGGTCATACAAATCGATCTGCTTCGGTGGGGCACGCCCAACGCAGCAACAAGGTTTCTCCAATGGTCGCGGATGGCGCATCCAAGGTCGGCCACATTATTCTCCAACATGGAACCATCAAAAATTAATTTTATCCATCTGACGGGGGGGCGCCGGGTTCTACTCTTGTATGAGGGGGAAAAAGGGTGGAGGGGGAGGGAAGAGAAAGAAAAAGAGGGGAAGGAGAAGAAAGGGGGGAGAGGGAGAAAGAGAGAGGAGGTAAAGGAAGAAAAAAAAAGAGGGAGAGTGTAAGTAAGAGAACTGTATGTTGATTACATAACCTTAAATCTCTTATTTGTAGTATATATGAATATTAACAATACAAGAAAATTGACCTTTAGTTCATTAGCATGTTCTGCCTCATCTATTCAAGCTTCACCCTCGTCCAATTCCTCATCCTCGCTAGAACCTGATAACTGCTCAGATGCATCATGTTGTGGTAGATCAATAAGCAACAACGACGCTTCTTTTAAAACTTTATGGTCGCCCAATTAACGGTAACTGCTAATTCTTTTATAAACACAATAATAACTTATATGGTTAATTTATATCTTGAAAAGCAATGGACACGTTTTTAGAAAAAAAGTGTCGGTGAAGCTCATTTTTTAAACATTGATCAAATGTGCTCCGTTATGACACTTTCATTTGTTGGTAAATATATATTTATATAAAGAGAGAGAGAGGATCACATTTATATGCTAATAGAAACCGTGCCAAGACGTTGCAACAGGTGGCTGGCGAGCCTCAGGCCGCCGACTACCGTTCTCTTTGCACCATCTTTGTTGTGGCTTTTGTCGCCGGCAACCGCTCTCTAGTCTTTGTTCTTCCTTTTGTCGCCGTCCGCTGCCTTGGAAATCGCCACGGCAAAGATCCTTGAGTTCAACAAGAACCAGGGATATCTATAATTTCAAGCCAAGCCAAAATGAGATAACCAATAATAAAATTGAAACTTAACACACTTTAAGATAAAATAAACCAAATAAACAAGAGCATGCTTTGAATATTGAGCTTAATGATAAAAATAAAATTTTTCTTTCGCTATTAGGACGTTAAGTTTTCATAGAAGCATTTGTAGCACTTACAGAGATAAGACAAACAAACAAATGTATTACTTAAAGTTATTAAAAAATTATAAAACATTAAAGCCTTTGAATAATCATATTTCTAAAAGTCCACGCATAATTAGAGAGATCTTCTTCCATCGTAAGTTATCCCCTAGCGCATAATCGAGCCACCAACCATCACATAGCGCGTAATCAAACCTCCAACCATCACATAGGGCGTAATCGAGCCTCCAACCATCACATTGAATTCTAACCGCAATATACAAATGATTTTGCCATCTTCCGCCTCCATCAAGCATTAAATTAGTAAAACCATGTGTCGTGAAATATCAACAAAATATGTCGGATATCATGCCTGCACAACTATGTAAGATAAGGAATTGCAAAGAGGAAAAATATATAAATGACAAAATTAGTTTCAAAGAAGTATATATTGAGCAAACATTAATAATTAAAGAACTGTAAAAATTGAAGATGGTCGCGGGTGTAATAGGTGAGTTAGAGAGAGATAACAACAAGAATAATATTAATTGTGTAATTTGTGATTTCAGCATCTTTTCTTTCAACATCTCAAAGCTTTAAACTCGATAAAATATTACACGGTATACCTTGCCAAATTGGAATTTGGGACTTGAAATCAAGCATACCGCGAAAGTATGATCTTCTCAAGCTTGAGCCACCTCAATAAGCCTAGTGAGATTAAAAGAAGGAAAATTTCAAGTAATTGAGAAGGAAAATTTTGAAGATAAAAATGAAACCAAAAGCCAAATATTGTCTACCTGCTAAAAACTGTTTTTCTTGTTGTTATCCTTGACCTTTTGCTTGAGCTGCCCATCAGATCGGGCTCGAAACTGGTTCATACCCAATACCCGCACGACTCGCGGCCAGTACAAGAAATGTCTGTCCATACTCTTCCAAGACGTTTGATCACCGGTCGTTGATTTCATATGGGAGCGCTCTACTGGGCTGATCAGCAAGTAATTGTGCATCTCCTTCTCCGCTTGGGAAAACGGCTCCCCTGCAGATGGGGCAGGAACGGTGGCCGCCAATATCTGATCCAAAGCAGGCAACTGATGATCGACCATGAATGGCGGACGCAAACCAATCTCGCTAACAACAGACGTGTTGGCCACATCAGGTTCCACCGCCGTCGTAATGACTGTAGAAGAGGTCGGTTGATTTGAATTCCGGGTGGCCAGAGATGCAGCTGGAACTGATGGTTCAGCCGACGACGACGACGGAATATTTAGGAATCTTGGATCGTCGTGCTGCTGGGCAGCCTCGGAATGTGATTGCAAACGAGAATGACAACTTGTTCGTGTTGATGTGGTTGATGGCACACGCTTCTTGAGGCATGCAAGATACTCCCAATGATTCTGGATCTCCTTGTGGGTCATCTCGAGCAGATCATCACGACGGGAAGCAATGCGGTCGTACGCGGGGCGACCACTTTGGTTCAATGAATGTTGACAGCATGCCCGACATCAATCTCTTATTGAACCAGCCGATCAATGATATTGTCTGATGACCCTTTAATGAGTTGTTCGGGCATAGATTGCAGATCTAATACATGTGGTTGACTTGAACTTTGATTGGCATTGGTTGCCAAGGTGACGGTTTGAGTTGTAGTCGTTGTCACAGTCTCTTCCCACTACACAATGCCAACTGATGTTCATTGCCCGATGGGTTGAGGCTGCGATGTTTTTTGTGGTGACTTGATGAAGAGCTGCACTCATGCGATGTTGGTCCTGGCTTGCGGCGCCTACGATTGGACTGAATGGAATTAGGCATGTTGCTGAATTTGACACCAGATTCGGAGCCAATCGACGGAGCAACGTCGTCGGCATGATTCAGATCACCATCTTCCTGCGATGCATCATTGCCTTCTTCAACGATACGATGATCATCATGAGCCCGCTCGACAACAACAGCAACAACATCAAGGGCATCGTGCACAATCGCATCGAACGTGTGATTCGACCAAATTGCATTATCGGTGATTGATTCCGCGATCCCTCCAAGCGATTTCAGTTGCCTTACAGGAATTTCGGGCAATTGAGGAAGGGATTGTCCAAACGCTGTCGTCAATCCAAATTCGTCGTCACAATCATCAATCGAGAGAGGCAATAAGTGAAACATCATCAACAGAGACATAGGCGAGGAAGTGCGAGGGAGAAATGCCATCAGTAGGAAACAGTGCGAGATATTGAGTGAGAATGATATGCATCCCAGAGATTGACAAATACGCCCATCTAGGATCAAATTGGAGTTCGCCTCGAAAGTTAATTTGAGCGACAACGACATGTAGCAGCAAGTTTTCTCCTTCCAGGGATATGGTCTCCGGGCAAATAGCTCGTCCATGACGCCACAAGTTTTCATTCTTCCCCGATGTACGGCGCAGACTCAAACGAAAGAAGCGATCCACGATAGTAGTCAACGCGGATGTGGGCGGCGTTAAGCAATTTCTGATGTGTTTTTTCTGTGTCTCATAGCAAGCGAGAAGTTTGCTCGTCACGATGCGCTTGGATGGGGGCACATCATTCTTGATTTCCCACGTTTTAATGCGATCCAACAGTGCATCCAATTCAGCCTCAATGATGGAGCTTTCCCTCATCGGAGCTTGTCCAGTGCCAACAATGATTTCGTCCACGACAGGCATGAATTGTTCATGCCGAGCACGATCTGTGTTGTTCGAATTGTCCTGGTACCTTGTGATCAGGTGGTGATTGTCGAGGAGAACAATGATGTTCTCAAACTCTTCCAGCCATTCTCGATCATCGCAACACTTGTCCAGGTACATGATGAGCAGCGAAGTATCAATACCGTAAGCGTTGTACCGTCTCAGCAAACCCTGACCAACAGATCGACGTTTTGCATTGCTCGTCGTGCTTGTGAATTGATGGGAGAGGATTTGTTGGCGCTCGTTCATGACGGAGTGCAATCCAGCAACGGGGGCGAATTTCATGGCAGCGGCGGACGAGGGTCTCCTTCGAGCGTTGTGTTTTTGCAATGTCCTGCAACACAAGATCAATATTGTTCATTGACAATGATGACTAACAGGCAGACAATCTGTGATGGATCAGGCAAAGTCAGTGGCGAGAGGAAGAAGAACGAAGACTAACTGGAGCAAATAAGCACTGTCAAACAAAGCAATAATTAATCCAAACTCAACAATTTTTCTCAAAATTCAATTAACAATGAAAATTAAAGTTCACAAAATAGACATGAAGTACCTGCTTCTGCCAATAACGGGCTCTATAGGGTGTGGCTCTCCTCTTATTAAAAATGCTCTAGCAAACCATTCTCCCTATCATAATATAAATCATAATTAAATGCAACTTAAATGCTATACAAATTGAAATGCATTAGTTGATTAGTTAATATCTATACTTTATTTTACCAATAAGACTGAATTGTTTCATAAATCTTGAACCTTTTTCCTTCCTGCACAAACAATCTTAACACTATGTGCATAGTTTCTCTAAAGTCCATTTGGTTGGACCTGTAAAGCATTGTGGCATCACTCCCCAAAATCACGCTGTTAGGGAAGGAGTGACCACACCGCTTATACACTCGGGACCAAGGAGCACGTTAGGCGGTGTGAGACTAAACCATCCCTTTTAACGAGTCACGGCACACGCTGGGACATCACCTTCCATTCCACATGACGTATTCAATATGACCGAATGGAAATTGGATACAAAAATTGAGATTAATTTCAGTTCAAGCATAAATTGGAATTGGTCAGAGTCTAATTATATTAGTCGGCCAGAAAATAGAATTGAACTGAATGGAATTAGGCGTACGCGGGGGCGACCACTTTGGTCCAATGAATGTTGCCAGCATGGCCGACATCAATCTCTTGTTAATCCAGCCGATCAATGATATTGTCTGATGACCCTTCAATGAGTTGTTCGGGCATAGATTGCAGATCTGATGCATGGGTTGACTTGAACTTTGATTGGCGCTGGTTGCCAAGGTGACGGTTCAAGTTGTAGTCGTTGTCACAGTCTCTTCCCACTGCACAATGTCAAAACTGGCAACAGGGGACGATCGCAATGGAGCAATCACTGATGCGGCTTGACTTATGGCAGTAATGATGATGTGTTTGGGCACTGCTCGTTGAATGGGCAATCTGAATCAGGTCTGGGCAACCATATCCTCCAAGTGTTGTTTTAGGACCTGTTCTGATTTCTGCCGAATGAACCGTTTGAAAGCGAAATTAGTGGTAAGCAGAGCCGAGACTAGAACAGACCAGATTCGGTGCAATTGTGGAAGATGCAAAGATTCAACAGGGAAATCCTTCAAATCCTGGAGTTCATCGGGTAGAAGAAATTTCATGACAATCATTCGGAGCAAGCGACGCTCCAAGGGGTTGATCATTGGTGAAGTGCTCATGATAGCTTACTATAAATTAAGCCCTTCTAATGCCACCTGACGTTCATTGCCCGATGGATTGAGGCTGCGATGTTTTTTGCGGTGACTTGATGAAGAGTTGCACTCATGCGATGTTGGTCCTGGCTTGCGGCGCCTGCGATTGGACTGAATGGAATTAGGCATGTTGCTGAATTTGACACCAGATTCGGAGCCAATTAACGGAGCAACGTCGCCGGCATGATTCAGATCACCATCGTCCCGCGATGCATCATTGTCTTCTTCAACAATACAATGATCATCATGAGCCCGCTCGATAACAGCAGCGACAACATCAAGGGCATCGCGCACAATCGTATCGAACGTGCGACTTGACCAAATTGCATTATCGGTGATTGATTCTGCGATCACTCCAAGCGATTTCAGTTGCCCTGCAGGAATTTCGGGCAATTGAGGAAGGGATTGTCCAAATGCTGTCGTCAATCCAAATTCGTCGTCACAATCATCAATCGAGAGAGGCAATAAGTGAAACATCATCGACAGAGACGTAGGCGAGGAAGTGCGAGGGAGTGATGCCATCAGTAGGAAATAATGTGAGATATTGAGTGAGAATGATATGCATCCCAGAGATTGACATATACGCCCATCTAGGATCAAATTGGAGTTCGCCTCGAAAGTTGATTTGAGCGACAACGGCATGTAGCAGCAAGTTTCCTCCTTCCAGGGATATGGTCTCCGGGAAAATAGCTCGGCCATGACGCCACAAGTTTTCATTCTTCCCCGATCTACAGCGCAGACTTGAACGAAAGAAGCGATCCACGATAGTAGTCAACGCGGATGTGGGCGGCGTTAAGCAATTTCTGATGTGTTTTTTCTGTGTCTCGTAGCAAGCGAGAAGTTTGCTCGTCACGATGCGCTTGGATGGGGGCACATCATTCTCGATTTACCACTTTTTAATGCGATCCAACAGTGCATCCAATTCAGCCTCAATGATGGAGCCTTCCCGCATCGGAGCTTGTCCAGTGCCAATAATGATTTCGGCCACGACAGACATGAATTGTTCATGCCGAGCACGATTGGTGTTGTTAGAATTGTCCCGGTACCTTGTGATCAGGTGGTGATTGTCGAGGAGAACAATGATGTTCTCAAACTCTTCCAGCCATTCTCGATCATTGCAACACTTGTCTAGGTACATGATGAGCAGCGAAGTATCAATACCGTAAGCGTTGTACCGTCTCAGCAAACCCTGAACAACAGATCGACGTTCTGCATTGCCCGTCATGCTTGTGAATTGATGGGAGAGGATTTGTTGGTGCTCATTCATGACGGAGTGCAATCCAGCAATGGAATGCGATTGCAAACGAGAATGACAACTTGGTCATGTTGATGTGGTTGATGGCACACGCTTCTTGAGGTGTGCAAGATACTCACAATGATTCTGGATCTCCTTGTGGGTCATCTCGAGCAGATCATCACAACGGGAAGCAATGCGGGTGTACGCGGGGGCGCCCACTTTGGTCCAATGAATGTTGTCGGCATGCCTGGCATCAATTTCTTGTTGAACCAGCGGATCAATGATATTGTCTAATGACCCTTCAATGAGTTGTTCGGGCATAGATTGCAGATATGATGCATGGGGTTGACTTGAACTTTGATTGGCGCTGGTTGCCAAGATGACGGTTCGAGTTGTAGTCGTTGTCACAGTCTATTCCCACTGCACAATGTCAAAACAGGCAATAGGGGACGATCGCAATGGAACAATCACTGATGCGGCTTAACTTAGGGCAGTAATGATGTTGTGCTTGGGCGCTGCTCGTTGAATGGGCAATCTGAATCGGGCCTGAGCAACCATATCCTCCAAGTGTTGTTTTAGAACCTGTTCTGATTTCGGCCGAATGAACCGTTTGAAAGCGAAATTGGTGGTACGCAGAGCCGAGACTAGAACAGACCAGATTTGGTGCAATTGTGGAAGATGCAAAGATTCAACAGGGAAATCCTTCAGATCTTGGAGTTCATCGGGTAGAAGAAATTTGATAACAATCGTTCGGAGCAAGCGACGCTCCAAGGGGTTGATCATTGGTGAAGTGCTCATGACAGCTTCTCATAGATTAAGACCTTGTAATGCCGACCGACATTCATTGCCCAATGGGTTGAGGCTGCGATGTTTTTTGTGGTGACTTGATGAAGAGCTGCACTCATGCGATGTTGGTCCTAGCTTGCAGCGTCTGCGATTGGACTGAATGGAATGAGGCCTGTTGCTGAATTTACACCAGATTCGGAGCCAATCAATGAAGCAACATCGTCGGCATGATTCAGATCACCATCGTCCCACGGTGCATCATTGTCTTCTTCAACGATACGATGATCATCGTGAGCCCGCTCGACAACAGCAGCGACAACATCAAGGGCATCGTGCACAATCGCATCAAACGTGTGACTCGACCAAATTGCATTATCGGCAATTGATTTCGCGATCAGTCCAAGCGATTTTAGTTGCCCTGCAGGAATTTCCGGCAATTAAGGAAGGGATTGTCCAAACGCTGTCGTCAATCCAAATTCATCGTCACAATCATCAATCGAGAGAGGCAATAAGTGAAACATCGTCGATAGATACGTAGGCGAGGGAGTGTTGCCATCAGTCGGAAATAGTGCGAGATATTGAGTGAGAATGATATGCATCAAAGAGATTAGCAAATACGCCCATCGAGGATCAAATTGGAGTTCGCCTCGAAAGTTGATTTGAGCGACAACGGCATGTAGCAGCAAGTTTCCTCCTTCGAGGGATATGGTCTCCGGACAAATAGCTCGTCCATGACGCCACAAGTTTTCATTCTTCCCCGATCCACGACGCAGACTCGAACGAAATAAGCGATCCACAATAGTAGTCAACGCGGATGTGGGCGGCGTTAAGCAATTTCTGATGTGTTTTTTCTGTGTCTCGTGGCAAGCGAGAAGTTTGCTCGTCACGACGCGCTTGGATGGGGGCACATCATTCTCGATTTCCCACTTTTTAATGTGATACAACAGTGCATCCAATTCAGCCTCAATGATGGAGCTTTTCCGCATCGGAGCTTGTCTAGTGCCAACAACGATTTCGGTCATGGCAGACATGAATTGTTCATGCCGAGCACGATATGTGCTGTTCGAATTGTCCCGGTACCTTGTGATCAGGTGGTGATTGTCGAGGAGAACAATGATGTTCGCAAACTCTTCCGGCCATTCTCGATCATCGCAACACTTGTCCAGGTACATGATGAGCAGCGAAGTATCAATACCGTAAGCGTTGTACCGTCTCAGCAAACCCCGACCAACAGATCGACGTTCTGCATTGCCCATCGTGCTTGTGAATTGATGGGAGAGGATTTGTTGGCGCTCGTTCATGACGGAGTGCAATCCAGCAATGGGGGCGAATTTCCTGCTATTGAACTCATTCGTTAATTTCATGTGTCCTGGCACGTTGTGATGATGGTTGGCCGAGAGATGAGTCCCGGTGATGGTGCCTTCCATTCGGTTGAAGAACGGAAGTTGGCGAGCAATGCAGTCATTGACCAGGCCTGTCAGCGTCGATTCCACTGGACCGAGAGTGCCATTGTACCCATTGAAATGCTGAAAGAACGACGGAAAATCAGGAAACACTATCTGATCCTGAGGCGATGACGATTGCCAGAGGATGACATCCCTAGCGCGCATTTCCAAATGCCACGACACGTGACCACGTATAGCGCGGCTTGACGGATGTATCGAGTCGTTCGGGCACAACGAAACACCTTGGCAGCATCAGCACTGCCGGAACGGGACGTGTACAAGTCGTATGCCATTTGAACAGGACCGACGTCGTGCACGCTCTGTTCAAACAGCTGCACGTAATAGTTAAGGATGATAGGTGCCGGGATCAACTTCTCTGTTTTGGCCTCATCCATTATATGGAACGTGGCACCACAACCACCTGAGTTTTTCGACTTCTTGCACCCGTATCGAGCACAGATAGCAAATCCAGTGGTATCGATGCAATTGATGATTCGCGGGGCACTAAATTGCTTGCGGAAAACAAAGCCTACTTTGTTGTAAGACGGACATGCACACGATGTCACGTTGACGATGTACTGTCGTTCCGGATCGATCACGAACAACGGTTTCAGAAGATACGCGTTCAGGTCGGGGCGCTTGCTCCACAGTGGCACAGGCGAATCAATTCGGATAGGAGGGCACATGCCATCCTCGATCAGTTGCAGTTGGATCTTGATCCATTCCTCCTGAATCTTGTTCAACGTTCCAGAATGCTTGCCACAAACGCACGGCTAACTAGTGGGGCGGTCGAATGCTGACGAATTGAATGGCGGCGCCTGACTCAGAATCGATTCCGACGGAATTTCATGGCAGCGGCGGACGAGGGTCTCCTTCGAGCGTTGTGTTTTTGCAATGTCCCGCAACACAAGATCAATACCGTTCATTGGTAATGATGACTAACAGGTAGACAATCTGTGATGGATCAGGCAAAGTCAGTGGCGAGAGGAAGAAGAACGAAGACTAACTGGAGCAAATAAGCCATGTCAAACAAAGCCATAATTAATCCAAACTCAACAATTTTCTCAAAATTCAATTAACAATGAAAATTAAAGTTCACGAAATAGACATGAAGTACCTGCTTCTGCCAATAACGGACTCTATAGGGTGTGGCTCTCCTCTTATTAAAAATGGTCTAGCAAACCATTCTCCCTATCATAATATAAATCATAATTAAATGCAACTTAAATGCTACACAAATTGAAATGAATTAGTTGATTAGTTAATATCTATACTTTATTTTACCAATAAGACTGAATTGTTTCACAAATCTTGAACCTTTTTTCCTGCCTGCACAAACAATCTTAGCATTATGTGCATAGTTTCTCTAAAGTCCATTTGGTTGGACCTGTAAAGCATTGTGGCGTCACTCCCCAAAACCACGCGGTTAGGGAAGGAGTGACCACACCGCTTATACACTCGTGACCAAGGAGTACGATAGGCGGTGTGAGACTAACCATCCCTTTTAACGAGACTAGGCGGTGTGGACAAATGTTAACTTCGACGATTGGAATTTGCTTCGAGCCAAGAATGTTCCCCGTCAAATTAATTCATAGGATTGCGGTGTCTCCAAATTTGCTGGAATGAAGTGTTTGGTGTTTGTCTGTTTGTTATTTTAAGTCTAACAGTGAGCAACAATTGTGCGGAAATCGGTGAACAATACTTTTGATTCATTGTAGAATTCTGGTGTCAGCAAGCCTCAACCATAACATTGGGTACAGATTTCATTTTTCGTGCAGACTTGTGCTGAAATGGCATATACTAGTGAGTGCAGATTTCATATTTCTTGCAACTGTGCTGAAATTGGTGAACAATTGTTTGCATGAATTCAAATTGGTGAACTTTTTGTTATTTTTTACAAAAAGTTTTCAATACCTTATCAAAAAAAATCATGGTTTAAACATTGTTGCTCTAAATCTAGAAACATGTATTTCTTCCTTAAGGAAGAAGTCCTCCACCAATTATTTGAAGAAATCAACCTTATTAGTAACCATAGAAGAACCCACAATCATCTAGTATCAACTTTATTGTTAACCCAAAATTAAAATTATTAACAACAATCAAAACTACATATTAAATAATCAAATTTTTTAGACAAAAAATACATTCTTGATAAGATTTGTGCAAGTAAATAGTCTTCTCGATCAATGCATAAACCGGAAAGAGAAGAATAAATAAACGGAATAAGAACATATTCTAAGCAAATTGTTATATCTTACAGATATTTCTTGCATCAATCTGTAGCTTCGGAAATAAGGCCCTATTCCTCTTTTATCTTCAGGAAATGATCAAGATTCTTTCACCGTACCACATCCAGTCAACTCCCAAATTAACCATTCAATCCCAAATGAACCGCCGGAGTCAGAGGTGCGAAACAGGCCTGGAAGAGGAGAGAACCGCCGGAGTCGGAGGTGCGAGTCGGTGTGCAGAAGAGGAGGGAACCGCCGGAGTCGGAGGTGCGAAACAGGCCTAGAAGAGGAGAGATGTCCGGAGTCGGAAGTGCGAAACAGGCCTAGAAGAGGAGAGATGGCCGGAGTCGGAGGTGCAAGTCGGTGTGGGGAAGAGGAGAGAAGTGCCGGAGTCGGAGCCTTCCGCCGGGAAGAATGATCGAGGGAGGTGGGGGATTCCGTGTGGGAGAGAGGAGATCGGGATCTAGGGCTGCACTGGTCAGCGTGGGGGAAGAGGAGAGAAGTGTCGGAGTCGTATCCCTCCGCCGAGAAGAACAATCGCTGGAGGTGGGGGATTCCGAACGGGAGAGGAGATCGAGGAGTGTTAAAATTCAAACAACCTGGTCCTGATACCAAGTTGAATTTTCTCCAGGTGATCAACGAGATATGCTGATGCCAAATTAATATTTCAGACCTATCAAGATCACACCTTGATTATGCGGAAAATTCCCTGGACCTTGAAGTGAGCAGTGGTTATCTCAACTTAAGTCAGTCAACCAGAAAACACATGCAGTACAAGAGTCTTATTTATTAACAGCAATCTTCTTTACAAGGCGAGACATACATGGCGAGACATGCTTCACCAAAGGGAGAGCAGAGACTACAAATACAAGACAAGACAAACAAGCCGTGCGGACTCAACACTAAGCCGTCGGTCTACTGCTGTGGAGTCCGCGCAGACCGCCAGGTCGCTAGACCGCAACCCAAGCCGCGCGGACTACCCCTTATTCCAATGCTTGCTCTAGCTGTCGATCTGCAAGCCACCTGACCGCGAGGTCGTCTAGCCGGCAGACCGCACAAGCTGCGATCCCGAATAGAACAGTCCGCCTGAAGTAGGCGACTTATTGAACCCCAAACCAAGTTGCCAAAGAGAAGACCGTCTGGTCGCAGTCCGCGACTTGCTGTTTACCGTCTGTTGCTTAACCGCAGAGTCCGCACTGTCCGAGACCGCAATCAGATCCAAGTCCTGACTTTCCAGCGCTATCCACACAACCTGCATAGCACAACCCGGTCAACTCAACCAAACCGCGCGGACACCAAAAAGCAGTCCGCAGCAACTTATGCGGGCTCAAGATACTTCTCACTTACGCATTGAGGTTACTATTTCTAATGTGACATGGGTCATATTTATAGGCACGATTATGAATGTGGTCACCGCCCTAGCCGATAGGATTACCGCCACATCCCGCAGCAAGACATCTCCGCAGTCCGCGGATACAATCCAGTCCGCCGGGCCTGTGCAGGATAGCGAGTCCGCCATAGCTTCTCCAAGGCCAGATACAATCGCCAGTCTGCCTTGTCGCCGAAGGCCAAGCCAGGACCACCACAGTCGGACTCCGCAGCAACATTGTCCGTCAATCCGCGGACACAGCACCAGTCCGCTTACCCGAGCCCACAGCCTCGCCACAAGGCAAATGCAGGACTCAGCGGACACACAGCTTCAGTCCGCTCATCCCGAGCCCACGGCTTCGCCACCAAGGCACCAGCCGGACACAGCGGACACACTGTTCCAGTCCGCCCATACTGCGTACAGCACTAGTCTGCATATCTTTGCAGACAACTCCAGTCTGCATACCGAGTTAGCCTTGTTACCAAGACACCTTCCGGACTCAGCGGACGCTGCTCTAGTCTGCTTAAACAGCAGACTTATCCAATTCTCAAATCCCAAGTCCACAGACATGCCAGCAAGGCAGCATTCGGACTCAGCGGACTCCAGCTCCAGTCCGCACACAGTTGCGGACACAAACCCAGTCTGATTCCTCCAAACTCGCAACCAAGGCACCTAGCACTTCTGTCGAGCTTGGCGGACTGAGACACAGTCCGCACTCCACTGCGCGATCTCCCCAGACTGAGCCAAACATAGACTTGGTTCAGCACCAACCAAGTCCATACCACTGGCCACAAGGACCAGTCCGCACTTACTAGCGGACACTGGATCCAGTCCGCCTGTCACGGCGAGCTTCAGTATCAGTCCGCATTGACTGGAAGTCTCTGCGGCTTTCACTTGCCGCTCCACCAGAGCAAGACCAAGGCCTTCGCCAAGCCAGTCTACCGAGCTCCAGTTCTTCAGTCCGCTTCATGCCGGACTCCGCGGATATAGTTTCTATCCGCCTGGTTACTTCCTGGGATCCAGTTGCTTGCTGAGGATACGTCGGCCTGGCAGACCGCCACTGCTGTCCGCATCGTTCGCACGGACAGACCGCCCCGGCTGTTACAGAATAAACCGTCTGCAACATCCCTGCCGACCTAGCAGTCCGCCTGTTGATGCGCGAAAACGGCACCGCCTAGTTAACACGGAGGGGGTGTGTTTGGTCTCACAAGGTGAGTGGAGAAAAGGATAAAGGATGCGGGGGAAGAGGAATGAAGAAAGCTTCTGAGTGCTTGAGAGTGGAGAAAACGCTTGTCAAGGAGTTGCGGGGATAGAGGAGAGGGTGCTGAGAGTGGACAGGAAGGCTGATGAGAAAAGGAGGTTGATCAGGAGCTGTCGAGCAGACGGGTACTTGGACGGTTGTGCTTGCAGGTTGATGCCGAGAGGAAGCTGAGCTGAGAAAAAGAGAGGGGGTCGCTAGCAGCAGCAACAACAGACTTCACCCGCCGCGGCTTAAATGTCACTCTTGCGACGGGCTTTCCTTTGATTAATAGCGAGAGTTACAGCTTGTTAATACACTTTTTCAAGAAAGTAGTGAAGGGTACAAGAAGGAAGCTGGCGGCTAAGGAAGAAGTGCCAGAAGAGGCCACGCGGACTGAAGAGCGTAGCCGGTAGGCCGCGCGGTTAAGGGAAACAGGAGACCGCGCTGACTGGAGAACCAGAGGCCAACAGGCCGCACGACTAAAGGCACAGAGGGGGGTGCGGACTGAGAAACGGAGTCCGCAGGAGGTGGGCTTGCTGGTTGACTTCGAGCGTGATCACCTTGGCGATGATGAGACCTCCCATATGTGAGGCATGGGGGTCTATTTATAGGCCCGAGGAGGTAACGGCTTGCGGTGACGTTACCCCCGGTGAGACGGTAACTTGAGCGAGAAGGAGACGGAGTCCGCTGAGCCCGCAATAGGCCGCGCGGACTGGGACTTGGTACTGAAGCCGGTGTTGCTGATGGCAAAATGGGAGACTTAGTGGCGGACTACGATGCGGTTTCGCGGAGTCCGTCACTGCTGAGCTGGGACTGTCCACCTGCTGCTGGGGTGGTGGATGCTGGAGGCCAAACGGCGGACTGCAAGGAGAATCCGCTGAGTCTGCCGCTGCTGAATTGAGTGAGCTATAAGGGGTGCGAGCAGGAGAGTGCCCGCGGAGTCCTCCATGTCCACACGAGGTTATGCGGACTGGGACTGTCTTCTGGAGCATCTGCTGTCTGGTGGGCTGGAAGGAGTCCGCTACTGCTGATTGAGTCCGCGCCAAGGCCGCGGACTGAGGAGGAGTTGACCCTGCTTCTGCCGAGAAGCTGGCGCTGTCCAAGGAATGGCGGACTGCAAAGAGAGTCCGCCAAGTCCACCGAGTCTGCGGCTGCTGCAAAGCTAAGTCCGCTTACGTTGGAGATGGAGAGACTGGCTGTTGCTGTTGGGGTTCAGCGATAAAGGCGGACTGGAAGTCTCGACCGCACTTCGAGTCCGCCGAGCTCGCGATGGACGGGACATTGCTGCTGGTCTTGGCGGGTGGCCGGAGCTGGAGTCCGCGCTCTGTAGGCGGGCTGGAGGAGTCGGCTAGTTCCTGCAGAGGACGCGGCTTGTTGCCGACCTGGGAGGATAGGGAGTTGAGTCCGGCAGAGAAACACCTGCGGAGAGAAGCTTGCGGTTAAGCTGAAAAAGAGGGAGGCCTGCAGAGGCAGACTGCGGAAGCAGCTCGCGGCCCCTGCCGACCAAGGTAAGGCATACAGCCTAGTCGGTCAGACCGCAGAGACCGCGCAAGCCGCGCGGCCTGAGCGGACAGTGAATTCTGTCCGCCCTCCCTAGGGCATCACGACCTCCAGGAGGAATCCGGGGCAGACCGCGACGAGCGAGCTGGCTGCCTTGGGAAGGATCGCCGATTTTTGGGTTAACATAATCCCCGCACTTTTTTAAGTTCCGAATAGAACTTCGAAAAAGTTGTAGACCCACGAAAATCGTGATCCACACCAATGGAAAGAGAAGGGGCAAGGAGAGATAGAACCTGAATCCTCTCCTTAGGAGTTTGGTGTTGCCTATCTATTTTCCTGCAAGAGGAAAGTTAGGGTAGGCATGTATGGGTGGTACATCTTGTGCGTACCTGAGTTTGCCTTTGCAAAATGAAGAAGATGTGTCTTCCACTAAGTTCTGAAAGGAACTTGCAAGTCTTTGCTGGTTTCTGTGAAGAAACTTGCAAGGGTCTGCTGATCTCTGTAAGAAGAGAGTTAGGAGCAGGCAAAACATGAAAATAGCTTGCAAGTGCCTGTGAAGAAACTTGCAAGGATATGTTGTTTTCTGCAAAGTGAGAGTTAGAAGCAGGTATTGTATACAAAGAATAAGCTGCAAGTACCCGGATATGATTTGCAGGTGCCTGCTAACCACTGCAAAGAAAAGAGTGAGTCACAGACATAGAATAATGAATAAAACTGCAAGTACCTGGATGAGTCTTGCAGACGCCTGCTGATCTCTACAAAGAGAAGAGTTAGAAGCAGACAATATACAAAAGAAGCTTGCAAGTATCTGGGAGAAGGCTTTCAAGTATTTGCTAGTCTCTATAAGAAAAGAGTTAGGAGCAGACATACATATATGAAAGGAGCTTGCAAGTACCTGGGAGAAGGCTTGCAAGTGTTAACTGTTGATAAGATAAGGTCGATATGACCAAATAGTAGAGGAAGTGCCTGATATATCTTGGTAGAGCTTTGAGCAAGCAATGCATATAAGATGAGCATAAGCAAAGTGATGTTGGAAATCGTTTTGGTAGGTCGGATTAACCTGTTCACCTGTAAAAGAAGGCAGTTGACAAAGAAGACGTCTATACTCGGAGATGACCAGGAAAGACTGGATGCTGCCACAGGAGATCACTCGTGTGCCTTATGCATCGCTTGCCTGAGAAAGGTCATCCGGAGTATAGTCCTACTCAAAGCGGGCTGGCCGCGCATCCTCTAGGAGGGCACAAAAGAGAAAAGCAAGGAGAATCCTCAGAAGGATCGCTAGAGGCACTGATCACATGCTTCGGGTTACTACATCACTGATCAATGAGACTGGTTGCTCCAAGAGGCATATAGCTTGTTTGTGGATTGATCAGTGGAGTTGAGGACCCCGGTAAAGCATGGATTGGGAGCACTAGAGAACGCTCGGCCATCACAGTTGTGAGATGATCGAAGAGACAAGACTACGCTTGGTCGCCATTGCTTGTCAAGCAAAGATCACCGTAACTGTGATGTATCCTAACATAGCACAGCAGGGCTAACACATGGGGGCCTCCCTAGCACGCACTCTGTGTTAGATGTCGGTTAGGATCCAAAGTCCAGTATTCCTTCGCATGAGAGTTGGATAGCCCCCACTACACACATATGCGAAATCTCCCCGCGATATGCGGTCACTGTGGTCTTACGCCGGAATCCAATCCCAAGGGGGCCTATAGCAAGACTCGGCGACATCTCTGTGGCTCAGTGATCTCTTGGAGAAGAGATAATAGAGGAGGAAGCAATATAAGAAGGGAACTGTGTCAGTATGGGATCCCTGATAAAAGTTTTGTTGAAAAGCAAGAATAAACACTAAGAAGTGTTTCGTAAAGAGAATGTTTGAAAGGGTAAGAGTAGAGATAACTGATGCTTAAGATCACGGCAGTGAACCGGTCGCACAAGTAATATAAAATGGGGGTTTTCCCAAGTATCGATCTCACAAGTAACACAGTAAGGTGGAGTTAATTTCGAAGAGGACTTGAGATTGAAGTCCTTAGGTCGGAGCTAACTATGGGGTCTTTGATATTGCGGATAAAGAAAATAAAACACTATCAACTACTCCTATGCAACGCCGCTATGCGATGCTTCGCCAGGCGGGATGGAAGACTAGTCGGGCCGCTATGCACCGAATCACTAGGCGGATGGACGAGAAGGCTAGCGGATGAGGTGGTTAGAACGGCGGAATGAGGGTCGTGAGCACCTCTTCGCAACGCATGCCACTAGCAATTGCTTGTGCGGCAAGGGTGGATGGTGGTGGATGGAATATGGCGCACCTCAAGCAACTAAAGCGTAAACAAACACAGAATCACATAGACATGAATCTAGTAAAGTTTACATCTAAAGTGCAACAACATCAATATAAATGAAGTTTTAACACACAAATACAACAATAAAGGAAGAACAAGGCAAGAGATCGACCGAATCCGAAGTCTTGCTGAGGATTCACGGTTGGAATCGTCGGGTTGTCAATCCGCGTTCAAGCTCGGTCCTCAACTGCGTCCGGGATAGAGAAGGGCTGTCACCACCTTCCAATGGCCCGTCTTCTTCGTCTCACGATAGCGGACGAAAGTTGCAAACTTCCCTTTACTTGATGGCTATGGCGTTGGAACTTGAAATGAACCCAAGAGATGATGGAGGAGACCGAGAGGAAGCTCCGGCTTGGATTTGGCGGTGAAAGCTTGCCCGGAGCACCTCCCTAGGGTGGAAGATGAAGGGGAACGGCGGAGAATGCGGAAAACGGCGGAGAAATGTCGAGCTCCGGATCCTCTTCTCGAATTAGGGCGAGACCTGCACTATTTATACAAAGCAGAATGAACAATGCGCATGATCACAGGCGCACGACCACTACGCATTATGTCTGGTGCTCGTGCGCACTGGCATGGAAGATCAGGAAGAAGATCTGGGATAACGCGCACGAGTAGTGGCGCACGACCAGTGGTCGTGCGCACTAAGTCCAATGGTCGTGCGATTACCCCAGACAGTACTCCAGAAATGAGGAATCAATGCACACGATCAGTGGCGCACGACCGGTGGTCGTGCGCAATATGTAAAGTGGTCGTGCGCTTACCCAGGCTGATTCTGGAAAACGAAGAGTAGTGCGCACGATCGGGGGCGCACGACCAGTGGTCGTGCGCATTATATCCCATGATCGTGTGCAGTATTTCTGTTTCACAACCATCTCGGAACACGCACACGACCCCTGTACCGATAGGAAAAACAAATCACTAATCTGTGCAGACATTCCAGGCAATCACAAAAAAGGAGTACAAACAATAAAAGTAACAAAATACACAACCACAGGCATAAATGTGCACTTCCTATGGAAATATAGGCAAGATGAAATAGGAACGATAAAGAACTAAAAGTGAAGTGCAAACACGTGAAAACTAGCCCAGATGAGTCCGAAAATAGGTATATAAAGTGGACTCATCACACCCCGACTTAACTGTTTGGGCGTCCCGAGCAAACAAAATTTAAGCAGATAGGGAAAAATACTAGTTAACAAAGAAATTGTGATACGAAGTACCATGCGAAGTCGCATGCTCGCGCACGTAAAAATATAATAGAAGAAATTTCTAAGTATGCAGAATAGTTTATATTTTTCACAATGCGTATCAAAATTTTATTATTACTCAAAAATAAAATCACGGTGAATCATCCGGTCATGCGTAGGGAGAAAGTAGACTAATTGCTAGGCGAGCATTGCCAATGATCGGGGCTCCGGATAACCTCTAAAGGAATCCACCAATGTCGGTGACCATATGCTTGCCCTTTCGCATTCTCTCCACGGCACTGGTTTGGTCCACACACGAATCAGTAGGACTTGAGGTGAATAGATGGGGCTTGGATTTCGGTGAGGTAAACAATGATAAACAGGAAGGCTATGCACCTAACCCAAATGAGCTATCATAAAAAGAATCTCTCTACTAAGCAAAATACATGCGGGTACACCACACCCCCAAACTTAACTTTTCAAATATGGGTGTGTGTACCGCCTACTCCAAATACATTTTCATTTCCAAAATGATTTTCAATTAAAACTTTTTCTTTTCACTTTTTTTTTTCTTTACAAATATTTTTCTCTTTTTTTTTCTTTATTCAAATCATCTTTTTATTTTTGCAATTTCAGCAAATATAACATTAGAGCACATCCACATTTTCACATGTAATAACACCACATCACATCCCAACATGAAAATATAAAACACTAAACTCGACTTGGGTGTGCGACTAGGATTGGCTATGAGGCTTTGGTGAAATCATGGTGGAGCTGAATCAAAAGGAGGGGTAGGCACAACAGGGCTAGCGAGGATATGATGTTAGGAATGGTACAAAGCTCAACCGGGCCAAAATGATGGCCTACATCACTCTCATGCATGACTAACCTATACCCATGCTTCAAAAATAGCTTGGGGCAAGTTCTTATCCAACGAGAAAGACTATCCATCCTCCCGACTCGAGCAATACAAAACTAACGGTCGTCTACACACATCCCTAAGCTACCGTCGGATTTACACCGGATTCACCAACTTTTGAGTAGAATAAAAAGTATTTACGCAATTAGAAAAATATAAAACTAAAAGCATACAGAAAAATAAAATCTACTCCAATTTCTACACGAGACGAGACCAGTTGACTAGGAGCACAGCAAGGTCAACATTTTACTCCGTCTCACAATCCTAAGCCAACACCATAATTTTCCCAAATCTAACGAAGAAATGAGTTTAACTCGCGGCACACTAACAGCAAAGCACGCGCTCATGTGGGTGCAGTGGTGTGTGATGCAATGAACTAATCAAGATAAAACTATAAAAGCTTCTAGTATGCACATGAGATGTGCATGTGCAATAGGTAACAGATCTTTCCCCCAGACTTAAACTAAGCAAAACAGCATATAATAGAGAAATTAAAATCATAAAGAGCTAAGGGAAGAGGTTACCCAATGCTCAGCTAGTGAGCATACCAGAAGACGCGTGGAAAACCGAAGCAGCCCCGCCATACGAAGAATCACAACCCTGCCAATGCAATTTTCCAAGAATACCTGCAGGGGTGAGCTTCGTAAAAACAAAATATACAAAAAGAAATGCTAAAATTAAAATAGACAAGAAAAATAAAATGCAGAAAATGAAAGATAAGTACCGGGGTTATTGTCATCCCAGCACGACTTATTAAATTCGAAACAGTTCTAGCTAATGGGCCTATGAAATAAAAAGTGCACAGGTAATTGTTCCAATATCCGTTTCGGTAACGGGTACCGATACGGTGATAGAACAGTTACCCCTCTACCTAAATAATCATACATGCCCAACACAGGTAGAGGAAATAGGAAATAAGAAGAGGAGAAGCACTGGTCCTCGCTCATCTTATCACAAAATAAATCCTTGCCTAGCAAGGTATCGTCTACCACAGGCCCGCAGGAGGCAATGGCAACGGCATGAGCACAAAGCTCATCGTCATCCCAACGTACCTGTGGAGACTCATCCTGCACAGGCTCAGATAAGGAAGAAGGATCAAGAAATAAAGGAGAAGAAGAAGTAAAATAATCAGAAATAGGGGGAGTGTTCCCGGTCTCACTCCCAGCAGGATCCAAGCATAGATCACTGTCGGTATCATACGAGTCGTACCGAGGGGAATCCGAGAACTCAAGGTCCGCGGTGGTAAGAGGAACGGCCTCATCCAATAAGGAGGTGCAAACCTCCGCATCGGAAAGAGGGTATTCCTCATCCCAACGGGGTGCGTAAAAGTGTTCCGAAGATCCACCTTCTCCGTCGGAGATTGAGGAATCATCATCCCACTTCGGCGCAACCTCGGGCACCGAATCATCCACAAATACGGCATCATCAACTGACTCACACAAAAATGGAGTAGCACAATCCGGCAAAAATTGCGGAGGGGCAAGGCTGCTCTCAAAATCAAGCACTGAATGAGCAGGCCCCATCGCAAAATCATTCGCTGACGCCACCCCGTCGACGACCGGAACAATCTCATCGTCCCATACAGGAGCGTCCATGAGTTCCTGCTCCTCTTTTTGTTGGCTAACACCAGAGTGATCATCATCACTCGAGGAAAGCTCGTAAAAAGGGATCGAGGGACCCATGAAAGAGTTGTATGCGGCCAGAGATTCTTCAGTAATCTCAACGGGTAAAGAATGAGCAAAGTGTGTTATATCAGTGTATGGGCCAGGCAACACCCTGGTAGGCATGTCCACAACAGTCTTCCGCGAACGGGAGGTTGTTGTGCACACGCCCTCAGAGGGAGAAGGCTTGCACAAATGAGGGCAATCCTTCAACATGTGGCCCACACCTTGACATAACAAACACCGAATGCAATGCTCGGCATTCATAACAGCAATGGCATCGATGGATCGGCGCAAAGTGTCAAGGATACGGCACTCAGCATCAGGATCCATCACGAACACAAATAATTGCTGAAAAAGTGCTACACAGCTAAAATGAAAATAACACGGATCTGCTATCTAAATCAAAAATCACAAAAGGGGTAAAAAGAAATAAGCAAAATAAAAATTCTAATAACAAAAGCAAATAAAAATAAAAAAAATGATATGCACAAATGGAAAAGGGCTTCAATCTATTATCTCCCTCTCCACAAACTCACATGACTGTGTTCCCCGGCAACGGCGCCAAAAACTTGATGTTTAAGATCACGGCAGTGAACCGGTCGCACAAGTAATATAAAATGGGGGTTTTCCCAAGTATCGATCTCACAAGGAACACAGTAAGGTGGAGTTAATTTCGAGAAGGACTTGAGATTGAAGTCCTTAGGTCGGAGCTAACTATGGGGGCTTTGATATTGCGGATAAAGAAAATAAAACACTATCAACTACTCATATGCAACGCCGCTATGCGATGCTTCGCCAGGCGGGATGGAAGACTAGTCGGGTCGCTATGCATCGAATCACTAGGCGGATGGACAAGAAGGCTAGCGGATGAGGTGGTTAGAACGGCGGAATGAGGGTCGTGAGCACCTCTTCGCAACGCACGCCACTAGCAATTGCTAGTGCGGCAAGGGTGGATGGTGGTGGATGGAATATGGCACACCTCAAGCAACTAAAGCGTAAACAAACACAGAATCACATAGACATGAATCTAGTAAAGTTTACATCTAAAGTGCAACAACATCAATATAAATGAAGTTTTAACACACAAATACAACAATAAAGGAAGAACAAGGCAAGAGATCGACCGAATCCGAAGTCTTGCTGAGGATTCAAGGTTGGAATCGTCGGGTTGTCAATCCGCGTCCAAGCTCGGTCCTCAACTGCGTCCGGGATAGAGAAGGGTTGTCACCACCTTCCAATGGCCCGTCTTCTTCGTCTCACGATAGCGGACGAAAGTTGCAAGCTTCCCTTTGCTTGATGGCTATGACGTTGAAACTTGAAATGAACCCAAGAGATGATGGAGGAGGCCGAGAGGAAGCTCCGGCTTGGATTTGGCGGTGAAAGCTTGCCCGGAGCACCTCCCTAGGGTGGAAGATGAAGGAGAACGGTGGAGAAGGCGGAAAACGGCGGAGAAATGTCGAGCTCCGGATCCTCTTCTCGAATTAGGGCGAGACCTGCACTATTTATACAAAGCAGAAATGAACAATGCGCACGATCACAGGCGCACGACCAGTGGTCATGCGCACTATGTCTGGTGCTCGTGCGCACTGGCATGGAAGATCAGGAAGAAGAACTGGGATAACGCGCACGAGTAGTGGCGCACGACCAGTGGTCGTGCGCACTAAGTCCAATGGTCGTGCGATTACCCCAGACAGGACTTCAGAAATGAGGAATCAATGCACAAGATCAGTGGCGCACGACCGGTGGTCGTGCGCAATATGTCCTGTGGTCGTGCGCTTACACAGGCTGATTTTGGAAAACGAAGAGTAGTGCGCACGATCGGGGGCGCACAACCAGTGGTCGTGCGCATTATATCCCATGATCGTGCGCAGTATTCCTGTTTCACAACCATCCCGGAACACGCACACGACCCCTGTACCGATAGGAAAAACAAATCACTAATCTGTGCAGACATTCCAGACAATCACAAAAAAGGAGTACAAACAATAAAAGTAACAAAATACACAACCACAGGCATAAATGTGTACTTCCTATGGAAATATATGCAAGATGAAATAGGAACGATAAAGAACTAAAAGTGAAGTGCAAACGCGTGAAAACTAGCCCAGATGAGTCCGAAAATAGGTATATAAAGTGGACTCATCAATAACTCATCATGGTCGTGAGAGAATTTGGAGGACTATGAAGTCCTTTGCTGGCTTAGAATAGCCTTCCAAGCACACCCTCGTCATCGGCATCGAAGCATTCGACATTTTGTTAACAACGAGGAGAGGGGGTTCTTCGACTAGGCTCACCCCTCTTGAGCTGCAAGGAATGTCTGCAACTTCTTTGCCTTTTGAGGTTGCTGGATCAGGGCGATCTTCTTTGGGAAGCAGGTCACGCATCTTACCCTATCGGAGCATCCTTTGCACAAGCTGGCGGAGTGCTCGACAGTTCTCAGTCAGGTGACCTGGCTCTTTGTGGAATTCGCAGTAAGGTTCTGAATCCCTAGACCTTTGATCAGCTGGTCGGTAAGGTTTTTTGTAGCTAGCCCTATCTTTCATGATCTGGCTTATTTCTAGAACGGCTTCATCTAGTTCAGACTCATGCAAGTCATCATCTTGCTGATGGTAGACTGCAGTTGTTTGAGAAGAAGCTAGTGGTAGCAATGAATCTAGAGCACGATCACGGCTCATGAAAGGGTATCGATGGCACTGAAACTTTTTTCCCTTCCTCAAATGAGTTGGGAAATCGTTGCGAGGAGACCTCGGAGGCTGCTTGTGAAAAGTATCTTTCTCTGATATGAGCTTGGAGACGAAGCCTGGGTTGCTCTTTTTGCCTCGGATGTATGAGTTGGCTAGAGCAATCAACTCTTGGTATGTCTTTGGAACATAGACATTGGCTTCAAACTTGAGAGGCCCTTCACAGAGACCGTGGATAAGAGCCACTCGGTACACTTCTTGGCTAACAATCTCGATGTCCAAAATTTCTCTTTGGAAACGATCAACGAACTGAGACCAAGTTTCATTGTCACGTTGCTTGATCTCAAAAAGGGCTTCAGGACTGCCCTTTCTCTGGCTGGAGGTAAAGAATCTGAGCAAGAACTCCCTTCGCAGATCAGCAAAGGAAGTGATGGAGTGAGGGCGAAGACCATAGAACCAGTCCCTCACTTGCCCATCAAACGTTGTGACAAGAAGCTTGCACTTGGTTGCATCTGACAGAGTCTTGAGAGCAACAGCCGATTCAAAGGCTTGAAGGTGTTTTATTGGATCAGTCTCTCCGGTGTAGATTGACAGTTGAGGCTCTCTAAAGTTTGCTGGAGTTGGTTCATGACGAACATTCTCTGCAAATGGCGAAGGCTCTTCCTGTTCTCCTACAGCATAAGGATAAAAAGGAGCATAAGCTACAGCTCCAAAAGGAGCAGGAGGGTAAAAGGGAAAAGTTGCTGCAGGAGTAAAAGCAGGAGCTGCAGGGTAAGGGTGACTTCCCTGAAAGTTGAGAAATCTAGCAGGGCTTCCCCGGGCTGCTTTTCGGAAGAAGTTTTGGCGAGCAGCAAATTCTTCATCTTGAGGTCGCAGAGGAGCTACAGGCCCTTGCGGGAAGGTTGATGTATAAGGAGGATAGACCGACGGGCAAGTTGGAGGACAAGCTTGATGATGCTCCAAAGTTGGTGCTGGATTGATTGGAGCAGCTGAAGCAGCTGGAGCTGTTGCTGGTTGAGAGTCTAGTCGCTGTGTGATCATAGCGAGCATTTGGTTGATTGCTTGGAACTGCTGAGCATTCTCACGGCACGATTGCTCAAGGGCCTCCCAGAGTGGATCATCTCTAGGACTTAGAGCAAAGTTCTCGGCTAGTTGACGATCTGACATGGATAACTATCGTTGTTCACCATCTGTTCGGATCTGAAGGTCACATGTTAACTGTTGATGCGCGAAAACGGCACCGCCTAGTTAACACAGAGGGGGTGTGTTCGGTCTCACAAGCTGAGTGGAGAAAAGGATAAATGCTGCGGGGGAAGAGGAAGGAAGGAAGCTTCTGAGTGCTCGAGAGTGGAGCAAACGCTTGTCAAGGAGTTGCGGGGATAGAGAAGAGGGTGCTGAGAGTGGCCGGGAAAGCTGATGAGAAAAGGAGGTTGATCAGGAGCTGTCGAGCAGACGGGTACTTGGACGGTTGTACTTGCAGGTTGATGCCGAGAGGAGGCTGAGCTGATAAAAAGAGAGGGGGTCGCTAGCAGCAGCAACAGCAGACTTCGACCGCCGCTGCTTAAATGTCACTCTTGTGACGGGCTTTCCTTTGATTAATAGCGAGAGTTACAGCTTGTTAATACACCTTTTCAAGAAAGCAGTAAAGGGTACAAGAAGGAAGCTGGCGGCTAAGGAAGAAGTGCAAGAAGAGGCCCCGCGGACTGAAGAGCGTAGCCGGCAGGCCGCGCGGTTAAGGGAAACAGGAGACCGCGCGGACTGGAGAACCAGAGGCCAGCAGGCCGCGCGACGAAAGGCACAGAGGGGGGTGCGGACTGAGAAATGGAGTCCGCAGGAGGTGGGCTTGCTGGTTGACTTTGAGCGTGAGCACCTTGGCGATGATGAGACCTCCCTTATGAGAGGCATGAGGGTCTATTTATAGGCCCGAGGAGGTAACGGCTTGCGGTGACGTTACCCCCGGTGAGATGGTAACTTGAGCGAGAAGGAGACGGAGTCCGCCGAGCCCGCAATAGGCCGCGCGGTCTGGGACTTGGTACTGAAGTCGGTGCTACTGACGACAAAATGGGAGACTTAGTGGCGGACTGCAATGCGGGTTCGCGGAGTCCGTCACTACTGAGCTGGGACTGTCCGCCTGCTGCTGGGGTGGCGGATGCTGGAGGGCAAGCGGCGGACTGCAAGGAGAATCCGCTGAGTCCGTCGCTGCTGAACTGAGCGAGCTATAAGGGGTGCGAGCAGGAGAGTGCCCGCGGAGTCCGCCAAGTCCGCACGAGGTTATGCGGACTGGGACTGTCTTCAGGAGGATCTACTGCCTGGCGGTCTGGAAGGAGTCCGCTACTGCTGACTGAGTCCGCGCCAAGGACGCGGACTGAGGAGGAGTTGACCCTGCTGCTGCCGAGAAGCTGGCGCTGGCTAAGGAAAGGTGGACTGTTGGAACACCCTATTACTGATTTGGGTCAGGATCACAATGTCTCTAGGAAACCAATTTTTGACCTCCTGTATAGCTCAAAAGGTCAATTAGAATTGAGTCTAAGGGTTAGAAGTCTAAGTTTGGAAGCTGCCCTCAAGAACAAGACTTTTTCAGTTTGAGACTAAGTCATATCGTCGAGCTCAGCACGACGATTCGTCGAACTCCGATCGACGATCGTCTAGCTCAACTTCGACAGATCGTCGAACTCCATTCGACGATCGCTGAGCTCAACTTCAACATATCGTCGAACTCCATTCGACGATCTGTGAGCTCAGTTCGACGATCTTGACTCAGTAATGAATCTCTATCTCTGAGCTCAGTTCGACGATCTTTGAGCTCAGATCGACGATATTTTTGTTGCCGTATAAGTTCATATCGCTGAGCTCAGTTCGAATATAGTAGAGCTAAGTTCGACGTTTTCTGATGACTTCAAGGATTTTCAAGATTCAAATTCAGATCAGTTAAGGAATTATTCAGCAATTAATTCAGAAGATTTTCTAGCCGTTTTCATTTATTTCTGGGCCAAGTTTCAAGGGATTTTCAAGTAATATTTCTGTGGACTTTCCTCCAGAAGACATTTTGCAATTAAGGATGCAATTAATGCAGGCCAACGGCTATTCTTGACAGAGAATGTTTTTCTATTCAGTACCAGAGAATAAAAGAAAAGATTTTTGAATCTCTCAAGACATCAATAATCCTCAGAACACAGACAAGAAGAAAAAAGCTCAAAATATTCTCTGTCTCAAAGAGTTCTCTGAAGAACACACACCCAAGGAGATCAAACTTTCTGAAATCTTCTGATCTCTCTTGTCTCAAGTATTCAAGGCCAACATCTTTCAAGACTCCAGACACCTAACATTTCAGCTGTTGCTGAAATCATCTTTTGCTGGAGATCAATTTCTGAAGGCCTATCACCCTACAGCAAAGCTTCTTTTCCTGAACATCTCAAGGACTCAGGGAGAGCTTTGACACCATCAAATTCACATAGTCTTCTCAGCTGCTTTGAGAAAGAGAATACTTCCATCACTCTCTCATCCCCATCTCTGTAAAGGGTTTCTCAAACTCCCTTCAAAAGTTTGAGCTTAGTTTTTGAGCACCTTGTCAAAAGCTCATTGGTGGCAAGACACCTGATCAAAAAATCTGATTTGGTTTTTGAGCACCTTATCAAAAGCTCATTGGTGTCCAGGACACCTGATCAACTCATCCTGCAGTGGATTCCTACCTAGGGTGGTAGAAGAGTGGATGTACCCAAGTTTAGGGGAACCACTATAGCTACTTGTGTCATCTGGATTGCTTGTCTTTATTTTTGTTTCTGCCTGTGATTGTTCTGTGATTATTTTGTGATTATTTTAGTTCTGTGATTAGATTTAATAATTGCTTCCCTGCTCACTCAGATTACAACAAGTGTTGTAAAAAGTTTTCAAGCACCATATACTCTATTCACCCCCCTCTAGAGTATATCAGATCTAGCTGCACTTTCACGGACTGCAAAGAGAGTCTGCCAAGTCCACCGAGTCCGCGGCTGCTGCAAAGCTGAGTCCGCTTACGTTGGAGATGGAGAGCCTGGCTGTTGCTGTTGGAGTTCAGCGACGAAGGCGGACTGGAAGTTTCGACCGCACTTCGAGTCCGCCGAGCTAGCGATGAACGGGACGTTGCTGCTGGTCTTGGCGGGTGGCCGGAGCTGGAGTCCGCGCTCTATAGCCGGGCTGGAGGAGTGGGCTAGTTCCTGCAAAGGATGCGGCTTGTTGCCGACCTGGGCGGATAGTGAGTTGACTCTGGCAGAGAAACACCTGCGGAGACAAGCTTGCGGTTAAGCTAAAAAAGGGGGCAGCCTGCAGATGCGGACTGCGAAAGCAGTCCGCGGCCCCTGCCTACCAAGGGAAGGCGCGCGGCCTGGTCAGTCAGACTGCTGAGACCGCGCAAGCCGCGCGGCCTGAGCGGACAGAGAATTTTGTCCGCCCTCCCTAGTGCATCACGGCCTCCAGGAGGAACCCGGGGCAGGCCGCGACGAGCGAGCTGGCTGACTTGGGAAGGATCGCCGATTTCGGGGTTAACACCGTCAACCCTGTCTGCGTAGTCTGCGCGGATAGGTTGCTCAAGTCCTCCATTCACCTACTTTCACTTCACAATTTTCAACACTCCCCCTTGAAGTGAGAAGTTGTGAATAACTCCAGCAGCTCCCGTACCCTTGCCCCTGGTCCCTCTGATAGCATCTACGAGGAGATGTCCAAGACATAGTCCTCGCCCCGCATATCATGGACCATGAGGGAGCCCTCCAGCATCTCCCAAAAGGACTCATGCTTCCCTCTGCATTCTTCATCAGCTTCAACCTCCACTCATGCATCATAGGAGTATCACCAACAACCTTGGGCACAAGGTCCCAAGCCTTGTCACCGCTGAGAGTAGTCACCTCTTCATCCTTGTTGTCAACCACCTCCTTGATTCTAGAAGGATCATCACAGCTAGAAGGTACTTGCTCGACCTGAGGGAATGCAAGGAAACATGGGACCAAGCCCGTCATGTTCCCTTCGCTATATCGAGCTGGTGGCTTACTGATCCTCTTCGATCTTCGAAGAACCTGATCATGGCTAACCACCTACACTGCTCCTCCTGAACCAGCTCCGTTCACGGGCAAACTCGGAACAATGCTTCCCTTGCTTCCTGAACAAGAAGCCTCCTTACTGGAACCAGCAGCACCTAGAGCAATGCTCCCCCTGCTACCTGAACTAGAAGTCTTCCCTCTTGAACAAGAACTACTTGGAACATCGCTCCTCCTGCTTCCCGAACCAGAAGCCTCCGCCTTCGAGCCAGAAGAACTAGGAGCATCATTCCCCCTGCTTCCTGACCCTGACGCCTTTGCCCCAGAGCTAGAACAACCTGGAGCTCCTGGTGACTCAGGCAGCTCCAACTGAACCTTAGCAGCAGCCTCATTCAGCCCACCATCTGACCTTCTCACCTCTAGCTCCACATAAGAGCTATCCCAATATGATGTCAACTCATCGAAGACAACGTATCTCGACACAATGAGTCTCTTCGTCGCAGGATCCAGACACCTCCGTCTTCTTCTCTGCTCATCAGACCCAATAAAGGCTAGCTTCGTCTTGAGAGCATCCGGAGAGTGTACGTAGCAGGTAGATCCAAACACCCTTAGGTGCTTTACACTGGGCTTTACTCCGAACATCAGCTCATAAGGAGTCTTCACATTGATCGGACTAAGAGGCATCTGATTAATGACATGAGCAGCACAGGCCATCCCTTCCGCACAAAGAGCCTTAGGAACGTCTTTACTCTGAAGCCAACACTTGCAGATCTCTGTCAACCAACGAATCATCCGAGATGCAATACTACCTTGCTGCGAAGTATGTCCGCAAGAAAGCTCCTTCCGGATCCCTTGCTTCCTGCAAAAGGTCGAGAACTCGGTTGAGCCAAACTCACCACCGATGCTTGTCCTCAACTTCTTGATCCACAGGCCAAGCTGGCCTTCCACAAGCTTCTTGAACTCCACAAACAAGCGTATCATGTTTGACTTCGCCTTCATGAAGTATACCCAAGTATACCTTGAATAGTCATCAATCAATATCAGCATGTACCTGCTGCCTCCAAGACTGGCGGTGACGGTCGGTCCAACCAGAGCACAATGGACAACCGCCAAAGGTGCTTTACATCTGAATTGTGTCTTATCAACCATAAAGAGATAAGCTTCACCTTGCTGACATCCCGCACATCCCCGACCATCGCCATAGGATGACAATCTAGGCATACCTCTAGCGAGTCTTCTTTTCGCCATTGCTTTCAGCTTGTTCATCCTTACATGCCCCAGTCTTTCATGCCAGATAGTTGTACTATCACTGGCCTTCATCCGATCAGCACCTGAACCTGTTGAAGACCCAACTAAGTTCTTCTCCTTGCCTCCAACATGAGCTACGTTTGCCGAGAGCAAGACAACCTTGCACTCTTTCCTGAGATGACCATGTTGCTTGCATTTATAGCACCTTGGTCCCTCCTTCCTCTTCCCATCACGCCTAGGAAAAACACTCCTCTCTTGCTGATATGAAGTAGATGGACCATCTTCTGCAGCAACCTTCACCTCGTTCCTGAATAACCCATCAATGGAAGTCCAGACCTCCGAAGCTGAATGACATCCACTGATGTGGTCCAAGAGCTCCGATGAGATCACCTGCTTGAGAATAGACTCCGCTTTCGCATTTGTCTCCTTCCAAGCTCTCATCTCTTCAGCATTGTCAGCAGTAGCCTCTTGTCTTTCAGCTCTGCATACTACCTCCCAAAGGTCCTCTCCAAGAAGACAGCTCTCCATACAAGACTTCCACTTAACAAAGTTCGTCTCTATAAGGAGTTTAATTCCAAGACAACTTGCATCTTCCACTGCCATGGTTCTACCACTGGTTCCCTCTTCACAAGAGCAGCAACCACTTTAGTTGATCACTGTTTATCCACTTCAGTCCAGCTCTGATACCATGTTAAAATTCAAACAACCTGGTCCTGATACCAAGTAGAATTTTCTCGAGGTGATCAACGAGATAGCCTGACGCCAAATTAATATTTCAGACCTATCAAGATCACATCTTGATCATGCGGAAATTTTTCTGGACCTTGAAGTGAGCAGGGGTTATCTCAACTTAAGTCAGTCAACCAAAAAACACATGCAGCACAAGAGTCTTATTGATTAACAGCAATCTTCTTTACAAGGCGAGACATACATGGCGTGACATGCTTCACCAAATAACCACCAAAGGGAGAGCAGAGACTAAAAATACAAGACAAGACAAACAAGCCACGCGGACTCAACACTAAGCCGCCGGTCTATTGCTGTGGAGTACGCACAGTCCGACAGGCCGCTAGACCGCAACCCAAGACGCACGGACTACCCCTTATTCCAATGCTTGCTCTAGCTGCCGATCTGCAAGCCGCCTGACCGCGAGGTCACCTAGCCGCCAGACCGCATAAGCTGCGATGCCGAATAGAATAGTCCGCCTGAAGCAGGCGACTTATTGAACCCCAAACCAAGTTGCCAAAGAGAAGACCGTCTGGTCGCAGTCCGCGACTTGCTGTTTACCGTCTGTTTCTTAACCGCAAAGTTCGCACTGTCCCGGGCCGCAATCAGAGCCAAGTCCTGACTTTCCAGTGCTATCCGCACAACCTGCACAGCACAACCCGGTCAACTCAACCAAACCGCGCGGACACCAAAAAGCAGTCCAGAGCAACTAAAACGGGCTCAAGATACTATTCACTTATTCATGGAGGTTACTATTCCTGATGTGACATGGATCCTATTTATAGGCACGATGATGAGTGTAGTCACCGCCCTAACCGATAGGATTACCGCCACATCCCACAGCAAGACATCTCCGCAGTCCGCAGATACAATCCAGTCTGTCGCGTCTGTGCAAGATAGTGAGTCCTCCATAGCTTCTCCAAGGCCGGATACAATCGTCAGTCCACCTTGTCGCCGAAGGCCAAGACAGGAACACCATAGCCTGACTCCGCAGCAACATTGTCTGTCAATCCACGAACACAGCACTAGTCCGCTTACCCGAGCCCACAGCCTCGCCACAAGGCAAATGCCGGACTCAGCGGATACGCAGCTTCTGTTCGCTCATGCCGAGCCCACGGCTTCGCCACCAAGGCACCAGCCGGACTCAGCGGACACACTGTTCCAGTCCGCCCATACTGCGGACAGCACTAGTCTGAATATCCCTGCAGAAAACTCCAGTCCGCATACCGAGTCAGCCTCGTTACCAAGACACCTACCGAACTCAGCGGACGCTACTCCAGTCTGCTTAAACAGCAGACTTCTCCAGTCCGCAAATCCCAAGTCCACAGCCACGCCAGCATGGCAGCTTTCGGACTCAGCGAACTCCAACTCTAGTCCGCACGCAGTTGCAGACACAAACTCCAGTCCGCTTTCTCCAAACTCGCAACCAAGGCACCTAGCACTTCTGCCGAGCTTGGCGGACTAAGACATAGTCCGCACTCCACTGCGCGATCTCCCCGGACTGAGCCAACCATGGACTTAGTTCAACACCAACCAAGTCCACACCACTGGCCACAAGGGCCAGTCCGCACTTACTGGCGGACACTGGATCCAAACCGCCTATCTCGGCGAGCTTTAGTATCAGTCCGCACTGACTGGCGGTCTCCGCGGCTTCCACTTGCCGCTCCACCAGAGAAAAACCAAGGCCTTTGCCAAGCCGGTCTGTCGAGCTCCAGTTCTTCAGTCTGCTTCATACCGGATGCCGCAGATATAGTTTCTATCCGCCCGATTACTTCCTGGGATCCAGCTGCTTGCTGAGGATACGTCGGCCTGGCATACCGCCACTGCTGTCTGCGTCGTCTGTGCGGACAGACCGCCCAGGCCGCTACAGAATAAACCGTCTGCAACATCCTTGCTAACCTAGCAGTCCACCAACCATGTCCGCGTAGTCCTTGCGGATAGGTTGTCCAAGTCCTCCATTCACCTACTTTCACTTCACAATTTTCAACACTCCCCCTTGAAGTGAGAGGTGGTGAATAACTCCAGCAGCTCCCGTAACCTTGCACCTGGTCCCTCCGATAGCATCTACGAAGGGATATCCAAAACATAGTCCTCGCCCCGCATATCATGGACCATGAGGGAGCCCTCCAGCATCTCCCAAAAGGAGTCATGCTTCACCCTGCCTTCTTCATCAGCTTCAACCTCCACTCATGCATCATAGGAGTATCACCAACAACCTTAGGCACAAGGGCCCAAGCCTTGTCACTGCTGAGAGTAGTCACCTCTTCAGCCTTGGTGTCAACCACCTCCTTGATTCTAGTGGGATCATCACAGCTAGAAGGTACTTGATCGACCTGAGGGCATGGAAGGAAACATGGGACCAAGCCCGCCGTGTTCCCTTCGCTATATCGAGCTGGTGGCTTACTGATCCTCTTCGATCTTTGAAGAACCTGATCATGGCTAACCACCTCCACTGCTCCTCCTGAACCAGCTCCGTTCCCAAGCAAACTCGGAACAATGTTTCCCTTGCTTCCTGAACAAGAAGCCTCCTTACTGGAACCAGAATCACCTGGAGCAATGCTCCCCCTGCTACCTGAACCAAAAGTCTCCTCTCTTGAACAAGAACTACTTGGAACATCGCTCCTCCTGCTTCCTGAACCGGAAGCCTCTGCCTTCGAGCCAGAAGAACTAGGAGCATCACTCCCCCTGCTTCCTAACCCTGACGCCTTTGCCTCGGAGCTACAACAACCTGGAGCTCCCGGTGACTCAGGCAGCTCCAACTGAACCTTAGCAGCAGCCTCCTTCAGCCCACCATCTGACCTGCTCACCTCTAGCTCCACATAAGAGCTATCCCAATATGACATCAACTCATCGTAGACAACGTCTCTCGACACGATGAGTCTCTTCGTCACAGGATCCATACAACTCCATCTTCTTCTCTGCTCATCATACCCAACAAAGGCTAGCTTCGCCTTGAGAGCATCCGGAGAGTTTACGTAGTAGGCAGATCCAAAAACCCTTAGGTGCTTTACACTGGGCTTTAATCTGAACATCAGCTAATAAGGAGTCTTCACATTGATCGGACTAAGAGGCATCTGATTGATGACATGAGCAGCACAGGTCATCCCTTCCGCCTAAAGAGCCTTAGGAATGCCTTTACTTTGAAGCCAACACTTGCAGATCTCCGTCAACCAACGTATCATCCGAGCTGCAATACTACCTTGCTGCGAAGTATGTACGCAAGAAAGCTCCTTCCGGATCCCTTGCTTCCAGCAAAAGGTCGAGAACTCTGTTGAGCCAAACTCACCACTGATGCTTGTCCACAACTTCTTGATCCGCAGGCCAAGCTGGCCTTCCACAAGATTCTTGAACTCCACAAACAAGCGTATCATGTTCGACTTCGCCTTCATGAAGTATACTCAAGTATACCTTGAATAGTCATCAATCAATATCAGCATGTACCTGCTGCCTCCAAGACTGGCGGTGACGGTCGGTCCAACTAGAGCACAATGGACAACCGTCAAAGGTGTTTTACATCTGGATTGTGCCTTATCAACCGTAAAGCGATAAGCATCACCTTTCTGACATCCCGCACATCCCCGACCATCGTCATAGAATGACAATCTAGGCAAACCTCTCATGAGTCTTCTTTTCGCCATTGCTTTTAGCTTGTCCATCCCTACATGCTCCAGTCTTTCATGCCAGATAGTTGTACTATCACTGGCCTTCATCCGATCAGCACTTGAACCTATTGAAGACACAACTAAGTTCTTCTCCTTGCCTCCAACATGAGCTACGTTCGCCGAGAGCAAGATAACCTTGCACTCTTTCCTGAAATGATCATGTTGCTTGCATTTATAGCACCTTGGTCTCTCCTTCCTCTTCCCATCACGCCTAGGAGAAACACTCCTCTCTTGCTGATATGAAGTAGAAGGACCATCTTCTGCAGCAACCTTCACCTGCTTCCTAAACAACCCATCAAGGGAAGTCCAGACCTCCGCAGCGGACCGACATCCAGTGATGTGGTCCAAGAGCTCCAATGAGATCACCTGCTTGAAAAAAGACTCCGCTTTCGCATTTGTCTCCTTCCAAGCTCTCATCTCTTCAGAATTGCCAGCAGTAGCCTCTTGTTTATCAGCTCCGTATACTACCTCCCAAAGGTCCTCACCAAGAAGACAGCTCTCTATACAAGACTTCCACTTAACAAAGTTCATCTCTGTAAGGAGTTCAATTCCAAGATAACTTGCATCTTCCACTGCCATTGTTCTACCACTGGTTCCCTCTTCACAAGAGCAACAACCACTTCAGTTGATCACTGCTTATCCGCTTCATTCCAGCTCTGATACCATGTTAAAATTCAAATAACCTGGTCCTGATACCAAATTGAATTTTCTCCAGGTGATCAACGAGATAGCCTGACGCCAAATTAATATTTCAGACCTATCAAGATCACACCTTGATCATGCGGAAATTTCCCTGTACCTTGAAGTGAGAAGGGGTTATCTCAACTTAAGTCAGTCAACCAGAAAACACATGCAGCACAAAAGTCTTATTGATTAACAGCAATCTTCTTTACAAGACAAGACATACATGGCGAGACATGCTTCACCAAACAACCACCAAAGGGAGAGCAGAGACTACAAATACAAGACAAGACAAACAAGCCGCGCGGACTCAACACTAAGCCATCGGTCTACTGTTGTGGAGTCTGCACAGTCCGCCAGGTCGCTAGACCGCAACCCAAGCCGTGCGGACTACCCCTTATTCCAATGCTTGCTCTAGATGCCGATCTGTAAACCGCCTGACCGCGAGGTCGCATAGACGCTAGACCGCACAAGCTGCGATGCTGAATAGAACAGTCCGCCTGAAGCAGGCGAATTATTGAACCCCAAACCAAGTTGCCAAAGAGAAGACTGTCTGGTCGCAGTCCGCGACTTGCTATTTACCGCCTATTGCTTAACCGCAAAGTCCGTACTGTCCCTGACCGCAGTCAGAGCCAAGTCCTGACTTTCCAGCGCTATCTGCACAACCTGCACACCACAATCCGGTCAACTCAACCAAACCGCGCGGATACCAAAAAGCAGTCTGCAGCAACTTATGCGGGCTCAAGATACTGTTCACTTACGCATGGAGGTTACTATTCCTGATGTGATATGAGTCCTATTTATAAGCACGATGATCAGTGTGGTCACCGCCCTAGCCGATAGGATTACCGCCACATCCCGCAGCAAGACATCTCCGCAGTCCGCGAATACAATCCAGTGCGTCGCGCCTGTGCAGGATAGCGAATCCGTCATAGCTTCTCCAAGACCGGATACAATCGCCAGTCCGCCTTGTCACCGAAGGCCAAGCCAGGACCACCACAGCCGGACTCCGCAGCAACATTGTCCGCTAATCCATGGACACATCACCAGTCCGCTTACCCAAGCCCGCAGCCTTGCCACAAGGCAAATGCCGGACTCAGTGGACACACGGCTTCAGTCCGCTCATCCCGAGCCCACGGCTTCGCCACCAAGGCACCAGACGGACTCAGTGGACACACTGTTCCAGTTCGCCCATACTGCAGACAGCACTAGTCTGCATATCCCTGCAGACAACTCCAGTCCGCATACCGAGTCAGCCTTGTTACCAAGTCACCTACCGGACTCAGCGGACGCTGCTCTAGTCTGCTTAAACAGCAGACTTCTCCAGTCAGCAAATCCCAAGTCCATAGTCATGCCAGCAAGGCAGCTGTCGGACTCAGCGGACTCCAGCTCCAATCCGCACGCAGTTGCGGACACAAACTCCAGTCCGCTTCCTCCAAACTCGCAACCAAGGCACCTAGCACTTCTGTCGAGCTTGGCGGACTGAGATACTGTCCGCACTCCACTCCGCGACGTCCCCGGACTGATCTAACCATGGAGTTGGTTCAGCACCAACCAAGTCCACACCACTATCCACAAGGGCCAGTCCGCACTTACTAGCGGACACTGGATCCAATCTGTCTGTCCCGACGAGCTTTAGTATCAGTCCGCACTGACTGGCGGTCTCCGCGGCTTCCACTTGCCGCTCCACCAGAGCAAGACCAAGGCTTTCACCAAGCCAGTCTGTCGAGCTCCAGTTCTTCAGTCTGCTTCATGCCGGACTCCGCGGATATAGTTTCTATCCGCCCACTTACTTCCTGGGATCCAGATGCTTGTTGAGGATATGCCGGTCTGGCAGACTGCCACTGCTGTCCGCGTCGTCTGCGCGGACAGACCGCCCAGGCCGCTACAGAACAAACCGTCTGCAACATCCCTGCCGATAGCAGTCCGCCAACCCTGTCTGCGTAGTCCGCGCGGATAGATTGCACAAGTCCTCCATTCACCTACTTTCACTTCACAATTTTCAACAGGGAGGAGCTACGATAACGCCAGTTACGGGGAGAGAAGAGACCCGCTGGAATGAAAATACATAATATTTCAGTCCGATATTAGTGAATGGATGGGGGCAAAATAGGAATCGCATGTTTTCAGTCTGATTAAGTCGGACCGGAGTGAGGCCCGACCAGAAGGGCCGTCGGGTTCTACTCTGGTATAAGGGGGGAAAAGGGGGATGGGGAGGGAAGAGAAAGAAAAGGAGGGGGAGGAGAAGAAAGGGGGGAAAGGGAGAAAGAGAGAGGAGGTAAAGGAAGAAAAAAAAGAGGGAGAGTGTAAGTAAGAAAACTGTATGCTGATTACATAACCTTAAATCTCTTATTTGTAGTATATACGAATATTAACAATACAAGAAAATTGACCTTTAGTTCATCAGCATGTTCTGCCTCATGTATTCAAGCTTCACCCTCATCCAATTCCTCATCCTCGCTAGAACCTGATAACTGCTCAGATGCATCATGTTGTGGTCGATCAATAAGCAAGAACGACGCTTCTTTTAAAACTTCGTGGTCCCCCAATTAACGGCAACTGCTCATTCTTTTATAAACACAATAACAACTTATATGGTTAATTTATATCTTGAAAAGCAATAGACACGTTTTTAGAAAGAAAAAAAGTGTTGGTGAAGCTCATTTTTTTAAACATTGATCAAATGTGCTCCGTTATGACACTTTCATTTGTTGGCAAATATATATTTATATATATAGAGAGAGAGAGGATCACATTTATATGCTAATAGAAATCGTGCCAAGATGGTGCAACCGGTGGCTGGCGAGCCTGAAGTCGCCGACTACCGCTCTCTTTGCACCGTCTTCGCTCTGGCTTTTGTCGCCGGCAACCGCTCTCTAGTCTTTGCTCTTACTTTTGTCGTCGTCCGCTGCCTTAGAAATCGCCACGGCAGAGATCCTTGAGTTCAACAAGAACCAGGGATATCTATAATTTCAAGTCAAGCCACATAGAGATAACCAATTATAAAATAGAAACTTAACACACTTTAAGAGAAAATAAACCAAATAAACAAGAGCATGCTTTGAATATTGAGCTTAATGACAAAAATAAAATTTTTCTTGTGCTATTAAAACAGGACGTTAAGTTTTCATAGAAGCATTTGTAGCACTTACAGAGATAAGACAAACAAACAAATGTAATACTTTCAGTTATTAAAAAATTATAAAACATTAAAGCCTTTGAATAATCATATTTCTAAAAGTCCCCACATAATTAGAGAGATCTTCTTCAATCGTAAGTTATCCTCTAGCGCGTAATCGAGCCACCAACCATCACATAGCGCGTAATCGAGCCTCCAACCATCACATAGGGCGTAATCGAGCCTCCCACCATCAAATTGAATTCTAACCGCAATATACAGATGATTTTGTCATCTTCCTCCTGCATCAAGCATTAAATTAGTAAAACCATGTGTCGTGAAATATCAACAAAATATGTCGGATATCATGCCTGCACAACTATATAAGATAAGGAATTGCAAAGAGGAAAAATATATAAATGACAAAATTAGTTTCGTAGAATTATATATTGAGCAAACATTAATAATTAAAGAACTGTAAAAATTGAAGATGGATGTGGGTGTAATAGATGAGTTAGAGAGAGATAACAACAAGAATAATATTAATTGTGTAATTTGTGATTTCAGCATCTTTTCTTTCAACTTCTCAAAGCTTTAAACTCGATAAAATATTACACGGTATACCTTGCCAAATTAGAATTTGGGACTTGAAATCAAGCATACCGCGAAAGTATGATCTTCTCAAGCTTGAGCCACCTCAATAAGTCTAGTGAGATTAAAAGAAGGAAAATTTCAAGTAATTAAGAAGGAAAATTTTGAAGATGAAAATGAAACCAAAAGCCAAATATTGTCTACCTGCTAGAAACTCTTTTTCTTGTTGTCATCCTTGACCTTTTGCTTGAGCTGCCCATCAGATCGGGCTCGAAACTGCTTCATCCCCAATACCCACGCGACTCACGCCCAGTACAAGAAATGTCTGGCCAGACTCTTCCAAGACGTTTGATCACCGGTCGCTGATTTCACATGGGAGCGCTCTACTGGGCTGATCAGCAAGTAATTGTACAGCTCCTTCTCCGCTTGGGAAAACGGCTCCCCTGCAGATGGGGCAGGAATGGTGGCCGCCAATATCTGATCCAAAGCAGGCAACTGATGATCGACCATGAATGGCGGACGCAAACCAATCTCGCTGACAATAGACGTGTTGGCCACATCAAGTTCCACCGTCGTTGTAATGACTGTAGAAGAAGTCGGTTGATTTGAATTAAGGGTGGTCGGAGATGCAGCTGAAACTGATGGTTCGGCCGACGGCGACGACGGAATATTTAGGAATCCTGGATCGTCGTGCTGCTGGGCAGCCTCGGAATGCGATTGCAAACGAGAATGACAACTTGGTTGTGTTGATGTGGCTGATGGCACACGCTTCTTGAGGCGTGCAAGATACTCCCGACGATTCTGGATCTCCTTGTGGGTCATCTCGTGCAGATCATCACGACGGGAAGCAATGCGGGCATACGCGAGGGCGACCACTTTGGTCCAATGAATGTTGTCGGCATGCCCGGCATCAATCTCTTGTTGAACCAGCCGATCAATGATATTGTCTGATGACCCTTCAATGGGTTGTTCGGGCATAGATTGCAGATCCGATGCATGGGGTTGACTTGAACTTTGATTGGCGCTGGTTGCCAAGGTGACGGTTCGAGTTGTAGTCGTTGTCACAGTCTCTTCCCACTGCATAATGTCAAAACTGGCAACAAGGGACGATCGCAATGGAGCAATCACTGATGCGGCTTGACTTAGGGCAGTAATGATGTTGTGTTTGGGTGTTGCTCGTTGAATGGGTAATCTGAATCGGGCATGGGCAACCATATCCCCCAAGTGTTGTTTTAGGAACTGTTCTGATTTCGGCCGAATGAACCGTTTGAAAGCGAAATTAGTAGTACGCAGAGCCGAGACTAGAACAGACTAGATTCGGTGCAATTGTGGAAGATGCAAAGATTCAACAGGGAAATCCTTCAGATCCTGGAGTTCATCGGGTAGAAGAAATTTGATGACAATCGTTCGGATCAAGCGACGCTCCAAGGGGTTGATTTTTGGTGAAGTGCTCATGACAGCTTCCCATAGATTAAGCCCTTGTAATGTCGACTGACGTTCATTGCCCGATGGGTTGAGGCTGCGATGTTTTTTGTGGTGACTTGATGAAGAGATACACTCATGTGATGTTGGTCCTGGCTTGCGGCGCCTGCGATTGGACTGAATTGAATGAGACATGTTGCTGAATTTGACACCAGATTCGGAGCCAATCAACGGAGCAACGTCGTCGGCATGATTCAGATCACCATCGTCCCGCGGTGCATCATTGTCTTCTTCAACGATACGATGATCATCGTGAGCCCGCTCGACAACAGCAGCGACAACATCAAGGGCATCGTGCACAATCGCATTGAACGTGTGACTCGACCAAATTACATTATCGGCGATTGATTCCGCGATCAGTCCAAGCGATTTTAGTTGCCCTGCAGGAATTTCCGGCAATTAAGGAAGGGATTGTCCAAACGCTTTCGTCAATCCAAATTCATCGTCACAATCATCAATTGAGAGAGACAATAAGTGAAACATCGTCGACAGAGACGTAGGCGAGGGAGTGATGTCATCAGTCAGAAACAGTGCGAGATATTGAGTGAGAATGATATGTATCTCAGAGATTGGCAAATACGCCCATCGAGGATAAAATTGGAGTTCACCTCGAAAGTTGATTTGAGCGACAACGGCATGTAGCAGCAAGTTTCCTCCTTCGAGGGATATGGTCTCCGGGCAAATAGCTCGTCCATGACGCCACAAGTTTTCATTCTTCCCCGATCCACGACGCAGACTCGAACAAAAGAAGCGATCCACGATAGTAGTCAACGCGGATGTGGGCGGCGTTAAGCAATTTCTGATGTGTTTTTTCTGTGTCTCGTGACAAGCGAGAAGTTTGCTCGTCACGATGCGCTTGGATGGGGGAACATCATTCTCGATTTCCAATTTTTTAATGCGATCAAACAGTGCATCCAATTCAGCCCCAATGATGGAGCCTTCCCACATCGGAGCTTGTCCAGTGCCAACAATGATTTTGGCCACGGCAGACATGAATTGTTCATGTCGAGCACGACCCGTGTTGTTCGAATTGTCCTGCTACCTTGTAATCAGGTGGTGATTATCGAGGAGAACAATGATGTTCTCAAACTCTTCCAGCAATTCTCGATCATCGCAACACTTGTCTAGGTACATGATGAGCAGCGAAGTATCAATACCGTAAGCGTTGTACCGTCTCAGCAAACCTCAATCAACAGATCGACGTTCCGCATTGTCCGTCGTGCTTGTGAATTGATGGGAGAGGATTTGTTGGAGCTCGTTCATGATGGAGTGCAATCCAGCAACGGGGGCCAATTTCCTGTCGTTGAACTCATCCATTAATTTCATGCGTCACGGCACGTTGTGATGATGGTCGGCTGAGAGATGAGTCCCGGTGATGGTGCCTTCCATTCGGTTGAAGAACGGGAGTTGGCGAGCAATGCAGTCGTTGACCGGGCTTGTCAGCGTCGATTCCACTGGACCGAGACTGTCATTGTACCCGTTGCAATGCTGAAAGAACGACGGAAAATCGGGAAACACTATCAGATCCTGAGGCGACGACGATTGCCAGAGGACGGCATCCCTAGCGCGCATTTCCAAATACCACGACACGTGACCACGATATAGCGCGACTTGACGCATGTATCGAGTCGTTCGGGCACAACGAATCACCTTTGCGGTATCAGCACTACCGGAACGGGACGTGTGCAAGTCGTATGCCATTTGAACAAGACCGACGTCGTGCGCGCTCTGTTCAAACAGCTGCACGGGATAGTTAAGGATGATAGGCACCAGGATCAACTTCTCTGTTTTGGCCTCATCCATTACATGGAACGTGGCACAACAACCGCCTGAGTTCTTCGACTTCTTGCACCCGTATCGAGCACAGATAGCAAATCTGGTGGTATCGATGCAATTGATGATTCGCGGGGCACTAAATTGCTTGCGGAAAAGAAAGCCTACTTTGTTGCAAGACGGACATGCACCCGCTGTCACATTGATGTTGTACTGTCGTTCCGGATCGATCACGAACAACGGTTTCAGAAGATACGCGTTCAGGTCGGGGCGCTTGCTCCACAGTGGCACAGGCGGATCAATTCGGATAGGAGGGTGCATGCCATCCTCGATCAGTTACAGTTGGATCTTGATCCAATCCTCCTGAATCTTGTTCAACGTGCCAGAATGCTTGCCACAAACGCACGACTCACTAGTGGAGCGATCGAATGCTGACGAATAGAATGGCGGCGCTTGACTCGGAATCGATTCCGACGGAATTTCATGGCAGCGGCGGACGAGGGCCTCCTTCGAGCGTTGTGTTTTTGCAATGTCCCGTAACACAAGATCAATACCGTGCATTGGCAATGATGACTAACAGGCAGACAATCTGTGATGGATCAGGCAAAGTCAGTGGCGAGAGGAAGAAGAACGAAGACTAACTGGAGCAAATAAGCTCTGTCAAACAAAGCCATAATTAATCCAAACTCAACAATTTTTCTCAAAATTCAATTAACAATGAAAATTAAAGTTCACGAAATATACATGAAGTACCTGCATCTGCCAATAACTGGCTCTATAAGGTGTGGCCCTGCTCTTATTAAAAATGCTCTAGCAAACCATTCTCCCTATCATAATATAAATCATAATTAAATGCAACTTAAATGCTACACAAATTGAAATGCATTAGTTGATTAGTTAATATCTATACTTTATTTTACCAATAAGACTGAATTGTTTCACAAATCTTGAACCTTTTTTCCCTTCCTGCATAAACAATCTTAACACTATGTGCATAGTTTCTCTAAAGTCCATTTGGTTGGACCTGTAAAGCATTGTGGCGTCACTCCCCAAAACCACGCGGTTAGGGAAGGAGTGACCACACCGCTTATACACTCGGAACCAAGGAGCACGTTAGGCGGTATGAGACTAAACCGTCCCTTTTAACGAGTCGCGGCACACGCTCGAACATCACCTTCCATTCTACGTGACGTACGCAATAGGACTGAATTGAAATTGGATACAAAAATTGAGATTAATTTCAGTTCATGCATAAATTGAAATTGGTCAGATTCTAATTATATTAGTCGGCTATAAAATAGAATTGAAATTTAATTGGGAGAGTTCCGTCTAGGAATAACTTTTTGCCCCTAAAACTAAAAAGCATCGCATAACAATGCAAAAATAATAGCACTCTCTTCTTAAGTCTAATTTTCATGGCAGTCTAAATCAAACCTACTAAGGCACCGTTTGGGAGGACTTATTTTTACCGGTCAAGCGGTTACGATCGCATGAATCAGACCTTAATTAAGGTCCGGTTCATGTCGACGTAACCGCTTGACCGGTGAAAATAACGCAGATTAAAGTTCTTCAAAAAGCGACGCAAGCATGGACAAATGTTAACTTCAACGATTGGAATTTGCTTCTAGCCAAGAATGTTCCCCGTCAAATTAATTCATAGGATTGCGGTGTCTCCAAATTTGCTGGAATGAAGTATTTGGTGTTTGTCTGTTTGTTATTTTAAGGGCCTGTTTGGGAGGGCTTTCTAGCTCCTTTCCGTTTTCTAGAAAACGCCACCGCAACTAATAAACCGTTTGGAATGTCTACCAGTGGGAAAAGCTACCGCCAAAAACTCTTTTTTCTCCTCTATTTGAAAAGTCACGAGACTCCTACTTTTCAACTTTTCGAAAAGTAGTTTCTCATCCCGATACACTGTTGATGCTACAAAAACATTTTACTCCTTTGTATCCAGTTCGAAAACACTGCAAAAACACTAGTCTTTCTCTAGACGAATATTTTGCTCGGGCGCGATTTTTTCCTCCGGGGCAATTCTTTCGCCCGGGAGCGAATTTTTCGCCCGAGCGCGGATTTTTCGCCCGGGCGCGGATTTTTCGCCCGTGGGCGAATTTTTCGCCCGAGCGCGCATTTTTCGCTAGGGCGCGAATTTTTCGCCCGGGCGCGGAATGTTCCGCCCGAGCGCAAATTTTTTCACCCGAGCACGAATTTTTTCGCCCGACACAAAATTTTCTCCCGGACGCGAATTTTTTCGCCCAGGCGCGAATTTTTTTCCGGGCTCGAATTTTTTCGCCCTGGGGCCAATTTTTCGCCTGTGCTGTTTTTTTGCATGATAATGCATTTTTCGCCTAAGAGTAATTTTTTCCCCCGCGATTTTTTCGACCGAGAGCGGTTTTTTCCCACGGGCGCAGTTTTTTCGCCTGGTCACAGTTTTTTCGCCCGAGCACGATTTTTTCGCTCGATCGCAATTTTTTCACCTGTGCACGATGTATTCGCCCCGACGAGAAATTTTTGCCCGGGCGCGATTTTTTCGCCCGATCGCAAAATTTTTGTCCGGGCGCAAAATTTTCGCGTGATCCCAAATATTTCGCCCCGTCACGAATATTTTGCCTGAGCGCGAATATTTCGCCCAGGCTCATATTTCGCACGGGCTCGAATATTTCGCTCGGGAGCGCATTTTTTGCCCGGGAGCGTTTTTTTGTCCGGACGCGTTTTCTCCGCGCCCCGACGGAAAATTCAAGCTCGGGCGAAAAGTTCACGCTCGAGCGAATAATTCACGCCAGGGCATAAAATGCGCGTCCGAGCAAAATATTCGGTCCCGGGCAAAAAATTCTCGTCTGTCCGGAAAATTCACGCTCGGGCAGAAAATGTGCGCAATTTTAATAAAAAACTCTCTGCAACCGAGATTTGTCAAACCGTTTATAAAATGCTAATTTCTGAAAATCTCTGCAAAAGAAATTCACCCAAACGGATCTCCTTTTGCAATATACATTTTCCAAAAGCTCATTTTCCCACCTTCCTTTTGCTACCACTTTTTTTCCTTTCCGGAAAGCCCTCCCAAACAGAGCCTAAGTCTAACAGTGAGCAGCAATTGTGCCAAATCGGTGAACAATACTTTTGATTCATTGTAGAATTCTGGTGTCAGCAAGCCTCAAACATAATGAGTGCGGATTTCATATTTCTTGCAGACTTGTGCTGAAATGGCCTATACTAGTGAGTGCGGATTTCATATTTCTTGCAACTGTGCTGAAATTGGTGAACAATTGTTTGCATGAATTCAAATTGGTGAACTTTTTGTTATTTTTTACAAAACGTTTTCAATACCTTATCAAAAAAAAAATCATGGTTTAAACATTGTTGCTCAAAATCTAGAAAATTGTATTTCTTCCTTGAGGAAAAAGTCCTCGACCGCTTATTTGAAGAAATCAACCTTATTATTAACCATAGAAGAACCCACAATCATTAGTATCAACTTTATTGTTAACCAAAAATTAAAATTATTAACAACAATCAAAACTACATATTAAATAATCAAATTTTTTAGACAAAAAATACATTCTTGATAAGATTTGTGAAGGTAAATAGTCTTCCCGATCAATGCATAAACCGGAAAGAGAAGAATAAATAAACGGAATAAGAACATATTCTAAGCAAATAGCTGTATCTTATATATATTTCTTGCATCAATCTGTAGCTTCGGAAATAAGGCCCTATTCCTCTTTTATCTTCAGGAAATGATCAAGATTCTTTCATCGTACCACATCCAGTCAACTCCCAAATTAACCATTCAATCCCAAATGAACCGCCGGAGTCAGAGGTGCGAAACAGGCCTGGAAGAGGAGAGAACCGTCGGAGTCGGAGGTGCGAGTCAGTGTGGGGAAGAGGCGGGTATCGCCGGAGTCGGAGGTGCGAAACAGGTAGAGCTGTCACGGTTCCGGTTCGGTTCCGGTTCTACTAAAACCATGAACCGAACCACTAAGGTAACGGTTCTTCAAGTTAGAACCAAAACCGTATATGGTTTGACCGGTTCCGGTTCTGGTTCCGGTTCCATCATAATTTTTGGAACCGTCGTGTCAACGGTTCCGGTTCCGGTTTAACGAGAACCAAAATCAAACCGGTCACTAACGGTTCGGTCCGGTTCTATGCGGTTCGGTCCGGTTCCAATCGGTTCCAACTAAAACCAAATTTGACAGAATGAAATAAAAGCGGTCTGCAAAAAACTCAAAATGCTTTCAAAATAGAAATAATTAAGTTGCACACTGTTCGACGATCTCTTCCACGATCGGTGGGCTAGTTTATGTCGCATTTTCATTGGTGGAGGTTTTTGACCCTGAAAAGGTATGCACACCTATACCTATACACGTCTTCAATTTTTGACCAAAATATAGGCTTTTAATTGATATGGATATACATACACAGTAGCAACTATTAATGTTCGATCCAGAGTTTTATTATCATATACATAAATTACTGACTCGGGTGGAGAGATTATTTTATATGCATACATTATACTAATTATCTCTTGTTGTAGTAATCTAAACAACATATAATTTTGTATGATAATGGGATATGCTAGCGCCGCAGAGTTCATAAAGAAAATACATGTCAACTGTTGCGAACATCCGCTATCACGAAGCATGAGCTCAGAACAAACGACAGTATAAATTTTCGGCACTTCAGTTATCGTTTATTCGAGCTCTATTTCATTTGTGTGTTCTTAAATTAATTTGATTAATTAGAAAAGTTAATCTTACATATTACTCCAATGGAGATTATTAGATTTTAAATAAGACGATCTTTCATCCGTCATCACTACATTCAGCGTTTTGTAATTATCCTAAATTTTTGATAATACAATTGCGTAGTGACGCACCTTAATTTTTCTAACATAAATATTATAGATAGATTATAAAATTATAACAATATTATAATAAAATTAATAATAATAAACGGGTTGCGGTTCGGTTCTACTTCGGTCCGGTTCGGATCGGGTCCAAAAATCTTGAAACCGCTTGAGACTTGTATGTTGCGGTTCTGGTTCCGGTTCCGGCCCGGATAATAAAATGTAAGAACCACACCAAAACCAAAGTTGTTCACGGTTCCAAAATTCAAACCAGAACCCGAATAATTTGCAAACGGTTCGGTCCGGTTCTTTGCGGTTCCAGTTCGATTCCGATTCGGTTCACGGTTTTCGGTTTTAAGTGACAGCTCTAGAAACAGGCCTAGAAGAGGAGAGATGTCCGGAGTCGGAAGTGTGAAACAGGCCTAGAAGAGGATAGATGGCCGGAGTCGGAGGTGCAAGTCAGTGTGGGGAAGAGGAGAGAAGTGCCAGAGTCGGAGCCTTCCGCCGGGAAGAATGATCGCTGGAGGTGGGGGATTCCGTCTGGGAGAGAGGAGATCGGGATCTAGGGCTGCGCTGGTCAGCGTGGGGGAAGAGGAGAGAAGTGCCGGAGTCGTATCCCTCCACCGAGAAGAACAATCGTTGTGTAACACCCCAAAGCCAAATTTGGGTTTCAGGTTGGGTGACACGGTCTGGGACACGGGCGTGTCTCATGGCGTGTCGTGCTTAGGTTGAGCAGTTGGGTGTGTGGTTGACGAATTTTGGTCGACGATCGTCGAGTTCCGAGTACACGGCCTGTGACACGGGCGTGTCACAGGGCGTGTCCTTTGCAGGTTACAGTGAGGAATGCGTGTGTTGCTGGACACGGGTGTGTCCTGGTGAACACGACTTGGGACACGGGCGTGTCCCAGGGCCGTGTCCCACTCGGGTGAGGAATAGTTGTGTTGTGTGAAGTACACGGCTAATGGACACGGGCGTGTCGGGCATGACACGTACGTGTAGGGTGTGACACGGGCGTGTCACACGCCGGAATTTCATCCACCTACGTTTGGTGGGGCGACTTCCCCAACGCAAGCGGAAGACTGGCTTTCAAGAGTAAAAAGGATCCTGACCGCAATCCGGACTACGGAGGAGCAGAAAGTGACCTTAGCCACTTTTATTCTGGAAGGAGATGCGAGACTGTGGTGAGATGAAGTGGAAGTGCATCACCTGGCAGGACGAGGATTGGAAGAAATATTGATCGAAGAATTAGTGATTGGTTGCTGATGGTGCGATGTAGAGTGGTTATATTACTGGTTGTGGTTGAGCCAAATTTCGGGGACGAAATTTTTTTGGAGGGGAGGATTGTAACAACCCAAAGCCCACTTTGGGTTTCAGGTTGGGTGACACGGCCTGGGACACGGGCGTGTCCCAGGGCGTGTCGTGCTCGGGTTGAGCAGTTTGGTGTGTGGTCGACGATCGTCGAATGCCGAGTACACGGCCTTTGAGACGGGCGTGTCACAGGGCGTGTCCTTTGCGGGTTGCAGTGAGGAATGCATGTGTTGTTGGACACGGGTGTGTCCTGGTAAACACGGCCTGGGACACGGGCGTGTCCCAGGGCCGTGTCCCGCTCGGGTGAGGAATAGTTGTGTTGCGTGAAGTACACGGCTAATGGACACGGCCGTGTCGGGCATGACACGGGCTTGTAGGGTGTCAACACCTATGTACATCCCCAAAGTCACATAGTTCACTCTTTCATGTTTATTTCTGCTCACCAGCATCATTTTGCAAATATCGCTTCATAGCTTCTTGGAGTGCCAAATTAAACACGCGAGTCTGAACCTCACCAATTGAGCTTTGCGGCTCCTGAACTTCCAAATTATGCAGTCGAGGTTGCGTCTGGGATGCAGATGACTCGGCCACTGCTTTACCCTTCTCTTCAGACGACGCACCGACCTTCTTCTCACCCCTTGGAGCGTCACTCCAACAATTGTTGGGTAGATGTCCTTGCTGGCCACATCGAAAACATGTACGTGTCTCCACACGTCCTTGTCCATGAGTTGCTCCCGAAGAAACAGTCGACGGAGTTGGTTCAGCATGCCTAAACTTTTTCTTATCTCGTTTCCTAAACTCCAACTGTTCCGACTGCGGAACTTTGAATTATGGTTTCACCACTGCCAGACTCTTCTTCTCTTGTACCCGCTTTAAATCCTTCTCCAGCACCTGAGCTGTATCTACCAACGTTTGAAAGCCTTGGTTCACCGAACTCGGGAGTGCTAACCGTAACTCATCACGCAGTCCCTCGTAAAAGCGATTTGTCTTTCGCGCTTCCTCAGCGAAGGTAGACCCCGCATAACGCCTCAATCTGGTAAACTCATGCAGGTAAGTATCAATATCACGTTCACCCTGCACCAGACATAAAAACACATTCTCCATGGCCATCTGATGTGACACTGACACATACTTGGCTAGGAACAATCGTGAGAATTCTTCGATTAATATTTCTTCCAATCCTCGTCCTGTCAGGTGATGCACTTCCACTTCATCCCACCACAGTCTCGCATCTCCTTTCAGCATAAAAGTGCCTAAGGTCACTTTCTGCTCCTCCGTAGTCCGGATTGCGGTCAGGATCCTTTTTACTCTTGCAAGCCAGTCTTCTGCCTGCGTTGGGGAAGTCGCCACACCAAACATAGGTGGATGAAATTCCATAAATCGCTTCACTTGCTCGTCCGCTCCTTGCTCTCCGACCACAGCTTCAGTGCACCCTTGCCTTACACCAGGCCATACTGGCACCCCTGCAAGTCTTGGCTGCCCAGTAGGCTGTGCCTGTAATACTGCGAGCACTGTCTCAGTCACCACACGTATGGTCTCCACCGAGGGAGGTGTAGGCGCTTCAACTGGTGACGCACTCTCATCGAATTGTTGGGGATCAGACTGCCCCGCACCACTCCTCGCAACCTATCAATGTACAAAACACCATTAATCATCCATGTCATAACGGTAATTATACATTGACTACACGCTCATGCACTTACATTCCTAGTGGATATTCATGAGGTCAATTATAGTCTTCCCTCCCAAACAATCTCAACCTGGCTCTGATACGAATTTGTAACGCCCCCACTCGTCACATGGAATATAACGGTGGGTCCGGCCGGGGCCACACGCCATATTTCACAGACAAATGGCGGAATCACGTGTCATACGGTCCTGTACTGGTTGGATTTGAGTCGGTTGCCTGCCGCTTAAGTGACACGACCTGTGACACGGGCGTGTCACAGGGCGTGCCAGGCCGTGTTCAACCTTTTCTGGGCAAATCAGGGCCATTCATTTTCCTTATCCTGGATCCAAGGGTCCAGGCCCTTCCCTAGATAAAATCGAGAATGAAGGATATACACCTTCATTTCATCTTCTCCTTCATTTCCTCAAGAGAGAGAGAAATGGAGAGCTAGGGAAGGAGGGAAGGGAGGAGAAACCAGCTGCTGGAGGAGCTGCGGCGTGCAGAGCAAAGATTCGAGATCGGATTCGTGAAGGCAAATCCGAGGCGGTGATTTCCATCTGGCTAGTTCATGGCTCCGAAACGATCTTCAAGGGTAACGATCTCCTTCTTGGACATCGAAGTTCTTTCTTTATGCATTTGCATGAAATCCTCCATCAAGAGGTGGATCTCGGAAGCGATTCCTTAGTTGAGTCTACATCTAGAGCCGGAAGGGTGCAGTACAGCATAGGCATGTTGTGTGAAACCCATCTGGACGGGTAGGCTGGATTGGTGATGATTATGGGTAAACCGGAGAAGACTTCGTTGTTGAAGCCAAAAATGACCTCAACGGGAGTTCAAAACAGGGGTGTAGCCAACACCTACTTCTCTTAAGCCTCAACCCTCGACTAGGTTCAAAGGTCCCTAGACTGACCCAAAGCCTCGGCAGGGAGGTCCCACCTCACACCAGAAAGATCTCTGAGAGCTTCCCCTCCAAAGCCAAATGCTGGGCTAGAAGCTCCTTAGAAAGCACTGGAAGTTGGAAGATTATGAAAACTTGCCTTCTAAGGAGCCATTATGGGTCTATTTATAGCCTTTGCTGACCTGAGATTACTGAAATACCCATAGTTGATCTGCCAATAGTCAAATCCCATTGTTCATCCTGAGGGTATATGGGTAATTTTACCTGAGGGCAATTAGGTCATTTTACCCCGGGCCCTGGGCCCACTCGGCGAGAGCTCTGAGCCGAGAGCCTTCTATCCAGAGCCCGGCGCAAGCGGTCTCGCCGGCTTATAGGCGAGAGTTCCTTCAAGCCAGGAGCTTGGCGCAAGCGTTCCCGCTTACTTGGGTGAGAACTTCTTTAGGGTGGGAACTCCTCTGGCTAGCCTAATTGTGATCATTGGTGCCTCCTGATCTGACTCAGCGAATATGGGGTTGTACACAATCCCCGCTCTTTTTGAGCTAGCTCTCCGCTCGAAAAGACACATCCAACCCGTAAATATTCGCTGAGCACGTGTCAACATCAGAGAATCTTTTGGTTGGCCGTACCGTGGCTATATATATGTGCTGATAGACGATTATAATTCTGCCCTCGAATCATCATTCTTCGTCTGAGTTCTCGCCTCCTCTCGCGATGCATTCCAAGCGCGCCGACAAACCGCTTCCGCAGGATCTTCAAGACCGCATTGATGCGGCACAGGCGTGAGCCAAGGCTAACTGCGCCTTGGTTGCCCCCTGGCTGGTGAGGAAATAGTCAGCCGCTGGGCCTTCTCAACCAAAGAAGAAGAAGAAGAAGAAGGCGAAGGTGGTCCAGCGAGACCTGCCCCGCGAGAACAGGAGCCCTCCTACCCCGACCCCAAGCCGTGCGGATGATCCCTCTCCGCAGAAGGTATGTCCGACTCGCTGATCATTGAAACTACTAGTTGCTTATGCGGGAGGACTTGTATCTGACGCGATACTCCTCGCAGGAAACGGTTCTCGATGTCGTCAGGTCCCCACGGGAACCCTTGGATCCATCATCTCGTCCTCTTGAGGACCAACCGCGGGTCTCGGAGGTGGCTCCTCCGCCTGACCCGAGGACTGCAGGTATCTTTTCCATTCTCGCTCTTAACTCAAAACTCGGAATGCTGAATTGTCTTCCCGCAGCGCCAGCTTCCTCCCAGCCGGGTCTCGCTACCCGGGAGAACGAAGTAAGGTCCGCAAATCGGTCTGCCTCCGCGGTTGATTCCTCCCTACCGGCGGGAGGAATGGCCGCCGAATCTTCCGCAGCTCCACAGGATGCCAGCCATCCCGCGGGAGAGGAGACCCCCCCCCCCCCCCCCCGCTTTTGGCGAAGCCGGGATCACCACTCGCAAAATCTTCCCCCCGGGAAAAGGGAAGCCGGTCCACCTACTCTTTGGAACTGGGGGGGGGGGGGGGGGGGGGGGGGGGCTGGGCCTTCTCGCCTGCCGTCGGCCGGTGGTTCTCGCCATACTGCAGGTATGCGGTATGTTTATCACGATTATTGCTTAGTTCTCGTCATGACTGTGGAATTCCTTTGTCAGGGGATCCAGGCTCGCAGTCGGGAGCTGACGCAGAGGAAGAAGAAGATGAAGAAGACAGAGAGGGGGAAGACGGCGAGAGCTCCCCCTTCCCTTCATCTGACGAGATGGAGGAAATCTTGACCAGTGCCGGGAGCGCTAGAAGACGGGGAAGAAGGTTGTCGTCGTCCTGTCGAAGCTTATCCGGCGGGAGCGGGCCCATGACTCCGCGGCGAGAGAGTTCCGCCAGTCGGTGGAGAAGAGGTTGGAGGCTTTGGAGCGGGACTACTTCATCGGCGAGACGGATCGGCCAGGCGTGCCTACCGCCGGGTTCTCTCCCGAAAGGTGCATCGCGCGGATCCGAGACCTGTCTCGCCGGATCAACCTAGGATGCACCGTCTTGTCGTCCTACTTCAACCCGCAAGCGCCACCGAGGACCGGGCAGCGGGAGCAAGGATGATGGCGGTGGGAGCCCTATTGATTCGCGAGACCTCTCCTTTCTTGCTCCCGGCCTTCCCCTTCCCCAATGTACCCATATTTATTTTCATCCGTCTGTAGCTAATGACTGCTATTATTGCTGTTACCTTTTATTCAGCTTTCGCTTGGCGAGAGTAATAACATTGTTATGATTATTATTATTTTCTATTCAGCTCTCGCGCGGCGAGAGTAACCCTGCTTCTGTTTCTATTCAGCTCTTGCGCGTGTCATCTCATAATGCTTGCGCTAATCATCTGTCAGTTAGTCACCGTCAAACTTGGGCGGAAAAACGAGGCGCCGCCGACTTAGGGCGTGACGGCTGTACCCCGCCGCCTTTTTGGAAACAGTCATGATGATCACGGTTTTCTATAAATAGAGAAGTTCACCTACCATATTTATTTCTCCGATCTGAATACCGTCTTCTCTCTTGTTGCTCTCGCGGTTTGCCGAAAGCTCCCGCTTGCTTTCGCTTCCTGCTCCCGTTCTCGCAGTTTTCGTTGTTCTCGCTCTCGCCTCTCTTCTGAGGACCTCGCCTACAACCTCTCAAATACGATGCCGGGAGGAAGCGAGGGACGTTCGAATTGCGCGGAAGCCTTCCAGAAGCATTTGTTGCCCTCCTGCACCCTGACCATGGACGAGTTCCAGCTGACCCGGACTCGTTATGTTCCCGCTGGTTTCACCACGCGAAACCCCGGCAACCATGACAAGGTAAACAGTTTGGGGGAGGGGGAGCTCGTCATCCCCCTTGAGCACTTTGAGGTAGGCTTCTGCCTCCCCCTCTGGCCTGAGATGCGCCAGGCCCTCCGGTACTACAGAGTGGTTCCCGCGCAGTTGAACCCAAACTCGGTCGCGATCCTGGTGGCCTTTATCTGCTATATGCGATCCGAGAGGATCGAGTTCAGCCTTCCAATCTTCCGGAAGTTGTTCACCTTCCGCGCCAAGGGAGGGGTGGTCTTCTTTTCAGGGCAGCTGCTCAATACCATCGGTCTCGCCAACAAGCACCACCACTGGGGCGAGAGGTTCATCTTTGTTTCCGGCGATTTCGGGAACGTGCCTCTCGCGCCCATTCAATATGAGGATGCCGTTTATAAGCCGCCCTCCTTGGGCTCGCGCGAGAGCGCCCTCCTTGAGTTCTTCGGAACCAAGGACTTCGACGTCCAATCCCTCCGGCGGGACGTTGATTCACTCCTCCCCGTGCCTCCGGGCGAAGGTACGGTCTCGCCTTTGTCTCGCTATTCCCTTCCTTTTTAAGATTAGAACTGAGTGTTGTCGCTTTCGCAGGAGAGCGTGAGATCCCCCTACACCAACCCTTCAACGAGGCTCGCGCTACCGAGAGCCAATCTGCGAGAGACCCGCTGGCTCTCGCAAAGGCTCAAGCTCAAGCTTGTCAGGACGAGCCGGCCCCGCTTCCTTCGACTGGCGCCGGGAAGCGAAAGCTCGGTGCCCCTCTGCCCCCACTGCTCAAGAGGCCCAAGATAATTGCCGCCAAGAAGGGTAAAGCCGCCGTGGTGCCGCGCTCCCAACCTCTCGCTGCAGGCCGCTCTTTTGAGGAGATCTTGCAGGTCGCCAGCGAGATCGCGGTCACCAGAGGCGGCGCCGAGACAGCTGCCGAGAACCCCCGGACCCCTGGTGGAGCAGATGGCGAGGGAGCCGCCGCCGAGACCTCTGCCCAGCCTCCGCCTGGAGAGGTGTCGCGGGGACACCGCAATTTTGGTCTCGGCACAAAGTGCCTTGACGCGGAAAACAAACCGCTCCTTCATTGGGACCCTGATACCAACAGGGTCTCAATCTCATCTCTTCTCCCCAACTGGGCGGAGCGAGATGAGGTCACCAGCGAGGCCTTCTCCCTGGGCTACGGCCTCTACAGCCGGGAGAACTCCAGTGTCTATGATAAAATGACCACCAGACTCCGGGCCTACGACTCCACCCGGGCTCCGATGCGCGGGATGGAGCTTGCGCATATGTGTGCTCGCCGGAGCATCACCATCGACCGCAACTTCCAGGATATGTTCAAGGCCAGGGAGTGCGCGGTGGCTGAGGCGGCTACCTTGAAGGAGGAGCTAGCAGACGCCAAGCAACAGCTGTCTTCGTGCCGGGTGGAAGAGGTAAGCGAGACTTTTCGCGACACTCGCTCTCGCCACTGCAGATTTCAACTTTATTCTTTTTCTTTCATGCTAACCTCTCGCTATACAGGATTCCGCTCAAACCGTGGCGCTTCGCGCGGAGCTGGCCCAGGCGCGATACGAGAACGTCATGTTGAGGGACCAGATCCTGCGCCTGGAGGCGAATGCGCCCCCTCCCTTGGACGAAAGGTTGAAGAGTCACTACTACTCCGTCTACGACATCGACAAGCTCCTCCAGGCCAACGCGCAAGCCACAGTCAAGCTGACTCTGGAGACGCTGCGGGATGTCGGTTGCTTGGATGGGAGGGGCAAGACCATTACTGCTCATCAGCTCGTCCCCTGGCTCTTTGAGCCTGTCCCGAAGCCCCCAGGCGCGCCTGATTCCCCGCCCTCAGATGTCCTGAAATCCCCTGTCGCGGGTGGCGAGACATCCGGGGAGAGCTCAGGCGAGAGCTCTAGCGGGAGTTCAAGCGGGAGCTCTGAGGGGTACAGCTTGTCTCCCTGAGAGGTCCCCCTTTTCTTCTTTTCTTTTTGTTGTACTGAGCGAGAACGCTCTAGATCTGTAACTATATAAAATACATTGTAAATATTGTGTTCATGTCATTCTCTTTAATGCAAATGTGCTTGATATAATTGTTGTGGCTGAGTGCTTCTTAAGCACGCTTCCGCCGAGGCTCTTGGCCTCCCTAGGGTAGTCTCCCTTAGTGACGGATAGGCGGGAACCTGTCGAAAGAGCCCAGGGCTTGGACGTTTCGTTCCCGCGTTCTGCCGAAAACCGTCTGCCGGGAACATGGCTCGCGGGCCCTTTAAGACGAGGTTGTCCCCCTTTAGCTTGCGCAAACTGTCCGAAGCTTTCGCCCAACACCACTCGCTGTCTGTCCAAGAAAAGCTTGTCAAGAGCCTTCCGCCGAGAATTTCCTTCGGCGAGATCTCCTTGACATGGACCTCCCCAACCGAGACCTTCTCTGGCCGAGACCTCTCCTGCCTTTACCTCTCTTCCATTTCGTGGTGAGTTTCTTGCCTTGCTCAGAGCATCCGAGTCGGAGTGTCTCCTAGGATCAGAAACTTCCCTCCCTCAGGCGAGCCCTCGGGCCTGTCAGGCTAACAAGAGCCTGCGCAGCGAGTCTACCTGGGGCCAAGCCGAGCTCGGGGTGCCGATGAAGTTCTCAAACCAAACATATCCCCCACAAGCAAGCCTTCAGACCTGCCAGCTAGATGAGAGCCTGCGAAGCGGGTCTACCTGGGGCCGAGCCAAGCTCGGGGTGCCGATGAAGTTCTCAAACCAAACATATCCCCCACAGGCGAGCCTTCGGACCTGCCAGCTAAATGAGAGCCTAAGCAGTGGGTCTACCTGGGGCCGAGCCGAGTTCAGGGTGCCGATGAAGTTACCAAACCAAACCTATCCCCCACAGGCGAGCCTTCGTCCCTGCCAGCTAGATGAGAGCATGCGCAACGGGTTTACCTGGGGCCGAGCCGAGCTCGGGGTGCCGATGAAGTTCTCAAACCAAACCTATCCCCCAGAGGCGAGCCTTCGGACCTGTCAACTAGATGAGAGTCTGCGCAGCGGGTCTACCTGGGGCCGAGCCGAGCTCGGGGTGCCGATGAAGTTCTCAAACCAAACCTATCCCCCACAGAAGAGCCTTCGGACCTTCCATCTAGATGAGAGCCTGCGCAGCGGGTCTACCTGGGGCTGAGCCGAGCTCGGGGTGCCGATGAAGTTACCAAACCAAACCTATCCCCCACATGCGAGCCTTCGGACCTGCCAGCTAGATGAGAGCCTGCGCAGCGGGTCTACCTGGGGCCTAGCCGAGCTCGGAGTGCCGATGAAGTTACCAAACCAAACTTATCCCCCACAGGCGAGCCTTCGGACCTGCCAGCTAGATGAGAGCATGCGCAGCAGGTCTACTCGGGGCCGAGCCAAGCTCGGGGTGCCGATGAAGTTACCAAACCAAACCTATCCCCCACAGGCGAGCCTTCGGACCTGCCAGCTAGATGAGAGCCTGCGCAGCGGGTCTACCTGGGGCCGAGCCGAGCTCGGGGTGCCGATGAAGTTATCAAACCAAACCTATCCCCCACAGGCGAGCCTTCGGACCTGTCAGCTAGTTGAGAGCCTGTGCAGCGGGTTTACCTGGGGCCGAGCCGAGCTCGGGGTGCCGATGAAGTTACCAAACCAAACCTATCCCCCACAGGCGAGCCTTCGGACCTGCCAGCTAGATGAGAGCCTGCGCAGCGGGTCTACCTGGGGTCGAGCCGAGCTCGAGGTGCCGATGAAGTTACCAAACCAAACCAATCCCCCACAGGCGAGCTTTCGGACCTGCCAGCTAGATGAGAGCCTGTGCAGCGGGTCTACCTGGGGCCGAGCCGAGCTCGAGGTGCCGATGAAGTTACCAAACCAAACCTATCCCCCACAGGCGAGCCTTCGGACCTGCCAGCTAGATGAGAGGCTGCGCAGTGGGTCTACCTGTGGCCGAGCCGAGCTCGGGGTGCCGGTGAAGTTACCAAACCAAACCTATCCTACACAGGCGAGCCTTCGGACCTGCCAGCTAGATGAGAGCCTGCGCAGCGGGTCTACCTAAGGCCGAGCCGAGCTCAGGGTGCCGATGAAGTTACAAAACCAAACCTATCCCCCACAGGCGAGCCTTCGGACCTGCCAGCTAGATGAGAGCCTGCGCAGCGGGTCTACCTGGGGCCGAGCCGAGCTCGGGGTGCCGATGAAGTTCTCAAACCAAACCTATCCCCCACAGGCGAGCCTTCGGACCTGCCAGCTAGATGAGCGCCTGCGCAGCGGGTCTACCTGGGGCCGAGCGGAGCTCGGGGTGCCGATGAAGTTACCAAACCAAAACTATCCCCCACAGGCGAGCCTTCGGACCTGCTAGCTAGATGAGAGGCTGCGCAGCGGGTCTACCTGGGGCCGAGCCGAGCTCGGGGTGCCGATGAAGTTCTCAAACCAAACCTATCCCCCACAGGCGAGCCTTCGGACCTGCTAGCTATATGAGAGCCTGCGCAGCGGGTCTACCTGGGGCCGAGCCGAGCTCGGGGTGCCGATGAAGTTACCAAACCAAACCTATCCCCCACATGCGAGCCTTCGGACCTGCCAGCTAGATGAGAGCCTGCGCAGCGGGTCTACCTGGGGCCGAGCCGAGCTCGGGGTATTACAAAACACATAATTACGTCCTATTATAAAAATTTCACAATAGGCGAGAGAAAATCCAGTCAACTGATGCAGTATAATAAGTTTAATTTTGAGATACATAATTACATCCTTCCCATTTCATGGGTAGTAGCGTTTCAGGTCATCACCGCTCCAGGTGTGGCTTAAATCCCTCCCTTCCACGTCCTGGAGGTAGTAACCTCCTGTTCCAAGGACTTCCTTCACTATGTACGGTCCTTCCCAGTTTGGGTTGAGCTTGCCTACGGGAGCCGACCTTCCTGCCGCGTCAACCTTTCTCAGCACCAGATCTCCTTCAGCAAACTGCTTGACCCTGACATGCTTATCAAAATACTTGGCCATCCGCCGCTTGATCTCTTCTTGTCTGATAGCTTCCACGTCCTGCAGTTCTTCCACCATATCTAGCGAGAGGCGTAGCCCCTCTTCATTTTCCAATCTCCAAGTCTCATCTCCTTCGCCCGCGGCTGTGACCCGCGGGGACCGAACCTCAAACTCCACTGGTAGGATCGCCTCACACCCGTGAGAAAGCTTGAATGGGGTCTCACCGGTGGCCGTGTTCGGGGTCGTTCGCAATGCCCATAGGACCGAGGCGAGCTGCTCCACCCAATTTCCGTTTAAGTTCTCCACCTTCTTTTTGAGCAGGTTCACAATGATTTTGTTTGCCGCTTTCAATTGACCGTTGCTCCGGGGGTGGTGGAAAGAGGCAAATCTGAGGTCTATCCCCAGTTGGGCGCAGAAGCTGATGAATTCTTCACTGGCAAACTGGGGGTCGTTATCTGTCATTATTGCTTGAGGCAACCCGAGTCTGCATATGATCTCCCCCCAGATGAAGTTCCTTATGACTTGCGAGGTGACCTTGGTCAATGCCTTAATCTCCAACCACTTTGAGAAATAATTGACCATGACCAAGAGGAACCTCCTCTGTCCACTAGCCGGAGGAAAAGGTCCAACTAAATCCATCCCCCAGATGGCGAACGGTCACGGTGTTGTGATGCTTCGGAGCCTTTAGGCTGCCAAGAGTTGAAGGGGGGTGCAGAGCTGACATTTTTGACACCTTCTTGAAAACACCGCGGCATCCTTCCTTAGGGTGGGCCAGAAGTACCCCTGTCTGACCACCCTTGCCTCCAACATCCTCCCTCCAGAATGACTGCCGCACTCGCCTGAGTGCACCTCTCCCAAGATCCTTGGGATCTCTTCTTCGGTCACACATCTAGCTAGGAGCACTGACAACATCTTACGATGCAGGCCCCCTTCTATCATCAAGTAGTGAGCTGCCTTGCGCCTGAAGCTTTTTTCGTCCTTGGTCCCCTCTGTAAGTTCACCGGTGGTTAGGAAGGTCACCAATGGATCCACCCACGAGGGTCGCCGATCCATCACCATCAACTCTCCTTCCTCGATAGCCGGTCCAAATAGCTCAGTCAAGGTCCCTTCTCCCCGAGGTCCAAACTTAGCCAATTGATCGGCGGCTATACTTTCTTCCCTTGGAACATGTTGGATTGAGAATGACCGGAACCCACCGATGATCACCCTTACCTTGGATAGGTATTTTATGAGGGTAGGCTCCCGAGCTTCAAACTCTCCTCGGATCTTCGACGCTACTACCTTTGAATCAGTGAAGGCCTTTACATCCTGAATCTCAAGCTCCTTTGTCAAGCGAAGGCCGGCGATTACGGTCTCATACTCTGCTTGGTTGTTGGTTACTGGAAAAAGGTAAGTCACCGCCTGCTCTATCGCGACTCCCTGGGGGCTGATCAGCACCACTCCTCCCCCGAGGGAATGTTTTCCCGAGGCCCCATCGACCATCATCTTCCACGCTTCCCGTGGCTGCTGCTCTCCCTCCTCGACTTCAACAACATAATCTTTTAAGAAGTCTGCCACTGCTTGTGCCTTGATGGAGATTCTTGGAACAAAAGAGATGTCGAACTCGTTTAGTTCAATAGACCACTTAGCAAGTCTCCCTGAGTGCTCTACTCCTTCGAAGATCTTGCGAAGAGGATGGTCGGTCACCACCCTAATCGAATGCGCTTGAAAGTATGGTCGGAGTTTCCTTGCAGAGATGACCAAAGCGTAAGCTAGCTTTTTGAGGATGGGGTAGCGGAGCTCTGCTTTCTTCAATATCCGGCTGACATAGTAGATGGGCAGTTGTCTCTTTCCTTCTTCCCTCACTAGGACGGAGCTTACCGCCTCCGCTCCTACTCCAAGGTACAAGGTCAGGTCCTCCCCTTCTTTTGGGCTCTGAAGCAGAGGATCCTGAGAGAGTTGTCTCCTCAGCCCTTGGAAGGCTTCTTCGCACTCGGCGGTCCACTCAAACCTTTGGTTGCCTCGCAGCACCTTAAAGAATGAAGAACACTTGTCTCCTGACCTGGAGAGGAACCTGTTAAGCCCAGCCAGCTTGCCTGTCAAGCGCTGGACCTCTTTGGCATCGCGAGGAGACTCCAAATCCAGGATGGCTTTTACCTTGTCCGGGTTAGGCTCCACCCCTGCCGGAGTCAAGAGGTGCCCAAGGAACTTCCCGCGACTGGCCCCGAAGACGCACTTCAAGGGGTTCAGCCTCATCTTGAACCTCCTCAGGGTGGCGAACGTCACTTCTAGATCTTTCAGGTGCGAATCCACGCACTTGCTCTTGATCATTAGGTCGTCGACATAGACCTCCAAGTTTCTCCCCCTCTGATCTCGGAAGACCCGATCCATCATGCGTTGGTAGGTAGCCCATGCGTTCTTCAACCCAAAGGGCATCATTTTATAACTGAAGCATCTCACACTCGTGATGAAGGAAACATCCTTGACATCGGGAGGGTGCATCCGGATCTGGTGATAACCTGAAAAAGTATCCAAAAAGCTCATGATAGAAAAATCGACGGCCGAATCAACCAGCGCGTCGATCCAAGGCAGGGGGTAGCAATCCTTATGCCATGATTTATTTAACAAAGAAAAATCAATACACATTCTCCATTTACCACCCCCTTTTTTAACCATTACCACATTGGAGATCCAGCCTGGATACTGGATCTCTGAGATGAAGCCGGCCTCCAGGAGCTTCCTGACCTCTTCGCGGATGGGCTCCTCCAGCTTGGTGGCGATGGCTCTCATCTTTTGGCGTATGGGGCGAGTGCGGGGGTCCAGGTTCAGGCGGTGGCAGGCCACGTCCGCGTCGATGCCCAGCATGTCTGCCGCGCTCCAAGCGAAGATGTCGATGTTGCTTTGAATGCAGGCTCGCACTCGGTCCCGGGCCTCGGGACTCAAGCCCCCGCTGACCCGCACCCTTTGCACCTGCCCTGCGCTGGTGAAGACCTCCATCTCCACCACTTCCTTGGTCGGCTCCAGCCGCGACTGCTCCCAGCCGACCCTTGCCTCTTCCTCCAGCTCCAGCTCCTCCCTTCCTACCTCCTCCTCGATCTCCATTTCCTCCTCCAGCCCCTCCTGCTGCTGCTCGACTTCCACGCCCCTCTGGGCCTCTCCCTCAACTCCTCCTGCTTCTTGTTCTTCTACCTCCATCGCCCCTTCCAGGCTCTCCTGCTCCTCGTCCCCCTGGACCTCTTGCACATATCCTCTCGGCTGTTCCTCCTCAATCTCCTCCCCTCTGACTTCTTCTTCAGCCTCCTCTCTCACCTCCTCTAGGCTCATCTCCTTCCTGAAAACCTCTTCATGTGCCGCCATCTCCTTCTCCAACTCCTCTGCCTCTGTCATCCACGATATGGTGTTGACTGCCGTTACGTAGCACTGTCTTGCCACCTTCTGGTCCCCTCTTACCCTGACCTGCACCCCTCCATTGTTGAACTTGAGGCACTGATGAAACGAGGAGGGGACGCAGTGAAAGACGCTGATGTGGGGGAGCCCAAAGATGGCGTTATAGCTGCTTGGGGCGTCCACGATCACGAATCTACAGTTCCGTGACACGCCCCCCAACTTCACGTGCAGCCCTACTCCCCCTTCCACTTCCTTCCTCTCTCCAGAGAACCCGAACAGCGGTCCATCCGAAGCCAAGATCTTCTTCCCTTCAACCCTCATCTCATCGAAGGCCTTCTTGAAAATGACATTTACCGAGCTCACGTTATCCACCAGTATCCTTGAGACCGTAAAATTCCCCACCGCCGTCTGGATCACCAGGGCGTCACAGAATGGGTCTTCGTAGTCTGGCATGTCTGCTGACGAGAAGGTGATTTTTTCTTCCGGTGGGGGAGCCTGGGAGGTAGAGGCGACCCCCCTTCGGTACATGGTTTGCAGGCTCCCCTTGCGAGTTGCCTCAATCCCCACTCCTCCGTGAATCACCCCGATTCCTCCTCGGGTCCCCACGTCTACCCAATCTTCACACATATCCTCCATCTCCCCCTGCTGTACTTCTACGATCCTAACCGGCGGATCTTGCCTCCCGGCTCCTCTTGCTTCCCTCATCTCCAAGAACTCAGGACAGGTGGTCGTTGCGTGGCCCACCTCCTGGTGGAAGTCACAAAAGAGCAACGCCACCCTACCCCTTCTTCATTCTCCTCCTTAACTTCTCCCTCCTCCTCGAACTCCTCTCCTCGCTCCTCTTCCTCTGCCCACCTCCATGGCCTCTTGCGGCGGTGGTACACGACCCCTTGGCTCCTGCCTCCACGCCGGTTGGTCGAACCTCTTGGGTTCTCGTAGGTTATCACTTCCCTGATAGCCTCCTCCTTGACCCTGGGGGCGACCCTCCTGAGGCCTCCAACCCAACCAGTTGTTCGGCTCCCGGGCCCCCCATCCCTGTTGCTGCCCCTGCCTTCGGGGCTCTTCCCTTCTCCTTTCTTCTCTCTGCTCCCTCTGCTCCCTCGGCTCCTTCTGCCTTCCCACTGCAGGTTCCTTCACATCATCCTCCGCCAGCCTGGCCAACTTCCTGGCGAATGTTGGGTTTGCTCTCTCGAAGTCTATCTCCTTTGCCGCCCTCTCCATGAGCTCCTCAAAGAAGAGGAGGGGGTAGTCTCTTCAACTACATACTGAAGAATCCCGTCCTCAGCCCCAGGGTAAAGGCAAGCATCAACGCGTACCCTGGGACCTCCTGGACCAGGAGGATCTCTTCCTGAAACCGGTCGACATATTGACCCAGTGTCTCATCCGGCTTCTGCCTCACCGCAAACAGGCAATCTGCCTCCTTCTTCCGCTTCTTCGATGTTGAGAACCTCAACAGGAAACTTCTTCGCAGATCTTCAAAGCAGTAGATCGATCTTGCTGGCAACTGGTGGAACCAGTCCCGAGCCTTCTCCTTCAACGTGATGGCAAACAGCCGGCACTTGAAGGCATCCGTCATCTGTCTTATCGAAACGACATCTTCAAACCATTGTACGTGCTGTACAGGGTCATCCTTTCCTGAGTAGTAGGACATGTCAGGCTCCTGGAACCCCTCCGGTACCGGAGCTGAGATGATGAGCTCACTTAACGGGCTCTCGCCTCCTTCCTGGCGAGAGGGCACGTCCCGCGGCCTCGGCTGGATGGCCCGATCCGCGAGACCGTGCCCAGGGAAGAGCTCTCGCACTGCCTCCTCCCTCTCGCCCAAATCTGTCAAAGCCTCCTTGCCTGAGCGCTGGACTGGGAAGAGCTCCCGCGCTGCCACGTCTCTCTCGCCAGCCTCCGTCGGGACCTCCTTCCCCAGGCGCTGCCCAGGGGCGTTCTCGCCCAAGAGCGGGACCTCCTCTATCGGAACCTGAGGTGTGGCCCACTCGCTTCTGGCCGAGAAAGCTAAGCTGATAGTCTACAGGACTTCTCGCCTGAATTCATCCAGCATCTTCCTCGTCGCTTCCTCTCCCTGGGTGGGGGAGCCTCCAGAACCAGACCCTTCACCTTCACCTCCAGCCATGGGACAAAACTCAAGGCTTTCTTGTATCGGCTGCCTTCCACGCTCACCGCACCAGAACTGTTGAAGCCAAAAATGATCTCAACGGGAGTTCAAAACAGGAGTGCAGCCAACACCTACTTCTCTCAAGCCTCAACCCTCGACTAGGTTCAAAGGTCTCTGGACTAACCCAAAGCCTCAGCAGGGAGGTCCCACCTCACACCTGGAAGATCTCTGAGAGTTTCCCCTCTAAAGCCAAATGCTGGGCTAGGAGCTCCTCAGAAAGCACTGGAAGTTCAAAGATTATGAAAACTTGCCTTCTAAGGAGCCCTTATGGGTCTAATTATAGTCTTTGCTGACCTGAGATTACTGAAATACCCTTAGTTGATCTGCCAATAGCCAAATCCCAATGTTCATCCTGAGGGTATAGGGGTAATTTTACCTGAGCGCAATTAGGTCATTTTACCCCGGGCCCTGGGCCCACTCGGCGAGAGCTCTGAGCCGAGAGCCTTCTGTCCAGAGCCCAGCGCAAGCGGTCTTGTCGGTTTATAGGCGAGAGTTCCTTCAAGCCAGGAGCTTGGCGCAAACGCAAGCGTTCCCGCCTACTTGGCTAAGAACTTCTTTAGGGCGGGAACTCCTCTGGCTAGCCTAATTGTGATCGTTGGTGCCTCCTGGTCTGACTCAGCGAATATGGGGTTGTACATCCGTGGATTTGATAAATGTGTATGTTTTATACGTATGGATGTTGTGTATGGATGTGTGGATGTGTGGATGTGTGGATGAATGGATCTTGGATGCTTTGCGTAAGCTCCTTATGGTGTGAGCGCTATAAGTGCTAATTGCTCTAGGAGAGCGAAAAGCTGCGGCTAATCAGGGGGAGGGAAGGCCGACCCGTGTCTAGGGGTGCGCTACTGACGGATTGAGCACGGGAAAGGCTAACCTGACCTTGGTTGCTTTGGGAGGTCGATTAGTGGCAATGTTTGGTAGGACGCGTGACAAACCCTACTTGTTGCACCACATTGGTGGGTCGATCTTAATGCTCAAGTTTGCCGTGAGGTTATCACCTCTGAGTGGTGTGGGCAGAATGCAACCAATCTGTGGGTTGGGGTGACTAGGACCGGTCAGCCAACAAGTTAATAATTCTCTAATCGGTGGTGTGGCCACGGGTTCCGGCACACCGTAAGGTGCCCTGAGTGCACGGAGCATCTGGTTGAGATCGGCGTTTGTGGTATTGTTGTGCCTGAACGCACTTGTTTGTGATTGTTAGGTATTATAATTGCAATGCATACAGGGAAGTAACCATTGCCCCGGGTAAGGGGTAGGGTCGTTATAATTGGTCAGCTAAAGCTGACCATTACTTTGTTTGCCGCTCTTGGGTGGATATCTCCTTGCAGGTGCTGATGATTGAATTGTAATGAGCGGAATGAAGATTTGCTGCTATAGACCCTTGAAGGCAGTGCGAAGCGTGATTGGATTTCATGTGTGGTCGGTCAGCGTGCCGATGTATGAAATTGTACATTTGTGTAAAGAGAAACCTGCAAGGCCATAAGGTCATGGGTGTGTGTGTTGTATACATTCCTGGTTATAGATATATAAATGTTGAGTTTATACATGTTTAGTGGACATTCGCTGGAATGAGTTCATATAACTTACAATGTTGCGCTAGAATGCTCTGAGTTAGGATGCGAGTAGATTGGATTTTGATATTCACACGTGATTCCGTCATTTGTCTGTGACATTTGGCGTGGGGCCCCGGCCGGACCCACCATTATATTCCATGTGACGAGTGGGGGCGTTACATGCTGGAGGTGGGGGATTCCGTCCGGGAGAGGAGATCGGAGAGGAGCTACGATAGCGTTAGTTACGGGGAAAGAAGAGACCCGCTGGGATGAAAATCCCTAATATTTCAGTCCGATATTAGTGAATGGATGGGGGAAAAATAGGAATCGCATATTTTCAGTCCTATTAAGTGGACCAGAGTGAGGCCCGACCGGAAGAGGGGGCCGCCGGGTTCAACTCCAGTATGAGGGGGAAAAAGGGGGGAGGGGCGGGAAGAGAGAAAAAGAGGGGGAGGAGAAAAGGGGGGGCGCCGGGTTCCTCGCCTATATGAGGGGGAAAAGGGGGGAGGGAAGAGAAAGAAAAAGATAGGGAGGTGAAGGAAGGGATAAAACACTGATACACTGTGCTTCATATATATAGTGAAAGAAAAACACCGTGATACAAATCTTTACCACAACGAGCAGATTAAATTGAGGTTATGAGCCGTTTTTTATCATGGCGGATCAAAAACGTTAACTATTTATGATCTTCGCGACAAAAAACCTGTATATGAGAACTTTATTTCATAGCTTAACCCTAAATTATACAGGGATAAATTTAGCTTTTTCATATTAATGATAAAAATATGTCGATTGTCCACGCGGAGCAATATGTGATCATTGATCCATTTCAAATTTTCAATCAATTAAATTTCATTAGAAAGCAAAAGAATGAACATGGGTGACTTTGATCATCGACGATAATATTCCATTAATATTTGTATGCACGGAGACAGCAAAGGGTGGTAAATAACTGCAACCTTAAGAATCTAACCGACACACAACATCTCAAACAATTCAAATCTTAAGGATCTTGGATGTTCTGACCACCAGATATTCCCGCTGGTGGCTTCCCGACCTATAGTCTTATAATCGAAGATGTACGGCACAGATATCACTGTATTCTCGAATGGCGCCCTGATTCTCTTCTACTCCTCTTTTTTTCTTCTCATCCTGTTTCACAAACCCTTCTGGCTCTGATCTCAAATGGCGCCCTTTTCTTCCTCATTGCCCCTACAACATTCAATCCCTAAATTAAGCCAACAAAGAAGAATAGATCAAGCCCAGTCTGTAGAGAAGGAAGTCAGGAGGGCAGTAATTAAGCAAGAACTCAGGAACATCTCTCAGTCCTGTTTCACAAACCCAGTCCCCACAGAATGAGTTGCAAAGATCAGAATATCTAAAACTATTTCTATAAATTCACAAATTAATACTTTACATAAATAATCCTATCATACAAAAAAACAATCACTCCTAATCCTAAAAACATTACTTTTAATTTAGTATTACATAAATCAATCAATGATTTTTTTTAGAAAAAACTCTGTTCCTGCTCTTCTCATCACAATCAGTATCTAAAAGAGTCAAAACTGACCCTTCTGGCGACGTCCAAGATTCTGGCGACGTCCAAGATGCTAAATTTGGGAGTTCTGATTCATCCAAACAAGATGGAACTGGAGAAGTTTGATGTCAAATTCGTTGCTTAAAACTGTTCAGGATGAATGTAAAATGTTTCAAAAACTGTTTAGGATGAATTTTACAAGCTTACAAAGGAGTTCCAGAAATAACGTCCCTTATCAAATTTGTTCTTGATGAATGTAAAATGTTTCAAGGCCTTCTATGTACAGTCACAATGCTCTCACCACTATTCATAATAACTAGGCTGAGGGTGACAATGGGGAGAATCGGTTTGTGCTGCTGGCCCAACAGGAGGACGGGCTGCAACCTCAGGAGGAGGAGATGGAGACAACGGTTGATTCGGAAAATTTGGAACCAGCTTCTAGATCTGGTGAGTTGGGCCTGTTGGGCCAGTCAGCACATGTGGCGCCACATACCGTGACCCTAGGGCCGGATCCAGGGACTTCGTCTACTTCTCTGGAGGGGCTTACATCTCAGCTCTCCCCTGAGATTGGACAAGGTGGCTGGTGGATTGGGCCACCGTCCGGGTTGGCACTGGGGAGGATAACACTACGGGCAAGGGAGAGAAGCGAGGCCTAAAACCGTTGCCTAGGGCCCCTCGCCATTTCGCCAAGGCGGCCCGACTTGAAGCCTATAAACAAAGGAATGCATCTAATTACAAGCACATGCAGGGTGGTAGTGCTCCACGCGGCGGGGACGCGTCCTCTTCGGTTCCAAATGTCTAGTATCCTATGGTGGAACTGTATGGGGGCGAGGAAGAAGGGCACACGGAATTATCTTCGGGACCTTATTCTGCAACACAGATTGGGGCTGGTTGGACTGTTTGAAACAAAGGTCGAGAGCCTAGTCCGTTCGGAGATTGATATACTTGCTGGGCGCGGCTGGGAGTTCTTTCACTGCAATGATTGATATATATCAGCCGCTTCACCACTAAAAACTCCAGGCCGCTGGGAAGCTTGCGGAACACGCCAGGCCGTCGGATGTGACAACTCACGGCAATGATTAAAGGCGCCATCAGGACCCCCACATGCGCCATCATCAAGACAAGTGTCGCCTCCTCCTTTATCCCCCAGACTCAAAACCGAAACAACACCAACCCCGTCCAAAATGGAGGCGGAAGACCACCGGTCTTCCCCCAGATCCAGAGCTTCTCACACTAGAACCAGCAAGAGAGAGAAATAATAGGTGGAAATGAAAAAGCACCCCAGAAGTTTTTGGGTTCCTTGAAGCTGGTCATAGCCTATATTATATATATATAATATAAAGGCAAGTTACATAGGCAAAAAATCCCCAGCGAGGATAAAAGATAGTGGTTGGGTTACAGGCATCCCCTTTCCCACACAAAGTGTATCACACAAGTCCTATTGGCCACAAAGTCGACTGCGGAGTTGGCTCTTCGGTTTACTTGAGAGATGATGAGTCTTGGGAAATCCTTCATAATTCTAGCAATTGAGATCTCGACATTACCATCCGCGAGGCCGAACAGGATTTTGTTGAGAGTGGAGCATGCAAAGGCTGAGTCGTCTTCAAGAATGACGCCATCCACGTTGGGCGTGAGTGTTTTGGCAAGAGACAGGCCAAGTAGAGCCCCACGAAGTTCTGAGATGTTGACTGATTGACTGCTAATACCAGTGCCTCCAGCAGCAATGAGCTCACTGGCATTGTTTCTACTGGTGCATCCAATTCCAGCATTATTATTCATGTGCACAGACCCATCATAATTTATCTTAATCCATCCAAGAGGCGGGGGAGACCAAGAAGATTCCAGGTTATAAGGGACCGCCCAGTTACCATCTGATGCATCAGAGATTGCGCTAATGACAATAGAGGAGGGCCGCAAATAAGCCTCGTTGTGGATCATTTGATTCCTAGCTTTCCAAATGTTGTAGATAATCGAAGCTAAAATTTTACTCTGGATTGGGCTTGAGTTGTTGGCTAAATCATCAAGTAAAGCTTCCATCAAATTTGTACATGAAGTTTTTAGTTGGATGTTCAGCCTGGACATTTCCACTTTGATCTTTCCCATAAAACGGCAGTTCACCAGTAAGTGACAAATATTTTCTGCTTCATTACAACCCCATGGATAGTCCACATCGATTTGTAGCCCATGTTGGTATAGCCAGTCATTCGTTGATAACATATTTTTTTTTCATTCGCCAGATTAACATGCGCACACGCGGTTGAGCCTTTAGCTTTCAAATTTCACCGTCTGAGAGGGTTCCCTGCGGTCATTCTAAGTGGTAGACGATGCCAGCGTCCATGACTATCTTTTCGGAGTGGGACCAAACAAGTTTGTTCGTTCCACCCACATCATCTCTTGGTAATTGCATGATGACTTCAATCAGAATTGCTCTAAATCCCGTTAGCATATGAATCGTCCAGTTGGAGTTGGAGTCGAGTAGTTCCATCACCAGGCTTGGGAGAGCCGCGGTGTTGATAAAAGTGGGTCATTTATTTAGTGGAAGTTCTCCAAGCCAGCAGTCATCCAAGGTAGAGATGGATGTGCCATTTCAAACCATCCAGAATGTGTGTTTCTCCATAATATTGGTACCAAGTGGATGTTTTTGGGTTCCTTGATAATTAAGTGGAAGTTTTTGAGTTCCTTGAAGTTGGCATTAGTTTATATATATATAACATAAAATTTAAAAACGATTACATGGCCACACAATCCTTATAAAGGATGAAGGAAAGAGCTTGGGTTAGGGGCATTCCCCTTTCCCACAGAAAATTCGAGGTGCAAGCCGCATTCGCCACATAATTTGCCGCCGAGTTGGCTCGTCGATCAACGAGAGAAACAATTATCTTTGGGCAGTCCTTCATTAAGTGAGCTAGCTTCTCTTCAACATCCCCGTCCCGAAGTCCACCAAGAATACGGTTCAACGTGGCACAAGCAAAGGCTGAGTCGCCTTCAAGAATCAAGCTCAACGCTGAGTCCACAAAGTCCATAGCGGTAGTAATCCCCAGGAACGCACTCTGACTTCTGTCATGTTCACGGAACGGCTGTGGGTACGGATCCCTTTTACAATAATGACCCAACCATCATGATCACGAATCGAGCAACCCAACCCGACTATGTTGTTCGGGTGGACCGACCCATCAAAGTTTATTTTCAACCATCCAAATGGCGGGAACGACCAAATAGGCTCGAGGTTTAAACGGGCCGCCCAGTTACCATTGGTTGCTTCCAAGATTGTATTGAGGACAATAGACGAGGGTTGTAGGAAGGACTCACCATGCACCCACCGGTTCCTTGCTTTCCAAACTCCATAAATTATAGCAGCTAGCAGCTTTGTTTCCTTTGATAGAGCGATAATGCCCATTTCTTGCATCAGCGCATCCAATAGAGATGTGTTGCTGAAGCTTAGTTGTATCCTCATTCTTTCCAACGCCGCCCGAATGCGAAGCATAAATGTGCAGCTCCCGTATATATGTCCTACGTTTTCCGACTGGTTGCAGACCCCAGGACATGCAGCGTCGGGCTTGAGACGGTGCCGGTACAGCCAATCATTAGTGGACAACAAATCATTCATAGCTCTCCAAATCATGATCAAAAAACGTGGCTGCGCCTTTATCTCCCAGATTTCGCTGCCACCGTGAAATCTGTGGGCTCTCCAGGCCATATAGAACGCGCGCATCCATCCGATGTTTTTCGGAATGTGCCCAAATCAGCTTGTCCCTTCCGCCCACGTCATCCCTTGGTAGCCGGGAGATAACATCAACAAGGAAAATGCTTAGACCTCTCATTCTCTCATCCAGCCAATGTGAGTTTGAGTCCAGGAATCCCGCAACTTGACTTGGCATAGCAGCAATGTCAATAAATGTTGGACATCGGTTTAGAGGAAGAATACCGAGCCAGTTATCCTCCATGGTTGAGATGTTCGAGCCATCCCCCACCATCCAGAAAGTTTGATTTCCCACAATCTCGCCGCCGAGAGATAAGCATTTCCAGATTTTTGAGTGACTACGGATGGGCCTGAACATGTTTCCTCCAGCATACTTGGCCCCAAAAATATTCCCAAATGGAGATCCATCAGCCCCTACAACTCTAGCCGCCATCTTGCTCATCAGGATGCGCCGCCACAAAGTTAAATTTTTGAAACCCAGCCCGCCCTTGGCCGTCGGCAGACATAATTCCCTCCATTTTATGTAGTGCAGAGAATGCTTGTTGTACGCCCCACACCAGAAAAATGCAGACAACAGACTATTGATTTTGTTTAAGGTAGAAACTGGCACAACGGAATGGGTCAGCGCATGAAGAGGAATTGCGAACATCGTGCTCTTGATGAGGGCAGATCTGCCCGCCATCGATAGGTGTCGAAAGCCCCATGATCTAATTTTGCAAGTAATTTTATCGAGCAGATGATAAAAATCTGCAATTCTAACCTTACCCGGCCGCACCATAATGCCCAGATAATTGATAGTCTTGGAGGGTCCATGCCCAAATAACTGCAGAATATCCCTTTTTGAGCCAAGCGGGACCTTGCGGCCAAATAGAATATTTGATTTTGAAGCATTAACCGCTTCCCCGGAAAAGCCACAATATCGCTTCAAAATCCTCGCAATCTCCATCGTCGTGCCAACCGTAGCCGAGTCAAAGATGAGTGTGTCGTCTGCGAAAAGAAGATGAGAAAGCTTTGGGGCGCTTGGGGATATCTTAATACCAATGCCCGGATGGTTGCTTGAGTTGATCAACAAAGAGAGAAACTCCGAACATAGAATGAACAAATACGGAGATAGTGGGCAGCCCTGTCTCAGCCCACATTTAGCATGTATCAACTTTGATCTAGAGCCATTTATGAGGAGACCGAATTTTGGATGGGTGATGCATTCCATGATTAGCTTAATCCAGTAGGGCGGGAAATTAAAACTCACCAAAGCGTGTTCGACGAAAGACCATTGAATCCGGTCAAAGGCCTTCTCCATGTCAATTTTCATAGCCATGTACCCGGATTTACTTTGAGTGGTATGAACTCGGTGCACAATTTCCTGGGCAAGAAAGCAGTTGTCTGATATGAGGCGGCCAGGCACAAACGCGGTTTGCTCCTCCGAGATTAATTTTCGTAGCACAGGCTTCATGTGGTTGGCTATGATTTTTGCCACAACTTTGTATATTGTCGTACAAAGGCTGACTGGCCGATAATGTTCCGGCAAGCTTGGGCTGCTGGACTTGGTAATTAACACAACCAAAGTCCCTTTCCACTTTGCCTCCATAACTCCAGTTGCAAAGAAATGTTTTACTGCAGCAATTAGATCAAACATGGTGAAATTTCAAAAATGAGTGAAGGAGTGGGTTACCCCGTCGCATCCTGGCGTCTTGTTTCGCCCAAATGAAAAGACCGTTCTTTTAATCTCAGCATCAGTAGGCGCGGTAGCAAGCAGTTGCCTTCAAGAGCAAAGATTTTCTCGCGCGGGCTTGGCAAATCTTCCTCCGCAATACATTCATCAATGCACCATCTATTGGAGAAGTGCCCCACCATAACATCCTCCAGCTGGCCTTGATCGGTGATGATCTCATCCCCAACATGTAATCTAAAAACCCGATTTTCATGCTTACGCTGGGTAGCCGCAGTCTGAAAAAAAGAAGAATTTCGATCTCCGTGCTCCAGCCAGTTGCACTTTGCACGCTGCCACCACCAAGCGTCCAGCTTTGTTTGGATCTCGTTGTAGCTCGCAACCAGGCCACGCAGCGACCACAATTCATCATCTGTGAGCTTTAATGTCATGGTGAAGGCCTGGTTGCGTGTGTTTGGATCCAGCTTTGTTTGGATCCGTGTACATGGCTATGAAAATTGACATGGTGAAGGCCTTTGACCGGATTCAATGGTCTTTTGTCGAACGCCCTTTGGTGAGTTTTAATGTCTCGCCCTACTGGATTAAGCTAATCATGGAATGCATCACCCATCCAAAATTTGGTCTCCTCATAAATGACTCTAGATCAAAGTGGATACATGCTAAATGTGGGCTGAGACAGGGCTGCCCACTATCTCCGTATTTGTTCATTCTATGTTCGGAGTTCCTCTCTTTGTTGATCAACTCAAGCAACCATCCAGGCATTGGTATTAAGATATCCCCAAGCGCACCAAAGCTTTCTCATCTCCTTTTCGCAGACAACACACTCATCTTTGGCTCGGTTACGGTTGGCACGGCGATGGAGATTGCGAGGATTTTGAAGCGATATTGTGGCTTTTCCGGGGAAGCGGTTAACGCCTCAAAATCAAATATTCTAGTTGGCCCCAAAGTCGCGCTTGGCTCAAAAAGGGATATTCTGCAGTTACTTGGGCATGAACCCTCCAAGGTTGTCAATTATCTGGGCATTATGGTGCGGCCGTGTAAGGTTAGAATTGCAGATTTTGATCATCTGCTCGATAAAATTACTTGCAAAATTAGATCATGTGGCTTTCGACACCTATCGATGGCGGGCAGATCTGCACTCATCAAGAGCACGCTGTCCGCAATTCCTCTTCATGCACTGACCCATTCCGCTGTGCCGGTTTTTACCTTAAACAAAATCAATAGCTTGTTGTCTGCATTTTTCTGGTGTGGGACGTACAACAAGCATTCTCTGCACTACACAAAGTGGACGGAATTATGTCTGCCGACGGACAAGGGCGGGCTGGGTTTCAAAAATTTAACTTTGTGGCGGCGCATCCTGATGAGCAAGATGGCGGCTAGAGTTGTAGGGGCTGATGGATCTCCATTTGGGAATATTTTTGGGGCCAAGTATGCTGGAGGAAACATGTTCAGGCTCAGCCATAGTCTCTCAAAAATCTGGAAATGCTTATCTCTCGGCGACGAGATTGTGGGAAATCAAACTTTCTGGATGGTGGGGGATGGCTCGAACATCTCAACCATGGAGGATAACTGGCTCGGTATACTTCCTCTAAACCGATGACCAACATTTATTGACATTGCTGCTATGCCAAGTCAACTTGCGGGATTCCTGGACTCAAACTCACATTGCCTGGATGAGAGAATGAGAGGTCTAAGCATTTTCCTTGTTGATGTTATCTCCCGGCTACCAAGGGATGACGTGGGCGGAAGGGACAAGCTGATTTGGGCACATTCCGAAAAACAACGGATGGATGCCCGCGTTCTATATGGCCTGGAGAGCCCACAGGGATTTCACGGTGGCAGCGAAATCTGGGAGATAAAGGCGCAGCCACGTTTTTTGATCATGATTTGGAGAGCTATGAATGATTTGTTGCCCACTAATGAGTGGTTGTACCGGCACCGTCTCAGGCCCGACGCTGCATGTCCTTGTGGCTGCAACCAGGCGGAAAACGTAGGCCAGGAGCTGCACCTTTATGCTTCGCATTCGGGCGGCGTTGGAAAGAATGAGGATACAACTAAGCTCCAACAACACATCTCTATTGGATGAGCTGATACAGGAAATGGGCATTAGCGCTCGATCAAAGGAAACAAAGCTGCTAGCTGCTGTAATTTATGGAGTATGGAAAGCAAGGAACCGGTGGGTGCATTGTGAGTCCTTCCTGCAACACACGTCTATAGTCCTCAATGCAATCTTGGAAGCAACCAATGGTAACGGGGAGGCCCGTTTAAACCTCGAGCCTATTTGGTCGCCCCCGCCATTTGGATGGTTGAAAATAAACTTTGATGGGTCGGTCCACCCGAACAACATAGCCGGGCTGGGTTGCTCGATTCGTGATCATGATGGTTGCCTCATTACTGCTAAAGGGATCCGTACCCACGGCCGTTCCGTGAACATGACAGAAGTCAGGAGTGCGTTCCTGGGGATTACTACCGCTATGGACTTTATGGACTCAGCGTTGGGCTTGATTCTTGAAGGCAACTCAGCCTTTGCTTGTGTCACGTTGAACCGTATTCTTGGTGCACTTCGGGACGAGGATGTTGAAGAGAAGCTAGCTCACTTAATGAAGGACTGCCCAAGGATCATTGTTTCTCTCGTTGATCGACGAGCCAACTCGGCGGCAAATTATGTGGTGAATGCGGCTTGCACCTCGAATTTTCTGTGGGAAAGGGGAATGCCCCTAACCCAAGCTCTTTCTTTCATCCTTTCTAAGGATTGTGCGGCCATGTAATCGTTTTTAAATTTTATGCTATATATAGGCTAATGCCAACTTCAAGGAACCCAAAAACTTCCACTTAATTATCAAGGAACCCAAAAACTTCCACTTGACAGCAATATTATGGAGAAACACACATTCTGAATGGTTGGAAATGACACATCCATCTCTACCTTGGATGACTGTTGGCTTGGAGAACATCCACTAAATAAATGACCCACTTTTATCAACACCGCTGCTCTCCCAAGCCTGGTGATGGAACTACTCGACTCCAACTCCAACTGGGCGGTTCATATGCTAACGGGATTTAGAGCAATTCTGATTGAAGTCATCATGCGATTACCAAGAGATGATGTGGGTGGAACAGACAGACTTGTTTGGGCCCACTACGAAAAGATAGTCATGGACGCTGGCATCGTCTACGACTTAGAATGACCGCAGGGAACCCTCTCAGGCGGTGAAATTTGGAAGCTAAAGGCTCAACCGCGTGTGCGCATGTTAATCTGGCGAATGATAAAAATATGTTACCAACGAATGACTGACTATACCAACATCGGCTACGAATGGATGCGGATTGTCCATGGGGTTGTAATGAAGCATAAAATATTTGTCACTTACAGGTGAACTGCCGTTTTATGGGAAAGATCAAAGTGGAAATGTCCAGACTGAACATCCAACTAAACACTTCCTGTACAGATTTGATGGAAGCTTTACTTGATGATTTAGCCAACAGCTCAAGCCCAATCCAGAGTAAAATTTTAGCTTCAATTATCTACAACATTTGGAAAGCTAGGAATCAAATGATCCACAACGAGTCTTATTTGCGGCCCTCCTCTATTGTCATTAGCGCAATCTCTGATGCATCAGATGGTAACTGGGCGCTCCCTTATAACCTGGAATCTTCTTGGTCGCCCCCGCCTCTTGAATGGATTAAGATAAATTATGATGGGTCTGTGCACATGAATAATAATGCTGGAATTGGATGCACCAGTAGAAACAATGTCAGTGAGCTCATTGTTGCTGGAGGCACTGGTATTAGCAGTCGATCGGTCAACATCTCAGAACTTCGTGGGGCTCTACTTGGCCTGTCTCTTGCCAAAACACTCACGCCCAACGTGGATGGCGTCATTCTTGAAGACGACTCAGCCTTTGCATGCTCCACTCTCAACAAAATCCTGTTCGGCCTCGCGGATGGTAATGTCGAGATCTCAATTGCTAGAATTATGAAGGATTTCTCAAGGCTCATCATCTCTCAAGTAAACCGAAGAGCCAACTCTGCAGCCGACTTTGTGGCCAATAGGGCTTGTGTGATGGACTTTGTGTGGGAAAGGGGGATGCCCCTAACCCAACCACTACCTTTTATCCTTGCTGGGGATTTTTTCCTTATGTAACTTTGTCTTTATTTTATATATATATATAATAGAGGCTATGACCAGCTTCAAGGAACCCAAAAACATTGGGGGTGTTTTTTCATTTTCACCTATTATGTCTCTCGCTTGCTAGTTCTAGTGTGAGAAGCTCTGGATCTGGGGGAAGACCGGTGGTCTTCCCCCTCCATTTTGGAGAGAGTTGGTGTTGTTTCGGGTTTGAGTCTGGTGGATAAAGGAGGAGGCGGCATGTGGGGGTCCTGATGGCGCCTTTAATCATTGCAGTGAGTTGTCACATCCGGCGGCCTGGCGTGTCCCGCAAGCTTCCCCGCAGCCTGGAGTTTTTAATGGTGAAGCGGCAGATTTTGAGGAGATTTCCTCTGACTCTCCTGCGCTGGCGATTCCGCCGACCTTTTCTCCTTCCTTTGACGGCTTCACGGTGGCCGCTGGCTCCAGATCTGTGGTTTGTGGCTGGGATGGTGGTCCGAGATCTGGTGTTTTTGACGTTGCTGATGCTTCTCCGCTGGCGGCACGGGGTGCTCGTTCTCGGGCGGCGACTCCCTCTTCACCGCGTTGCCGCAGCCGGAGTCGTGACAACGATCGACATGCCCGGCTGGGGTCATGTTTCTTGCTTGGACGGGGACGGATCTGGCGAGGATGGCGGTAGATCTGGCCAGCGGGCCCTGGATCTGGATGGCGGCGGCTTCAATAGGGTTGTGGATCACGATGGTGGCAACTCGAGGCTCTGCGGCCGGCTGGCCCCTTCTCTAGCCTCTGGCACCGGCGGGGGCCCTGGATCTGGCGGCCCTGGATCTGGCGGCCTTGACGTGCTTTCGGACGCTATCGGTCCTCTTCTGGCGGCAGGTAATTCCTCACCTCCCTGTGAGTGTCTGGATGTACAGGTGTTAGTGGGGGGTAGTGTTGTGTTGAGAATGAAGGGGGGGTTTGCTGGAAGTGGACGATGGAGATATTTTGGTGGGGGAGGCGAAAGATGACCTCTCTCGCCCGCCATCTGAGGAGGAGCTCGATGACGTTGCGCTGAATGCTATGGAGGAGCCTTTTAATGTGCTGGCCGGTGGTGTTGCTTCTTCTGTCTTCACCACGACGGCGTTGGCTGATGCTGATGCTTGCATGACGGTGGTGGCTGGGCTGGGCCCACCCTCGTTCCCCTCCCCCCTCTGGTGCGGTCGACGGGTTCACTGGGGTGTGATTTCAGGATGAGGGAGATGAGGGCTGACATGGTGCTGTAGGATGGAGAATTCAAATTGGTAGAGGATGACTGTTGTGATAATGATGGCTGTGATGGCAATGTGGATGGGGCCAATGTGCCTAATGCTGAGGCTGGACTGTTCGGGCATGGAAATGCAGTGCCCGACCGGACTTGAATCGCTGGGGAGCGGCGCGGCGTGAGCCCGTCTGGTTTGCTGGCTCAGGGGGATTACGTTCCATCTTCTCGGGCTCACGCAACTCCACTTTGCAGCCTGGATCGGCAACCTCCCCCCAATGCTGGACTGACACCTGCAGGTGGCCTGCCACCTCGGAATCTTACCCATACTGCTTCACCTCTCGGTGGGGCCGGCAATGATCCGGGGGTTTGGACCAGGCCTGCGCATATCCCGCTGAAGCTCAAGGAATGCAAGTCTTATGCTCGATCGGACAACGTTGTGTGCATGGACGATGAGGTTGTGGATGAGTTTGTGGCTCAATTTGACGGGGCAATCATGGGGCGGCTGCTGGGCCGCAAACTTCCTCGCCACATTCTTACTGCTGAGCTTCTCAAAAGATGGGACCGTTTTGGCGTGTTCAAGGTTACAGTGGTTAATGCGGAGTGCTTCATCTACACCTTCGAATCTAGGATTATTTGTGACGAAGTCATCCTTACCGGGCCCTGGTCCATCAATGGCTATGTTCTAGGTCTAGATTCTTGGAGCCCGTCGTTTCACCTGACGAGATTGCCTGTTTTTTCGTCCCCTGTTTGGATCCGACTGCCGGAACTGCCGCTCACATTTTGGTACCCGAAGAATGTCGGTAGGATTGCCTCCATGGTTGGTGAACCGATCTGGATTGACAAAGTGACGAGTTCACTGGTTAGAACCGACCTGGAGTGCTTCCTCTGCACCTTCGAATCTAGGATTATTTGTACGAAGTCATCCTTACCGGGCCCTGGTCCATCAATGGCTATGTTCTAGGTCTGGATGCTTGGAGCCCGTCGTTTCACCTGACGAGATTGCTAGTTTTTTCGTCCCCTGTTTGGGTCCGACTGCCGGAACTGTCGCTCACGTTTTGGTACCCGAAGAATGTCGGTAGGATTGCCTCCATGGTTGGTGAACCGATCTGGATTGACAAAGTGACGAGTTCACTGGGTAGAATCGACTACGCCCGTGTGTGTGTGTCAAACTTGACCTGGCCAAACCAGTCTTGACCGGAGTGTGGGTAGAGAGTAAACACCAGAACTTTTATCAAAGAATTGTCTATGAAGGTCTGTCGGCCCTCTGTTTCCACTGCGGCTGCATTGCGCATAAATCCGATGGCGGCCCTTCTTCCTTTCGGAACGAACCTGCTGACTCACGGGCGACGGAGGGTGATGGGATGGGGCGGGAGACATCTGGGCCTACTTTGTCTGTGCCTGCCAAGTCTGATGGTATGCCTACGGAAATGGTGGAGGAGGGTGGTCCAGGTTCGACACCTGTGGCGGTTGTTGGGCCTACATGGGCTAGTGGGGATAACACAGGTCAGCCTGAAGGCTTTAGGCCTTGGACTTTAGTGCAGCGTCGGCGGAGGCCCGTGGCTGAGTCGCGTGTGGACCGTAACGGGCAGGCGGCTCCACCTTTGGTCGGCTTAGGGGAGAAAGCCCCGTTGAAGACTGGGCCGGGCGAACACAGGCGTAATCGGGGACGTAGAGCTGGGCGTTCCTCTTCGGAGCCGGGGGGGGCTGGGCCCTCTGGGCTCAGCTGGTCCGCCCATGGAAATTGTTTCTTGGTCTGCCTCACCTTCTGTTCGTGGGCCTGCCTCCCCTTTGGTCTCCCATGTCTAACATTCTTTTTTGGAATTTTCGTGGTGCGCGTAAGAAGGGGACGCACAACTATCGTCGTGATCTTGTCCAACAACATCTGGGCCTTGTGGGTCTTTTCAAGACTAAGGTGGAGGACCTTTTTTTGACCTGAGGTGGACAGACTAACGGGTCGTGGATGAGAGTTTTTTCGCCATCCGGCGGTGGGGAAATCTGGGGGTATCCTTGTGCTTTGGCAATCCACAGATGTCCTCTTTGAAGTGATTGAGGCGGACTCTCAGTGGGTTGTGGGGTGGGCTACCTTCCCTGGCCTTCCTCGTATCCTCATTGCTTTTATTTATGCCAACAAAGACCTTTATGTTCGTCGGGCGCTTTGGACTGCTTTTGGCCGTTGGCTGTCGTGCACCGAACCGGCCCTTACTGGTGGAGACTTTAACTGTATCTTGCGCCCGGAGGATAAGATGGGGGGCAAGGCTTTTGTCTACTCGGATGTGGCCCGGGAGATGGAGGCCTTTTCTACTCACGACCTGCGGGAGATGGGGTTCACGAGGCCTTCCTTTACTTGGTGCAATAATCAGCCGCGGGCTCACCGTATTTGGGTCAGATTAGACCGTGTCCTTGCGAATTCTGAGGGTTGGAACCTGCTCCCTTTGGCCGGTGTGCGCCACCTAAACCGGGTTGACTCGGATCATTGCCCCCTTCTACTCCCCCTTGTCGGGCCTTGTCATGTTCGTCGTCACTAGTGGCTTAGATTTGAGGATACGTGGTTATCCTACCTGGCTGCCCGTGGTATTGTCCTGAAGCGATGGAACCAGGCTGACCTGGGCGAGCCAGCGGCTGTCATCCGGAGTCGGTGTTCTCGCACGCTCCGGGCCTTATCCTTCTGGAGCCGGAACAAGCTCTCCGACTTGGAAAACTCGAAGCGTTCCTTGGAGGTCGAGGTGGAGGATTTGCAGTCTCGCGAGAGCTTGGTATTGGACTGGTCTGAGTCTTTGGCCTCGGCCCTCATTCGCAAAGTTAAGGCTCTGTCTTCAACTATGGGCAGGCTCAATTCCTGGTGGAAACAGTGGGCGAAGGTCCGCTGGATACAGCATGGGGATGTCAATACCTCTTACTTTCATTCCATGGCCTCCGCGCGTCTCCGCTCAAACCGCATCTCACATGTGGAACTGGCTGACTCGGCGGTCTCAGATGATCCGGCTACGATTGAACAAGTATTCCTCCAATTCTTTGAACAGAAATGGCGATGTGCCTCTCCGGTCTTGACTGGTTGGCCTTCGCTGGGGGATCGTGCTTCAGTTGTTACCCAGCGGGCGGAGGAGCTGCTTTCGGACGTGTCAGACGCCGAAATCTGGGCGGTGGTGTGGTCCCTCAAGCCTAATCGTGCCCCCCGGCTTGGATGGTATGACTGCTTCCTTTTTTCAGTGTTTTTGGGACATTGTTGGGTTTGATGTGTGTACGGCGATCAAGGACTTCTTCACCTCGGGCTGCATGCCGGCATATTGGAAGGAGACTGTTGTTGTTCTCATCCTGAAGGTTCCTAATGCGTGCCGACCGGAGAAGTTTTGACCTATCAGTCTCTGTCAGACAGTTTACAAAATTGCAGCCAAAATCCTGGTGAATCGGCTGAAGGGGCTCCTCCCGCTCCTCATCTCGTCGGAACAGGGTGCTTTCGTGTCGGGGCAGAGTATCTCCCATCAATGCCTGATTGTCCAGGAAGCGGTCAACAAGCTTCGCATCTCCACCTCCAGGGTCGGCTTCCTTGTCGTCAAAGTTGACATGGAGCAGGCTTACGATCGCATGAGCTAGGACACCCTCGTCCAGATCCTCTCCTTATTTGGTTTCCCTCAGCGGTTTGCTTTTTGGCTGCTTCAGTGTGTTCATGTGCCAAAATTCTCGCTTATACTCAACGGTTGCCGAACCCGTTGGATTGAGGGGAGATGTGGGTTCCGCCAGGGCTATCCCCTATCCCCTTACCTGTTTATTCTCTGTTCGGATCTGCTGTCTTCCGCCATCCATGCTCGGGGTCCTGCTATGGGTTTTTCGTTGTCGGCTGGGGTCCCTTGTGTCACGCACCTGCTTTATGCGGATGATGTTCTGCTGTTTCTCCAGGCCAATACTATGGCGGTTCGGGAGTGTTCTCGACTTCTGGACAACTATTGCGCTTGGACTGGGCAACGCATTAACCGGGCAAAGTCCATGCTTCTGGCCAGCAAGGTCATGTCGCGTTGGAAGGGGGCGCAGTTTGCTCCTTCCCTGGGCTTTCAGAAGGTCGATGAACTTGACTATCTTGGGTTAAAGTTGGCTATGAGAAAACTCACTAAGTAAGACTTCTCTTGCTTATTGGCCAAATGGCAGACCAAAATTCGGCAGTGGGGCTGCAGACACCTCTCCCTCGCGGGTCGTGTGGCCTTGCTGCAGTTCTCTTTCCTTACCGGCCCGACCTTTGCTCTGACTTACTCGGCGATCCCCCGGGTTGTGCTTGATGCAGTGGAACAGATGGCCCGGAACTTCTTGAGGCAAAAGTGAGCCTCTTCGAGTGGCCAACACTACGTCAAATGGGATACGATCTGCTTGCCGGTGCAGGATGGGGTACTGGGCCTTCGCTCCTTGCGGGTCTGGGAGGGTCCTCTGCGTGCGCGGCTTCCTTGGGACTTCCTGAACTCGCCAAACTCTTTCTTTGGGTCCTTCTTTCATGCCAAGTACGACACGCGGATTGGTGTGTCGCCTCCAACAAGGTCGACTCCCCCGCTTGGGCCACTCTTCAACAGGGCCTTGCCTCACTCACGCCTATTCTCCGCTGGCGAGTTGGCAACGGTCGTCTGGTGGATATTCTACATGACCGCAGGATCCTGGATATTCCGCTGGCTCGATGGCCTACTTTCGTTGACGCATCCACGCTTGAGGGACGTTGTGTGGCCGACCTTGTGGACGAGATGGGCTCGTGGCGCACGGACCTCCTTGACCAGGTCTTTGGGCCGGACTTGCAGGACCTGATCTGACTGATTCTGCCTTCCGGCGGGGTTGACACCCCGGAGCTTTTATTGCAGTTAAGTGGAATGTCTATTTCTGCGCTTGCTTACCGCTCCCTCCGATGCTCCCCAGGACGAGATTTACTCTCGCTCAAACGCCTCCACCTTCACTCGCGGGAGAGTTTCTTTTGTTGGAGATTGGGCTGGAATGTGTTGCCCACACGGGTGTGGCTACATCGTCGTGGGCTCGTGGACGCTCCTGATTGCCCGTGGGATTGTAGCGTGCCTGAGGACCGGGATCATGTAGTTAGTGGCTGTGCTAAGCTGATTGCGGTTGGCAGGGAGTTGCAGCGATGGGGACAGCGGATCCCCAGCGGGCGGACCTGGGACGACCTCCAGCGGGCGGTTATGCAGGGTGGTCAGATGGTTATTGGCCCTGCCCGTCTTCTCTGTTATGTGATGTACCAATGCTGGCTGGCACGCAATGCCTTACTGCATGGCCCTGAGGTGGGTACTCCCTTGGTCATTGATGCTTCTATCATGGAGAATCTTGCCCTCTTTGGCCAAGGTCGTACGTTGGGATGTTGGGGTACCTCTCGCCCCTCGGGGCTGTTTGGCTCTACTTCTTGGTGCCCTCCACCGCCCGGCTGGATCAAGGTTAACGTGGACGGATCCCTCCTACGTCGAGGTGTGATGGGATCAGGATTGTGATCAGATCTGAGGCAAGCGCGGTCCTTAGGGTGGCTGGATTTGCGTGGCAACACTGGGACCCGGGACGTGTTGAGTTGGAGGTCGTCCTTGCTATCCGTCGGGTGCTCCTTCCCGCCCTTCTTGAGGGCAGGGGGATCATCATTGAGGGGGACGCTGCCAACGTCTTGGACTTCTGCCATTCGGCGGCTCAGTGTTCCGCCCGCCCCTTCCCCCTCTCTCCTGATGTGAATCTCTCTTTTTTGACTGAGTTTGCTGCGGTGCGATTTCAGCATGTTCCTCGAGGCGCAAATCGAGCGGCTAACCACTGTGCCCAGCTTGCGGTGGCCGGTGACTTCCTGTGGGATTGTGGTCATGGAGCTGATGACGCCTTTTTAGGCCTTGTGGCGGAGGATTGTCGCGGCCTGGATGGTGGCTAGACGTTTGTCTTCTTTACTTTTTTTTGTGTTGCTCTCTTATGTCTCCCCCCACCCTAGTTGTACTCTCTCTTTTACTTTCCTTGCTAGTGCAATTCTCACGGAACCCAAAAACTCAACCTTGGGAGAGTGTCTTTGTAGAGAGTGGAGAGAGCAATTCTAGTGAGAGAAAGTGTGGGAGCGGTGGCGGCGTTGCTGCGTGGGGTGGCGGCCTGCTGCGGTGGCGGCGTCTATCTACGGGGAGCGTGCTGTGGTGGCGGCGTGCGGGCCGGGTGGAGCTGTGGTGGCGTGCTGTGCGGGCGTTGAGAAGTGGTGGCGTGCTGTGCGGGCGTTGAGAAGTGGTGGCGGTGGCGTGGTAGTGCAGGTGACAGTGTGGTGCCGTTTGCTGCTAAGGGCTTTGGTCCTTGAGGCCCGACTTCAATGGGTAAGAAGAGGAAGAACCGCAAGGTTCTTGATGACAGTGAGCCTGAGCTGCCATTAAAGCTTGATGCTGCTTCTCCAAGGAGGTCATCTTCTCCCTTACAGGTTCATGTTTCACCAAAAAAATCATTTGATTTTTTCTGAGCTTGCTTTGAAAATTCAATTGAGCATTCAATGGCATCAAATTCGAAATCTAAGCACTGTACGGATTACTCGGAAGACTGATTGAGATTGTTCTGAGAAATCAGAAAACTCTGAAAAAACTGTATGCTCTTCCAGCCGCACATTAGGTGTTCGAGATAATGTCGCTGAGAAATCTGCTAGTTCTTCCAGCCGCACACATGGTGCTCGAGACAATGTCTCTGTGAGTTCTTCAACTTCCCAAGCCCAACAAGCTAAAGAAAATCATACCTCTCTTAACCATGCTGCAAGGCCATTTGTCCCCGGGTCGGTCAATGCACATATGAATCTGTGAGGCATCTCCCAAGGATGCATCCCGCCGGTGACGGATAATGTTGTGGTGAATCCACCTCCAGCTGTAAGCACCAAACCTCTTCCGTCTCCCAGCCAACAAGCTGCTCCACTGCCACGAGTTTGGTCAAAGAACATCCCGGCCCAGTTTCCCTATTTTGATGACCAGCAATCTGATTTTTTTGCTGATGGAATTCTCACCATGGATGATGAGGAAGCAGAAGCAATTCAAACGGACTATGCTAATGCCTTAGTTGGGAGAGTTGTTGGGTACCATTTTTGCTTTGAATGGTTATCGGCGCAGCTTCATCTAAAATGGGGGGCCTTCGAAGGCTTTCAAGTTTGCGATTTGGGCGAAGGTTGCTTTCTACTCAAATTCAAAAAAAGAGAAAACCGGGACTGTGTGGCTGGGTGGCTCATGGAATGTAGCGGGCAAAGTCGTCGGACTGGATGTCTGGACAGAAAAATTAATACCAGCCCAAAACCCACGCATGTTGGTTCCGACATGGGTTAGGGACCTGGACTGCCGCTACACTTTTGGGGAGACAAAAATCTTTTCCGACTTGCAAAAGTTGTGGGTGAACCGCTCTATGTCGATGTCTTCACTAAATCCAGATCGCGGACTAATGTTGCTAGATTTTGCGTTCGTCGGGACCTCTCCACTACGCTACTGGGGGGCGTATGGCTTAATAGTAAAGGTACAAGAAAAATATTTCAGAAGTTTGTATACGAAGGCATCGGGTCCTTGTGCACGTCCTGTGGATTTGCCGATCATGGGGACTCGGATCGCAATCTCTCGGTGAACAAACCAGATGCTGAACACCGAAACCCACAGGCGGGGATGGATGGCTGGACACTTGTCATGCCAAGAAAGCCTCCCCAAAAGCCAAAGTGGGTGAAGCGATGCCGCGTGCCCCAACAGTTAGCGATTTAAAGTGGAAAAAGATAAAAAAACCGGCTGAGCCTGTAGCAATTGCCTCCAATGATCCTGGGCCTAAGAATATTATTGTTCCTCGAAGCATTATAAACTCCTCCACTCCAGCGGCTATGGCGGTCGACGTCCAGGAAATAAGGCCCAAGTTTAATCAAGACTCTACTACTAACGCCAAGGGCGTTAAAGCTTCAAACGCTAAACGCCGGCATTCTCCTGATGGATTGAATGTGGACGTACCCAACGCCATTTTGGAAACTACTGATGCTAGGCCTGACGAACGACGAGCACGATCGCCAACTAAGGTGTGCACTAGATCAAAGAGTCCGGCAAGATCAATCTTGGTTAGGGATGGGCACGAAGTGGCACGAGGGCCTCCCCTTCTAAGAAATGACGAGACTTATATTTTGGAATTGTCGGGGAGCTAGCAAGCTCGCTTCCCGTGCATATCTGCAGGAGCTTGTGCGTATGTATAATCCTATTGTTGTTGCTCTACTTGAAACTCGCCGCCAATCTTTTTCTCGCCGTGATATGGATAGATTAATTGGCAGACATTGGCGCTATGACTACGTGCCTGCTGTCGGAAAATCTGGAGGTATTATTCTATTGTGGCTTGATAACTTCATAACACTCTTGCACTCTTAAAAGTAAACAGTTATTTATGACAAGCATACAAACGCCCACTGGAGATACCTGGCATCTTGGAGCCGTCTATGCTAATAAATATATGCATCAACGCCGTACTCTATGGAAGGACCTTGCTGCCATGGACAGCAATATTCCCACCATTCTTGGTGGCGACTTCAATTGTATCTTGCATGCTGACGAGAAAAGAGGAGGAAGTCGGATTGACTTCTCAAGGGGACCGCATGAATTTGCTATCTTTATTTCCTTATGCGATTTTCATGAAATTCCCTATATTGGCAATATTTTCACATGGTGCAACAATCAAAAGCCGTCTGACCGGGTCCTATCTCGGCTTGATCGTGTTTTGCTTAATGCTCCGGCATTGATTTCCTTCCCGACCACCATTGTCCATCATTAGGCAAGGATTGCATCCGACCACAACCACCTTATATTGGAAATTGATAAAATACAATTCGCGGCATCAGGGAAAAATCTGAAATTCAAGGAAGCCTGGATGGTCAATCCTAACGTTCACTCTGTTGCCATGGGTGCCTGGAGAAAGCCAATTGTTGGTGACCCAAATAAAATCATGGAGTTCAAATGGGCGCGAACAATTAAAGCTCTAGCGCGTTTGTCCAAATTCAATGCAAAATCTGAATCGGACCGAGCTAGCAAGCTTGCAGAGGACATCTATGCCTGGCAAATGCGCGAAGCAGCGGGACCATTATCTGATGAGGAGTTATCCTTGCTTCGCTCCCTTGTCTCTAAATATAACGAAATTCAAACAAAACTTGAAACCTGGCGGTGGGAAAGGGCCAAAAACAATTGGCTGAAGAATGGAGATCAGAACTCGGCATTCTTCCAGGCTGCCGCTACGCAACGGAAACAGGTAAATCGCATTTTCAGCATCGCTAAGGGCGAGGTCACACTTTCTGATCAAGGCCAAATTGAAGAGGAAATGATCAGACACTTCTCTGACCGATGGTGCTTGGATGATTCAACAACCATGGTCGGGATGGCTTGCCCGCGTGCGCAGGTCTCTGCCATCGATGCGCAATAACTTCTCCAACTACCGACCGACGGTGAAATCAAAACCGCCGTCTTCTCTTTTGGGCGCAACAGAGCCGCGGGGTGCGACGTGGTAACTCATTCCTTCTTTACTCATTTTTGGAATTTTACTATGTTGAAATAATTGCTTTTGTCAAACACTTTGTCACCACATGCAATATGGAGGAAAAATGGAAAGACACTCTTGTGGTGCTCATTCCCAAATGCAATAACCTTTCTTCACCGGAGCATTTTCGGCCTATCAGCCTTTGCTCCACGATCTACAAGGTTACCGCAAAGATTCTCGCAAATCGTATGAAGCCACTTCTAAAAAATTTGATTTCTGAAGAACAAGCCGCCTTTGTCCCGGGCCGGCAAATGTCCGACAACTGCATGCTGGCCCAAGAGCTCATCCATCGCCTACACACAACGGAGAGAAGCACCGGCTATATGGCTATAAAGATCGACATGGAGAAGGCTTTCGATCGTATGCAATGGAGCTTTGTCAAGCGTGCCCTCATGGCGTTCAACTTCCCTCCCCAATGGATCAATCTCATCATGGAATGTATATCTTCGCCCAGATTTGGTCTTTTAATCAATGGCTCAAGGTCGAAGTGGATAAATACAACATGTGGGCTGAGACAGGGTTGCCCTCTATCTCCATTTTTATTCATCCTATGCTCCGAATTCCTATCATTGTTAATCAAGGCCAACAATGTTCCAGGTATTGGCATAAAAATTAATTGTACTGGGCCAAAGATCTCACACCTCTTATTTGCGGATGATACACTTTTATTTGGCTCGGCAACAACAAGATCTGCAATGGAGTTCGCAAACATTTTGAAAAATTATTGTGCGCTCACTGGTGAAGCTGTAAACTCCCATAAATCATGTATTCTTTTCGGCGCCAAAGTTCCAGTCGCTACCAAACAAAACATCTTGCAGTTACTTGGCCATGGAAGCTCTGATGCCATTAGCTACCTTGGAATTATGCTTCTCCCAGGCAAGAGCTTGATGACGGATTTTGACAGCATTCTGGAAGATATTACATGCAAAATTAGATCTTGGGTCCTTCGACATCTATCACTTGCGGGGCGGGTTGCTTTGATTAACAGCAATCTTTCGGCGATCCCTCTGCATGCTCTTGTAAACAACCTAATGCCAATTTCAATAATAAATAAAATTAACAGTCTAATGTCCAGATTCTTCTGGAGTGGGGATTACCAAAAGCATTCAATGCATTATGCTCAATGGTCAGAAATCTGTCTTCCAAAGGATCAAGGTGGTTTGGGGATTAAAAACTTAATTCTCTGGCGGCGAATCCTAATGAGTAAGGTGGCAGCCCGTGTTGCAAGATCTGATGGAAGTCTACTTGCCCGAACATTTGCATCCAAGTACACAGGACAGAATAGATTTAAACCCAATCGCAGCAACTCAAAAATTTGGAAAAGCATATGCCTGGGAAGTGAAATTATGGAGAAACAAACTTGTCTGGGCCCATTCGAAAAAGGTGGACATGAATGGCAGCACCGTCTATGGCCTGGAATGCCCGCAGGGCACACTATCTGGTGGGGAAATCTGGAAGCTCAGAATTCAACCGCGTATGAAAATGACAATTTGGCGTATTATAAACATGTTGCCAACCAATAACTGGTAATACCAACACCGGCTGCGCGCATATGCGGACTGCCCCTGGGGATGCAACCAAGCAAAGAATTTCAACAAGTTACTGGGAAACTGCCGCTTTATGGAAAAGATTAAGCATGTGTTAGCAAGATTAAACTTCCAGCTTAACTCATCCTGTACCAACCTGATGGAAATTTTACTTGAAGTATCGGCCAATAACTCATGCACAGGACAAATTAAAACCTTGGCCTCAATAATTTACAGCACTTGGAAAGCTTGGAGTCAGATGGTACACGGCAAGCCATATTTACAACCCGCCTCCGTTGTTATTAACGATGTTTCCGATGCATCGGACGACAACTGGGTGGCCCCTCACAACCTCAATTTATCTTGATCGCCCCCGCCTCTTGGATGGTTAAAGGTAAATTATGATGTGTCTGTGCACATGAACAACATTGCATGGATTGGATGCACAATTAGAAAGCATGTTGGTGAACTAATAGCTGCCAATGGCGCTAGAATCCGCAGCCGATCAGTAAACATGTCTGAGTAGCGAAGTGCCCTGCTTGGGCTTTCTATGGCCAAAAACTTCATGGATGGGCTAATACTTGAAGGTGATTCAACATTTGCATGTTCAGCTCTACTCAGGATTCTATCGGGGCTATTTGATGGGGATGTCGAGGCGTCACTTGCTAGGCTCATGAAGGATTGTCCAAGACTTGTCATTTCGCAAATCAACAGAAGAGCCAACTCTGCAGCCGATTATGTGGCCAATTCTGCTTGTGTGAGGGATTTTGTGTGGGAAAGGGGTATGCCCCTAACCCAAGCGCTTGCTTTTATCCTCTCAGAGGACACTTTGCCCGCTTGGCATTCGTCCGCTTGGCATTCAAGCGGGCTTCTCCCGCCCCCCCCCGGTGGGTTTCGCCCTCCCCGACAAAATTTTAAAGTATTTAAAGCAATAATTTAAAATTTTATAATGTAAAAGTATTTGAATTTTATAAACTGAAGGGAAGATAAACTTTGTCATTTTCAAATGCAAACATAGAGAATGACGACGTAAATGCTTTGAATGAGCTGAATGTGGATGAAGTCGATGTTTGATTCAAAAATTACATCAAAACAAAAGGTTGTGGTAGAAATTATGTATTTGATTGTAATGCATGACTTTCAGTTTCACAGTAAAAATAAAATCGAGTAGTCATGCTTGATGGTGCAAGCTAAAAACCTATTTTATAAACATTTTATCAGTTAAAGTACAATGAAACTTGGAACATATGAAGCTCATTCAAAGCAAAGCAACGTACAAAAAAATGAACTTTCAAATGTGAAAAACTTACCTGCAAACGAAGCCTAATTTTGAAGTATGCAATGAACCCTGAAATGAAGACTGACTTCAAACTTAAGCTATTTTCCAAATGAAGCCTACTAACAAAGCCTATGTTTGAAGCCTGCAATGAACCACCCGCGCGAGAATACTTCACCCCAGCTACAGCAGCAGCGGCCGGGGCTTCGTCTCTTGAATGGCTTGGAGGCCGGATCCAGCCCGTCAGATGCAGAGGAGGCGCAGACAGTGGCTGAAGAAGAAGAGTAGGGTTAGCGAGAGAGAGTCAAAGTTGAGAGGGTTTCCGATGTTTACCGTCGGCGATGCAGCGATGTAGGGGAGATGCGCAGGAGAGTTGCGAGGGTTCGTGCAAGCGTGGATGTAAAATGGATTTGGGAGGAGACGTGACGGTGCGGGAGACGTGGGAGACAAGTTTTGTTGTCGCGGCTTTCGGTAATTTGATGGAAGAAGCCCTTATTGTCATTGGCGAGATTTGTTTGAGTAGGAGCAGGTGCGGGATATAATAAAGCAAAAAGCAGGGATGTGGGAGGTAATGAGTTGTCAAATCAGTGAAGGAGTGATCTGTAGCATAAAGCATAAAGCATAAAACATGATATAATCTGTAGTATAAATGAGGATATAATCTATAGCATAAAATAGTGAAGGAGTTATCAAAATTATGAGCAGGAAATAATTAATCATGAAGTATGTCATGAATTCTTTCCAGCAATCGGACGGTGCGAATTCTTTGCAACATTATAATCAAACGGTTCAAATCATAAATTCGGTGTGCTTTTTCAATATGCATATTGATTTAAATACTTTGGATCACACCATGAAACGCATCTTGACCGTCCGATCTTCAAACAATTGTTTCTGGCCGTTGGATTTAGAGATGCTGGCCTGCCATTATCCAACTCATAAAGAAATGCACTGTTCATTTCCGTTTCACCCCTGATACCGCCCCCTCCCGCATCCCGCCCCCATGGCCTCACCAAGCCGCCGGCGGCGGCTGGGTGAGCGGCGGCTGGGTGAGGCCGTGGGGGGATGCGGGAGGGGTATTTTTTTATTTAATAATTATTTTAATAACTAATATGTTTTTATAATTAATATAGTTATTAAAATGCTTTTAAATAACTTTAAGCCCGTCGGGGGGCGGGCGAAGCCCGTCGGGGGGCGGGCGAAGCCCGCCGGAGGGTGAAGCGGGCGAAGCCCGCTTGATTGCGGGCGAACCCCGCAGCGACGCATCGAGAACGGGCGGAGCCCGTTCGAAGATGCTAGTATATATATATATATATATATATATATATATATATATATATATATATATATATATATATATATATATATGTATATATATATATATATATGTATATATATATATATGTATATGTATATATATATATATGTATATATATATATATGTATATATATAGGCTAATGCCAGCTTAAAGGAACCCAAAAACTCAGTGTTCTTTCATGCCGCTGCCACCCAAAGGAAGCATGAAAACCGCATTTTTCGTATTGAGGTTGGCGAAAAATCTCTTACTGATCAAAGCCAAATTGAAGAGGCAATGGTCAAGCACTTTGCAGCTTGATGGTGTTTGGAGGATACAATTCTTGTGGATGGTATGCCATGTCCCCTCGAACAGGTTTCTGCCTTTGATGCGCAACAACTTCTGCTCCCCCCAACAGATGCTGAAATCAAGAATGTTGTTTTCTCCTTCGGGCGCAACAAATCACCGGGTTGCGATGGGGTAACTCACTCTTTCTTTACACATTTTTGGTACTTCACAATGTTTGAATTATCTGCTGCAGTAAAAAATTTCTTCACCACAGGCAAAATGGAGGGAAAATGGAATGACACTTTGGTTGTGCTCATTCCAAAATGCAACAACCCATGTTTGTCATAACATTTCCGACCAATTAGCCTCTGTTCTTCGATCTGCAAGATTACCGCTAAGATTCTAGCGAACCGTATGAAGCCACTTATTCGAAGACTGATATCTGAGGAGCAAGCTGCATTTGTCCCAGGCCGGCTAATGTCCGATAATTGCATGCTGGCTCAGGAAGTCATCCATCGTCTACATTCGATTGAGAGCAAGGCCGGTTATATGGCTATAAAAATTGACATAAAAAAGGCCTTCGACCGAATGCAATGGAGTTTTGTGAAGCGAGCGCTTGCGGCTTTTAATTTCCCAGCCCGATGGATCAATCTTATCATGGAATGCATCTCCTTCCCCAGATTCAGACTTCTCATCAACGACCAAAGATCGAAGTGGATAAATGCAACCTGCGGACTGCGCCAAGGCTGCTTGTTGTCCCCTTATTTATTTATTCTATGTTCTAATTTTTTATCTCTAATGATCATGAACAGCAAGCTACCAGGCATAGGAATAAAAATCAACGTTGCGGCACCAAAAATTTCACACCTACTGTTCGCGGATGACATCCTCTTATTTGGTGCATCAACCATCAAGACTGCAAAGGAGTTTGCAAGCATTTTCATGTGTTACTGTGCTCTTACCGGCGAGGCTGTCAACTCCCACAAATCAAGTATTCTCTTTGGTCCCAAAGTCCCGTCCGCTTCCAAGCATAATATACTGCAGCTACTTGGCGACGGATGCTCCAGTACTATCAACTATCTTGGTATTATTCTTCGACTGGGGAAGTGTGCGTCTTCGGACTTTGATAGTCTCCTTGAATCCATCACATGCAAAATTAGATCTTGGGGTCTCAGACACTTATCATTGGCTGGAAGAGCTGTTCTAATCTCAAGCACGTTATCGACGCTCCCGCTTCATGCTCTTGTCGCTACTCCAATGCCGACCTCGACGATAAATAAGATAAACAGCCTGCTCTCTTCCTTTTTTGGAGTGGAGATCATCTTAAACACTCAATGCACTACACAAAGTGGTCGGAGGTTTGTTTACCTAAGGAGCATGGGTGGCTTGGTTTTAAAAATCTGCAGCGATGGCGGAGTGTTCTAATGAGCAAGGTTGCGGCTCGTGTGGCAAGAAATGATGGCAGCTTTCTTGGGCATATTTTTGGCTCAAAATACGGGGGGGGGGGGGGGGGGGAGGAGCAGATTTTTGTCATACCGCAGCCAGTCAAAATCTGGAAAAGTATTTGTCTTGGGCGTGAGATTGTGGAGAAGTATACCTTCTGGATGGAGGGAAACGGAGCATCCATCTCAACTCAGGAAGATTGTTGGATCGGTACTATGCCCCTAAACAAATGACCCACTTTCATCAACATCAGTGCCCTCCCGGTCTTGGTTGCTAGCCTCCTCGATTCCAACTCCAACTGGGCGACCAATTTGCTTGTCGGGTTCAGCAATATCCCGATTCATGCAATATTTCAATTGCCAAGGGACAATGTGGGGCGATCTGATAAGCTTGTCTGGGCGCATTCGGAAAAGGCGGCCATGGATGCAAGTGTCGTTTATTCTTTGGAATGCCCACAAAGTATTTTATTTGGTGGAGAAGTTTGGGCAATCAAAGGTCAACCACGTATGCTTATCACAACCAGGCGTGCTATAAATAACATACTTCCAACCAACGATTGGTTGTATCAGCATCGACTTCGGTCGACTGCGGACTGCCCATGGGGGTGCAAACAGGCCGAGATCTTACACCATCTACTAGGAGATTGCCGCTTTATTTCAAAAATTAGAGCTGTGATGTCAAGATTAAATATTCAACTCAACAGTACCTGCACCAACTTGCTGAATGCTTTTCTTGATGAATTGGCCACTAAATCAGATTCTATCCAACTAAAGCTACTAACCGGATCGGTACTAACCCACTTCTATTGTTTTTAACGCCATTTCCGAGGTATCAGATGGTAACTGGGCGACCCAATGTAACTTAGACACTTCTTAGTCGCCCCTGCAGTTTAGATGGATAAAAATTAATTTCGATGGCTCGGTCCATGCGAACAACCAGGCCGGTCTTGGATACACCATTAGAAACCATGTTGGCGAACTTATAGTGGCCAAAGGCGTGGGAATACCTAGCCGATCGGTGAATATGTCTGAGCTTAAAAGTTCCCTGTTGGGCCTCATCCTTGCAAAGGACTTCACGGATGAAGTGCTTGGCATAATTCTTGAAGGTGACTCAGCTTTTGCGTGCTCAACTCTCAATCGGATTCTAGCGGGCCTAGCTGAAGGAAATATTGAATCCTTGCTTGCAAATGCCATGAAGGACTGTCCAAGACTCATCGTCTCACAAATCAATCGAAGGGCCAACTCCGCTGCGGATTACATTGCCAACATTGCTTGTACTAGAGATTTTGTGTGGGGAAGGGGAATGCTCCTAACCCATGCTCTTTTGTTTATCCTCTCCCAGGACTTTGCGCCTATGTAACCTCCTATCTTTTTATTTACCTTTATATATATATAATATAGGCTAATGTCATCTTTAAGGAAGTCAAAAACTTTGATTTCTCACAAGGTGCCGACGGAGTCCTAAGAGCAACATCCGCCGATCCTTGATAGGCATCGTTTATGGTTGAGACTAGGACGGTATCTGATTGTCTTCGAGCCCCCAACTTTTGTTCTTGATTAATGAAAACATCCTTGGCAAATGCTTTCGCAATGGTCCATCTTTCATAAATCCAAGAATTTCACCTCTGACTATGAAATACGAATGCCCCCGACCGTCCCTCTTAATCATTACTTCGATCCCAAAGGCCAACACAATAGGATCGAAATACTGTGATATTATCCCATGCTAATGTATCCAGAGCGTAGGCTTGCTTTGAGCACTCTAATTTCTTCAAAGTAACAACACCGGAGGAACGACCGGGCTAATTAGGGCCAGGAATGCATCGCCGGTATAAGGGATAGGCACAGCAGTGCACACCGTGAGGCGGATCGACCGACTAACCCCAAAGTCCAACTACGAGCTTTTTAACTGCAACAACTTAATTATACGCTATTGGAGCTGGAATTACTGCGACTGCTGGCACCAAACTTGCCCTCCAATGGATCCTCGTTAAGGGATTTAGATTGTACTCATTCTAATTACCAGACTCAAAGAGCCCAGTATTGTTATTTATTGTCACTACCTCCCCGTATTAGGATTGAGTATTTTGCGCGTCTGCTGCCTTCCTTGGATGTGGTAGCCGTCTTTTAGGCTCCCTTTCCGGAATCGAATCTTAATTCTGCGTCACCTGTCACCACCATGGTAGGCCACTATCCTACCATTAAAAGTTGATAGGGCAGATATTCGAATGATGCATCGCCGACACAAAAGGTCATGCGATCCGACAAGTTATCATGAATCATCAAGTCAGCAGGCAAAACCTGCGTCGACCTTTTACCTAATAAATTTGTCCCTTCCAAAAGTCGGGGATTTGGTGAACGTATTAGCTCTAGAATTACTATGGTTATCTGACTAGCACGTACCATCAAACAAACTATAACTGATTTAATGAACCATTCGCAGTTTCGTATTCTGAAATAGTTTATACTTGCACATGCATGACCTAATCTTTGAGACAAGCATATGACTACTGGCAGGATCAACCAGGTAGAGCACAACCTCAACCCAACATGAAAGCAGCCCAACCATTCGCTATCAAGCATGCGAAAGGAAGGGAGAAATCATGGTTGTACCGGTTAAGAAGCAAGTTTGCCTCCAAAATAACTCACATTAACAAGGTTACAATGACACCAAAATATACTTTTAATTTGCTGCTTCATGTAACAACATCATGCAGAGTTATGGATCAGCAACCAGCAGACTGGATGTTTGTAGGCACATACGTCTCGCCAAATAGCTGATCAAATAATAACTGCAATGCCAACCACTGCCTCTTTTTGCATTGAAAGAAGAGGCAAGGATCAAACTTTCTTCAAATTCAATGCCAATATTGAGAATGGGATCAAAATACAAGCAACATGACAGACACACCACATCCATAGTGACTTGTGGCCAACAAAATGAAACAAATACTTTTAACATTGATCAGCAACACTGAAGGTACACCAAACAAAGTGAGCATTATTGAATGCAACTCATATGCCGCAAACGGTCTCAAAACAACCCACATATGCAAGCCCCGATGACAACACAACAGGAGCCAAAAAGACCAAACACTAAATAGGAGAAAAGAGCTCTGCAAGGCATGAATGTTTTGGAGGATCGATGCGCAAGAATAATCACATATACATCGCACAATATAAAGAAGAAATTTTGGGGGCATGACATAAGATCTAAGCAAAGGCATATCATGCACAACAAGCACTAGCGCACAATCAAATTTTCTTCCCTCTACCAGTATGTAATTCAGATACACAAAAAATGTGCCCCAAAGAGTGCAAAACCCCCTAAAAGCTTAAAAATGTGCAGCATGTCTAGCGTCTGCCCGCGCATTATTCGACTCGTAATCCAAACCTTCAATATCAAAATTCCCTGGTGCGTGCCTTTTCGGGCCAGACAGACATTTCTCCCGCAGATACTTATTTCTTACACGATCACACATTTGTTGTCCAAGCGGGATTTATTTGCCACCCTACATAATTTTTGCGCGGCTACGCAATTTTTGACGTCGCACGTATTCTTTTGCACGAGGGCATATTATTTGCCGGATCGTGTATTTTTTCGTCGAGGCGTAGAATTTTTTCTCTGTATTTGTCCGGTCGCGCATTTATTTCCTGGAGCACATTTTCCTATCATTCACGTAATTTTCCCACCGGCCATGCTATTTCTTATTTATCCGGTGCACCCTTGCTTGTCGAACGAGTATTTTTTGCATGTACGCGCAATTTTCGCATATACACGATTTTTTCGTCGGGACGTATTTTTTTGCCCCGGGGCACATTATTTGCCTAAGCGTGCATTTTTCGTCGGGGCGTAGAATTTTCTTCTCTTTTTTGTCCGGACGGGCATTTATTTCCCGGTGCGCATTTTCCTACCATTCACTTTTTTCCTCCCGTCCACGCTCTTGCTTATCCGGTGCACATTTGTTTGACGAACGTGCATTTTTTGCCTGTACGATACACACATTTTTTGTCGGGGCGCACATTTTTCACCATTATGTGAATTTTACGCCCGGGCGCGTATTTTTCGTCGTGGCACGCATTTTTTGCAAGAGCATGCATTTTTTCGACACTTTATTATGGTGACTGGAGTGATACAGAACTTAATCATCATAATAATGTGTCGAAGGATCAATAAGATATATTCGAGTGCTCGGTAAGAACGATGATAGTCATCATACAGATCGTATCTAGCATAATGAGATCGCATCAGTGTATCAACATGATTCCTAGAAGTGATGTTCTGTGATTGATAATAATCATCGAAGTATTGTAAAGATCTCCTTTTTGAGACTCTTGAGAATAGGTATAAGTTGACTCGTAATCCTCAAATAGAGGATTTCTCATAAGTGTATACTTTTCTAAGTAGTGGTGTGTGGTTTCTTGAAGGGGCGTAATAGAATGCTCGTCTAGACTATTCACTATAACATTAAGATTTTTCAAGCCTTCTCGCACTAGATATTATGCTTTCGGCTAACGTCTTCATTTGTTGGGTGAAAGGTATAAACCATGGGGGTGTTTCATTCGCTTCGTTTACATGACTCGATTGACCAAGCTCAAATCGACGCACCTCAGAGTTTTACCTCTTGAGGGTGTTCATGTGGTGAACTGTGATGGGGTGAACTCATACTCACTAACCTATCACACGTGGGTGCATGCAAATAGACAAGTAAAATACAAATGTGTGATTATGCTATAATTTTTTTTTGAAAATAAAATAGTTTGTGGGGTTCATATTGTACGTAGGGCAGGTCGAAGGATGTGCGGTGTGAGTGTATTTGCATATCATGTCAAGTGCCGTGCCCTTGGGAATGCTCGTCTTGACTATACACCATAACACTATGGTTTTTCATCACATATGCTGAGAGTTAATATATTGTTGTGATAAATATATGAAAGCCTAATTGTTTGTGAATGATTGATTTAAGAAAGAAAGCAGATGGGATAAATCTCAAGGTCTAATTGTTTGTAAATGATTGATTATAAGGAAGGAATCAAATGAGATAAATCTCACGGCCATGAAGTATGTTGTTCAAGGTGGCTTGCCACCAGTGTTGATGTTGAACCCTTAAGTGCTTGGGAGCATGAAAATGTGAAAGGGTGTAAGTGCGTGAGTTTTTTACCGCGCTAGATTGGTAATGATGAAAAGGGACTCGGTTGGAGCCTTTGGATGGTTGATGGCAAGGCCATGTGAATTGGCATCTAGTGTGAGTTGACATGTGATGTCATAATCCTGGGTTAGGGATAGTGTGACAGGTCTACGGGCTCGCTAGTCGTCACACCAATGAGAGTTAAGAGATAGACTTTGAACGGTTGAGCTTGGTCCTCAGTTCTCATTCCCGAGAGATTTATCTACGGGCTCGCCAGTCGTCACACCGACGTGAGTGGAGAGATAGACGTTGAATGGTTGGGCTTGTTACTCGGTTCTCATTCCCAAGAGTCCTTCTGTCCCACACGATAGACCAGTTTGGGTTGTGTTCTTGGTGCACATCTACCCAAGACCCCTCCGAGCCTTAGTACGCATTGAGCTCCGCAGTTGTGTTCTTAGCGTTGAGGCGTACGGAGGCCTAGGCCAGGTAGTGTGGAGACCAGCCTAGTAGTGGAAAGCTCGTTTCACTGTCACCGTTTGGCCACGACGACTAGCACCTCAGAGTTTAGCTATCTGCTCGAAAAGTGGAAACTACAAGTCTGTGTCGACATAGCAGTGTGCGTGTGTGTGAACATGAGTGAGTCATCATATTGCATTTATAACATTACCTTGCATCACATAAGATTCTTATCATATAAGTTTGTATAGACACTCTTATATGATGAGTTACTTTACTGTTAAGCCGATCCTTAACTTATAAATATTTATGAGCATTTTTATAATTTAAGTTATTTTCTTGTTGTAAATCTATATTCTTTTTTTGGATGAATGTTGCTTGTGTAGAACTGCTAGAGTAGAATGCTGATATTGTTGTTATTTTATGCTTCTATTACCACTCATGATATATAGAAGATATACCACATGCTTGTTATTACTGCTTATATATATTGTACACTTTTCTTCTTTTCGCCTGGTGCCTGAGAGATGCCAGGGGAGCGGATGTGATAGTCAACTAACGGTTGTTACGTCTTCCATTTATGGAGGAAACTCAACAGATAGAGCAGCAACAACAGGTCATACGGCCGGGTAGCTAGGCCAGGGTGATAGGGTCTGATACGACGTTACCTTCGCTGCCGTCAATTACAAATGTGAGTTTTTGAGAGACTCATAATTGTAGCAATTTTGGTGTACTCTGATATTAAAGAAATGTTGTAGCTTCTTATTATTATTGTACTTGTTTGGACTTATATACTTGTGTGGATTTTGACTTATATATATATATATATATTGTTTATGTTGGGTTGACATGAATGATATTGGTGTTAGCCGGTATGATATGCCTCTTGTAGTATCGGTCGATCTGTGTGTCGGCGTTACCACAAGGCGGCTGTTCTGGGCATAAGAATCCCCTTAGCCGTGTCTTGAGTTACGAGAGGAGGATCTTACAAATGGTATCGGAGGGAGGTTTCGATGCTCAGACCTTAGGGTCTGACACAATGCAGAATGAAATTCTCAGGGGCCGCATTTAGGGTCTGGTACCACGTAGACCACATGAGCTCATATGAGTTTATGAACAGGAACTCTCCAAATATTTAACCTAGGGTCTAAGATTATTTCTTAAAATAATTAATAATTATTATAATTTTTCCAAATTATTATTATACGTAGATTTTCATGA